>QEYC01000037.1:0-1206871 GCA_009935795.1 Pholiota adiposa
AACGCTCGCGGGGTTCAATCCAAATGATTAACAATAAACCCAACTGCTTCGATTGATAGCGCTGATTTCACCAGGAACCAGCTGACTCAACAGATCTAACCTGATGCGTCATCAAACGGATCCACAATACGCGGCACCGGCACTGCCCGGCAGCCCTAAGACCACAGTGAAGTACCTTAAACTTCGAAGCTGGCTTCCTTGCTACGCTCGAATTATAACATGGTATTCGTTCATTCCTAGGGATCATCGGTCTCTCCATGCGTTAGCTTAGAATGTCGCGTTACGTGTGCGGCTCAGACATCTAGGCAAAGCTCGCAACTCATTTCTTACCGAAAGTCCTATGCCCTCTGTCACTCCGGAAGAGCGCATGCAATTACCATTACCATTCATCGAGCTACAGATAGTTGACAGGACGCCTTTAAAAATAACGCACGACAGCCCGATCGAAATGTAGCACGCATGAGACCATGCTCAGTAAACTTTGCTCAGTTGTCGTACTCACAAGCTCCAACAGGCATGCTACAGAAACCCAATTAGCCACAAACACATCTTCGCCTACTCCAGAAGCGCCGAGCCAACGTAATAGAGTCTGTGTTCTCGCGAACAGATCAAAAAATCAGCCCAATCGATCAGTCTGTCTCCGGTGTTTTACGCCTGCTACGTTTCTGCATAACCAAAGAATTCAAAAAATGGCCGATGCCTATTTTGATCAAGTATCTACATCCGCGTGAGTGAACCTTCTTTTTTTTTTTTTGGGTATCTCGAGTCTTGCGCCTCACCATGCCAGCCGCTCAATTTCTCGCCCCTACATGGAAATATTACGCCCGTTAGGGTCATCCGGAAATGCCTTCAGCGGCAACGAGGCAAAAAAATGACACGGTGTCTGCCCGCAGTGCCTGGATGCGTATTGTGGACGTTGATGGACTGTAGATCTGTTGATATGGTATGCTATATACATTTGGATAATTGATCGCTGACGCAGACAATTGGTTGTCGTCATCGTTGCGTGTTGATACGCATAGTTCTCGCGCGGAGAAGAGTCTTGTGAATATTTCAAGCTATGTATGAAGCGACAACACGAAGATGTTAAAAGTCGAAGCTTTATCTTCGAAAGACAAGAATCCTATAGAGTAAGCGGATATGAAGGATCACTTCCGTGTGTCTTAGGACCGCGTCTGGAAAAAAACAAACGTAACTTTCCAAATATTTAAGAAAGGCTCGATGAGCCCAGGAAAACTCTTTGAGGGAGATGGGAAAGTCATAGCTGAGAATTCAATCGATGTTCCCTCGACTCTCGCTCTGCCCACATACACGAAATCAATAAGACTCACTTGAGCGAAGAAGCCCCCTACCAAATTCACGAGCATCGTATTACGAGTCAAAAAAACAGAACGACTAACGCGAGCACACGAGGTTTCAGCATTCCTTCTTCATACAAGACTGACTGACTGTGTTTGCTCGCAGAGACTTACTCAGAGCTGCTCGTTAAGGTGTCTTTTCATTTCGCTTTATCCAGCTTGTTATCCTCGTCTGTATTGCTCGAGTTGCAGTATTTTTGCGCCATTCGACGTGGAAGGCGTAACTCATCGGAGTTATCTCGCTCGAGTCGAGCTGCTAGAGGCCGCATCCTTCTGTGAGAGGTCATGAGTCTATTGATGAGCCCTTTCATCCCGTCTGGTCTATGTCTCCCCTGCGCGAGGACGATGTGATTACCTTTCCGAAGAATTTTCTACCTTCAATCTTTCAAGCCGTGGTGGACTGTACTGACTCCTTTTGTGACAGCGGCGGTTGGAAAATTGGACCTGGGGTTTAACAGAGGTCGTCGATGCCCATAGGAATGCAGCGTTTTTGCCCAATGTTGCCCATCGAGTTGCCCAGCTTGCCCCAAATTAGATACGGGTGCTCTTACACAATGTGGCCGCATCTGCATGGGACTGCAGTACTACGGGTTGGACAGCCCGGCTGAGATTATGCCGTACAAGGCTATTATAGATCATGGACAATGCAATCATGGTGCGGTGTTCGGTTGTTATGCAGATACTTAGATAGAGATGTTGAAATTACGAACAAGGTTGGCGTCTCGTCAGAATTGTGTGTTAAGGGACCGCAGAGGCGTGAAGGCAATTCTCTTCGAAGTTGGGCGGGTGGGCAATGCTATTCTAATGAACTGTGAGCTTTCCCGAGTTCCTTTGCTTGTGCAGTTAACAATAGATATCTAACAAGTAGATTTCGCTTGGGACATTCAATCAGCCTTCGATAGCCTCTCGTACAGTTTGCGACGAGCAGGTCGATGTGTATAACGGACCAGCGACCGTCATGCAAGAGTGCACAGTGTGCGATAATCTTTAGAGAGATCTTCTCCGAACCATGATTAGGGCGTCAATCCAGTATAACCGAGTGCGGACCGAAATGGAAAATATCATAGCGGGGCCTTTGTTCAAGCTCAGGGATCTATTATCCCGGTCAACCTCGAAGATACTAGTGCGCTACTTATAGGGTTGCAGATGAGAAAACGACGGGCGCCCAGGGCCTAGGTCCGACGCTTTATATTCGACATTCCTGGAAGATGGAGATCCTGCTTCAAAAATACGAGCTGCGTCGAACCAACTCTAGTTACAAATGGGCCCCTAACACAGCCCACAGACCATCATTTGCGCACAACGGGTACCCTTTCGGCCCACATATATGCATATATGCACACAACTAGTCAGCACAACCGAATTTGGTTCATGACGGCCAGCGAGCCAGAGGTGTGTGGATCAGATCAAGGAATGATGAACGAGTACAGCTGTACCGCAGGTTTGACAAATCTGTAGACGCAGAGCCCAAAAACCATTTGCTCGCCGAATCAGCTGAATGCAATGGTAGATGAGACTGGCTTACGTTTCCGAGGGAGTAGCGAACATTTCGGTCATGACCGGTACTTCTGTCCGAGCAAGATGGTTGACGCCACTCATCGAGTTCTGAGACGAGACGTCTTCAGCAAGCGCGTTGTCCGGTCGATAACATCCATTCGCAGACTTGTCGCTGGTGAGCTTCTAGCAATCCACGGTCTTATACCGAGTTGTTGAAAGGACGAAACTAGCCAGGTGCCCGAAGCGACGCCACACAGTAAGGGAAACGGAGCCATGCTTCAATCGCGATTCAGCTTTACAAAATTGCGACACGTTATAGCTAGGATGGTGTTGATTCTCGAGCTATATGGTTCCCAAGCTTTTTAGAGACAGAAACTCGAATCTAGACGATCATTCACGTACAGCAGGGATCGGCAAGAAAGCGCTCAAAGTATGGCGAGAAATGAGGGCACCGGCGGTGTGTTCAGCGTGTATGACGCCAGCTAGTCCGATTCGAAAGACGCGTTATATCTCTGGAGTTGGTCGGGTCCGAGAACATGCAGAGAGTAAGAATTGGGCGACGCGCGCAGAAGAATGGTTGTGGTGGATTGAGGATAGAAAGAGGGCAGGAGAGCGACCGAGACGAAATGCTAAAGCTAAAAGGCAAACCCGGTGATTAGCGTAACTTGGCGGTAAAAATGTTTTACACAGGACTTTTCCGGTACAAAAGAAGGGTTGCAACTTGTAGTAGTTTATATTCGCACCTCACCCAATTTTTCAGTGTCCAGAGATGACAATGTAGTTTTTACTTGTACAAGATGGCTAGTGAATATGTATCCATTTTTCTCTGAATTTCTCAGATTTTATGGATTTATTCTAAAGCCCTGAGCAGTGAGCGTCCGTTATACATCAACGAACGGAACGTAGCAAACGGGCGAGTCACGGGCTGGTCACGGCGACTTTCGCTTGAATCTGGTTTTTTAGTAACAGGAGCATTTTGTTCAATTTTGTTCACTTTTTTTTAATAAGTGCTCATTTATGACTCTGGTATCCCGATTTTTCGGGTTTTTGGTTTTGGGTTTCAATCAGAGTATGACATTAATCCCTGAGAAAAAATTGGGAGCGCCAATCGACAGTGGCCATAGTTCCTGGCCGTCATGTCGCGTTACATTGTATGCAACAGATGTATTTCCTCTGTAGTCCAGATGTTTTCTTGACTTGTAGCTTCACAATGGTATTTTACATGTATAATACGTATACTATATCTTTGTGTGGAAAGGGAACAGCGGGACCATGTAAATGCTGAATTTGCATTTCTCGCAGTTTGCACTTCGGTACAGAAATAGCGGTTAAAGCTTGCCTGAGCAGATGGGCATCTTATTCGTGTCGTTACGATTGCTGGCACTTTGTCTGTACATTCCAAATGTATGTCATGGGTCTCCTTGAGCTTCGTTGACGGCGTTATACAATGTGCGTTTGAAATACTATACTTCATCTGTCATATTTCGCGGCGTCGAATGTTAGGCCGGCATCGCCGAAGCCAAACAACCAACAGAGAACGATAGCGCAGAATTCTGCCGTTCTATCTTTCTATCATCCGCCGCATTACTTCTACGTTGCGCCAACCGATTTGTCTCAAAGGAAAGCGCGGTTCAGACACGCAAAAAGAACTTCACACGCACCCGTTATCCATCGTTCTACTGATTGCCATTGTCCAAAACCGAAATTATTTTCTCCCGCGAATCTGTCTTGGCCACGCTTCGAGGTATCAGTTTCCTCTCAGAAAATCTGGACACACAATCGTAAGACTTCGCGATCCTCTCAGATCTACCCTCCATACATGTGAAAATCCACGCATAATACATGTCGGTACCCGCAACTATCAATGACACACTAAACGATAGCAGTGCCCTTGGGTTCGTGGCTTGGCGTTGATGCACGACTCTCTGCTTTAGATATGGCGACTACGTATCTCTTGGATCGAGTGGATCGACTACGCGCTTTCGGTAACCGACAAAAAGAGGATCATTTTTGGTAGTGACCAGCCCCGGAAAACCCCGTTTCAACCTGCCGGTATCACAGGCAAAAGCCAGGTTCATATATGGCATCGAGTTGCTATATTTGCTACGCCTATAGTATTGCATAGCTATAAGCCACATCTATGTGCGTCGGAGCGCATCCCAAACTATGAGTCACGGCCATCACTGGCACCTATCACTCCCATCTTTGGCGTTCACAGCGAACATCAAATTAAAATCCGCGAAGGATGTCCTGATTTCGGACGGAGAGGCGTGAATACTAATTCTCTGAGGTGAGCGTCCGCAACATATTTCACTCTTCTTTGTCTGGGTACATGTCTGTTACAGGGATTCCTCTGGTCATGCGCGTTGTATCCTTCTTTTGGCGGTTGCGATCATGTTTATATTCTTATTGCGCCGCATTTCTCAATGCTTTCGCTAGGGCAATAAGACGCAGCTGGGATTAGCCTGGCATTGATGTACCGATCTTCGAATTCAGTCGTATGTTGCGGTGTTCCTATCTATCGTCGGAGTCATGATTCTTAGTACCACTAGTGCTCTTTGGACATTTCCCAAACTACATTCAACTCGTATGGCGGCTGTGCTAATTGACAACACGATTTTTCCTAAATGCAATAGTTCGTTTTCTTCCTGTCTATTAAAAAAAAATTGTCCTCAGCGTTTGCTCAGCGTCGACCTTCTAGCGTGTTCCGGAGGCTGATTACGTTTACTCCCAAGAAACAAGCTGATGCAGAGCTTAATTGAATTGTCATCACTTATTCATTAAGGGTGCTTTTTCCAGGCTGTGATTCCAAATACACTACGCAATTGGAAATTTCGACCAGGCCCAAATGCACCTAAGTATTCGACTGTAAAAGATGTTGAACGCCTTTTCTGTCTGCAGATCGCTCAGTTCTGGAAGCTCACAGTTACTTCTGAGCATGTAGGATTCCGTATCGACGCGCAGTTGAATACTGTCCTCCTAATCTCAAGCCATAAAACACTAGGTGGGATGACTTTGTTGTTCTATGTTATACCCGTCTAATGAACTCTTCCTTATCTTTTTGTCAGAATGCATGGGCTCTGAGGCCTCACACGACAGCTAGTCGGAGGAGGAAGCCATCGGACAATAGTGGACGTCAACTTGCGAACGCTCACCCGATGAATTTCCAGTCGGTGCCAACTAGAATTCCAAGTCACTGGCGATGCAGGCGGCAGGCCGAACATGACTAGGCTCATATATTATTATGAGTGCTGCTCAGGTACGCACCTTTTGCTGCGGTATCTATAATTTAAACAAACCTCTACACCCCATAGTCCATAGTTCGAATTGAACTGATTCGCTATCTTGGTGCCGCCATTTAAAAGGATCCTCGGTCAACGGGTACGAAAGATGCTGGAACCCGCCTCCTGGCAGCCCATTACGATGCTGAGTATGTCAGGGGTTGGTCATGGAGGCGTATCGTAGCAATTACTGAAAGAAAAAGCAAGAAAACAACGGCGTGACAATTCAAAAACAAGCTCTGTTGCTGTATGTTCGATGTAGCATTATCATTTAAGGTAGGAGGCGCACGATCCTGCCCTGAGGACAGCAGCAGGATCTGCAAACAAAAAAGATTGGATTTGTGCGAGCGGAAAATGGTACAGAAGCATAGAGATATATAAAGTACAAAAAAAATGATAGAGGGGGAGGATGGTGGGGAGGATGGTGGGTAGCTGAAAATGCTTGTGGAGGCGGCTACCGACTACACTGAGAAATAAGCACTCGTCGGTTAAAGAGATGATGCCCGAGGGACCTGATTGATGTTTACCCAAGAGAAGTGAGCAGGAGGCAGGTGAAGAGACGATGCTCCTTGCATCTTTCTTGGGCAAGCATATGAAGTAGGCCCCAATATGTCTCACCACATAGAGAGGTGAGGAGACAGGTCTGCATCAGGAGCAGGACGAAAAATTGGTCATTTCAAGGGTGGTCTAGAAGCCAATCTGTGCACTCTTTTACCCAGGGGTTTTGACCAAAATCTCAGAAAAAGTCACTAATTGCGCTCCATTTATGTCAGTTTCTCGGCCCACCTTGGTGGTCATCTCCAGTTCAGTCCTTAGTAAACTTTAGGCGCGCGAGACCTGTCTCAATTTGGCTCTTCTGGTCACGTGATCTCAAAACGGTCGTCAAAACGGTCGCTGCGGCCCGAGACCTCCCTTGGTATGAGGAATCTGCCCGACGCGTGACGCGTCCTCCGGGTCCTGCTGGCAGATTCCTCATACCAAGGGAGGTCTCGGGCCGCAGCGACCGTTTTGACGACCGTTTTGAGATCACGTGACCAGAAGAGCCAAATTGAGACAGGTCTCGCGCGCCTAAAGTTTACTAAGGACTGAACTGGAGATGACCACCAAGGTGGGCCGAGAAACTGACATAAATGGAGCGCAATTAGTGACTTTTTCTGAGATTTTGGTCAAAACCCCTGGGTAAAAGAGTGCACAGATTGGCTTCTAGATATGGCATATATAGTGTTCAATAAGTCTTCACTTTTTCACGCATATTGTGGAGACATTCCGCACACGTAGGCGCGTCAATAAAAATGTCTAAGCATGTGCATACCTTGTCAAAATATTTTACACAGCGTCAAAGCTTAAACCAAACTTCAGGATTTCTCAATGCCGAAATTTATACACATGTTGCGAATGGGTTTGGTTTTACACAGGATGCATGAAGTCAAAGTGTTGGCACAGGTTACGACTAGGTTCACTTATAAACAGGATGGGTGACTATAGCACTACGCACTGCGTGTAGGCTCTACATGTCGTTGTCAATGATTGCTGTTAATTTCATTACTAGGCCGCAGCAAACGTCAGTCCCGAAATTTCAAAAAAAGCGTCGGACATGAACTTGTGGGTAAATTACTAAAACTTCAGCCCGGGTAAGATGCTCAATCCTCAATATTCAATCTGGACACATGCGCAAAATTTTTGTTCTATCAACTGCGCAATACTTTCATCCCTCAACGTGTGTGAGACCCTCAAGAGAGCATCACTTGTGAAGAATATCTGGGTGAGTTGCAACTTGTGCGATATTTTTAGCATTGCATCTACTTGTGCTGCGAGAACTTACTGAGCCTTCAAGGTGCGCGAAAATTGTACTAACGTAGCCAAACTTGGTGGAAATCGCAAAAAATACTGGAAAAGGTACGTAAAAACCAGCCTAAACAACAGTTTGGGCGAGAAATGACTTTTTGAACACTATATATGCCATACTTCTAGACCACCCTTGAAATGACCAATTTTTCACGCGTCGAGGGACTAAATACACATGAGACGTGGCACGTAAGCCAAGGAAAAGCAAAGGAAAAAGGAAAAAACGCATAGCGAAGTCGAAAATGCACTCGCCTCGGAAGGTATTAGACTTTTGTAAACTTCACTTTAAATCCAATTAATTAAATTTGGGTCTTCTATTGAAGGCCCACTTTCTTAATTTCTGCCCTTCACTACAATACAAATGTCATAGGAATTCAGGCTTACAGTAGTCAGTACTACGGTGACAAGACTTTCGACATGTTTCGGAGAGCACGACCTCTTGGACTGTCATCTTGACTCTTTCTGAGCCACGAAAGTATCTGGTGGAAAAACCAGATTTGGAACTTTCCTCTAGAACTGGAACCTGCAATCTAAAGGTGGTTAGATGTGGAATCATGGTAATAGCCAAGTAACATACATCTTGATCGCCATCTTCAATTTGATCCCTAGATACAAACGTAACCACCCCTGCGCGTTTGGATTAGTTAGACAGTAGACAATAGAATGGCAACCTTTTACCGTCTGTGTTTACAATGTCGAAGTTGTCGATGACCCTACGAATCATCTTGACGATTTCGGGATGAGTTAAATGGTGCTACCAGGTCATTATAAGCGCGGGATCATAGAGGACTAGATTTACAGCATACTTTACTTAATTGCGAAATCCACACATAGTCCGGAACAACAGCGACGCGAGCGGTCGGATCCTACAAAGCTTTAGATAATGATTTTAAGGATGTAGTAGCGGCATCGTACCGTTAGAATCAAAATATGCAAAAGAGGGATAGAAGGATGAAAAATAACCTGAGGAAGTCAAGTCCTGTAAGTCTTGGGTCTCATATCTAAATGATTAATTTAAAAACCTCTTACCTCCGGGTTTTGCAAAGACTCTCGTTTCGAGAAGCGACTGAGACGCGGCATGGAGTAGTGGACGCGGGCTCGGCGACCTATAACAGGGGCCGGAAGGCTGGAATAACACTCCATGCTCTCGGGTGGGATATAGGCCACATGGCGAGACCATTCTGCAGGGCTCAAAGCTATAGACATAACACGCAGAAAGACAGCACCTTGTGTACCGTCTGTGAGGAATTTCGTGTCGAAAGCTGCCCCATAATTATTGCCCCATGGTGATAATGGATTGTCACCGTTATATATGAATTGCCTTGGTTGTCCCGCATCTCTTTTGCCCAATGGAAAAGTGGCTGTAGACCAGGATTTGACTCGGTCGACCCCAATCACAACCCACAGAGTACCATTCGGGATAGCCATATCGGAAGTGATAGTGTCACTATTCCCGTTTAAAAATTGGTACCAAGATGCTGCATGTTCCTTTATGTACGGGTGTAGTCTCGAAGGATTTGCATATTCTTCGCGTGACGCGCCAGTGGGAAGACAAGGACAGCGCCCTCACGGGCTGACGTCTTAAATTCAACTCTCCTACAAAGACAGATAACTTCGAATCAGTCCCAAAAAAAGAAGTGGTAAAAGTGTGTTACGATAGAGAATCTGGTATTCGGGAGATAGTGACTCCTTCGCTCGCCATTATGGTACCGGGTTCAAAAACGTTAGGGGTAAGAATTGAGTCCTCTACGGAAAGTGGCGGTTCGAAAGGGGCAAAATCCTGCGGCAATGCACTCCCGTTGATAGAATGATCTGCAGGGAAGAATATGTTGAAGTAATATGAAAAGCTCCCAAATTCGTTAATGGTTCCAACATCGCCTATGAGCGCACCGTTGTTGAAATGTGGTTTGGGGCGAGCCAAATCGCCGATAATATTCTGTAAACCAACCCCATTCCCAAGGGACAAGAAAGAACGGGCGTATATTTCACCTCTTCGAAAAGGGGTGTCGACAGTGTGATAAATAGGGAAGGTTGTGTCCGTCATACCATCTCGGTAAGGACCTTGAATAGAACCTGATGTTCCTTTTTCAGCATGATCGCAAAATATATTCATGAAATGGACATACTATGCCTGGACAAGCTATCGTCAGAACCCACCAAGGAGTCCGCCCTTTCACGATTGGTGATACGACGAAGCAGGACGCGGACTACAGAAGTCATAATGGCGAAGAAGATTTCTCCGACTCAATGTATACTGGGCAGCAAGCAATGTACCGGTGGTGGTTGGAGTAAAGTACAAGAGGTTGGTACCTATTGTTATTTGAGAATTCTCACGTTCCAAGTAAATCATCGAAATTCGAAACCGGAAACGTGACGGACGAAGTCTGATTCAGCCTGGCCTTTGAAAGTGGAAGACGTTGATCGAGACTCCTAAGTCCTAAACAACAAAGTAATCTTCAACAAATTCAGTGAAGTAATCAACTCTCATATCCCGATCACAGTCCTGCTTGAAATGTCAATATGGAAAGGTGAATTTACCATAACTTGTAACGAAAAAGCTAATAACAAGTCCTGAATATTTCGGCAGGAGGGCCCTGGCGTCAGGGGAAAGAAAGGTTTCTCTTCAGCATGCTTCTTGGGATATTCATATTATGCTTGACATTTACTTGATAGCAGATCAACGTCAACTCCCAAGCATGCACTGAGCAGCAGCAGCAATAACACCACCACCACCAATCTGAAGTCGAATAATACCAACTCTACGATTCAAGGAGATCAAATCACAGTTGTCGTCAATTTACAAAACATATTATCTTCTACGGACGTTGTTGGAAAAGCCACTGCTGAAACATCATCAAGCTCATATCCTGCGGTATGTACTTAAATACATTGCTAGTATTCAATCTCTTTCAGACGTTAAGTTAATCTGGTCAGATTCGATCGGATGGAAACCGCATTCTGATGGGTCCAAATCATCCAGACGCAACTCACAGTAATTTTTCCTGTACCTTGTACAAGCAAAAAAACCTCATAACCTGTTAATAATAGACGACGAATTGCAAAACGTACAACTTAACCTGCCGCGCCACCTCCCAATGCTAGATGATCATGACGAACGCAGTGTTAGAGCTACTGCCGGTCTACGCAATGATAATATGCTCAAAAAGTCGTCACCGGTATCAGCCCGACTTCGAACAGATCGCGTTGGAGAAAGGTTGTCTAGCGTTGATTCAACCGGATCTATTTGTGTGTACTTCATTTTTCTTTAGGTGGACGCACAAAGCTCATCTTCGCCATCAATAGTCTCCATGTCTGCATCTCCAATCCCAAAGGCAGTAACATCTAAGGTAATGTTGTCTTTCATTAAATCATTTAGCATAGTCAAACACTCTCCCAGAATGTACGAAAACATCTCCCGAAGGGTACCAACGAGCGTATACAAGCCTATATGTCCAATACCCAACTTTTTGGGACCGATTTAGTGATCCCTCTTTGGCAACCCTCACCGGATGATCACAGCAATGCGCAAATATGGAGGAATCATCTTTATATAGGCGATGTTGGGACTATTTAATTCTGAAGGTGGATTCGACACCTTGTTCAACCTTTTTCACTCTAAGGACCGCAACTACGAACAAGGATACAAACCTCCTAATGACTTCGTACCTTATCTGAAACCTCTAGAGCAAATGGACATCATACGTCGACATTCTTCATTGCAGATGCCCGGAGGTATAAATGTAGCTGGATTTAAGACCCTCTTTCAGTTGGACAAGCGAAGGTATTTTATCTATCTATTCGAATATCTAAGCCGACACAATTCAATTCTATACAGTGACCTCGCGCGTCCTCATGTCTCCGAGGCAGATATCCTCTCATTCCAGGCTAATAGCTATGACTGCTATGCCATCTGCCTACCAACGGATTATCGCCAAGTATCCCTCCATCAGTGGGAAGTACCCGGAGTGCTCGAATATATTCGAGATCACCAAGAATCGTGGCTGCGCCATGTAGAACAGACAGCAGGATCATACTTTGGTGATCGCCCCTTACTAGTCATCTTGTCAACATGGAGAACCAAGAGTTGCGCTATAGCTGCGGGAAGAAGTCCTCGGCCACAAAAGTGCGAAGGCGTCATAACTCTCAAGCAATCGGTCGTGAATGGCCGCACATCCTGTAAATGGGAAGTGTCAGGTGGTAACCGTATATTTACTCAAACGAGTCCATCCCCTCGCCTCGCACAAAGGCAAGATTCATATTTTAGGACCATGGACAACGGAATCAATATGGAAGATACCCTCAGTATTCGCGAAGAGGCGGAGGAATGTCATTGCGTGGCGATTCGCCCATACGAGCTTCGAAAGAAGGATTGGCCGAGCTAATCGGAGGATCCGTTAGATCGGGAAGGAGCAGTAGAACAACAACCAGTCCCTTGTGGCGCAGGTATTTATCCATGCAGCTAGACACACAGCCAAGTATACAAGAAGAAGCAGGGAATTAATCTTTAAATCAACATAGTAATCCAATTTTAATGATACTTTTCCCTCCAAGGGCCGTGCAATCAGTACGAGATATGAGATTCTAATATTGTTTGAAATATGCACTTGTCGACTCTCAACAAATTTATTGTGGACTCAATCCGTATATGTGTGATAATAAATAGATACATTCTTCAGTCGTCCTTGCGTACGCTTGCCAGTGAGGCAAAATTAGGTATGCTCGTCAGTCTCGAGCGAAACGACTTAACACTTGATTTTCCGCTCTTGTTCGATCCAAGCCACCCCATGTCCTTAAGACTATATGCTCCAACTGCCACGCAATGAGATTCCTCCAATTCTTTGCGGGCTTCTCCACTGAGATTGGGGCCCATGTCCTCAACATATCTTTCGAGCTTTTCTCGATATGAGCGAGAAGGCGCAAACTTGGTTTCAATGTTGGTGTCGTTGCTTTCCCAGACGTGGGATACGTGGTCGTCTTCAATAAGCTTTTGGAGGGTAATCTTCGGCTTCCAGCTCTTCCAAATGCTAGGTTTTGCTCCGGCCGCTAGCGCACAGGTTTTTGTTCGAAGAGACGAGAAAATGACTAGCAATGGACGATCTTGGAACTGGCCCGAATACTTGCACTTGATATGCAGCCGCCATGATTCCTGATGATATTGTATATATGCAAGAATTTCCGGTCTGTGGTGGGACCTTATAGATGCCGACCGATATCCTGAACGCAAATAAAGTGCTGAGCACTGCTTATCATTGATGTGACGAGCCAGGCCAATGAGGAGACTATCACTATCAAGGAAATTAGCAAATGCAATATCGCGCCCATTGTGAAATCTTTCGTACTCTGTATCTGGAAGGTTTGCTATCCCAAAAGCCTTAATCATCTTAGAGGGAGGTAATGCTACATCCTGCAAACCGATCTTGAATGGTTGATCATAATGGACAAAGTTGTCCGGCGGGGCATAATGACGATCATGGTTTTGTTCTGCGGTGAGGAAAATATTGAAAAGTGTATCGAATCCTCCTTCGTCGTTGAAAATCCCACGTCTCCAATATCGATATGATCTTTGAATTCTTGAGGGTTAGTCTCGATGCCTGGTGAAGGGCTCCAGAGAGGGATGGTTCTTTCGGACCCGAAAAGAACCGCGCTCATGTAGACTTGGATATATTTTTCTGTTTCTTGGGAATATGCCATTTCAGTTGCTAGAGTTCAAGGTCAGTATATTAAACGCGGGCTGAAGTTATGGGTCTACTTGTGATGTAATTTGTTTTGGAAGCGGATACCCCCCTCCTGAGCCCATGGTGCCTACAGCCCACGTAGCAACGATGAGACGCAGTAAACTGAGCAACTTCAGATTACTCACAAACTGACGCGTTATCACGAGAAAAGGCTGATAGTCCTTCCGAACGAATTGATGGAGAGAGTGTCGATTCGCTTAATGATTCGGAACGGTTGAAGGAATGAGCTCTAAAAGTACGGTCGAGCTCGAAAACACACTTTAGGAAGTGTGGTTGAAATGGCGTCTGCTTCGGCTTTGAACTGAGGCACCATGAAGAATATTTTAAGGAGAGCTTACTTGATGGCGAAGCAGATGAATTATGTCCTGAGGCATCCTTCTGAAGAAGTCACATCATTGAATTCGAATAATTTAGGTCGGGCACGTACAGGCAAGTCCACTGAGAGCGTTGAATCCCTCACTATAGCAGAGAAACATCATTAGAAGGTGAACTAACGATGCCAAATGAAAATGAAGAGCCTCACGAATAGAATCCAGTAGTTTAGGCTTTCCAG
This sequence comes from Pholiota adiposa, assembly GCA_009935795.1. Lineage (NCBI taxonomy): Eukaryota > Fungi > Basidiomycota > Agaricomycetes > Agaricales > Strophariaceae > Pholiota > Pholiota adiposa. The sequence continues at coordinate 14,270 of QEYC01000037.1, forward strand.
AATCGGCCAAACCTGGAATATGATAATGATTGACTACGTTGATTTTGATGTTGTCGCTGTCGATCTTCGAGTTCTTCAAATGGTTGTTCGATTTGACGTTATCATTGTTACTGTTCTTCGTGGTCAATGCGACCAATTTCGTCTGACTGGGATTGCTAGAAGAGTGTCTTTAAGTCAACGGTTGATGCAAAGGTGGGCAGCAGAAAACCTTCTTTCCCTTTCTCGGCGCCACTTGGATGCTGCTAATGGAAAGAACGGCGACAAGGGTGCCTCATTTTAATAACATCTACCCCAGCAGTTATTTGAAGAGTGAATCAGACTGCACACCTTGCCACATGAAGGAATTGATAGAATTTAAGGCCTTTGCGTCTTGAAAGTTTTGCCAGAGGGTTCTCAGGTGTTGCAGTGAAGTTGGGCACGGTAGTTACGTCGGTGGACAACTGAACCTTAATTGTACAAAGCATCGGGGTCCGGGGCGTCTAAGCACTGGCATAACCAAACAACATGCCTAGTTGTAAATTTAGCCTCACGTTTACATTAACTATAATAAGAGGTTGGTGACTACATATGACTAGTATTCGACACACTGTGGCCTAAGCTTGACCTACCGCGAAGTCTGGATTCAATATTATTTCCCAAACTGGCACTGACGCACTGCCAGTGCGGCACTGGTTTGTTAATAAGCCTGGTATACATATGCTAAAAATACGCAGTTCAGTCTATTCAAGTAAGATAATACTGGGAGGATCTAGGAAGAGAATCCTAGTTTTTCTACAAAAACGCACAGTTCTAAATACCCTCAAGCGACTCAGTACGGATTTAAGCGAGTTATTATCCAGTCAAGGGCACCGCGGAGTGACATTAGGTGACATTGGCGACATATCGGGACCAGAACATCAGCACAACGGTACCTATGTTCGGATCCCGACCTATCGATGAATTTGGTAGCTTCTCCTCAATGTGAGTGAAATTGCTGAGGGGTTTACTATAGAACTTTCGCGTGCCTACATATAAGCTTGAAGGCATTCCGGAGACCCAACGGGGTAAATTTCCTGCGAGAAATTCAGCATGGTAGGCGAAGATCGAAGAAGGTTCCACTCACCGGATGTGGATACTTATGACAGAAAATAGGCAGTCAGAATTCTTTGGTTATGCAGGAAACGTACACGGAGACAGACTATCGATGGGTGATTTTTGTCGTCCGAGAAAGCACAGACTCTAACGTTGGCTCCGCTTCTGGAGTAGCGAGAGTGTTTGTGCTGGGTTCTGTAGCTGCCTGTTGAGCTTGAGTACCGACATGACAAAGATTTACAAGATGTCTCATGCGCTACATCGATCGAGGCTCGTGTCGATATTTTAGCGTCCACTAGCTGATTGAAGGGTAAGTGATTGCAGCGCTTTCGGAAGTGAAGAGCATAGGCTTCCGAAGAAAACAGATGAGCTTGCCAGAAATTCTGAGCCATCCGCCGTAGAGAATTCTGAAGTTATCAAGGAGTGAAAGAGATCTAGGATGAGAATGAATGGACGTACAAGGAACACTTCGAAGTTTCGGTACTGCGGCAGCACTTGGTTTAGGCTGCCTGCGTATGCGCATTGTGGACCTTGACCATCGTAGTAAATCTGTTGATACTGGTATCGCCTATAACATTTGGATTGACCGCGACATTGTTGTTATTGTTGCTCTTGATCTTCTTCTTGAAGATCTTGCTACAAAAATTTCCGCTTAGGTATGAAGGCGACGACGCGAAAAGTTGAAGAGGTCGAAAGCTTTCTCTTTGAAGCAGAATCCTATGTGGTGAGTGAATGGAAGATCATTTCCGGGCGGTTATATTTCGCTCTGACGTACCTTTCCACATTCAAAAAAGGGCTCGACGAGTTCCAGGGAAATTCTTTGAGGAAATGGGAAAAGATCGTTTAAGCGTACAGCTTGGATCGCCTCCGACTCTGCTCCGCCCACAATGAATCAATAAGCAAAAACAAACAACCGTAATAGCGTTCGCATTTCCTTCTTCACACAAAACTGACTGGACGTTACCAAGCTTACCGTCAGAGCTGTCCGTGTTACTTCTCTCCATCCTATCCTCGTTTCTGTGCTCCTTATAATAGCTTGAGTCGCCGAATTTTTGACCGCCAATTCGAGGTTGAAGGCAACTCACCCGACTCATCCGAGCTGCTCGAGCCATCCTTCTTCATGGTATCTGGTGAGCTTTTCATCCTGTCTTGTCTATTGGCCTCTCCGCCGAGGCGATTATACCCTTCCGAAAGCGTTTTCTACCTTCATCTTTCAAGCCGTGGTGGACGTGTGCTGACTCCTTTTGCTTGACAGCGGTTGGAAAAATTGACCCTGGGGTTTAGAAGGGTCCGTCTAATGCGATGCCCATAGGGATGCAGAGACTTTTGTCAATGTTGCCCATCGAGTTGCCCGGCTTGCCCCAAATTAGCGTACGGTGCTACCTACACAACGTGCGCGCACTCTGCAGCAGCCACCTCAATCTAATCTACGATTTGGCACAAAGGGCACAGCATGGCTGAACTAATGCCAGTCCGTTGGCCTGCCCGTCAAGGCGACTTATAGAGTAAATCATTGACAATGCCTCATGGTGCGTCGTCGTTGATGCGGAATACTTAGACGGAGATGTTGAAATTCACGTAACAGGCTGGCATTCCCTCAAGTAAATTGCGCACCGAGGACGACAGGAGGCTGAAGAAGAAATTTCTTCCGAGTTGGGCATTGGGCGGTGGGTTTAAAGCAGTCAATGAATTGTGAGTTTTCTCAGTTTCTTCGCTCGTGCAGTTGCCAATAGTGTATAGGTTGCGCTTGGAGATATTCAATCAACCATGGAAGCTTCTACAGTCGCGACGACAGTGATACATACAATCGACCAGCGACGGTCATAACGGAGTGCAATATTCCGGTAAATTTCAGAGAGAAAATTTCCGAACCACGACTAAGCGCCAATCCAAATATCCGAGTCCCGAAATGGAAATGATCATAGCGGAGGCCATTGTATTCCAAGCTCGAGATCAGTATCGGTCAACTCGAAGATACTAGGTGTGCTATAGGGTTGCAGATGGAGAAAATGAGGCGGCAACCTGAGGAGAGCGCCCAGGGCTAGGGTCCGACACATATATTCGACATTCCTGGAAGAATGGAGATCCTGCTCAAAAATGCCGAGCTGCGTCGGACAAACTCTAGTCACAATGGACCCCTACACAGCCCACAGACACATTTGCGCACAAACGGGTACCCATTCGACGCCCACATATATGCATATATGCACATAATAGTCAGCACAACCAATTTGGTTGCATGCGGCCAGCGAGCCAGAGGTGTGTGGATATGAAACGAGCTGATAGGCTGTACCGCAGGTTTGACAGAATCTGTAGACGCAGAGCCCAAAAACCATTTTGCTCGCTGAATCAGCTGCCAATGGTAGATGAGGACTGGCTTACAGTTTTCCGAGGGAATAGCGAACATTTCGTCATGACGGTACTTCTTCCGAGCAAACAATGGTTGACGCCACTCATCGAGTTCTGAGACGAGACGTCTTCAGCAAGCCAGTCATCGTCGCAAAGCCCATTCGAAGACCAGTTTCGTCGCTCAAGTGAGCTTCTAGCAGTTCAACGGTCTTAAAGCGAGTGTTGAAAGGACGAAACTAGCCAGACCGCCCGAAGCGACGTCACACAACAAGGAAACGGAGCCATGCTTCAATCGCGATTCAGCTTTCCAAAATTGCGACCGTTATAGCTAGGATCGTGTTGATTCTCGAGCTATATGGTTCCTCAAGCTTTTTAGAGACAGAAACTCGAATCTAGACGATCATCACGTACAGCAGGGATCGGCAAGAAAGCGCTCAACGTAATGGCAGAAATAGGGCACCGGCGGTGTGTTCAGCGTGTATGACGCCAGCTAGTCGATCGAAAGGACGCGTTATATCTTGAGTTGGTCGGTCCGAGAAACATGCAGAGAGAAGAATTTGGGCGAGCGCGCAGGAAGAATGGTTTTGGGGGATTTGAGGATAGAAAAAGGGCGCCAGGGAGGCGGACGACGAATGCCTAAAAGCTAAAAGGCAAAGCCCGGTGATTACGTAAATTCGGGTTAAATGCTTTTACACCTAAAGCTTGCCTGAAGCGTATGGGGGTATCTTATATCGTCTGGCTAGTGATTGCTGCACAGTTGTATCATACAAATAATATCAATACAATCTCCTGCGGCTCTCGTTGAGGGGTTATACAATGTGCGTTTGAAGTACGATTCTGTCAAGTTTCGCTGAATGGAAAGTTAGGTCGAATCGCCGAAGCCAAACAAATAGCGCCAGATTCCGTGCCGCTGTTCTATCTTCATGCCATCATCGCCGCATTGCTCTACGTCGCGCAACGGAGTTTATCTCAGGAAAGCGCGAGAAGAAAGAACTTCACCGGCACCCGTTATCCATCGTTCTCAGATTTAGCTGTGTCCAAAACCAAAAATTATTTCCCCGCGGGATCTGTCAGCGTACTGTATGCGGCCATCTTATAAGTATCTTGTCTGCCTAGCGATTGCTGCACTGTTGTACCATACAAATAATATCAATAAGATCTCCTTGCAGCTCTCGTTGAGGCGTTATAAAGTACGATTCTGTCAAGTTTCGCTGAATGGAAAGTTAGGTCGAATCGCCGAAGCCAAACAAACAGCGCCAAATTTCGTGCCGCTGTTCTATCTTCATGCCATCATCGCCGCATTACTCATTTCATGTCCATGTCCGGCTCATAACTACGTCGCGCAACCGAGTTTATCTCAGGCAAACGCGAGAAGAAAGGTTGCTGGGCGGAATAGTCGGTTTCTCAACCTGTATCGTCGTGAGTAACCGTGCAATGGTCGCCTTGTTTGCAGCGCATTTATGTGGAGAAGTACGCGCTTTTACAGTTCGAACGTCCAAGTGTTGACTAGAATCTGGCCCTTCTCCTTAAAGACATCGAGGCTGGACGTGCATTGACGATAATACACGGCTGTGGGAACCCAATCCGTGTCTATCTCACTCGTCACTCGGATCTGTGGCATCCCGAAACACGCGAGGAATAACGGGACCGTTGGCTTGGTTTTCCTTACCTGGATCCTAATTCTGCAGTCCAATACGCATCTCAACCCTCAAAATGCCTGGATTGACCGTGACCGACACCGAATCTCCTGTACGCGTCGTGGTGATGCCCTCGCAGTCGTCATATTTCGCTGGCGAACAATTCTCTGTAACAATCACATTCACCAATACACGTTCGCAGGAAGTAGGTCCGTCCAAACCAACCTCTCTTGGCCATAAACGCGGGGCGCATTCGATCAGTTCTGCACCTCTTGCTCGACCACCAACATCCCCTGGAACACCACGTAGCACTCTCAATACCACCTCGATCCGAACGAAAGCCGTCGACAAGCTACCTCGAAGGAAAGGGTTCATAGGAAAACCAAAAATAACATCAACATCTCTTCCACAAAATTCCGATCCCTACCGGATCTCATCGAGCAACGACGAAAGCGACAGCTAGTACCTAAATCACTTTCGGTGTCCATCTCGCCCTTTGACTTCGAAAGCGTGTTGGCTGAAGGTATTACTGCGTCCTCTGCGCCGTATTCGCAGCAATCTTTCCAACAAAGTGAGTGGTATTTTTGCTGTACAATTTCCACAGCCTTGACGACGACTTCTCAGCAGCACCAACAACTCCACATATTCCATCTCCTCTAGCACGCACTGACGCGCTCCCACTCTCCTCCGATCACCCCCATGCGCGAAAATCATCTATCTCGATGGTCAATTTTCGCTGGATGTCCTCTCGCCAAACCTCTGTACCGCGTCACCCTACACACCCAGTTGTCCACTTCAACATTTTCTTTAGCTCTTGATCCCATCGCGGAAGCAGCTCAATCACCCTATCCGTCTACCCCAGCCATTGGGTCACCTACAATTGAACCGGTTTCGTTCCCACCTCATACTCCCACCACCAACACTACTACTACCAGCGCCAACCCACCGGCCACCAGTATTAATAGTGTATACGCCTATCCACCTCCACCCCCACGTCATACCAACCACCGACCTGCACCCATTGGTCTAGGGCAGCCCTCGACCTCGCGGCACATTCAACCCCGGACGGCTTTCGCAACCACCTTCCCACCCAGCAACACAGAACTGATCCTGTACTCCTATGTACAGCTTACCGGGACATTAGTGCTCACTCCAGTTCCCGGAGCGCTGCCGACACCCGAGCAGGCGCGAACACTCCATACTCTGCGCTCAGGACTTCTCAGTCGGTCCGTCCTTGGCGGAGGCAGCATGGATATCCCGGCGACGCTGAACCCACCGACGTCGCCTAAATTGCGGCAGATGAGGTCGCATAGCCGGTCGTCGTCGCTTTCTGCAGGCCTCCTTTCTCTGCTGCCGAGCGGGTTGGTTTCGTCCGTATCCACCTCTAATCTGACGCCTAATTCGCCGTCAAGCTCAAGCTCGCGATGGCGGTCGTCGTCGTCTTCGTATGCTCTAGCAGCCACTCCTACCTCAGGCAGATTTCCGAACAGTGCTAACAGTCCAAATGTCATGGGTTTCGGGAATTTACCGGTGCCAGAAATTGACCCGGAAGAGCCCTTGCCGACGTTTGAGATTCAACCGGCAATGTTGGCTGTAGACCTTAATCTTGCGCCTGGACAATCACGAAGTTGTATGTTTGTTCTTCTGCTGATGCATTTTGTTATCGTTGGTATTGATTATACGTCCACATAGACACCTACACGATCAAGCTTCCAGACAATTTACCACCCACTTTCAAAGGCAAATCACTCAAATTCTCTTATGAGGTTGTGGTTGGTACATGTCGAGCGGGTCCGACAGGTAATGGCGGAAGTGTCAGTGCCAACAGCATCAGTCGAGTGATGAAAGTTCCAATACGAGTGTATAACCACGTCACTGGTATGAGTTCTTGTCATTTCTTTGTCGAGAACATGCTAAATAACTCTGTGTGTCAGTTGGACGTTCTCTGAAACCATACGATCTGCTCTGGCCCATTAGCAGACGTCAGGACGTGGGTATGCCTGGTACAGAGGCCAAGGTGGTCGAAGATATCAAGGATCTTATGCAGAATGACGCCCTACTGACTTTATCTCGTCTGCCTTCTTGTATGTATTGGTCCATACGTCCTTTCCGTTCTTTTTGAGTTTCTTCACTGATAAATATTATCGTTTATAGCCATTTCATCACCGTCAATGTCTTCAGGAAATACGCTAGAGTCTATTCGCGACTATGCGCGATCGCTGCTCGCTTCGTTACCAGATCCCGTTCACGATGATGCACTCCCTTCGGACAGGGGCAAAATTTTGTCGTCGCCTCTCGAAGAATCCAGTAGTAATGGACAGAGCACGACGAACCACGTTGAAAAGAATGGTAGCGATCAAATGCGAAACGGGAGTGCGCCTGCTGTATTTGGCAATGGCGATGCAGCACGTCAACACTTGAATGGTGCAGAAGAATTGAAAAGGACGGAGAGCGAGAGAGAGAAGGTAGATGAGGGTGGTTTGACAGGATGTAGGGAAGCAGTCGAGATCCTGACCCGCAACCCTAAGAAATGTGCGGCCTACATGAACCTATCCATATTTTAACTGTTGCGCTCATTCAATTCTTTTTTAGGCTCTTATGATGTGAATAAGGAGGGCGTGAAAGTCGCCGTCCTTACATTTACGAAGTCGGCGTACCGACTTGGAGAGACTATTTCGGGAGTTGTGGAACTGAACGAACGGACCAGTAGAGCACGAGTGCTAAAGGTATGTCTATAATTATCTTGTTTAAAAGTGCAAAATATTTATAAACCTTTCGTAGCTTTCGGCTATCCTAGAGTCGCATGAAACCCTTCCATCATCAATATCACCATCCTCAAGCGCTCGCCATCTCCGTCGATCACACGCCGAACATCATTCGTCGTTTACATTGAACACTCTGCGGACAACATTTTCATTAGATATCCCTTCTGACGCAAGCCCAGCATTCCAAATTCGCGTCGGCACACCTCCAAACCCATCGCCTAACTCCAGTAACCCCGTGCCGCCCACCCCAACGCCCGGCGGCCTGGAATGGAAAGTCCGCCTCTGTCTACTCGTCGCCATCGCTTCCGAGTCCTCTTTGGCTAGTTTACAAGATGTACGGTTCAAAAGCCTAGTACGAGATGGACCTCGCGGTGAATGGGGCTCGTCGTGGCGCGCTACTCCCACGCATGCGCCTCTGGAAAAAGTCAATCTTCGTGCTGAGGCCGAGGCTGAGCGTAAACGCCAACTTGCCCAGCAGAATCTTGCATCTCCGCGTACTTGGTCGCGATTTATCATGTCATCAATTTTATATGGCAATCTCGGCGAGCACACGGAACGCGAGTACCATGATGGCGATATTATGGATGATGAGAATGAGGGCGAGGGCGTCTACGATGGGATCATACCTGACCTTGCTGGTGGGGTTGGTACTGGGGTTGACTATGCTGGTGGCGAGGATGGCTGGAGGACCATGAGACTAGAAACGGTAGAGTGTGAGGTACCGGTCAAGGTGTTTCCTGGGAATACCGCTTTCAAGGCCTTGGATGTGGTTTTCGACGTTTGATTTTCACCGAAGACTTGAGGGCTAGAACGGTCATTATTTGGGATGGACTTGTAGGGATGGATATATTGAGGTGGATCTGGTTTTCTCCGGAGCTCTTTATCCTTATTCTTTGACGGTTGTTTACTAGACGTTTTGTACTAGCATCGGATTTTATATGCATTGTATTAACAGTTTCATTCAACGCAAAGATTATGTTCCTGACAAGGCGTGTATTGGAAGTCTTGTATTAGGACATGTATAGGTAGGTCTACTAAAGTCATTGAAGAGAAAATAAAGCTGTTTACAGATACGCGGCTCTCATTCCGGTAACCAAAGGACCTTGGCCATGTTTTGATGAACGATGGACTTCGGTTCCGTGACATCTTTCTTCTGGGAACGGGTCAAGATATGATAATTTGCGAATAGACCCTGCTTCTGCTGCTTCTCTTGAGGAAGAGCGACCTATACACAAGAGAAACTAAATGTCAACGCTTCCGGAGCAGAAGGGGACGTACTGCTGGTGATTGTTGAGGTTGCTTAGGAACCAAAGTTACGAGACCTGTCAAACAATAAATCAGAGTCATGCAGTCATTCAAGCAAGCGGAAACAATAACCGTCCGTATTGACGATTTCACAAGCGTCAAATACTCTCTGGATTAGACCAACGACTTCAGGGTGAGTTAGCAAGCGCTAAGAAGATATCAGTAGATGTGTATAAGATTTCAAACTACCTCATACTTTGTTCAGGTGTGGAATCCAAACGGAATCGTCAACTACTGCAACTGTAGCAGATGGGTCGCTGAGGAGTAATATATGCAAGAGAATGACAGAGGGGTGAAAATTGCCCTACATAACAGTCACAATGAGAAGCGGCTCTGTGATTGAAGGTCGCACGCACCTCGGGATCCTCGAGAGAAGGAGGCCTTATGGTACCCTTTATGCGTTCAATGATTCGTAGGAGTCGGGCCTGTAGACCCATCACAGGGACAGAAAGGACAGGACAACTTCGAACAGATTCTGGAGGGATATAAGCAACATTCTGCGACCATTGAGAGGGACTCAATGCTACAGATAATACTCCCAGAAGAACGGCACCAACATCCCCATCAGATGAAGCGCCTAAGCTATATCGCAGTGGACGCGTTTGGCTGTTTCCTTTCCATGGAGAGCGGCTGCCGTCGGCATTGTAAGTAAACTGTGTTTCTTTCTTACTGTTTTGTGGGCCAACGTTCTGCGTAGGAAAAGTAGCCATGGTCCAGGAATCAGCTCTATCCACGCTGGTTACAACCCATAGTGTTCCATTGGCGGTCGGTGTTTGAGCGATGCCATCGCTGTCGCCATTCCAAAGTTGATACCACGAGACTGCATGCTTTTTTACGTAGGTGTGTAGCAATGAAGGGTTAATAAGCTCTTCTCTGGAGGTTCCTGTCGGGAGGACAAGAACGGCTCCTTCTCTAGCGTTTGTAACAAATTCTACATTTCTGCAAAGAAGTATATCAGCGTCACATAATAAACAGTTGAGGGTAAAATACTTTACAAAGGTGAATCTGAAATTCTACATTGTCGAATTCCTTCACTACACAGTATTGTTCCAGGAGAAAAATGTTTTGGAATGGTGCGTATATCCTCAGTAGATATTGGAGGTTCAATGGGTGCGAAGTTAGGGGGCAGTGCGTCGCCTTGAATGGGATGGTCGGCAGGATGAAAAATGTTGAAGCAATAGCGAAATGTTCCACGTTCATTTAGGTACCCAACATCACCAAGACAGGCGCCTTGCGAGAAATGATACTTGGGTCTTGCTAGATTGCCCTCGACGTGGTAGATACCAACGCCGTTTCCCAATGACAGTATTGACCGCGCATACACCTTTTGATCACGAATTTGAGTCTTTACGGTACAGTAAACCGGAAAGCTAGTATCGGTCAACCCTTCGCGATATGGACCTTGGACAGAGCCTTATATATCATTGAGCACAGAACGACACCGACAACGACAACGACAATTGAAGAACTTACTATGTCTGGAAAGGCTTCCCTCTGATCCAATTACAGAATCCGCTCTGTCAGCATCGAGAGTTTCTGGCAGTATACGTCGCAGGATGGAGGCCATAGCAGTGGTCTCGCGTTCAAGAAGAGATACTCGTAATGGCTTGGTGAACTAGAGTTGCTCCAAGGCCCGACTCTATTGATCTTCAGGATGGCAGAGAACGATGGGTCAGATAATGTCATAGAGGCATACAATTATGGTTTGAGTGGGAGACTAGCAGTGTGGTAGTCTAGTTTAACTTCACGGCACGGACCTTGGGTGAGAGGGGTCCGCTCGGCTCTACGGATGATAAAATCCGATCGGCTTTAGATGTAAATTGATCACATGATGCTCGCGTAAGACGCGCTCGTAGTTGATTGCGTTTGTTGATTTAAATCTAACCCCTCTATTCCACTTTCATGAGCTTTAAATTTAATGGCTCGACAAGTTTCGCAGAGCCTTTCGTATGGACCTCGCTTGAAGGCCGCACCGTGACTCGAGAAATCATCGAAGCAACCGTACCGCAATGGCCAGCCCCACGAAACGCTCAGTTAGACTGCTGGGCGCACACACTGCAAGGCATTCCGACAATTCTAATCGCATCGACGGGTTGGGGAAAGACCTCGGTCTTTTTGATTCCAATCCTCGTGTTGATATACAAAAACACCCGAATCCCCGAATCCCAACCTCTCGGTCTTCTCCTGTAGCTCTGGTAGTAACACCTTGGAAATGCCCATGTATGTCCATCCTGCCTCTTTTCTTGATTTAAGTCTCTTATATTTTGATCTTAGGCATTGGAAATATCACAATTTGGACCTACTGCCATCTCGCTGAGCGCGGAAAGCTTGGAAGCCGCCAAACTGGAGGGCCGTGATCTTTTCAAGGAAATTCAAGAGTGTAAATGGTCCATCGTGCTGCTCTCAGCGGAACGGCTGGTTTCTGACGACGTCGATACCCTCGCTCGAAACCCCAAATTCCGGACAAATATCGTCTTGCTTGGAATTGACGAGACGCATCGAGGTGGTTTGGATCGCATAACTGATAGAGATTGGCACGGTCAGATCGGCCAAATGTCAGTGACATTATAGCGTTTGTAACAACCTATTTTTTGGTAAGCTACGCAATAAAGTGTATGTGGTTACGTGCTTACGAGGTTTTCAGGGCGGGAGGTGCGCAGCACAACGGATGCTCCTGGGTCCACACTCGAGAATTCGCTTATATTATATCAAATCGACTATCATTTGATTTATAAGGTCTGTTTTAAGAGACTATATTCTACTTATTCTATTCTACCTTACTTTGCCACTGGCAGTTCAACATCATGTCGTCGATCTTTGGTAATCTCGGCGAGCACACGGAGCGCGAGTACTACGAACGAATATATCGTGGATGATGAGAACTTCGGGGGCGAGGGAGGCTATGATGTGATCATACCTGCCCTTGCTGGTGGAGCTAAAACTAGGGCTGGTTATGCTGGTGGCGAGGGAGGACTGAGGCTGGAGACTGTAGAGAGCTTTTTATCTTATTTTCTGTTGATTGTCTATTAGACGTTTTGTTATGTTTGTGCTATGTAGCATCGGATTCTGTTGTCTTAACAGTTTCATTCAGCCCAAATTTTACGCGCGTGAACGGTGATATACAAGGCGCGTATTGGAAGCCACGTAGGACATGTATAGATCTACCAACATTGTGGAAAACATAGCAATCTACATAAACATGGCCCTCATTCAGGTAACCAAAGGACCTTGGCCATGTTGTGACGAACAATAGAATTCGGTTCAGTAACGTGTTTCTTCCTAGAAGACCGGGACAGGATGTGGTAGCTGGTAAATAGGCTTCGCTTCACCTGCTTCTCTTGAGAAGTGGCGACCTAAAATGAAAAGAAATTAGAAACATTGACGCTTCCAGGAAAAAGGGACCATACTGGCGGTATATCTTGGGGTTGCTTAGGAACTAAGGTTACAAGACCTGAATATTAATTGATCAGTATGACGTTGATTGAGAGTAAAATTTAATGACCCTCTGTGTTAATGATATCGCAGGCGTCAAATACTCTTTGGATTAAGCCAACAACCTCAGGGTGGGTCAGTATGCGCTAAGTTGATATGAGTAAAGGGTGAGTGAAGATTCAAACTGCCACGTACTTTATTCAGCTGTGGAATCCAAACTGAATCGTCAATTACTGCAACTGTAGCGGATGGGTCGCTGAGCAGTAATATATGCAAAAGAATGACCGATGGATGAAAATCGCCCTGTGAAAGAGCGATAAGATTTGGTTCAATTCAGGGAAATCAAACGTACGACTGGATTGTCAAGAGTCGGAGGTTTCATTGTGCCCTTTATATAGTCAATGATATTTTGAAGTCGTGCTTGTAAACCTATCGCAGGGATTGAAAGTACAGGACAGCTGCGAACGTATTGAGGAGGGATATACGCAACATTCCGCGACCATTGAGACGGACTCAAAGCCACGGACATGACTCCCAGAAGAACGGCACTAGTTTCACCTTCAGCTGCATGCCCTGCATCATATTCCAGCGGACGCGCTCGGCTGTCTCCTCCCCAGGGAAACTCATCTTCTGAGCTGTATTGAAATCGTGTTTCTTCCTTATTGTACCGCATGCCAACATTTTGGGAAGGGAAAGTGGCCATGGCCCATGATGTGGCCCTGTCGACACCAGTCACGATCCAAAGCGTTCCATTGGCAACAGGCGTTTCGGCAGTGTCATCGCTATCGCCATTGAAAAATCGATACCAATTGGCGGCATGTTCTTTCACGTATGCGTGTATCAAGGAAGGATCCACAAGTTCTTCGCGCGTCGTACCATCGGGAAGGACTAGTACTGCGCCTTCTCTAGTTTTTGTAGAGAAATCAGCCTTGCTGTGCAAAAACTGTGTCAATATCAATTAGGAATGCGTAGGAGAGAAATTGTATTACAGAGGCGACTCTGAGGTAATGGTTTGTCTTATTCCTTCACTGCACAATATCTTTCCAGCGGGAAGGTGACTCGAAATCGTGCGAACACTTTCAGGTGATACCGGTGGGTCAATGGGGGAGAAATTTGGGGGTAGTGATACTGGTTGGATAGGATGGTCGGATGGATAAAATATGTTGAAACTATAGAGAAATGTTCCTCGTTCATTCAGATAACCAACATCACCCAAAAAAGCACCCTGAGCAATATGGTACTTGGGCCTTGCTATGTTACCCACAATGTTGTAAACACCGACACCATGTCCCAAAGACAACATCGACCGAGCGTAAATCCCCGCGCCTCGAGATTGAGACTTCACAGTGCAATATACTGGGAAGCTAGTATCCGTTAATCCTTCTCGATATGGTCCTTGTACCGAACCTTGCATCTTCGTCAACAAAAACGACAGAGGTCACTTAGAGACAAAGACTCACTATGCCTGGAGAAGCTTCCCTCCGATTCAATCAGAGAATTCGACCTTCTGTCAACGTCATTGGTCTCTGAGCGCATTCGTCGTAGGAAAGAGGTCATAGGGAGTGCCTCTTTACAGCTAGAGAATGCGAGCTAAAATGGAGGCACTCGATGGGGTTGGTCAACAATTAGAAACCAAAGATGATGGCATGTGCCGCAATCAAGCCGTGACAATAAAGGGTTGATCCCATCAAATACCAAATAGATTCAAATTTCGAAATATCTGCTAGACTCTGCTGCTCTCAAGAGAGTCGGACAAGAGTCGGACCTGTTGCAGCGTTCATTCAGCTCGAGGAAGATTAATCGATCACTATTGATGATACTACAGTCGGCATCGCGACCAGGCCTTGTAAAGTCAGGTATAGACATATATGTTTAGTAGTTACATATTTTATTCAGGCAGCTCAGCGCTCGCTGCACTCAGTGTCAATCGAATACATTATTCAACCAGCCAGGTCCCATTTTACTTGCATCGGATGTTATCTGCAAATAAATCCTCTCAGTGATTAATTGATCCACCCATATGCGCCGGCTTGACAGGGTATTATTATTTAATTAGATATACTGCAGTACCTTGTGCATACAAGTGTGGAACAAGCCCGTGAGATGCCTTTGAGCCTCAAATCCGTGTGATCAATTGTTATTCGTTCCTCTTGTATCAACCAACTCCTCTGCACCGACCTTGTTCATCAGGCAACAGACATCGCATATCGCAATTAAGCCGACAGACTTTGTGTTTTATGTCCTCCTCCTTGCAAATTCCAGCCACGCCTGAAGATGGTATGTTCTTGCCTCGTTTAGACGAAGGACGGTATCGATCAAGCGCTCACTCCTAAACTACATCCATGTTTCAGCGTCCTCTTTCCTCGAGCTCCCAAGGTCAGTATTCCCCCTCCAATCGCTGCTGCCATATGGATTTAAATCTTATTGGTCTCGTTTACAGCCTCGTGTCAAAGTTGGGAATGACTTCGAACGCAACTACAAACACTGATTCCTATAACACAAGCTCGGGAAATAAAGATTCCTTTATTGTAGGAAATAATTCGGTCGAAAAAGGCGGTACAATCATCAATGCAGCGGGTGGAATTAATCTGACGGTGCATTTGGGTCAAACAGAATCTGGTAAGTTGTCACAAACGTATAGCTTCCCTCGAATTTGAGAGCTCTGCATTTGGGTCTGGATGCTGACATTGGTGGATACAAAGTCATGACAGATGGATCATCTCGCGATAGCCAAAGCAATGCTTCAATTACCCCGGAATCCTTGCCCTCGCCTCTTCCATCGACACCCTCAACAACTCCAACAGTTATCCAGAACGACATTCTAGCTGCCAGGCATCCGAGTATTGACAGAGTTCGCTTCAGTGAGAGTGGCATACGGGGGGCCGAGACTTATTCAATAGGTTCGCCCTTTTGTTTTATCTTTTTCCATTGGAATTTTGAGTTGTCCTTTTGTAGCTCCAAACTCGAAGTCCCGCTTGACAAGGATACAGGGGAAAGTATGTGTGCACGTCTTATGATACTGGTGGCATACATTAACGGTGCTACCTATGAATTATCACTAATCAGGATATAAAAGCCCTAGTTTTGGGAAAGATGCATAAAGGCATAGTGAGCTATATGGGCGCGGAAGATCTTTTCAAGGCCCCCTACAGTATCCCCCTTTGGAAACCTTCTCCATCTTTGGTCGTGACTGAAGAGGTGGAAAATTGGGCCCGAAATGTATATATTGGAGATGTAGGAGTGTTCGACGATAATGGTGGATTTGAAACCTATTTCAACATCTTTGAAACCGAAGAGCAAAATCGTCGTCGTCGTTACACGCCTCCGGGGAACTTCGTACCTTATCACAAACGGCTCTCGGAAATGTTTATCGATATCGAACCTCGTCGGGCTATATCAAAGGATCAGTTACAACTTTCGGGGTTCGAAAGGGACGCCAGCCTGAGAGCCGGGTCAGAATGAGTTATCATTCCTTTACAAATTATTTACTTACTTCACGATATTCATCTGTTCAGGAAGAACGATCTAATACGTCCACTTCCGTCAAATTTTTCGAAAAGCCAGAGCTACGCCGCAATTCATATGAGGGAGGGTTACACTCGCATCGCGCTTCAAAGTCAAGACGACAGCGGAATAAAGCAGTATTGTAGATGTAACCAAACATCTTGGTACGAATCACTTCATGAGATCCTCAATGGTCGTCGTTTGGCCATCATCACCGCTTCATATCGAACTCAAGCACGTCAGGTCGCCAAATAGCAAAACGACTGTTGAACTGATACAGCAAACCATGAAGGGGGAGAAGACGTCATTCTGGTCATCAACAGATAATTCCGTATTGACGAAGAATGGACCATCGCCGGACCATATCGCCAGAAAACGGGCGTACCTTCAAAAGTTTTCCAACATCCCGAACCTCATGGAAATCGAAGAATGTCACGTCGTTGCTGTTGAGGCGTATTGCCTAAAGGAAGGAAGTGCAGGGTGGGGTTCATTGAGTACAATTGGTCGGAGAGCTTCACGTCAGACTCAGAATACTGTAAAACCCAGACAAGCTTCGGTTTTCTCCTTTCTGACATCAAGGGGTCGGCGTTAGTTCAATGTATGCATTGCCATGCGACGTCGACAGATCTTATTTAAGTTCTTAAGTATTAGAACAATTGTATTTTTTTGAATGTATGCTGTATTAAAAATCCCCTTATTAACTTTGATCGCCCTCTGTTGGGCATTAACCAGGACGCTCCACGCTGAACTCAATCGGAACTCAACAAAACAAGCGCCCAGCATGGCTAATTTCGGCTGTGTTTAGATTTATTCCGAATTCCGCTTTGCGGCATCGTACTCCCTCCCTCTGTTACTGCAAGAGCGAAACGAGGCAATATTTCAACGTTTGACATGGGCTGACTTGAAACAGATACTCAAAACCAATTTTCGATGGCCAACATATATATGCTTCACGAACGTTACTTTCGTGGCACGCCATGTTATAGATCCAGAATCCATTCATATGGATTGACAGCAGCGTATTAAACAAAGCAACATCAATAGAAATAGAAATCTCATTCCGGTAACCAAAGGACCTTGGCCATGTTGTGACGAACAATAGAATTCGGTTCAGTGACGTGTTTCTTCCTAGAAGACCGGGACAGGATGTGGTAGCCGGTAAACAGGCTTCGCTTCACCTGCTTCTCCTGAGAAGTAGCGACCTATAATGAAAAGAAATTAGAAACATTGACGCTTCCGGGAAGAAGGGACCATACTGGCGGTATATCTTGGGGTTGCTTGGGAACTAAAGTTACAAGACCTGAAGATCTATAAATGAGCATGAGGTTAATTGAGCAGCATAATTTAATGACCCTCTGTATTAACGATATCGCAAGCGTCAAATACTCTTTGGATTAAGCCAACAACCTCAGGGTCGGTCAATATGCGCTAAGGTGATATGAGTAAGGGTCAGTGAGGATTCAAACTGCCACAAACCAACCTTATTCAGCTGTGGAATCCAAACTGAATCGTCAACTACTGCAACTGTAGCGGATGGGTCGCTGAGCAGTAATATATGCAAGAGAATGACCGATGGATGAAAATCGCCCTGTGAACAAGTGATACAAGTGATAAGCATTGGTTCAATGCAGGAAAGTCGCACGTACAATGGGGTTGTCAAGAGTGGGAGGCTTCATTGTGCCCCTCATATAATCAATTATTTGTTGAAGTCGTGCTCGTAAACCTATCGCAGGGATTGAAAGTACAGGACAGCTGCGAACGCATTCGGGAGGGATATATGCAACATTCCGCGACCATTGAGAGGGGCTCAAAGCCACGGACATAACTCCCAGAAGAACAGCACCAACTTCACCTTCAGATGCATTCCCTACGCCGTATCCCAGTGGACGCGCCTGCCTATCATTCCATGGAAACTTATCTTCTGCATTGTATTGAAATCGTGTTTCTTCCTTACTGTACCGCATGTTGATATTTTGAGAAGAGAAAGTAGCCATGGCCCAGGATTTGGCCCTGTCGACACTAGTTACAATGTAAATCGTGCCATTGGCGACAGGCGTTTCGGCAGTGTCATCGTTATCGCCATTGAAAAATTGATACCAACTAGCCGCTTGTTCTTTCACGTACGCGTGTATCAGGGAAGGATTCAGAAGTTCTTCGCGTGTAGTACCATCGGGAAGGACAAGAACAGCACCTTCTCTGGCTTTCGTAGAGAATTCAGCCTTGCTGCGCAAAACTATGTCAGTGTCACGTAAGAACGTAAGGAAGAAATTGTATTACAGAGGTGATTCTGAGGTCCGGTTTTCTCTGATTCCTTCGCTACACAATACCGTTCTAGGAGGAAAGTGATTCGGAATTGTGCGAATACTTTCAGGTGATAGCGGTGACTCAGTGGGAGAGAATGTTGGCGGTATTGTGCCTAGTTGAATAGGGTGGTCGACTGGATAAAATATGTTAAAACAATAGAGAAATGTTCCCCGCTCGTTCAAATAGCCAACGTCGCCCAAAAAGGCGCCTTGAGCGATATGGTACTTGGGCCTTGATATGTCGCCTGCAACATTGTAAAGACCGAGACCATGTCCCAATGACAATGTCGACCGAATATAAATGCTTGCGCCACGAGATTGAGACTTTACTGTGCAATATACCGGAAAGCTGGTATCAGTCATTCCTTCTCGATATGGTCCTTGTACGGAACCTTGCATCTTTGTCAACAAAAAACGACTGCATCCACTCGAAAACAAAGACTTACTATGTCTGGAAAAGCTATCCTCCGATTCAATCAGAGAATTTGATCTTCTGTCAACTTCATCGACCTCTCCGCGGATGCGTCGTAGGATAGACGCCATAGTGAGAGCCCAGGTCAGAGAATAGGAGCCAAAATGGGGCAACTCGATGGGTTTGGTTAACAACGCAAGATGTTATTGTGTTCAAGCATAAACAACATGCCGCAATTAAGCTGTAGTTGATCCCATCAATTATATAATCCGCACGCCTGTAAGTAGTTGTGGGCAGTCGGACTGTCAAAAGTCAAGGAGGGAATAAAGGCGTGCTCCTGATGGGAGGGTCTCTTATCAGCGTTCAGCATTCATCGCTTATAAGTAAGCACATTTTTTTGACTGCTTTAAGTATCGATAGAAAAGTTAGGTAGTACATAAGTTCATAACTGATTTCTATCGGACTCGGACCTATTCAAACGCCATTGCAACTAGGGAAAAGCAGGAATACGGCATACCCAGCTGGGTATCGGGTATGGGTATGCAGGCATACCCAGTCTGTTGCACCTGCGTCGGACGTCAGCGCGCCTCTGTGCTGACTCGGGCCGGGCATTTGGACGGCGCGCACGCGTCTCGGCGTCTGCCGATGCAGCCATCAACCGTCCGAACACGGTTGATGCACTGTCATTTCAACCACCGCGTCCACCGTTGCCCCACCCCTGCCGCAAGGGATGTGGGCCCATTCAAGTGCAACGACGATGGAAGGAGGGGAGTAGGAGATAAGGGGAGATCCAGAAGGTGCGTCCCTGACGCTCCATCTTTCGCCGCACCCGCTGATCTTCGCATCCACCCAGCAGGTCCCCTTTCACCCCGCCACGACTCCCTGGTGCCTTCCCTACCTCCCTTGCCCTCCGCCTCACCTCTCCCTCGCTCATTCAGACCCGCTTGACCAGCTGCTGGCGCAACATGCCACCGCCATGTCATTAAGACGACGACGCCGCGGCTCTGCCCGCTGCCTGCCTCCCTCCGCTCTAGCATTGTCCGCGGCGTCATCGGCTCGACGACGATGCAGCGCCGTGGTTCCGCCGCCCTCTCCTTCGCCAGCTCTCTCCGACACCTTGTGCGGATCGCGGCTGGGGCTGTGCAACGATATATATTGTATTCTAGTCTTGTATAGTAGGCTGGCGTAACGTAGAATATTACAGGGTAAAAGTTAGCTACTGATGACCGTGCAAATGTCGGACTCAGACTATTAAAAGTGTACAAATGAAAAGTTCCTATTTCACTTTTTTGGGTAGTTGTATGCAAGCAAATCTCAAGAAGTTCGAGTTTTGAGCGAGTAATTGCCTTGAGAGAGGGACAATGGCGATTATATTGATCTGCGGTGGCTTGACACCGGACAAGTACTCTCCTCGCACAACCAATCTGTGTGATCAATTGTTATTTGTTCCCTACTCAACTGCTACATAATTAAAGCGACCTTCGCTCACCAGTCTACATATGCCACACTTCTTTATTGTTGAGAGAGAGACAATTATTGATATGCAGTGGCTTGATACCGGATGCTCTCCTCGCACAAATGAATCGTGAGATACCTTCAAACACCCAATCCGTGTGATCAATTAATATTGTTATTTGCTCCCTTCAAACCAACTCGACTCCTACACAGCGACCTTCCCTCACCAGCCTGCATACACCACACCTCTTTATTAACGCGCTACCGAATAAATTTTCTATTTCTATGGCGTCTATACCCATTACAGATGGCACACCAGAGAACGGTATGTTCTTGTTCCGTCAAGACAGATCCAGTGCGGAATTGATCAAGCGCTCGCTCCTAAAATCTGTCGTACATCTATATTTCAGCATCCTCTTCCCTCTCAAAGTCAGCCTTTCAATTTGGTCTCTATCACCTTATGTTTCGGAATCTCATCGACATCATATGCAGGCTCTTGTCAAAAATGGATATATCGACCAGCGATTCCAACAACAAGCAGACGGGAAATAAAGATGCGTTCCTTACAGGAGACAACAGGGCTGAAAATGGCGGTACAATCGTCAATGCAATGGTTACTTACAATGTGAATATAGACTCTGGTACGTTGTCTCAAGCGTATAGCTCCCTGTGAATTTGAAGATCATGCATTCGAGTCTAAATGCTGACCGACGTTTGTAATTGCGAATCCACAGCATCTGCTGCATTCAGTGACAGCCAAAGCCGTGCCTCGATGACGCCGGAATCATTGACCTCGCCTCTTCTTCCATCGACCGAAATGACTCCAGGAAGTTCTCAGAATGACGTTCCGGCTGCCAGGCATCTGAGTATGGACAGGGTTCGGTTCAGTGATGAGAGTATACGCGGATCTGAAATCTTTTCGACAAGTTCGCCCCCTTTTCTGTCCCTTTTTACATTGAAGTATTGAGCGCAATTCATGTCCTTGTAGCACCAAATTCGAAATCCCGATTAATAAGGATACGGGGAAAGGTTTGTTTCCTTGTTTTACAATAATGTGATATATATTGACAACGCTCTACGTGAATTATCGTTCCTCAGAATATAAAAGACCTGATCATGGGAGATATGCACAAAGGCATAGCGAACTATATGGGTGCAGAGAACCTCTTCTTATCACCCCAAAGCATCCCTCTTTGGAAACCATCTCCGTCTTTGGGCCCGATCGAAGAGGTGGAAGATTGGCCCCGACATATATATATTGGAGATGTAGGAGTGTTCGATAATAATGGTGGTTTTGACACCTATTTCAACATCCTTGAAACAGAGGAGCAAAATCGCAGACGTCGATACACGCCGCCCAAGAACTTCGTACCTTACCCTAGACGGTTAGCGGAAGCTATTTCAGAAATTGAGCCCTGTCGGCTCATATCGAAGGATAAAATACGGCTCGAAGGATTCGAAAGGGATGATAGAGCTAGGTCAGGATCAGTTGTTGTCGTCTCGAATTGTTTTTTATATCATTATTCTTATTCATTCAGCATGGATGTTCCAATTCTTCAACTTCCGTTAAACCACTCCAAAAGTCAGAGCTATGCCGCAATTTATATGAGGGAGGGCTATACCTGCGTCGCGTTCAGATCACACGAAGACAACATGCTAAAGCATTACTGTAGATGCAACCAGACATCGTGGTACGAATCACTTCATGAGACCCTCAATGGTCGTCGTTTGGCCATCATCACCGCTTCATATCGAACTCAAGCATGGGCATCAGCATCCGCCAAGTCGCCAAATAGTAAGACGACTGTTGAACTGATACAGCAAACCATAAAGGATGAGAAGACGACATTCTGGTCATCAACAGATAATTCTGTATTGACGAAGAATGGACCATCGCCGGACCATATCGCCAGAAAACGGGCGTACCTTCAAAAGTTTTCCAACATCCCGAACCTCATGGAAATCGAAGAATGTCACGTCGTTGCTGTTGAGGCGTATTGCCTAAAGGAAGGAAGTGCAGGGTGGGGTTCATTGAGTACAATTGGTCGGAGAGCTTCACGTCAGACTCAGAATACTGTAAAACCCAGACAAGCTTCGGTTTTCTCCTTTCTGACATCAAGGGGTCGGCGTTAGTTCCATGGCTGCATTGTTGAACTGCAAAGTAGAATACTATTTTTGAAGCTTTGCAGTAGATCTTATTTGAATACTTAAGTATTAGAACACCTGAATTTTTTTGGAATGTATGCTGTGTTAAGAAATCCCCTCATTGACTTTGATCACCCTACTCTGAAACAATTTTCTATAACCAACATATATATGCTTCACGAACGTTATGTTCGTGGCACGCCATGTTATGGATCCAGAATTCAACTATATGGATCGATCAACAGCAGCATTTTAAACAAAGCAACATTAATAGATATAGAACTCTTATTCCGGTAACCAAAGGACCTTGGCCATGTTCTGACGAACAATAGACTTCGGTCCTGTGATATATTTCTTCTTGGAATACCGTGTTAGTATTTCGTACCTGAACAGCCTTCTTTCCTTCTTTTCTTGAGGAAGAGCGTCCTGTACACAGAGAACTTGAATCATTGATACCGTTTAAGCAAAGGGAAGACACATACCGCCGGCGAATCCGAGGTTTTCTTGGGAACCAAAGTCGCGAGACCTGATTGACGATAAATTAGCATCCTGAAGTTATCGGAGCAGTAAAAGAACAACCATCTGTGTCAATGATATCACAAGCATCGAACACTCTTTGGGTTAAACCAACGACTTCTGGGTGTGTAAGTAGGCGCTAAGAAAGTATTAGCACACGTGAATAATGTTTTCGGAACGATCAAAAAATCTTTACCGTCCTTCATGTCTTCGTTGTGATCAGCACTGCAACCTTCGCGAAAAACAGTGGACACCCATAGCGTGCGATGGATGGCCTGCACGGTGAAGAATAATCATGTAATAGTTCTGAGATATGGTTGTTTATATGGTTAATGTTTTTGGTTATGTCTGATGTAAAGGCACGAATCGCTTCGTCCATCGCTAAGAAATTTTAAGCGAGAGACGAGAGCCTTTGTTAAGTGTAGCACTCACCGACGTTAATTCCCCACTCCATCAACCATGAAACATCCAACATGTCCGCCGGGGAGTCTTCAACGACAGCGAAACAAATGTGCTCCGTTCAGGCACCTCCAAGCGTGGAATAGGTAAAAGATATTTGAACGACAGCAGGTAGTGAATCGCAGTTGAGGGCATCCGTAGGCAAATCGCAGACGGACAAGCAGGGTTGAGCGAGACCGTCAATGCCCAGATAAGAGACAGCGGTGTCGCCTAATAAGATAACAGTCATAGCGGAATGTCGATTACAACAGTGCAGGCAGGCAAAGGGTCGTGCGTTAGAAAGAAGCAGTGATAGTCCAATGGGAGGTGTAAGCGAAAGAAGGGAACGAAAGAAAAACGAAGTCAGCGCGAGACCGTAGTCGTTGATGAGGCCTTGAGCTCTGGATCTGAGGCTTAGCGCTTAGCGCTTAAATTTAAAGCTTAAGGTTTATTTATTTTAGAAGGCAATAGTCAACAAACGTCCATATCGCACCACGGTCTCCCGCCTCACCGCCGTCTCGGTACGAGAGGGCTGCTTCTAGGAGCCTGGTTCATTACCGACTTTTCTACGATGCGCTTTTATCCTTAGTTGCCCAACACGTTTAACTCTGGAAATATCTGTCGGTTCAGCATATCAAACGCCGATCATCCAACATTGCATCGAGCCTTACGTTCAAGCGTACGTCCACAGAAACCCTGAACCTCCGCTAGACTAAACTTTACGGTCTGAAAAGGAGGAAAAAGTGGTCCCCAAACCCGAGGATGCTATCATGGGAAGGTAGAGACATTTAGAGCGGAAGGGAGACAGTGGGGGTGTCGCTGAACGGGAAGGTGGATATATGCCTTCCGGACAAAGGTGAGTCGAACTTGAATGGTTTTCCCCTGTGCATGACTACTGACTAGATCCTAGACACTGAAGCATACTGCAAGGAATAGAACCCAAGTTGAAGTTTCGCTGTGGAAGACCTAACTGTCGACAGGCGCCGTTGGTCCTTGCATCAACAAATTGACGTTTGTGACTAGGTTTCTTCGACAACACGACACTTCTACGCGCCTGGTTCTATCTTTCCAACTGCCCCAGATGTTATATGGCCGATGAATTGCACCAGTTCGACAACCCTCGGGACAATGTCACATCTAGGCATCTCAAAAAACTTCGCATCGACCATCCATTATGGATCATCATGTTAGCCTATTTTATCCTTTGGTGTTGTATCCATTTAACGAAATTCTTGTGGTTTTTCGAACTTCAGATTGTTACCTGTTCGATAAAATCTGACATATAATCCCAACTGCAATCACAAGATCATCATGATCGTGCATGACAGCTACTATCGGACGCGCTTCTCTTCTCCTCCAGTGAGGACCAGAGTTTTGCATGCGTCGCAGATGAAACTTAATTGTTTGCGAGTGCAAATTCTACAGCCATTGGACGTACCTTCGTCGACTTTTTCCGTTGACGTACCTCTAAAACGATAGCCTAACGGAGGTTATCCGTTTTGGCTACAAGGAAAGGTTTTTCAAGCTAAGACATACGCACTCAAGATTCTGGAGCAGCGAAGCCGTCATGCATCACCATGATACGTCAAGAACGGAGAAGAAATCGGCAGTGTGGGAGACGATGAAGACGATGATTGGGGAAAAGAAGAGTCCTCGTTCGATTACACGCAGCCAGTATTTTTGTTCGTCCTCACCTTTTCGCTCGAGATGTGGCTTTCGCTAACCAACCCCAGTGTGATTCCCAAGGAAGACAGTTCACCAGGAAAGTGGAATTTGAGAATGTGGGAGCATGACGCGAAGCAAAACCTCAGGAGCTGGCCAGACGGCATTGGGACAATGTATAGGCGCCGTAAGGGAGAGTCAGAGGCGTGTCGAGCGAAGTCGAGGAGCTGAATAGGAAGGTGCATTCTAGTTCATGCCATTGACTATGACTAGAGTCGCGAGGAGATCGAGGAGAGGGTTGGCAATGAGAGACTCTTGCACCTTTTCTTTGTCATTCTCACGTCTCAAAGTCGCAGTGTGCACATGCGAGGCGAAGATAATAATGTAGGATGCGGTTGTCGACGATGATATCCTTCGACCTGCCCACAGTTTACTTGAAACTCCTACCTTTTCCAACTCGAACGTATGCCCTCCATTAAGTCATCTTGATCCTCCGAACGTCTGCTAAACATGTGCGACAATAGGGCATACTTTGGAGGACCCTCCTAGGACGATAGTACGAAGACACAAGATATGAGCCAAGGACGTGGTGTGTATCGGAGAAAACAATGGCAGAAAGAAAGAAAAACATGGAAGCAAATCTGTGGCGTGACGATTCAACAAAACAAAACAAGCACAGTGCGTCTGCAGTTTTTATGTTGTTGTTGTTGGGCTCATCGTCTCTATACTACAGCCTACGCTATCGAAAACATGTTGGACAGAAGAATGAAGAATGATCGGATATGCCTTTCACCAGTCTGGCAAGACGACATGTGTCGGCCATCAGCTGTGTCTGTACTCTGTCTCTGAAGTGTATCTGTCACAGGCCTTCCACCTTCAGAGGGTTCATGGGCACCGTCTTTTTCCAATTCTTTGCATTGTAGATCGACCCCTGGCTGCTGCATTATGATCGAGACAAATATATATATCTCCTTCGATCTCAAGTAACCTGCAATCTGCGGCACTAAGTAAGTTACAAGTGTATTTAAAGGAATACTGTAACGTTCTAAAGATGCTTTCTTTTTTTTAAAACCATTAGGTCGTCACAGTGCGTACAGCAAGTTGAATCGATTGAAGGCAGATGTAGCTTTGGGTTCAAATGTATGTGAATTGTTTACGTTGATGCTGCTTACAATACGCTAAATCAAAACTGCTATGGTCAAAGCCCCCATTCATACCATCTTCAGCTCATTGGCCAACATCGGAATCTCCATATTCAATTGTTCTTTTGTCTGCATAAATCAGCTATCATCACTGAGCCTCTCGGAATATTTACTGCATAGAACTACCATTGACCGCATCATGCCTTCTCTCATTCGTCGACTGGTGCCATTTATTAGAAGAAATGCAAGTAGAGATTCTCTGCTTGACATGACGGACTCCGGCGATGATATATCGCGCCATCGTACGTCTCCTTGGTGCTTGATTTTAAATTTATTGTAAAACCATACCTTTTGATTAGGCTCTATACAAGATATCGAATATGGCCAACACGATACTGGTTCTCCCGACTACGCCATGACTGAGATATACTGGCGTTCACTCTTGTCGACGGGCAACGGATTTGCCCTGGATAATGTAGTTGGGACTCGGAGTGCTGATAGACTAAATCAGCACTTACAACAAGGTGCTTGCCTCGGTGACGTTGGTACCATGCATTCAAATGGCACGTTCCACTATTGTTTCAATATCTTCTCTCAGCCTGGTCATCCCTTCCAAACAAAGAATCTGCGAACTTCACCCCTTTTCCATCGTTCTCTGATTTGGCCGTGTCCAAAATGGAAAAAATATTTTCCGCTGGGGTCTGTCGTGGCCAGCAACGGTATCAGCTTCGTTCAGACATCGACAATACCATTGTAATGCCTATTTCTTACTTCCTGTTCATAAGACTGATGGTAAAATTTCCCCAATGGACGTAGAGTTTACAATGAATGCTCCTGAAGGCTCTGTCCTTGTCCTTCCGACTGGTGCCTCGCGTGAAGACCTTTGCGAGCCTTCTGTTATTTATCCCTACTTGAAATGGAAGCTATACCTTGGTACCAGAACCTTAACGGCGCAAGCAGCGTCGACGAGTGCTTTCCTAAGGCTAATGGTATTTTTTGGGTCGTGGTTTGCGTTGATCGTACCGACTCGTATGCTATGGCGACACTACCGGCTCGCGATGCTACCTCTCTGGATCGAGTGGACTCGACTACACTGACAGAAGAGTAGACCAATTCTGGGACGACAGCCAGGACAAACCGTTCAATCAGCGGTATCACAATAAAAGCCAGTGTCTCACTGATAGCGCTCAAAGTGCTATATTTCCACGCGTAGCGGGCGTAGCTATAAGCCTGTCTACGTAGTCGGAGCACGTTGGGCGGAATCCAAACTATGCAATCAGTGCCTATACTGGTTTGACGTTCCCATCTCCAGGGCTTTGGCTTTCACAGTGCCTTAGAACCGTTTTGGAGTACATCAAATCAAACATCCCGAAGGAAAGTCCTGGTTCAGACAGAGACGGCGATGAATACCATCTTCAGGTAGCGTCGAAACAATATATATTTTATATATTTTATTCTTTATTACATCTCACGTCGCAATATACAGGGATGTTTCCGTCCTGCGCTGTTGCATATTCTTCTTTCGGCGGTATGATCCATCATGGTCTGCTGCTGCGCCATCCATCTCTGACGCTATGTAGGACAATAACGCTACAGCTGGATTAGTTGGGCATGATGTATCATCTTCGAAATTCAGTTCCGTACGTTGCATATCTTCCAGCAATCGTTGCCGTTCATTGTCTTACGGGACACACTTAG
Organism: Pholiota adiposa; assembly: GCA_009935795.1. NCBI lineage: Eukaryota > Fungi > Basidiomycota > Agaricomycetes > Agaricales > Strophariaceae > Pholiota > Pholiota adiposa. The sequence goes on from QEYC01000037.1 coordinate 42,104, forward strand.
TACTTCTTGACCTCTCCCAAACTCGTAGAACTCATGCGCTGGATAATTGAAAACCACAATGTCACAAACTCAGATGGTTCGTGTCCATCCCGTCTATCAGAAAATTTACCCTATCCTCAACTGAATACAAGCTAGGTTTTGTTTTCATCTTCAGTGGCTCCTCCAATTAGCAATAAGATAGTTTATACGCGGTATGTAATAAATAATGCGCAGCATACATGATGTGCTCGGAATTGTACTTTATTGATTTGTATCGTCTTCTACTGTCATTCCTTGAGTGTGGCTAGCATACCGAATATTGATCGTGGACCTTTTGCACCTTTAGTACTGTCTGTGCTTCGAACAGAACCACCAAATTTAAATCTTTTTGCCCTCTTTCCTATGGCATAGGCCTTAACTGCCACACAGTGGCTTTCTTTAATTTCTTCCTGATCCGCATTACTGCAAGATCGAATTTGAGCTGCAACATCATGATTGAATTTTGATAGCTTCTGAAGATGGGATCCAGAAGGGCCGCTGTTTGTCTCGAGACCCTTCCCGCTGTGCTTCCAATAGTGGACGCCCATATCATCCTTGACTATTGTTGCGAAGAAGTCTTGGGTGTCTTTTGTGGCCGTTACTAATGCCCATGCATCGGTGCGATAAGTTGCCAGGATAATAGCCAATGAGCGATCATTGAAACGAGCTTCGTGTTCTGAGAGTGATTGGAGATGAGCATGCCAGATACCGCGATTTCCTGCCACATATTCAAGGATTTGCGCCTCTTCGTACTGATCAAGTCCAAGCTGCCGACAATCATGAACCATATAAAGAGCAGAGCATTCAGAAGGACGGGCTTTCTTGTCAAGCTTTATGGCGATAGTCGGTGAGGGATCATCGCTGAAATTTCAGATTCATTGCATTAGATTCAATACATACAAATGGATCATAAACCCGGAGTATTACCTTGGAAGCTGCGTAAAGCCAGTGCACCGGAGTGGACTTCTTCGGTATTTATCATCGTCGACTTCATCCACGGATATCTCTGCCAACGATTTAATATATGGCCTAAACAACTGTGGAGGTTTGTATTTCCTTTTGAAATTTTCTTCCGCTGTATAGAAGATGTTGAATAATGTATCGAAACCACCGCGCTTGTTGAAAAGTCCGACATCTCCAATCTGTATGTTGTACCTCCATCTTTCGCAGTCGTCCTCAAGCTTTGGGGATGGATTCCAAAGCGGAATGATTTCTTTCGAGAAGACTTTGGCACTCATATAATTAGAAACATGAGGCTTCGCATCGACGGGAAGGTGACGCTTTATATTCTAATACCAGATAAAAAGGTCTTAGCCCCGAGCACTGTTGATAAAAACACACCGAGATATGCAGTTCACGAGTAGAAAACTCGGCATCCGGACCAGATTCTATCAGTGATAATTAGTGGGAAATTTAAAACAGTATTCCAGGAGAAATACCTAATGATCGAAATGACGGTTGTCTATTACTCCCGAATGACTGTCGATCGAAATGTTCAGTAACAGCTTGTAAGTGGCTCTCGACTGAGTTTGGAATGACATATAAGTATTCGAAGTTATTGGAATGAGGTGCAGTTCATTGACAAGCGACTTCAACAGAACACACCTTTGGGAACAGTTGTAGAGGTTGAAGCTATATTTCCTGACTGATAGAAATAAATGAGGCGTAAGTAAGCCATGTTTGTCAATGTGCTCCTTGACTTACGTCGGATGAGCCCATAAAATTGTCCGTGCTTTTCGAGTCTGACTGATTCTCAATGGATATATGTAATATAGATAATGCGATCTTACTGCCTCGATTGAGAGTATTCCCGTCGACTATAACAAACTGCGTACCGCCAGGAGAATTGTAGAACATGTTGTCTCCTTGAATGTGACTGCGAGTGTTGAAGGATTTACTGTTTTCACTTTGATTTGTCTTTTTTAACGTGTTTAAATATTGCTTTTGTTCTTGAGCAGTCGAGGGAGTGCTGCGACAAAATTTAGTAAGATGCAACTCTACAATGATAATTGTTTGGTACCTTGCTGATTCTATAGCGGTTGTTTTCAATGCAGTTAAAGGCCCTTCTGGGAAGACATCTGGCTCATTCTCGTCATCTTCGATTGGAGGAAGTTTTGGTTTCTTTTCGTCGCTCAGAAAAAACTCTAGAAAGGAGGTAGTGCTGTGAGCCCTCTATTACTCAGTCATACAAGCATTCCGATAGAATACATACTGGCAAGACTCCATTTTTTCGTCATGAGGTAGTCAAACCGAGTAATAACAAGCAAAGTCGAATGATGGTCAACTGTGTAATCGGCATGCCTTCAAGTTCCACTGCTTGGTACTAGGTCGAAGAAAACTCTCACGGTTAATTGGTGTCAGGTGGTCCGTTGAACAAACTTGGCAATTGTTCACTTACATCCGAACCACCGCGACTTGACCGCGACTCTGTTCAAATACTTGCATAGGACCGCCACCCGACACGATTCTTGCTATGCCATCTCTAATTCGTCGGCTAGCACCTCTTATTGGCAATACAAGCAGCAGCAGAGACTCCACGTACAGTGGGTCGAACTCGGAAGACGGTGCTTCGCGACATAGTACGTTGGTCTGGGTCAGTAATCATGATATTGCTGTAACACTAAGCATTCCATTGAGGCTCTGTGCAAGACATACAATACGATGAAGACCGCGATACTAGTTTCCCTGTCTATTCAACCATCGAGACTACGTCAACTACAGCCGAGATATACTCTCGCTCACTCTTGTCTTCAGGGAATGGCTTTGGCCTGAATCAAGTAGTCGGAAATAAGGCCAGGCCGATGGAGCACTTACAACGAGGAGCTTTTCTCGGAGATGTTGGTTTCATGAATCCGTCAAATGGATCCTTCAATTATCGTTTCAATATGTTCTTTCCACCTGATCATCCAATCCAACCAAAACATCTGCCTGTTGATTTTACACCCTTTCCATCGTTCTCAAATCTGGCTGTATCCAACAATGAGGACTATTTCCCGCCGGGCTCCGTCATAGCCAGCAGTGGAATTAGCGTCTCCCAGAAATCAACAAAACCGGTGTATGTCCTTTTATATTCTGGATTCAGAGTGGTACTGATCATGATGTTATTAGGAACGTAGAATTTACTATGACGTCTCCTGAAGGGGCTGTTCTTATACTTCCGGCTGGAGCTTCGCGTGAAGAGCTTTGTGATTCGTCTGCGATATATCCATATCTAAAATCACAAGCTATACCTTGGTACCAACACTTCAATGGTACGAGCGACCGCTTCAAGCATGGTTTTCCTGTGTCCAATGGTATTCTTTGGGTCGTGATCGGCGTTGATCGAACGAATGAATATGCTATGGCAACGCTACCAGTTCACAATTCTACTTCCAGTCGTGCACCTATGCGCTTTGGATACAATGAGACACTTCCTGAGCCATTCTGGGAAGACAAAATGCCATTCATTCCAGAATATAAAGCTAACCGTTTGAGCGAGGGAACTTATGGCCCCGTTTTTATTCGCATTGTGGGCATAGCTTTAAACCCAACTGAATGGTCGAAGCACGTCGCACGGATCCCGACTCATGCTGTCAGAAACTACACAGTCTTATCAATCCCTTCATATGGTATTTTATACCGTCTTCGAAAAATTTGGGACCACATCAAGGTGGATATCTTCAAGGTGGAACGTGACACCGACTACCCAGAGGTATAGTCAAAATTTACTGTGTTAATTTATATTCTGACTATGCTGCTTATAGGGATTCTTCCATCCCGCAATTCCTCTATTACATATACTGCTTTTGACGGTGTGATTTATCCTTGTCTGTCACATAGGCCATTTTTAACCCCTTTCTAGGATGACTCCGCAACAGTTGGATTAGTTGGTGATGACGTATGGTCTTCGGAGCTCAGTTCTGTGAGTTGCATCGATTTGATAGTCTGTCATTCTTTTCATTGTCTTATGCGCTCTTAGCGCCTTTTGACCCACTCCGAAGTTGTACAACTCATACGCAGAGTGATTGAAAATCACGACATCAAAAACACAGACGGTTCGTTATCCTGTTGTCTATCCGAAAGATAATTCTCAATCCGACTTCCTCGTCATGTCTCTAGGACTAATCACCTTTACTCCTAAGAAACAAGGAGACACAAAACTTCCTGTGCGTAATACACTATTGGCGTTTCGTCGCATATTGATAGCACTTTATCTAGACTACAACTCCGAATACACAACACAAGAAAGGCCTTTTGTATATCCGTCAAGCTTTGCCTTGGGCCCGGAAAACAATGGAACCGACTGTCAGAAATCGCGCGCTGCAAAATATGTGCAAAGTACTGTTTATTCTCCAGCCATAGGCGCTAATTACTATAAGCATTGTCATAAATCTAGGAGACTATTTGTGATACAGGGCCAGCAAATGACTACGCGCTCTTATGAACGATGATGCCAGGTCCTGAGGTCAGTCAGAATTATTTGGTTATGCAAGAAACGTACAAGGGAACAGACTATCTCTGGGTGAAGGAGTGCTGGAAGGTTTTTCTGACGCCCGAGAAGGAACCTCTAATGTTGCTCCGCTTCTGGAGTAGCAAGAGAGTTTGTACTGGGTCCTGCCTCTTGAGTTTGAGTACCGACATGACAAAGATTTACAAGGTGGCTCATGCGCTACATCGATCGAGGCTCGTGTCGATAATAATTTAGCGTCCACTGGCTGATTGAAAGGTAAGTAATTGCAGCGCTCTCGGAAGTGAAGAGCATAGGTTTCCGAAGAAAACAGATGAGCTTGCCAGAAATTCTGAGCCATCCGCCGTAGCGAATTCTGAAGTTATCAAGGAGTGAAAGAGATCTAGGATGAGAATGAATGGACGTACAAGGAACACTTCGAAGTTTCGGTACTGCGGCAGCACTTGGTTTAGGCTGCCTGCGTATGCGCATTGTGGACCTTGACCATCGTAGTAAATCTGTTGATACTGGTATCGCCTATAACATTTGGATTGATCGCGACATTGTTGTTATTGTTGCTCTTGATCTTCTTCTTGAAGATCTTGCTACAAAAATTTCCGCGTAGGTATGAAGGCGACGACGCGAAAAGTTGAAGAGGTCGAAAGCTTTCTCTTTGAAGGCAGAATCCTATGTGGTGAGTGAATGGAAGATCATTTCCGGGCGGTTATATTTCGCTCTGACGTACCTTTCCACATTCAAAAAAGGGCTCGACGAGTTCCAGGGAAATTCTTTGAGGAAATGGGAAAAGATCGTTTAAGCGTACAGCTTGGATCGCCTCCGACTCTGCTCCGCCCACAATGAATCAATAAGCAAAAACAAACAACCGTAATAGCGTTCGCATTTCCTTCTTCACACAAAACTGACTGGACGTTACCAAGCTTACCGTCAGAGCTGTCCGTTACGTGTTATGGCTTCTCTCCATCCTATCCTCGTTTCTGTGCTCCTTATAATAGCTTGAGTCGCCGAATTTTTGACCGCCAATTCGAGGTTGAAGGCAACTCACCCGACTCATCCGAGCTGCTCGAGCCATCCTTCTTCATGGTATCTGGTGAGCTTTTCATCCTGTCTTGTCTATTGGCCTCTCCGCCGAGACGATTATACCCTTCCGAAAGGGTTTTCTACCTTCATCCTTCAAGCCTTGGTGGACTGTACTGACTCCTTTTGCTTGACAGCGGTTGGAAAAATTGACCCTGGGGTTTAGAAGGGTCCGTCTAATGCGATGCCCATAGGGATGCAGAGACTTTTGTCAATGTTGCCCATCGAGTTACCCGGCTTGCCCCAAGTTAGCGTACGGCGCTAAGTACCTACACAACGTGCACGCACTGCATGGCTGCGGCATCAATCTAGTCTACGGTTCGGTACAAAGAAGGTCACAGCACGGCTGCGATTATGCCAACCAGTTGGCCTGTCCATCAATGCTACTTATATATCATGGACAATGATTCGTGGTGCGTCGTTAATGGAGGATACTTAGATTGATGAAGACGTTGAAATTCACGAAATAGGTTGGCCATCTCTCAAGTGAATTGTATGCGAAGGACCACAAGAGGCTGAAGGAGACTTCTTTCAAGTGGGCGGTGGGCGATGAGTTTAAAGTAGTCTTTGAATTGTGAGCTATTCCAGTTTCTTCGCACGTGCATTTGCCAATAGACCATCTTAGGTCGCGCTTGGAGACATTTAATCAGCCATGGAAGCCTCTCGTACAGTCGGGACGAGCGGAGGAATGTGGAACAATCGATCAGCGATTGTCATGCCGGAGTGCAATACTTTGATAAATATCAGAGAAATTCCCCGAACCACGACTAGGCGCCAATCCTGTATCCGAGTCCCGAAATGGAAATGATCATAGCGGAGGCCCTTGTATTTCAAGCTCGGGATTATTATCCGTCAACTCGAAGACACCAGGCGCGCTATAGGGTTGCATATGGAGAAAATGAGGGGGCAACCTGAGGAGAGCGCCTAGGCCTAGGGTCCGACGCATATATTCAACATTTCTGGCAGAATGGAGGTCCTGCTCGATAACGTCGAGCTGCGTCGGACAAACTCTAGTCACAATGGGCCCCTACACAGCCCACAGACACACTTGTGGACGAACGGGTGCCTGTCGGACGCCCACATATATGCATATATGCACACAATAGTCAGCACAACCAATTTGGTTGCATGCGGCCAGCGAGCCAGACGTGTGTGGATATGAAACGAGCTGACAGGCTGTACCGCAGGTTTGACAGAATCTGTAGACGCAGAGCCCAAAAACCATTTTGCTCGCTGAATCAGCTGCCAATGGTAGATGAGGACTGGCTTACAGTTTTCCGAGGGAATAGCGAACATTTCGTCATGACGGTACTTCTTCCGAGCAAGAAATGGTTGACGCCACTCATCGAGTTCTGAGACGAGACGTCTTCAGCAAGCCAGTCGTCGATCGCAAAGCCCATTCGCAGACCAGTATGCGTCGCTCAGGTGAGCTTCTAGCAGTTCAACGGTCTTATGATGAGTGTTGAAAGGACGAAACTAGCCAGACCGCCCGAAGCGACGCCACACAACAAGGAAACGGGGCCATGCTTCGATCGCGATTCAGCTTTCCAAAATGCGACCGTTATTGCTAGGATCGTGTTGATTCTCGAGCTATATGGTTCCTCAAGCTTTTTAGAGACAGAAACTCGAATCTAGACGATCATCACGTACAGCAGGGATCGGCAAGAAAGCGCTCAACGTAATGGCAGAAATAGGGCACCGGCGGTGTGTTCAGCGTGTATGACGCCAGCTAGTCGATCGAAAGGACGCGTTATATCTTGAGTTGGTCGGTCCGAAAAACATGCAGAGAGAAGAATTTGGGCGAGCGCGCAGGAAGAATGGTTTTGGGGGATTTGAGGATAGAAAAAGGGCGCCAGGGAAGCGGACGACGAATGCCTAAAAGCTAAAAAGCAAAGCCCGGTGATTACGTAAATTCGGGTAAAATGTTTTACCCTTAAAGCTTGCCTGAAGCATATGAGGCCATCTTATATCGTGTCTGCCTAGCGATTGCTGCACTGTTGTACCATCCAAATGATATCAATAGGATCTCCTTGCAGCTCTCGTTGAGGCGTTATACAATGTGCGTTTGAAACACTTACATCTGTCAAATTTTGCCGGGTCGAAAGTTAGGCCGGATCGCCGTAGCCAAACAACCAACAGACGATAGCGCCAGATTTCGTGCCGCTGCTCTATCTTCATGCCATCATCGCCGCATTACTCTACGTCGCGCAACGGAATTTATCTCAGGAAAGCGCAAGAAGAAAGAACTTCACCGGCACCCGTTATCCATCGTTCTCTGATTTGGCTGTGTCCAAAATCAAACATTATTTCCCCCCGGGATCTGTCGTGGCCAGCGACGGAATCAGTTTCTCTCAGAAATCGACAACACCACTGTAATATCACACTTCATCTTTTTTCGTTTAAACGCACATAAGGCTGATAGTAATTTTTTGACAGGGGATTAGAGTTCACAATGAACGCTCCTGAAGGCGCCGTCCTTGCCCTTCCTCGAAGACCTTTGCGATCCTTCAGGGATCTATCCATACTTGAAATCGCAAGCTATACATTGGTACCAGCACTTCAATGACACACCCTAACGCTAGCAGTGCTCTTTGGGTCGTGATTGGCGTTGATGCACCGACTCTTATGCTATTAGTATGGCGACTACGGTATCTCTCTGGATCGAGTGGACTCGACTACGCGCTTTCGATACACCGACAAAAAAGAGGATCAATTTTTGGGATGACAAGCACGACAAACCGTTCAATCGGCGGTATCACAGCAAAAGCCAGCGTTTCACTAATATGGCACTCGAGTTGCTATATTTCTACGCATAGTATGCATAGCTATAAGCCCATCTATGTGGTCGGAGCGCATCCCAAACTATGCAGTCAGAGCCTATACTGGCCTATCACTCCCATCTTTAGCTTTCACAGCGAACATCAAATTAAAGATCCCGAAGGAATGTCCTGATTTCGGACGGAGAGGCGATGAATACTATCCTGAGGTAGCGTCGCAACAATATTTCACACTTTTTTTTGTCTTACACTGTGATGTACAGGGATTCCTCTGTCCAGCGCTGTTGCATATCCTTCTTTTGGCGGTGCGATCCATTATATTCTACTGCACCAGCCATTTCTAATGCTTCGTATGGCAATAACACGGCAGCTGGATTAGCTGAGCATGATGTACGATCTTCGGAATTCAGTTCGGTATGTTGCGTGTATCCTATCTATCGTCGGAGCTCATGATCTTAAGTGACCCCACTTAGTGCCTCTTGACATCTTCCAAACTCATTCAACTCATGCGCAGGCTAATTGACAACCACGATATCCTAAATGCAAATAGTTCGTTTTCTTCCTGTCTATTAAAAACAAATTGTCCTCAGCGTCGACCTTCTAGCGTGTTCCGGAGGCTGATTACGTTTACTCCCAAGAAACAAGCTGATGCAGAGCTTAATTGAATTGTCATCACTTATTCATTAAGGGTGCTTTTTCCAGGCTGTGATTTCAAATAAACTACGCAATTGGAAATTTCGACCAGGCCCAAATGCACCTAAGTATTCGACTGTAAAAGATGTCGAACGCCTTTTCTGTCTGCAGATCGCTCAGTTCTGGAAGCTCACAGTTACTTCTGAGCATGTAGGATTCCGTATCGACGCGCAGTTGAATACTGTCCTCCTAATCTCAAGCCATAAAACACTAGGTGGGCCGACTTTGTTGTTCTATGTTATACCGTCTAATGAACTCTTTCTTATCTTTTTGTCAGAATGCGTGGGCTCTGAGGCCTCACACGACAGCTGGTCGGAGGAGGAAGCCATCGGACAATAGTTGACGTCAACTTGCGAACACTCACCCGATGAATTTCCAGTTGGTGCCAACTAGAATCCCAAGTCACTGGCGACGCAGGCCGAACATGACTAGGCTCATATTATGAGTGCTGCTCAGGTACGCACCTTTTGCTGCTTTATCTATAATTTAAACAAACCTCTACACCCCATAGACCATAGTTCGAATTGAAACAATTCACTATCTTAGTGCCGCCATTTAAAAAGATCGTCGGTCAACGGGTAAGAAAGATGCTGGAACGCGGATGCGCCTCCTGGTGGCCCATTACGATGCTGAGTATGTCAGGAGTTGGTCATGGAGGCGTAGTTACGGGGCAAGTGATTTGAAAATCGGAGAGGATAGCTCTGTTGTGCGTAATCATTTTTCGACAGCTTTCCATTGATATGACCATGCTAACTAACCCAGTGCTACTTCCAAGGTATGCATGCTGTCATCAAAGCGAAAGAGCCCATGAGGTGAAGATGTACGCACAAGAGGTGGCCGATGCTAGGCTCTTATTCGTCGTTCGTGCCTCTGGAAGGGTGTCGTAGCGCAACGGGGTTGGCGATAGAAAGAAGGGGTATGGGGTAATGGGGTAGCGCTGTTGCTGACGATGTCCAACTCGGACTTGCTTGTCAAGATGCAAGTTTGCCTACAAAAATGTACATCTGCTTCAAGCCTTCTAAATCCACCTCTGAACAATGCTGACAGCGACTGTTAGCAGGATGAACCTCTCAGGCCAATTGCTAAGGATTACGGTCGGAAGAACAAGGTTCTATTGTCGTAGCAATTACTGAAAGAAAAAGCAAGAAAACAACAGCGTGACAATTCAAAAACAAGCTCTGTTGCAGTACGTTCGATGTAGCATTATCATTTAATTACATTTGGGTCTTCTATTGAAGGCCCACTTTCTTAATTTCTGCCCTTCACTACAATACAAACGTCATAGGAATTCAGGCTTACAGTAGTCAGTACTATGGTGACAAGACTTTCGACATGTTTCGGAGAGCACGACCTCTTGGACTGTCATCTTGACTCTTTCTGAGCCACGAAAGTATCTGGTGGAAAAACCAGATTTGGAACTTTCCTCTAGAACTGGAACCTGAAATCTAAAGGGTGGTTAATTGTGGATTTATGGTAATAGCCAAGTAACATACATCTTGATCGCCATCTTCAATTTGATCCCTAGATACAAACGTAACCACCCCTGCGCGTTTGGATTAGTTAGACAGTAGACAATAGAATGGCAACCTTTTACCGTCTGTGTTTACAATGTCGAAGTTGTTAATGACCCTACGAATCATCTTGACGATTTCGGGATGAGTTAAATGGTGCTACCAGGTCATTATAAGCGCGGGATCATAGAGGACTAGATTTACAGCATACTTTACTTAATTGCGAAATCCACACATAGTCCGGAACAACAGCGACGCGAGCGGTCGGATCCTACAAAGCTTTAGATAATGATTTAAGGATGTAGTAGCGGCATCGTACCGTTAGAATCAAAATATGCAAAAGAGGGATAGAAGGATGAAAAATAACCTGAGGAAGTCAAGTCCTGTAAGTCTTGGGTCTCATATCTAAATGATTAATTTAAAAACCTCTTACCTCCGGGTTTTGCAAAGACTCTCGTTTCGAGAAGCGACTGAGACGCGGCATGGAGTAGTGGACGCGGGCTCGGCGACCTATAACAGGGGCCGGAAGGCTGGAATAACACTCCATGCTCTCGGGTGGGATATAGGCCACATGGCGAGACCATTCTGCAGGGCTCAAAGCTATAGACATAACACGCAGAAAGACAGCACCTTGTGTACCGTCTGTGAGGAATTTCGTGTCGAAAGCTGCCCCATAATTGTTGCCCCATGGTGATAATGGATTGTCACCGTTATATATGAATTGCCTGGGCTGTCCCGCATCTGCTTTGCCCACTGGAAAAGTGGCTGTAGACCAGGATTTGACTCTGTCGACCCCAATCACTACCCATAGAGTACCGTTCGGCAGAGCCGTATTAGAAGTGACAGTATCACTATTCCCGTTGTAAAATTGGTACCAAGATGCTGCATATTCCTTGATGTAGGGGTGTAGTCTTGAAGGATTTGCATATTCTTCTCTTGATGTGCCAGTGGGAAGCACAAGGACAGCGCCTTCACGAGCTGACGTCTTAAATTCAACTCTCCTAAAAAGACACATATTTTCGAGTCAGCCCCGAAGAAAATTGAAGGGGTAAAAGTGTGTTACGATTGAGAATCTGCTATTCGGGAGACAGTGACTCCTTCGCTCACCATGATGGTACCGGGTTTAAAGACGTTAGGGGTAAGGATTGAGTCTTCGACGGAAAGCGGCGGTTCGAAAGGGGTGAAATCCTGCGGCAGTTCTCTCTCGTTGATAGGATGATCCGCAGGGAAGAATATGTTGAAGCAATATGAAAAGCTCCCATTTCCACTAATGGTTCCAACGTCGCCTATGAGCGCACCGTTGTTGAAATGTGGTTTGGGGCGAGCCACATTACCGATGATATTCTGTAAACCAACTCCATTCCCAAGGGACAAGAAAGAACGGGCGTATATTTCACCTCTTCGAAAAGGAGTGTCGACGGTGTGATAAAGAGGGAAGGTTGTGTCCTTCATACCAGCTCGGTAGGGACCTTGAATAGAGCCTGATGTTTTTTTAGCGTGATCACAAATTATCTTCGTGAAATGGATATACTATGCCTGGACAAATTGTCGTCGGAACCCACCAAGGAGTCCGTCCTTTCATGATTTGTGATACGACGAAGCAGGACGCGAACTGCAGCAGTCATGATGGTGAAGAAAATGTCTTCGATTCAAAGAATACTCAGCAGCAAGCGTTGTTGTAGTGAAGTACAAGAGCTCAGAGGATGTTGATCTATCTAATTCTATCTAATTCTAATAAAATACTTCTAATAAAATACTAGCAAGTGGTTTCGTCCCACGGTAGATAAAGACGACATATGATTGGTTCGCGAGACAAGACAAAACTCAAATCTGATTGGGCGATCAATTCTCCCACATTCAAGCGCTGACGCGCTCCGGAACGCACTCCTCATCTTGCGCGCTCTGACCTCCGGGTTTCATTCGCATCTCCTACAGGTAATTTCGCTCTCTTTCCCTTTGCGCATTCAACACAATTATGGATGTGTGCTTTCGCTGTTGCACTCCCATCTCTCAACTTGCGCCTCCAGTGCTCTCAATCTTTCTCGCAGGCGGGAACTGTCAATGAATTCTTCTCTCAACTTGCCAGGCACGGGCTCATGGGTACAACTTCAACAAGCACATTATAGACTATAGGTTATATACCACTATACAGTTACCATCCTAGCACGGGTACAGTAGATTGGCATGGGTAACAATCAGAGTAATGGGCATGGACATTGGAATTTGGATGGGCATGGGTATGGATCAAGAATGGATGGAAGTATTGTGTGTTATCATGGTAGAGTAGGTACGACAACCATTCAAGGCTATATAGCTAGGGCTTGGCCAAATTTTAGTCATAAGTTTAAAATACTGACAAGTCCCAAATATTTTTGACGCTCACGGGCAAGTCTGGTGAACAGGCTCTTCCCAGTGACCAGTCAGTGTCTAGCTTAACTAACAATAATCTCATGAGGTTCAGTCTTAAAATCCCTGTGCCAACGGCACGGGTTATCTTCTAGTTTGTATTATTTGAGAATTCCTATGGTCACGTTATATTCTAGGTAAATCAGCACGCCGATCCTCTTCGGAGTCTGCAGTTTTGCAGAGGTTGGACGGAGAACACACTGCATGATCATCGAACCCCCGTACCAACACAGTAATCTTCAACAAATTCAGTGAAGTAATCAATATCCCTCGAGATCCCAATCGCAATCCTCATTCCTGCGTGAAATGTCAATGTGGAAAGGTGAGTGTTACCTGTAAAGAGAAGCTAATAGCATCCTGAATATTCCGGCAGGGGCTTCGCCTTCTGTTTAACGTTTTCTTGATAGCAAACCAACTCCCAAGTATGCGCTCAGCAACAGCAACAGCAACAACAGCAGCACGAACTCGAATAATACCAACTCTACGATTGAAGGAGATCAACTCCATGTTGTTATTAATGTGCAAAATATATTCTCTTCTACGGAGGTTGTTGGAAAAGCCGATACTGAACCATCATCAAGCGCGCATGCCCCGGTATGTAATACATCGAAATATTTTCACGACACTAGTTTATCTGCTAAACTATAGAATCAATCAAAAGGAATCCGCATTCCCAGTCATTTAGACGCAACTTACAGTAATTTTTTCTTTGGCATATACAAGCAAACAAAACCTTTATAACAGGCCTCTAATGATAGATGATAAATAACAAAATAATGTACAACTCAACTCGCCGCGCCACGCCTTTTCAAAGCCAGATGACGAACGTAGTGTTGAAGCGACTGCCAGTCTACGTAACCACAGTATGCTCGCAACGTCCTCGCCAGTATTGAACCCACTTCGAGCGGATCGTGTTGGAGAAAGGTTGTCTAGTGTCGATTCGACCGCATCTATTTGTGGGTACTCTACTTTTCTCCATGTGGACGCATAAAGTTCATCTTCGCCACCAATAGTCTCTGTTTCTGCATATCCAATACCGACGCAAATATCATCTTCGGTATTGCTGTCCTTTATTCGATCATTTAATACACTTGTTAAAGTAAAACTCTTCCAGAACGTACGAAAACATCTCCCGAAGGGTACCGCCGAACATATACAAGCTTATATGTCTAACCTCGAACTTTTTGGGACCAACATGATCCCTCTTTGGCGACCCTCACCGAGTGATCACAGCAACGTTCAAACATGGAGGCGTCACGCTTATATAGGCGACGTTGGAATCTTTAATTCCAAAGGTGGATTCGACACCTTGTTCAACCTATTCTACTCTAAGGACCGCAACTACGAGCAAGGATATGAACCTCCTGATGACTTCGTACCTTATCCAAAACCTCTAGAACAAATGAAATTGTCCTATGAACACTGTTCATTGCCGCTGGCAGGAGGTGTATATGTAGCCGGATTTAAGGGTCTGCCTCCGAAGCAAAGGTATATCATCTATCAATTCAACCGTCTATACCGAAAAGCTCAAATTTATACAGTGACCTCGCGCGTCCTCATGTCTCCGAGGCAGATAATTCCTCATTCCGAGCTAATAGCCATGACTGCTATGCCGTCTGTCTACCCACAAACTTTCGCGAAGTGAGTCTTGATCAGTGGCAAGTGCTCAAAGTACTCGAATATATTCGAGATCACCAAGAATCGTGGCTGCGCCATGTAGAACAGACATCAGGATCACACTTTCGCGGTCGCCCTTTATTGGTCATCTTGTCAACATCGAGAACCAAGAGTTGCGCTCTAGCTGCAGGAAGCAATCCTTGGCGACAAAAGTGCGAAGGTGTCATAACGCTCAAGCAAACGGTTGTGGGTGGCCGCACATACTGTAAATGGGAAGTGTCAGGTGGTAATCGCATATTTATCCAAACAAGTCCATCCCCTCATCTCGCAAAAAACCAAGATTCATATTTTAGGACCATGGACAATGTAATCAATATGGAACATACCCTCAGTATTCGCGAAGAGGCGGAGGAATGCCATTGTGTGGCGATTGGTGCATATGAACTTCGAAAGAAGGGATTGGCCGAGGTAATTGGAGGATCCGTTAGATCGGGAAGGACCAGTAAAACAACAATCAGGCCCTTGTGGCGCAGGTACTTATCGACTCAGCTAGACACTCAGCCAGGTATACAAGAAGAAGCAGGGAATTAATTTTTAAATCAACATCGATATTTCAATTTTTTATGATATTTTTCCATCAAAGGGACGTGCAATTAATAGAAAGGGCTACAGTTATATCTCTATCATAATTCTGAATCTTGAGCGAATCGGCATAACCTTCACCCGTTGATGTGGCTCAATTACGATGGAGGCAGGACTTTTGAGATATATCGGAGAGCACGACCTCTTGGACTTGTATCTTCATTCTTCTTGAGCCATGAATGTATCTGATGGAAGAACCAGACCTGCTGAACGTTTTGAGAATTGGGAGATATATTCTAGCAGCGAAAGTTGAGACGCAAAATTGCAATGGTTCGAACAATGAACCTACTTGATGTTCTTCGGCCTTCTTTGCCTTCAGCATGAAGGTGACTATACCTGTAAGGACCTTGAGTCAGTTACAAGTGAAAGAAGTGTACGTGGAATAGTAGACATTTACCGTCTGTGTTCACAATGTCGAAATTATTGATGACTCGGCGAATTAATTGAACGATTTCTGGATGCGTCAAATGGCGCTACAGAACGTTAATGAGCCATAAGTCGAATAAGATAAGATGTATAACATACTTTAATGTTCAATTGCGAGATCCACACAGAATCTGGAACAACGGCAACTTGGGCCGTTGGATCCTAGATGACGTTAGAGATGATCGATAAGGATGTGGATACAACATACAGTTAAGATCAAGATATGCAATAAAGGGATAGAAGGGTGAAAAATAACCTAGCAAGACTCTAATTATTGTCTGTCAATGGACAGTTCCTCGTACCTCTGGAATCGGTACAGAC
Organism: Pholiota adiposa; assembly: GCA_009935795.1. Classification (NCBI taxonomy): domain Eukaryota; kingdom Fungi; phylum Basidiomycota; class Agaricomycetes; order Agaricales; family Strophariaceae; genus Pholiota; species Pholiota adiposa. The sequence goes on from QEYC01000037.1 coordinate 58,036, forward strand.
ACGTGTCTTGATAAACGGCTGATTCGGGGTGTGGAATAATGAACGCGTGCGCGACGACCCACGACAGGAACTGGAAGGCTGGAATAGCACTCAACACTCTCTGGAGGTATATAGGCCACATTACGGGACCACTCTGATGGGCTCAGAGCTACAGCTATAACACGTAGAAAAATTGCACCTTGTGTGCCATCCGTGAGGTAATTTGCCTCAAAGCACGGTTCATAAGACCCTTCTTTATTGTCCCATGGCGAACGAGGATTGTCGCCGTTCAGCACGAACTGCCTTCGTTTCCCTACATCCGTTTTCCCCACAGGAAACGTAGCCGAACACCAGGATTTGACTCGATCCACCCAGTTACTACCCATAGAGTACCATTTGAGGCAGGTTTTCCGGAAGTGACGTTGTCGCTAGTTCCATTGTAAAATTGATACCAGGATGCAGCGTGTTCTTTTATGTAGGGATAAAGGATCGAAGGATCCACAAGTTCTTCGCGTGAGGCGCCTGTAGGGAGCACAAGAACAGCGCCCTCACGAGCTGACGTCGCGAATTCAATTTTTCTAGGGAACGAAAGAAAAAATTCTGTCAGTTCTACTGGAAAGAAATGTGAAAAGATATTACGATTTAGAATCCGGAATTCGAGAGATGGTAATTCCTTCACTGGCAAGTACAGTACCAGGCTTAAAAATCTCAGAAGTCATAATGGGGTTGTCTACCGGAAGTGAAGGCTCAAACGGGGTATAACCTTGCGGAAGTTCATTCGGATTGACCGGGTGGTTCGGAGGGAAAAATATGTTGAAGCAAAAGGAAAAGCTGCCAGTATCGTCAATAGATCCAACATCTCCAACAAGAGCTCCGTTATTGAACTGTTCCTTTGGGCGTCCCAGGTCACCGATAATATCCTGCAAACCAACCCCATGGCCCAGAGAGAACAGCGACCGGGCGTATATTTCGCCGATTCGAAGTGGAATCTCTATGGTGCGATAGAGAGGAAAGCTTGTATCTTGCATTCCTTCTCGATATGGGCCATGAATAGAGCCTAATAAGGTTCTTTCTCAGTATAATACCAAAACTATTCGCCAAATAAATATACTATGCCTGGACAAACCACGACTGTCCTCAGAACCTGCCAAAGAATCCGCTCGATCATGGCTTCGATTAGTGATACGATGAAGTAAGCTGCGCATTGCAGAAGCCATAATAGCAAGGATATTAAGTTCGGTTTGTTGAATAAGGCGTATGGGTAGATCAAGGAAGAGAAATGGAGGTACTTTCGATTTGGGTTTGGGATTGGTTTGGGATTGGCCCGTGACCTTGCTCGCAATTGTGACTTTGTTATATCACATTTCCTAACAACGTCCAAACGATATCTGCTTTCAATGAAGATTTTGTGTGGTATCATAATCAGAGTCGAGTACAGTATGTTTCATTTCTTGAAAGGACTTCCTGCATCTCCCTAGGCGAAATGCGAGGCATCGGCATGGCCAGAAATATTCATTTGCTGTCACATATCATGTGACAGACACCGTTCGATAAGTACCTCTGAGTCTGAATCCGAATTGAATCGGTTGCCGCTCGGACGCTGTTACGGACAACTCTTAGAGTACAATCTATCTAATCGTCGACAAGCTTCCATCCCTACTGCCCGTAGACGAACAGTTAAATTAGTTTTAAAATGTCAATGTCACGATGGAAAGGTGTGTACTACTAGCAAGCCTCGCTCACGCCTTTAGTGGCATTGAAGTCGAAGCGGCTTCGAAGCACCAGACAGCTAATAATGACCTCGATTATCTCTCTAGGGGCATTTGATTGGCGTTTAGGAAAAGAAAAGTCTCTCTTCTATTATCCATATTGCAAGATGCATGCGTAACTAACCGTAATTCGACTCCGAATATCGTGTAGAACCAGTAAACCTCGCAAGGGTGATTCAGAAGAGCACAACGCCATTCGCAATGTCGTTTCCAACAGCAAGTCAAATAACCTGAATAGTGTGGTTCACGGAGACGATATTCAAATAAACTTCCACCTGCAAAACATTTTCTCTGGTGCTAGACCAGCTGACCACTGGGGAGCAGACCAGGTCGCTGATACATCGTTCTCAAGGCCAAAAGTTTGTAGTTGCATTTCTTTCCCATTAAAAGACGTAATCATATTATATATTTCTTTGATTCTAGGTTCACTGGCAATCAGATGACACCGTTATCCCGGATTTTCCCTCAAGAATGGCTAACAGTAACCTGCCCTCCATAGCGTTTGACTACAAAATATTGCGACTTACCATGACTTCTATTAGATAATGATACACAAGAAAGCGCACCAAGTACTTGGAATCTTGCGAATTTGGATATTGGCCATGACAACAAAGCTAGAACTTCTTCAGTATCTGCATTTTGCCCCAAAACAGATCCTCCCTCTGCAAGAGGGAGTGTAGATACATTCGGTCTCAGGTCACTTTGTATGTCATTATCCTTCTTATGTTCATGCACGACTCATCATCGTAACAGTCTCCGAACTCGATTATCCGCAGCCCGAACCAATACTCGTTGACGTACAATACTTTTCGACACTTAGTGTTTATTTTCTTCTTACATTTCCAATCTCCAGAAAATCCGTGGTCATCTACCGAAGGAGACTGCAAGATGCATACAAGCCTATATGTCTAGCCCCGACCTCTTCCATTCGCAAGTAATGATTCCGCTCTGGAGACCTTCGCCTAGTAATGAAACAGACACTCAAACTTGGCGTCGCCATGTCTATCTCGGCGATGTGGGAATCTTCAACGCCGATGGGGGATTTGATACACTTTTCAATATTTTCAGCACGACGGCTGAGAATCAAAAATGCGGATATGAGCCTCCTGATGACTTCATTCCTTATCCCAAGCCTTTGGATGAATTCCGCTTAGAATCCAAACAAGATAAAATCAAGTCGGCGAGTGGCTTACAGATGGTGGGGTTTGAGAGTATTGATGCGCAGTCACGGAGGTATTCCATTCCATCTGTGGGCGCTGGATGTTATTTGACATGTTATTTGCCCTGCAGCAATCCCTCAAAAAAAAAGAACTCATACTATCAGGCCAGCAGTTCTAATTGCTTCGCCCTTTGTCTACGTGCAGGGTTTCTGAAACTTGGCATTAATCAATGGGACAGGCCGAGAGTCCTCGAGTATATACGAGCTCACCAAGAATCCTGGCGGCGACATGTCGAACAGACTATTGGAAGACACTTCCACGACCGCCCGTTGTTGGTTATTTTTTCAACGTGGCGAACAGCAAATTATGCACTGGCCGCTGGAAGCAGACCTTGGCCGCGCGTTTGTCAAGATATCATAACACTCAAAGAGTCGATTACGGAAAATCGCACCTTTTATGAATGGGAAGTAATAGGCGATGGTTTGAAGCACATTTTCACTCAATTCGGTCCATCTCCTCGACTTGCAAAAAATCAAGATTCTTTTTTTGAAGCAATGAACAGAAGAGGAGACTCCGAGTGGAGCCCAGATGCCCGTAGGGAAACAGAAGAATGCCATTGTCTAGCTGTTGAGGTTTATAGCCTCCAAAGAAAGCGGCGGCAGATACGAGGTGGATCCTTTATTTCGGGAAGGAGCAGCAAAACAACTGTCCGACCTGACTGGGCCAGGAGCCTGCCCAATCAACTGGATATTGAAGAATCTTCGCTGGAGGAAGAAGAACCTTCACGGCCAGTGTAGCATTTTCCGCTCCTGATTCCAAACGTTCTTTTTGTGCATCGCTCAACCAAAGAATGACAATTACATATGGCTAGCATTTGACACACTGTGGTCTAAGCTTCTTGCTTCATGAAGGGTAATAAGTAATTGCAGCGCTTTTGAATTCAAAGAACATAGATTTCAAGAACACATTAATACAGACGAGCTTGCCAGATTAGAGCCGTCCACCGTAGCGAATTCTGAAGCTACCAAGAGGAGAGAGAGATCTAAAATGAGAATGAATGAACGTACAAGGAACACTTGAAAGTTTAGGTACTCTGGCAGTACTTGGTTCAGGCTGCTTGTGCATATTGTGGACATTGATTATCATAGTAAATCTGTTGATACTGGTATCGCCTATAAGTTTGGATTGACCGCGACATTGTTGTTATTGTTGCTCTTGATCTTCATCTTCGAGAAGGTCTTGCTACACAAATTTCAGCCTACGTATGAAGGCGACGACGCAAAGAGTTGAAGAGGTCGAAAGCTTTCTCTTCGAAGGAAGAATCCTATGCGGTAAGTGGATGGAAGATCATTTCCGGGCAGTTACATTGCGCTCTGACGTACCTTTCCACATTCAAAAAAGGGGCTCGACGAGTTCCAGGGAAATTCTTCGAGAAGATGGGTCGTTTAAGCGCGTGCAGCTTGGATCGCCCACAATGAATCAATAAGCAAAAACAAACAACCTTAATGGCGTTCGCATTTCCTTCTTCATACAAAACTGACTGGACGTTACCAAGCTTACCGTCAGAGCTGTCCGTTAAGGTGTCTCTTCATTTCCTATTCTCGCCTCTATGCTCCTTGTAATCGCTTGAGTTGCCATATTTTTGAACGCCAATTCGACTCAGTTATGTTGAAGGCGACTCACCGATTCATCCAAGCTGCACGAGCCGTCCTTCTTCGTGGTATCTGGTAAGCTCTTCATCGTGTCTTGTCTATTAGTGTCCCCACCGATACAGTTATACTCTTCCGAAAGAGTTTCTACCTACATCCTTCAAGCCGTAGTGGACGTGTGCTGACTCCTTTTGCTTGACAGGATTGCAAAAAATTGACAGCTTGGAGGTTTACGAGGGTCTGTCTACCGCGATGCCCATGACCATATGGGTATGCACAGACTTTTTGCCAGTCAAGTTGCCCGGCTTGCTCCCAAACCCAAAACAGCTTACGGTTCTCCCTACACAGCGTGTACGCATTGCATGACTGCAGCATACGTACCCCGACCTCAATCTAGTCTACGGATCGGTGAAAAGGTCACAGCAAGGCTGGAATTATGCCAAAGTTGGCCTGTCCATAAAGGCTACTTATAGATCATGGACAATGACTCAGGTGCGTCGTTGTTAATGCAGGATACTTAGATAGAGGCGTTAAAATTCCCGAAACAGGTTGGCCGTCTCTCAAGTGAATTGTATACGAAGGACCACAACAGGCTGAAGGAGACTTCTTTCAAGTGGGCGGTGGGCGATGAGTTTAAAGTAGTCTTTGAATTGTGAGCTTTTCCAGTTTCTTCGCACGTGCATTTGCCAATAGACCATCTTAGGTCGCGCTTGGAGACATTTAATCAGCCATGGAAGCCTCTCGTACAGTCGGGACGAGCGGAGGAATGTGGAACAATCGATCAGCGATTGTCATGCCGGAGTGCAATACTTTGATAAATATCAGAGAGAAATTCTCCTCCGAACCACGACTAGGCGCCAATCCTGTATCCGAGTCCCGAAATGGAAATGATCACAGCGGAGGCCCTTGTATTTCAAGCTCGGGATTATTATCCGTCAACTCGAAGACACCAGGCGCGCTATAGGGTTGCATATGGAGAAAATGAGGGGGCAACCTGAGGAGAGCGCCTAGGCTTAGGGTCCGACGCATATATTCAACATTTCTGGCAGAATGGAGGTACTGCTCGATAACGCCGAGCTGCGTCGGACAAACTCTAGTCACAATGGGCCCCTACACAGCCCACAGACACACTTGTGGACGAACGGGTGCCTGTCGGACGCCCACATATATGCATATATGCACACAATAGTCAGCACAACCAATTTGGTTGCATGCGGCCAGCGAGCCAGACGTGTGTGGATATGAAACGAGCTGACAGGCTGTACCACAGGTTTGACAGAATCTGTAGACGCAGAGCCCAAAAACCATTTTGCTCGCTGAATCAGTTGCCAATGGTAGATGAGGACTGGCTTACAGTTTTCCGAGGGAATAGCGAACATTTCGTCATGACGGTACTTCTTCCGAGCAAGAAATGGTTGACGCCACTCAGACGAGACGTCTTCAGCAAGCCAGTCGTCGATCGCAAAGCCCATTCGCAGACCAGTTTGCGTCGCTCAAATGAGCTTCTAGCAGTTCAACGGTCTTAAAGCGAGTGTTGAAAGGACGAAACTAGCCAGACCGCCCGAAGCGACGCCACACAACAAGGAAACGGGGCCATGCTTCGATCGCGATTCAGCTTTCCAAAATGCGACCGTTATTGCTAGGATCGTGTTGATTCTCGAGCTATATGGTTCCTCAAGCTTTTTAGAGACAGAAACTCGAATCTAGACGATCATCACGTACAGCAGGGATCGGCAAGAAAGCGCTCAACGTAATGGCAGAAATAGGGCACCGGCGGTGTGTTCAGCGTGTATGACGCGAGCTAGTCGATCGAAAGGACGCGTTATATCTTGAGTTGGTCGGTCCGAAAAACATGCAGAGAGAAGAATTTGGGCGAGCGCGCAGGAAGAATGGTTTTGGGGGATTTGAGGATAGAAAAAGGGCGCCAGGGAGGCGGACGACGAATGCCTAAAAGCTAAAAGGCAAAACTCGGTGATTACGTAACTTTAGGTAAAATGTTTTTACACCTAGAGTAAAGCTTGCCTGAAGCGTACTGTATGGGGCCATCTTATAAGTATCTTGTCTGCCTAGCGATTGCTGCACTATTGTACCATACAAATAATATCAATAAGATCTCCTTGCAGCTCTCGTTGAGGCGTTATAAAGTACGATTCTGTCAAATTTCGCTGGATGGAAAGTTAGGCCGAATCGCCGAAGTCAAACAAAGCGCCAGATTTCGTGCCGCTGTTCTATCTTCATGCCATCATCGCCGCATTACTCATTTCATGTCCATGTCCGGCTCATAACTACGTCACGCAACCGAGTTTATCTCAGGAAAACGCTAGAAGAAAGGTTGCTGGGCGGAATAGTCGGTTTCTTAACCTGTATCAACGTGAGTAACCGTGCAATGGTCGCCTTGTTTGCAGTGCATTTATGTGGAGAAGTACGCGCTTTTACAGTTCGAACGTCCAAGTGTTGGCTAGAATCTGGCCCTTCTCCTTAAAGACATCGAGGCTGGACGTGCATTGACGATAATACACGGTTGTGGGAACCCATTCCGTGTCTATCTCACTCGGATCTGTGGCATTCCGAAACACGCGAGGAATAACGGGACCATTGGCTTGGGTTTCCTTACTTGGATCCTAATTCTGCAGTCCAATACGTATCTCAACCCTCAAAATGCATGGATTGACGGTGACCGACACCGAATCTCCTGTACGCGTCGTGGTGACGCCCTCGCAGTCGTCATATTTCGCTGGCGAACCATTCTCTGTAACAATCGCATTCACCAATACACGTTCGCAGGAAGCAGGTCCGTCCAAACCAACCTCTCTCGGCCATAAACGCGGGGCGCATTCGATCAGTTCTGCACCTCTTGCTCGACCACCAACATCCCCTGGAACACCACGTAGCACTCTCAATACCACCTCGATCCGAACGAAAGCCGTCGACGAGCTACCTCGAGGGAAAGGGTTCATAGGAAAACCAAAAATCATAACAACATCTCTTCCACAAAATTCCGATCCTCTACCGGATCTCATCGAGCAACGACGAAAGCGACAGCTAGTACCTAAATCACTTTCGGTGTCCATCTCGCCCTTTGACTTCGAAAGCGTGTTGGCTGAAGGTATTACTGCGTCCTCTGCGCCGTATTCGCAGCAATCTTTCCAACAAAGTGAGTGGTACATATTTTTGCTGTACAATTTCCACAGCCTTGACGACGACTTCTCAGCAGCACCAACAACTCCACATATTCCATCTCCTCTAGCACGCACTGACGCGCTCCCACTCTCCTCCGATCACCCCCATGCGCGAAAATCATCTAATCTCGATGGTCAATTTTCGCTGGATGTCCTCTCGCCAACCTCTGTACCGCCATCACCCTACACACCCAGTTTGTCCACTTCAACATTTTCTTTAGCTCTTGATCCCATCGCGGAAGCAGCTCAATCACCCTATCCGTCTACCCCAGCCATTGGGTCACCTACAATTGAACCGGTTTCGTTCCCACCTCATACTCCCACCACCAACACTACCAGCGCCAACCCACCGGCCACCAATATTAATAGTGTATACGCCTATCCACCTCCGCCCCCACATCATATCAACCACCGACTGCACCCATTGGTCTAGGGCAGCCCTCGACCTCGCGGCACATTCAACCCCGGACGGCTTTCGCAACCACCTTCCCACCCAGCAACACAGAGCTGATCCTGTACTCCTATGTACAGCTTACCGGGACATTAGTGCTCACTCCAGTCCCCGGAGCGCTGCCGACACCCGAACAGGCGCGAACGCTCCATACTCTGCGCTCAGGACTTCTCGGTCGGTCGGTCCTTGGCGGAGGCAGCATGGATATCCCGGCGACGCTGAACCCACCGACGTCGCCTAAACGTCGTCGCTCTCCGCAGGCCTGCTTTCTCTCCTTCCACCGATCGCGTTAGTTTCATCCGTATCCACCTCTAGTCCGACGCCTAATTCGCCATCAAGCTCAAGCTCTCGATGTCGGTCGTCGTCATCTTCGTATGCTCTAGCAGCCACTCCTACCTCAGGCCGATATCCGAATAGTGCTAACAGTTCAAATGCCATGGGTTTCGGAAATTTACCGGTGCCAGATATTGACCCGGAAGAGCCCTTGCCGACGTTTGAGATTCAACCGGCAATGTTGGCTGTAGACCTTAATCTTGCGCCTGGACAATCGCGAAGTTGTATGTTTGTTCTTCTGCTGATGCATTTTGTTATCGTTGGTATTGATTATACGTCCACATAGACACCTATCAAGCTTCCAGACAATTTACCACCCATTTTCAAAGGCAAATCACTCAAATTCTCTTACGAGATTGTGGTTGGTACATGTCGAGCAGGTCCGACAGGTAATGGCGGAAGTGTCAGTGCCAACAGCATCAGTCGCGTGATGAAAGTGCCAATACGAGTGTATAACCATGTCACTGGTATGAGTTTCTTGTCATTTCTTTGTCGAGAACGTGCTAAATAGTTTTATGTGTCAGTTGGCCGTTCTCTGAAACCATACGATCTGCTCTGGCCCATTAGCAGACGTCAGGACGTGGGTATGCCTGGTACAGAGGCCAAGGTGGTCGAAGATACCAAGAATCTCAGACGCCCTACTGAGTTTATCTCGCCTGTCTTCTTGTATGTATTGGTCCATACATCCTTTCCGTTGTTTCTGAGCCTCTTAACTGAAATATGTTATCGTTTATAGCAAATACGCTAGACTCTATTCGCGACTATGCGCGATCGCTGCTCGCTTCGTTACCAGATCCCGTTCACGATGATGCACTCCCTTCCGACAGGGGCAAAAATTTGTCGTCGCCTCTCGAAGAATCCAGTAGTAATGGACAGAGCACGACGAACCACGTTGAAAAGAATGGTAGCGATCAAATGCGAAACGGGAGTGCGCCTGCTGTATTTGGCAATGGCGATGCAGCACGTCAACACTCGAATGGTGCAGAAGAATTGAAAAGGACGGAGAGCGAGAGAGAGAAGGTAGATGAGGGTGGTTTGACAGGATGTAGGGAAGCAGTCGAGATCCTGACCCGCAACCCTAAGAAATGTGAGGCCTACATAACCCATCCATATTTTAACTGTTGCGCTCATTCAATTCTTTTTTAGGCTCTTATGATGTGAATAAGGAGGGCACTTTCACGCCGTCCTTACATTTACGAAGTCGGCGTACCGACTAGGAGAGACTATTTCGGGAGTTGTGGAACTTAACGAACGGACCAGCAGAGCGCGAGTGCTGAAGGTATGTACATATTTCTCTTGTCTAACGTGCAAAATATTAAATATTTATACACTCTTTCGTACATTGAACACTCTGCGGACAACCTTTTCATTAAATATCCCCTCTGACGTACGCCCAGCATTCCAAATTCGCGTCGGCACACCTTCAAACCCATCGCCTAACTCCAGTAACCCCGTGCCGCCCACCCCAATCCCCGGCGGCCTGGAATGGAAAGTCCGCCTCTGTCTACTCATCGCCATCGCTTCCGAGTCCTCTTTGGCTAGTTTACAAGATGTACGGTTCAAAAGCCTGGTACGAGATGGACCTCGCGGTGAATGGGGCTCGTCGTGGCGCGCTACTCCCACACATGCGCCTCTGGAAAAAGTCAATCTTCGTGTTGAGGCCCAGGCTGAGCGCAAACGCCAGCTTGCCCAACAGAATCTTGCATCACCGCGTACTTGGTCACGATTCATCATGCAATCTCGGCGAGCACACGGAACACGATTACCATGATGGCGATATTATGGATGATGAGAATGAGGGCGAGGGCGTCTACGATGGGATCATACCTGACCTTGCTGGTGGGGTTGGTACTGGGGTTGACTATGGTGGCGAGGATGGCTGGAGGACCGTGAGACTAGAAACGGTAGAGTGTGAGGTACCGGTCGAGGTGTTTCCTGGGAATACCGCTTTCAAGGCCTTGGATGTGGTTTTCGACGTTTGATTTTCACCGAAGACTTGAGGGCTTGAACATTCATTATTTGGGATGGACTTACATGGATGGATATATTGAGGTCGATATGGTTTTCTTCGGAGCCTTTTATGTTTATTTTTTGTCCACTAGACGTTTTGTCATGTTCGTACTAGCATCGGATTCTACATGCATTGTACTAACAGTTTCATTCAGCCCAAATTTACGCGCGTGATGTGCAAGGCGCGTATTGGAAGCCACGTAGGACATGTATAGATCTACCAACATCATTATAGTATAGAAGACAGCAATCAGCAATCTTCAGAAACATGACCCTCATTCAGGTAACCAAAGGACCTTGGCCATGTTTTGACGAACAATAAACTTCGGTTCAGTGACGTGTTTCTTCCTGGAAGACCGGGACAGGATATGGTAGCCGGTAAACAGGCTTCGCTTCACCTGCTTCTCCTGAGAAGTAGCGACCTATAATGCAAAGAAATTAGAAACATTGACACTTCCGGGAAGAAGGGATCATACTGGCGGTATATCTTGGGGTTGCTTGGGAACCAAAGTTACAAGACCTGAAGATCAAATAATCAGCATGAGGTTAATTGAGCAGCATAATTTAATGACCCTCCGTGTTAATGATATCACAAGCGTCAAACACTCTTTGGATTAAGCCAACAACCTCAGGGTGGGTCAATATGCGCTAAAGTGATATGAGTAAGGGTCAGTGAGGATTCAAACTGCCACATACCTTATTCAGCTGTGGAATCCAAACTGAATCGTCAATTACTGCGACTGTAGCGGATGGGTCGCTGAGCAGTAATATATGCAAGAGAATGACCGATGGATGAAAATCGCCCTGTGAACAAGTGATAAGCATTGGTTCAATGCAAGAAAGTCACACGTACAACTGGGCGATCAAGGGTCGGAGGCTTCATTGTGCCCTTTATATAATCAATGATATTTTGAAGTCGTGCTTGTAGACCTATGGCGGGGGCAGAAAGTACAGGACAGCTGCGAACGTATTCAGGAGGGATATATGCAACATTCCGCGACCATTGAGAGGGGCTCAAAGCCACGGACATAACTCCCAGAAGAACAGCGCCAACTTCACCTTCAGATGCATTCCCTACGTCGTATCCCAGTGGACGCGCCCGGCTATCTCCATCCCATGGAAATTTATCTTCTGCGTTGTATTGAAATCGTGTTTCTTCCTTCCTGTACCGCATGCCAGCATTTTGGGAAGGGAAAGTAGCCATGGCCCAGGATTTAGCCCTGTCGACACTAGTTACAATGTAAATCGTGCCATTGGCGACAGGCGTTTCGGCAGTATCATCGTTGTCGCCATTGAAAAATTGATACCACCTAGCCGCGTGTTCTTTCACGTACGCGTGTATCATGGAAGGATTCAGAAGTTCTTCGCGTGTAGTACCATCGGGAAGGACGAGAACAGCACCTTCTCTGGCTTTTGTAGAGAAATCAGCCTTGCTGCGCAAAACTATGTCAATTGTCATGTAGGAACGTGAAAAGAAATTGTATTACAGAGGTGAGTCTGAGATTCGGGTTTCTTTAATTCCTTCGCTGCATAATATTGTTCCAGGTGGAAAGTGATTCGGAATCGTGCGTATACTTTCAGGTGATAGCGGTGACTCAGTGGGAGAGAATGTTGGCGGTATTGTGCCTAGTTGAATAGGGTGGTCGACTGGATAAAATATGTTGAAACAATAGAGAAATGTTCCCCGCTCATTCAGATAGCCAACGTCGCCCAAAAAGGCGCCTTGAGCGATATGGTACTTGGGCCTTGATATGTCGCCTGCAATATTGTAAACACCGAGACCATGCCCCAATGACAATGTCGAACGAATATAAATGCTTGCGCCACGAGATTGAGACTTTACTGTGCAATATACCGGAAAGCTAGTATCAGTCATTCCTTCTCGATATGGTCCTTGTACGGAACCTTGCATCTTCGTCAACAATAAACGACTGCATCCACTCGAAAACCAAGACTTACTATGTCTGGAAAAGCTGTCCTCCGATTCAATCAGAGAATTTGATCTTCTGTCAACTTCATCGACCTCTCCGCGGATGCGTCGTAGGATAGACGCCATAGTGAGAGCCCAGGTCAGAGAATAGGAGCTAAAATGGGGGATGGGTTTGGTTAACAACGCAAGATGTTATTGTGTTCAAGCATAAACACATGCCGCAATTAAGCTATATAATGTTGATCCCATCAATTATATAATCCGCACGCCTGTAGTTGTGGGCAGGGCGAATAAATGCTTGCTCCTGATAACGGGTCTGTTATCAGCATTCGTCGCTTATATGACTCTGAGTACTTAAGCACATCTTTTTGACTGCTTTAATTATCGATAGAAAATCTAGGTACATAACTGATTTCCATCGGACTCGGACCTATTCAAACGACATCACAACAATATATATTGTATTCAACTCTTGTAGAGTCTGGCGTAACATAGAATATTACAGGGTTAAAGTTGGGTTAATGTTAGCTACTGATGACAGTGCGAATGTCGGACTCAGACCGGATAAGTACTCTCCTCGCACATGTACATGTACAAGTGAAACAATTTCGTGAGATGCCTTCAAACACCCAATCCGTGTGATCATTGACAATTGTTATTTGTTCCCTACTTGTTCCCTACTTGTTCCCTACTCAACTGCCACATAATTAAATTAAATGCGACCTTCGCTCACCAGTCTACATATGCCACACTTCTTTATTATTGAGAGAGAGACAATTATTGATATGCAGTGGCTTGACACCGGATACTCTCCTCGCACAAATGAATCGTGAGATGCCTTCAAACACCCAATCCGTGTGATCAATTAATATTGTTATTTGTTCCCTTCAACCAACTCGACTCCTACATAGCGAGCTGAGCTCACCAGCCTGCATACACCACACCTCTTTATTAACCCGCTACCGAATCAATTTTCTATTTCTATGGCATCTGTACCCATTACAGATGGCGCACCAGAGGAAGGTATGTTCTTGTTTCGTCAAGACAGATCCAGTGCGGAATTGATCAAGCACTCGCTCCTAAAATCTGTCGTACATCGATGCGTCTATATTTCAGCATCCTCTTCCCTCTTACAGTCAGCCTTTCAATTTGATCTCTGTCACCTTAGGCTTCGGAATCTCATCGACATCATATGCAGGCTCTTGTCAAAAATGGATATATCGACCAGCGATTCCAACAACAAGCAGACGGGAAATAAAGATGCCTTCCTTACAGGAGACAACAAGGCTGACAATGGCGGTACAATCGTCAATGCAATGGTTACTTACAATGTGAATATAGACTCTGGTACGTTGTCTCAAGCGTATAGCTCCCTCTGAATTTGAAGATCATGCATTCGAGTCTAAATGCTGACCGACGTTTGTAATTGCGAATCCACAGCATCTGCTGCATTCAGTGACAACCAAAGCCGTGCCTCGATGACGCCGGAATCATTGACCTCGCCTCTTCTTCCATCGACCGAAATGACTCCAGGAAGTTCTCAGAATGACGTTCCGGCTGCCAGGCATCTGAGTATGGACAGGGTTCGGTTCAGTGATGAGAGTATACGCGGATCTGAAATCTTTTCGACAAGTTCGCCACCTTTTCTGTCCCTTTTTACATTAGAGTGTTGAACGCAATTCATGTCCTTGTAGCACCAAATTCGAAATCCCGATTAAAAAGGATATTGGGAAAGGTTTGATTCCTTGTCTCATGAAAATGTGATATATATTGACAACGCTCTACGTGAATTATCGTTCCTCAGAATATAAAAGACCTGATCTTGGGAGATATGCACAAAGCCATAGCAAACTATATGGGCGCAGCGGACCTCTTCCCGTCACCCTACAGCATCCCTCTTTGGAAACCTTCTCCGTCTTTGGGCCCGATCGAAGAGGTGGAAGATTGGCCCCGACATATATATATTGGAGATGTAGGAGTGTTCGACGACAATGGTGGTTTTGACACCTATTTCAACATCCTTGAAACCGAGGAGCAAAACCGAAGACGTCGATACACGCCGCCCAAGAACTTCGTACCTTACCCTAGACGGTTAGCGGACAATATTTCAGAAACTGAGCCCTGTCGACTCATATCGCCGGACCAAATACGGTTCGCAGGATTCGAAAGAGATGATAGAGCTAGGTCAGGATCAGTTGTTGTCATCTCGAATTGTTGTTTATATCATTATTCTTATTCATTCAGCATCGATGTTCCAATTCTTCAACTTCCGTCAAACCACTCCAAAAGTCGGAGCTATGCCGCAATTTATATGAGAGAGGGATATACCTGCGTCGCGTTCAGATCACACGAAGACAGCATGGTAAAGCATTACTGTAGATGCAACCAGACGTCATGGTACGAATCACTTCATGAGACCCTCAATGGCCGTCGTTTGGCCATCATCACCTCTTCATATCGAACTCAAGCATGGGCATCAGCATCCGTCAAGTCGCCAAATAGTAAGACGACTGTTGAACTGATACAGCAAACCATAAAGGGGGAGAAGACGTCATTCTTGTCATCAACAGATAATTCCGTATTGACGAAGAATGGACCATCGCCGGATCATATCGCCAGAAAACGGACATACCTTCAAAAGCTTTCTAACATTTCCGACATCCCGAACCTCATGGAAATCGAGGAATGTCACGTCGTTGCTGTTCATGCGTACTGCCTAGAGGAAGGAAGTGCAGGGTGGGGTTCGTTGAGTACAATTGGTCGGAGAGCTTCACGTCAGACTCAGAATACTGTAAAACCCAGACAAGCTTCGGTTTTCTCCTTTCTGACATCAAGGGGTCGGCATTAGTTACATGGCTGCATTGTCGAACTGCAAAGTAGAATACTTTTTTTGAAGCTTTGCAGTAGATCTTATTTGAATACTTAAGTATTAGAACACCTGTATTTTTGGGAATTTATGCTGTGTTAAGAAATCCCCTCATTGACTTTGATTACGCTCTTTTTCGCGTTAACCAAGACGCTGAATGCAACAAAACAAGCGCCCAGCACGGCTAATTCCGGCTGTATTTAAATTTATTCCGTTTTGCGGCATCGTCCTCCCCTCCCTCTGTCGCTGCAAGAGCGAAACGAGGCAATATTTCAACGTTTGACTAGGCTGACTCAATGAAGATGCTCGGAGACAATTTTCTATAACCAACATATATATGCTTCACGAACATTACGTTCGTGGCACGCCGTGTTATGGATCCAGGATTCAGACATATGGATCAACAGCAGCGTATTAAACAAAGCAACATCAATAGAAAAAGGACTCTCATTCCGGTAACCAAAGGACCTTGGCCATGTTCTGACGAACAATAGACTTCGGTCCTGTGATATATTTCTTCTTGGAATACCGTGATAGGAGTTCGTACCTGAACAGCCCCCCTGCCTTCTTTTCCTGAGGAAGAGTGTCCTGTACACAGAGGAGTTGAATCATTGATACCGTTTAAGCAGAGGGAGAACATACCGCCGGCAAATCCGAGGCTTTCTTGGGAACCAAAGTCGCGAGACCTGATTGACGATAAATTAGCGTCCTGAAGTTATCGGAGCAGTAAAACAACAACCATCTGTGTCAACGATATCACAAGCATCGAACACTCTTTGGATTAAACCAACGACTTCCGGGTGTGTAAGTAGGCGCTAAGAAGATATTAGCACACACGAATAATGTTTTCGGAACGATCACATACTTTATTCAGATGTGGAATCCAGACGGAATCGTCAATCACCCCGACTGTTGCGGATGGACTGCTGAGGAGTAATACATGCAAAAGAATGATTGACGGATGAAAATCGCCCTGTGAAGGTACGCACTAAAAATTTAGTCGATATTTGAAGAACGCACGTACCTCTGGATCGTCAAGAGTAGGGGGTTTTATCGTACCCTTCACGAAATCGATAATTTTTTGAAGTCGTCCTTGAAGACCTATCGTAGGAACCGAAAGTACAGGGCAACTGCGAACAGCTCGAGGGGGAATATACGCAACATCCCGCGACCATTGAGAGGGACTCAAAGCCACAGACATTACTCCCAGAAAGACAGCGCCAGCTTCACCTTCAGAAGCACGACCTCTTCTATATTCAAGGGGATGTGTTGTACTATTTCCTTCCCACGGAGACTCCTTGTCTTCTGCATTGTATTTGAAATGTGCTTCTTTCTTACTGGGCCGCGTGTAAACGTCCTGGGAAGGAAACGTAGCTGTAGCCCAGGAATCGGCTCTGTCGACACTAGTTACGACCCAGAGTGTACCGTTGGCTACAGGCGTTTCGGCAGTGTCATCGCTATTGCCATTGAAGAACCGGTACCAAGAAACTGCATGCTCTTTTACGTATGCGTGTATCAAGGAAGGATTCAAAAGCTCTTCGCGTGTTGTACCATTGGGAAGGACAAGAACAGCTCCCTCTCTTGCTTTAGTAAAGAATTCTGCATTTCTGCTCCAAACGTTGTCAGCATTATACAATTGTGCGAAGATGAATTTGTCTCACAGGGAATTTGCAGGCTGAACTTTTCGAATTCCTTCACTACATAGTATCGTCCCGGGAGAAAAATGGTTTGGAATTTTGCGCACATCTTCCGTTGATAAGGAGGGCGTCACAGGGGAAAAATTTGGGGGAAGAGCGCCCGGTTGAATAGGTTGAATAGGATGATCGGAGGGGTGGAATATGTTGAAGCAATAACAAAATGTCCCGAAGTCGTTCAGATAGCCAACGTCTCCAACAAAGGCGCCTTGAGCAATATGGTACTTGGGTCTCGCCACGTTGCCTACAATGTTGTAAACACCGAGACCATGTCCTAGTGATAACATTGACCTAGCATAAACCCTTGGTACTCGACACTGAGACTTAACAGTGCAATATACCGGAAAGCTAGTATCTGTCAAGCCTTCTCGATACGGGCCTTGGACGGAACCTTGTGCTTCCATTAGCAAGAACGAAGCTGGCTCTGATGACGCAAAAGACTTACTATGCCTAGAAAAGCTTCCCTCCGACTCGATTAGAGAATTGGATCTTCTGTATGTATCGTCGACATCTCCACGTATATGGCGTAGGAATGAAGCCATGATGGAGGGCCCTTGAAGGTTATATAAGAAGCAGGAAGTAGAGTGAGTGACTTAGCTCAAGACAGTACTGGAATAGATGCCGCAATGCTGCATAAGTTGATCTCATCAATTACATAATCTGCCCACAAGCGAAAAACAAAAGCAAGGGACTTGCTCTGGGCTTTTTCATAAAGGCTCCGAGTCGTTTGAACCTTGAAAAATATGCGGAATACTTATCTGTAGACAAAAGGATAGAACTTTCAAAATACAGTTTCTTGTCATATCTATGGGTAGGCCAAATCTGACAGCGGGCCACAAGCAGGCCATCGCTTCGCATGGCTTAGGAATTTAGTTTGTTACAATCGCATGAGCAAGTCCAATACTCATTGCAGACTGTATGTAGGCAACTAACTCTTCTTATCTGTCTGTCTGTACATGCTACCACAACTGGTCTACAGTTATAAGAATCTAATAAGAATCTATTTTCTCCTCCAAGCAAGGTGTCTGTTGTGACTCGAATATTTTTTATTACAACTACAGGCTAATATACATGTGTTAAAACTATATTGGAGGGGAGGAGAGGGGGACGAGGACAGCAGCGACCGCCCAGGTTTCACCAGGCTGCCCAATCGCTTGCCCGTCCACTCGCCTGCCAGCCTCCCAGTGTCTTCGCCACTTTACTTCCTCACCTTGTCGTCTCTCCGTCTGTCGCTTCGTTGTTGCCCACCCACCTGTTTGTCTGTCTGATTGGCCCTTCTCCTGCCTCCTTGTTTCGTCGTCTGGCTCGCCTTCACCTCCCCGCCTATCTGTCTGCTCACCTCCCCGTCTCTTCTGTCAGCCCGCGTCCTCGTCTTGTCGCCCCTGTGGCGGCTCGCGTGGTCGTTGCCTGCCGTCCGCGCATGTTTCTGCTCGTTCTGCCCTTGCCTCGTCCCCCCTCTCGCCGTCTCCCCATTTCCCCTTCTCCTCGTCTCGTTGCCTCCTCGTCTCGCCGGTCTCCTCCGCTGCTCATCTCATCTCCTCCTTGCCTCGTCGTCACGCTGCTTCCCTGTTTGCTGGCCGTTTCTGGCCGTCTCCCTGTCTCCTCGTCTCTTTGTCGGCTTGCCTCCTTCAGAGATCACCTGCACCTCTGCTCGTCTCCGCTCCTCCTTGCCTTGTCGCGCTGCTTCACCGTCTATTCGCCGTCTCCGTTTGCTCACCGTACCGTGTTGTCGAGAGCCAGTGGGCGCCCAAATCCCTCGTTGGATGGCGGAGGCGGTGACGGTGACGGTGATGATGGTGGTGGACGAGACGATGAGCCTCCCACATCCCTCATTGGAGGGGAGGGGTATGGCGGGCGTGGCGGGCAAGAGAGGTGGGTGGGAGGCGTTGCACCTGCATCCCTCATCAAAGGGGAAGGGTGGACGAGACGGGCGGGAGCTTCAGAGACTAGAAGTCGTGCCTACATCCCTCGTTGGAGGGAGAGGCACGGCGCGCGAACGAGACGAAAGGGTGGTGGATGCCAGAGACTGGTGTTGCCAGAAAGCCGACCGACATCCTTCGTTTGAAGGGAGAGGCACACAGCGGGTTAACGTCAGAGAGCCGGCTACATCCCTCAGACGAGGGGAGGAGCGCGCGGCGTGGAAGAGGGCGGCGAGACGACGAAGGTGGTGGTTGAGAGCAAGATCAACCACGTTCAACCAGTTGTTGATCTCGCGGCTCGGCGATTCCCGCGATGCTCGCGATTGGCCCGGCGCCGTCAATTTCGAGCTCCTTGTTCTCGACGTCGAGATGATTTACCTCCTTTCAATTCCTATACGTGTGTTAATTGATGGGATCAACTACAGCTTAATTGAGGCATGTGTTTATGCTTGAACACAATAACATCTTGCGTTGTTAACCAAACCCATCGAGTTCCCCCATTTTGGCTCCTATTCTCTGACCTGGGCTCTCACTATGGCGTCTATCCTAAGACGCATCCGCGGAGAGGTCGATGAAGTTGACAGAAGATCAAATTCTCTGATTGAATCGGAGGATAGCTTTTCTAGGCATAGTAAGTCTTTGTTTTCGAGTGGATGCAGTCGTTTTTTGTTGACAAAGATGCAAGGTTCCATACAAGGACCATATCGAGAAGGAATGACTGATACCAGCTTTCCGGTATATTGCACAGTAAAGTCTCCATCTCGTGACGCAAGCATTTATACTCGGTCGATATTGTCATTGGGGCATGGTGTCGGTGTTTACAATGTTGGAGGCGACATATCAAGGCCCAAATACCATATCGCTCAAGGCGCTTGTTTGGGCGACGTTGGCTATCTGAATGATTGGGGTTCATTTCTCTATTCTTTCAACATATTTCATCCAGTCGACCACCCCATTCACCAAGGCTCACTACCGCCAAAATTCTACCCCGTTGAATCACCGCTGGCACCTGAAAATGTTCGCACAATTCCGGTTCACTTTCCTCCTAGAACGATATTATGCAGCGAAGGAATCAAAGTAACCCGAACCTCAGATTCACCTCTGTAATACAATTTCTTCCTTACGTTCTTACGTGACACTGACATAGTTTTGCGCAGCAAGGCTGAATTCTCTACGAAAGCCAGAGAAGGCGCTGTTCTTGTCCTTCCCGATGGTACTACACGCGAAGAACTTCTGAATCCTTCCCTGATACACGCGTACGTGAAAGAACACGCGGCTGGTTGGTATCAATTTTTCAATGGCGATAACGATGACACTACCGAAAACCCTGTTGCCAATGGAACGCTTTGGATCGTGACTAGTGTCGACAGGGCCAAATCCTGGACCATGGCTGCTTTCTCTTCTCAAAATGTCAACATGCGGTACAGTAAGGAAGAAACACGATTTCAATACAATGCAGAAGATAAGTTTCCATGGAATGATAGGCAGGCGCGTCCAGTGGGATACGACATAGGGAATGCATCTGAAGGTGAAGTTGGCGCTGTTCTTCTGGGCGTCATGTCCGTGGCTTTGAGCCCCTCTCAATGGTCGCGGAATGTTGCATATATCCCTCCTGAATACGTTTGCAGCTGTCCTGTACTTTCAGTCCCTGCGATAGGATTACAAGCACGACTTCAAAATATCATTGATTATATAAAGGGCACAATGAAGCCTCCGACCCTTGATCGCCCAGTTGTACGTGTGACTTTCCTAAATTGAATCAATGCTTAGCGCTTATCATCTGTTCGCAGGGCGATTTTCATCCATCGGTCATTCTCTTGCATATATTACTGCTCAGCGACCCATCCGCTACAGTTGCAGTAATTGACGATTCAGTTTGGATTCCACAGCTGAATAAGGTATTTGGCAGTTTGAATCCTCACTGACCCTTACTCATATCAACTTAGCGCATACTGACCCACCCTGAAGTTGTTGGCTTAATCCAAAGAGTATTTGACGCTTGTGATATCATTAACACGGAGGGTCATTAAATTTTGCTCTCAAACAAATTCATGCTGATTAATAGATCTTCAGGTCTTGTAACTTTAGTTCCCAAGCAACCCCAAGATATACCGCCAGTATGGTCGCTTCTGCCTGGAAGCGTCAATGTTTCTAATTTCTTTGCATTATAGGTCGCTACTTCTCAGGAGAAGCGGGTGAAGCGAAGCCTGTTTACCGGCTACCATATCCTGTCCCGGTCTTCCAGGAAGAAACACGTCACTGAACGGAAGTCTATTGTTCGCCAGAACATGGCCAAGGTCCTTTGGTTGCCTGAATGAGGGTCATGTTTCTGCAGATTGCTATGTTACAGTTCTACAATAATGTTTGACGTTCTCCGTCTTTGTTATCATACATTCTTCACCTATCAGAGGTGCCAATATGACTCTTGACCGGGGAGGAAAGAATTGCATTATCACGATAGAAATCTTATTTATTTCGGATTCTTCAGCAGTTCACTGCCCTTTGGGATTTTTAGAAAATCGAGTCTGCATTCCTTTGGATTTTTTAGTACGTCTGGTCTTCTTGCGCAGCTTGAGATGATGGTGCTGTACATGATCGCAAGGTATAACTTAAAAAGTACGAGCGCTTCTGCGAGCGAGAGCCAAGTTGTAGACTGCGCTTTGCTCGTGGACTTATCCGTGCTCGAGTAATTCATCTCGAGTTGAACAAGCCCTAGAAGCTGGATGTGGTTTTCAACGTCTGATCTATGCCAGCAATTTTACGCCTTGAACTTGAGCCTGCACCGTTATTTTGAGATGGAATTGTAATGATGGATATAAGTACCAGGATGGATCTGGTCTTCGTCCGAGCTTTTTCTGCTTATTTTTGTCGATTGTTTATTAGACATTCTTCTCTGCACTCAGTGCAATATTTTTCAATCATGCCTCACGAACATTACGTTCGTGGCACGCCGTGTTATGGATCCAGGATTCAGACATATGGATCAACAGCAGCGTATTAAACAAAGCAACATCAATAGAAAAAGGACTCTCATTCCGGTAACCAAAGGACCTTGGCCATGTTCTGACGAACAATAGACTTCGGTCCTGTGATATATTTCTTCTTGGAATACCATGATAGGAGTTCGTACCTGAACAGCCCCCCTGCCTTCTTTTCCTGAGGAAGAGCGTCCTGTACACAGAGGAGTTGAATCATTGATACCGTTTAAGCAGAGGGAGAACATACCGCCGGCAAATCCGAGGCTTTCTTGGGAACCAAAGTCGCGAGACCTGATTGACGATAAATTAGCGTCCTGAAGTTATCGGAGCAGTAAAACACAACCATCTGTGTCAACGTATCACAAGCATCGAACACTCTTTGGATTAAACCAACGACTTCCGGGTGTGTAAGTAGGCGCTAAGAAGATATTAGCACACACGAATAATGTTTTCGGAACGATCACATACTTTATTCAGATGTGGAATCCAGACGGAATCGTCAATCACCCCGACTGTTGCGGATGGACTGCTGAGGAGTAATACATGCAAAAGAATGATTGACGGATGAAAATCGCCCTGTGGAGGTACGCACTAAAAATTTAGTCGATATTTGAAGAACGCACGCACCTCTGGATCGTCAAGAGTAGGAGGTTTTATCGTACCCTTCACGAAATCGATAATTTTTTGAAGTCGTCCTTGAAGACCTATCGTAGGAACCGAAAGTACAGGGCAACTGCGAACAGCTCGAGGGGGAATATACGCAACATCCCGCGACCATTGAGAGGGACTCAAAGCCACAGACATTACTCCCAGAAAGACAGCGCCAGCTTCACCTTCAGAAGCACGACCTCTTCTATATTCAAGGGGATGTGTTGTACTATTTCCTTCCCACGGAGACTCCTTGTCTTCTGCATTGTATTTGAAATGTGCTTCTTTCTTACTGGGCCGCGTGTAAACGTCCTGGGAAGGAAACGTAGCTGTAGCCCAGGAATCGGCTCTGTCGACACTAGTTACGACCCAGAGTGTACCGTTGGCTACAGGCGTTTCGGCAGTTTTGTCGCTATTGCCATTGAAGAATCGGTACCAAGAGACTGCATGCTCTTTTACGTATGCGTGTATCAAGGAAGGATTCAAAAGCTCTTCGCGTGTTGTACCATTGGGAAGGACAAGAACAGCTCCCTCTCTTGCTTTAGTAAAGAATTCTGCATTTCTGCTCCAAACGTTGTCAGCATTATACAATTGTGCGAAGATGAATTTGTCTCACAGGGAATTTGCAGGCTGAACTTTTCGAATTCCTTCACTACATAGTATCGTCCCAGGAGAAAAATGGTTTGGAATTTTGCGCACATCTTCCGTTGATAGAGGGGGCGTCACAGGGGAAAAATTTTGGGGAAGAGCGCCCGGTTGAATAGGTTGAATGGGATGATCGGAGGGGTGGAATATGTTAAAGCAATAACAAAATGTCCCGAAGTCGTTCAGATAGCCAACGTCTCCAACAAAGGCGCCTTGAGCAATATGGTACTTGGGTCTCGCCACGTTGCCTACAATGTTGTAAACACCGAGACCATGTCCTAGTGATAACATTGACCTAGCATAAACCCTTGGTACTCGACACTGAGACTTAACAGTGCAATATACCGGAAAGCTAGTATCTGTCAAGCCTTCTCGATACGGGCCTTGGACGGAACCTTGTGCTTCCATTAGCAAGAACGAAGCTGGCTCTGATGACGCAAAAGACTTACTATGCCTAGAAAAGCTTCCCTCCGACTCGATTAGAGAATTGGATCTTCTGTATGTATCGTCGACATCTCCACGTATATGGCGTAGGAATGAAGCCATGATGGAGGGCTCTTGAAAGTTGGAGAGCTGAAGCGCTGACGCTTAGCAACTTGCGCCGCCAGCGAGGACTGATCCCATCATTCCCGCAACAAATAGGCTCCAGATTAAACTTGGTGGAGAGGGCCGCGGCTGCTCCCGGCATCACGAGGCCTGTTTTTTCCCCCCCCCGCTCTGTGATTTTTTTCACGAGTATATACTAGCCGAATGCACATTGTATACTAAATACGCTGCTGCATCGAAGACAGCAAAATATTGAGGAGTCAGCGAAGTAATAAGGGAAGCTGCCTGGGAGGTGCAATCGTGAACTGCTTAGTTACAGATAATAGGATACTAATCACCATATTATTATTTTTCTGGCCTTGATTTTGCTGGACGTCATAGTTATGGGAAAGGAAGTAGTGAATGGTTTCCCGAACCGTCTGCCAGATAATTTAAACTTATGTGACCCATCATTGTCTCTACTGCTCGCGCCGCCCATCGCACTCTCCACCTAGATTATTTCAATGCATTATGCCCACCACTCATTGCTGCCCTTGTTTAAGTTATTGGCCTTGTTATTGCAAGGTAAGCCCTCCACTCGAAGTGGCTGTTAGTGCCCAATGTATGCATTGAAGCTGCAATATGAGAACAAGGTATGCCCAGTAAAAAGAGTATATATTTCTGTACACATGACACACAATAAAAATGAGTGAAATGAAGGGAAGTGAACAAGAGGCAAGTACATACCAACATTGGGGAGCATATAGTAAGAGACTGACAGTGCACAACATTGGCCGCTACTGGCAAATATACCAAATGATGTGGCAAAGATGGGGAGACAGTGGACGGACAGTGAGCAGGGCAGGGCAGCCAGACAATGGCCAGGGAGTGCTGTGACGAAGTACTTTGTCAATGCGAAAGATGATGTATACTTGCCAGAGATCTGAAAATATACAGATTATTCAGAGCTCTCTCGTATAAAAACTATTTCACTTGACTCACTTCATGCAATCTTGTGAGGTAAAAGACAGTATTGGTGGATTTTCCTCTTTCCCAATAGTACAGGTGTCAATTAAGATGATATACGCAGCATGCACGCACACAGCTGGATTTGAGCGACACGCACTATGGGTATGCGCGCGCACGCGCTCATGCATACACGCTACTAGCACAGTAAGAGAGACTGAACCAAATTTATAGCCTCTTGCTCATTCCTATACATCTGGATTACGGCGCTCAGTGGTGCGTTTGAGGGAATGGCGAGTGCGCGAACCAAAACGATGAGCGCTACCACCTCTATTTTTAGCTGCTATTGACAAGTCACTATTTGCTAATAAGATCAAAGCATGCTTCTAAATAGGCAATATGTTCGCGCGGTGTTGAGCGTAATGTGGGAAATCAACAGAGCGTGGTTATAAAGCGCGGAACTTCAAATTGTGGGTCTATGCCCGACTGCGTCGGACATGTGAGCCGTAGTTTAAAGCGCGCGCCATAGCCAAGCATCGTCTAAATTCAACAGTCGCAAACAATTTACCTATAAAACTAACTGCCATCATGAATGCACCCGCGGCACGCAGATACATTAACCCAAAGGAATGATTAACGCGACTAGACGCGACTTTGTAATGCACAGTGTCATCATCCACACTTCGGGGGTGCCAGCGTACAGATGCCATTTATACGTTAGTCCTGTAGTTTATTCCATATGTTATGTATCGAAATAGCTACAAATATGACCTGAATATTATATTTTAACAGATTCTGTAGACTTTTTGATATCTTATCTACGAATATAGCTACAATTGCCATTTGTACATTGATCGATATTTTCTGTACGACCGTGATTTATAGATAATTCCATAGTCTATATATAGAAATCTCTATGAAATCCTCCCGCATCCTATATATGAACAATTTCAGCAGGAATTTCCATACATCAGATATGGACCAAGGTATCAAACAGATTTGAATATGATCTATAAATCATTTTGGTAGGAAGACCGATATCTTATCTACAGATATTGCTGCTGGAAAATTCCGTAGATTATCTATCGGTGAATTCCGTAGCGTGACCGATATCTTAGCTATAAATATTCTTATCAAAAGTTTGTGTATATTATCTACGGATCAATATTCCGAAATTTCCCATATGTAATTCTGTAGCCAACATATAGAGATTTTCTATAGTCATCGCCCGATCATTGCCCGCTCATTGCCCACTCATCGCCCTAACAGGGCAATGAGCCCGCCGGAGAGGACATTGTATTCCCGCCAGTCAGGCAGTGAATATCTCATGAACGCCGGATGTTAGGGCGATGAGTGGGCAACACTGCTGGAGGTGATTGCTGTTTCCGAATGGAACAGCGTATTGGGAACAAGTTTCGTGGCTGTTCCCGAAAGAAAAATATATACTGTATTTGATAGGAAAATTGAATAAACATAATATCTGTTGCAAGCCTGTCTTGTCCGCGAACACAATAATTGTATCCTCGCATATTTCTTTTGGGAAAAGGTTACGTCTTTTCTAAGAGAAACATATAAACTGTTATTTGTCTGTTTCGTGGCTGTTCCACAATTATATGCCTATTCTAGCCTGTTTCCATGGAATACACAATAGAAAAGTCACGGAACAGGTTATGTATTTCTTTTCAAAAAAATGTAACCTGTTCCCAAAAGAAATATGCGAGGATACAATTATTGTGTTCGCGGACAAGACAGGCTTGCAACAGATATTATGTTTATTCAATTTTCCTATCAAATACAGTATATATTTTTCTTTCGGGAACAGCCACGAAACTTGTTCCCAATACGCTGTTCCATTCGGAAACAGCAATCACCTCCAGCAGTGCAATGAGCGGGCAATGATCGGGCGATGACTATAGAAAATCTCTATATGTTGGCTACAGAATTACATATGGGAAATTTCGGAATATTGATCCGTAGATAATATACACAAACTTTTGATAAGAATATTTATAGCTAAGATATCGGTCACGCTACGGAATTCACCGATAGATAATCTACGGAATTTTCCAGCAGCAATATCTGTAGATAAGATATCGGTCTTCCTACCAAAATGATTTATAGATCATATTCAAATCTGTTTGATACCTTGGTCCATATCTGATGTATGGAAATTCCTGCTGAAATTGTTCATATATAGGATGCGGGAGGATTTCATAGAGATTTCTATATATAGAC
The DNA here is from genome assembly GCA_009935795.1 of Pholiota adiposa. NCBI lineage: Eukaryota > Fungi > Basidiomycota > Agaricomycetes > Agaricales > Strophariaceae > Pholiota > Pholiota adiposa. The sequence continues at coordinate 84,972 of QEYC01000037.1, forward strand.
TATGGAATTATCTATAAATCACGGTCGTACAGAAAATATCGATCAATGTACAAATGGCAATTGTAGCTATATTCGTAGATAAGATATCAAAAAGTCTACAGAATCTGTTAAAATATAATATTCAGGTCATATTTGTAGCTATTTCGATACATAACATATGGAATAAACTACAGGACTAACGTATAAATGGCATCTGTACGCTGGCACCCCCGAAGTGCCATCATCATGATCAGTATTTTTAGCCGGCATGGACAAATCATGGTTGAATAATGCGAGCAAAAACGATGACAAATCGTGCATCTAAATAGGCAATATGTTCGCTCGGTATTTTCTGTAACGTGGGAAAGTGAAGCACGAACTTTTCGGTGTCCCCTGGGGGAAAAAGAACGATTCCTATTCTAGGCCTCGTAACAAGGGTTGCTTTCGTCGACGTTATTTAACTTGAAGTTGGTCAAAGTTGCATTTGAGCCTCGCAAATTTCAGATACACAAGTTTCGTGTTCTTTAGGTAGACCAAATTGACAGTACCTACATCAAGTAGAGCATACATTGATAATACCATCTTTTCAGTGTGATCCAGGGATAATCGATAAGCACTTGCATGGCTCTTCAAAAATCTTCGGCATTCCAGCTACTACTTAATTGTCTGCCACAGGGGTTAACACAATAATCTCAATGCGGAGCCCTTAAGGCTATGTGAATTGCAAGCTTGAAAATCCGTGAGACGTCTCCATTAATCCGTGTGATTGGTTTTTTGTTCTTCAGTCTACATTTATTACCTACCTGCGTCCGTCACTCCACCTTTACCGTTCACGTCCAAATTATACACTCAAAACTTTATCGACCCATGGCTAGTATACAAACTCAAGACAAGCTAGAAGACGGTACGGTAACGTTTCGTGCGGCTGGAATTATGATAGTATTGCTCTAGCGCTCACTCCTTAATCTGTTATGCGTCCATCTTTCAGCATCCACTTCCGTCCCAAGGTCAATTCCTCCTATCCATCTCTTACTGAAGACATCAGAGGCTTACCTATCGCCAACTTGTCGATACTATAGGTTCACAAAGACAACAACTAGCGATTCGCACAATACGAATTCGGGAAATAAGGACAGCTTCGTTACAGGAAATAATTTGGTGGATGGGAGCGGAGCAATCATCAATAGTACAGGTCCCCTAATCTTTAATTATAACGTGCATCTGGGAGAATCTGGTAAGTTGTCGCAAAATTTCGACTTCCCCTACCATGAAGGTTTTCAGCGCGGGACTACTCAGAGCTGATCGATCGTACTTGTACATCTGATTTTATAGCAGCTGGGGCTAGTAGTGACGACGAAAGCAATGCTTCAACTTCAATTGCATCTACACCTTTGACGGCACCTCCGCCTTCAACGTCAATGATTCCGAGTCCAATGGGTTACGACGCACCATCTAGTACCAGGCATCTGAGTTTAGACGGAATCCGCCTCAGTGAAGATAGTGTGCCAGAGGAAGATAGCGTACGAGAGAAAGATAGCGACTCGATAGGTTTGAGATTCTATTTCTCTTGTTTCTTTGATCTGAACTTGTTTCTTTGATTCTTTAGCGCCGAACTCTAAATCTCAGCTAATAAGAATAACGGGAAAGGTGTGTTTCAATTACCTTATACTCTATGTCGACGCTGCTACATATCTCCTTTACCAGAATATAAAAAGCATAATCTCGGGAGACATGCACAAAGGCATAGTGAATTATATGTCCGCTTCGAAACTATTCGACTCTTTGCGCACCATCCCCCTTTGGAAACCTTCTCCATCTTTGGGAAACCCCCAAGACGTAGAAAACTGGCCCAGAAATGTATACATTGGGGATGTAGGAGTATTCGACGACAATGGTGGCTTCAATACCTACTTCAACATCTTCGAAACAGCAGAACAAAATAAACGTCGTCGATACACTCCTCCACAGAACTTCGTACCTTACCACAAACGGCTATCCGAAATCGCTATAGACACCGAGCCCCATCGTATCATAGGAGATACGCAGATAAAACTTGTAGGATTTATTAAGGAGATGGGACCACAGTCAGGATGAGTCCATATATACCCATTCCAAAATATTACTTATGCATTCCTGTAGGACGGACGTTATAGTGATTAAACCCCCATCAAATCTCGCTAAAGCTCCAATTTGTGCGGCACTCCACATGAAAGAGGGTTATTTTCGAATGACCTTAAACACTCGAGATGATAGTGAAATAAAACATTACTGTAGGCGCCACCAATCGACGTGGTACCAATCACTTGAAAAGACCCTCAACGGCAGATTTCTGGCGATAATCACTGCCTCCTACCGGACGCAAACATGGGCTTCAGCATCTTCCAAATCTCCCACAAGCAAGACCACTGTACAACTCATAAAACAAACAAGAAATGGAGAAGAAACATCGTTCTGGTCCTCGACTGATAATTCTGTTTTGACGAAGAACGGGCCATCATCGGACCAAACTTACAGGAAACAATTATATCTCCAGAAGTTTGCTAACGTTCAAAACCGTGTCGAGATAGATGAATGCAACGTCGTTGCTGTTGAGGCATATTGTCTGCAGGAGAGTACAGGTTGGAATCCGTTGAGTACAATGGGTCGACGAAGTGGACGCGAGAGCCGAACCACTATGAAACAGAAACATTCCTCGGTTCTGTCTTTCCTTACATGGAGACCTCGACACTAGAATGTTACGGTTGTGTTTAATATTTTTAATTATTTATTTACGATGTCGCGCTGTGGAATACCTCGCATTGAGTGCGATAGCCGCTGGGTCGTAAGTTTTAAAACAACCGAATTTATTTGAGACTCGGTAAGTCGGATTGGCATTCTTTAGTACATGAAGATTTCTTCTCTATTTCGTTATAAATTGCATGGACTTATACCTTTCTCGGTAGCGAGTAAATAGCAGTTGGAAATTCCATTGAGGTGAACCTAAAACAAGCGCCCAGTACGGCTAATTCCATTTGAGTTTGAATGCATCGAGCATTTCAATTCGGAATCTGCAATGACTGCGTATCTATCTCTGGAGTCTGGGATTTGGACTCTGGTCCTATAGGAGTCGCATGGCTTCTGACACAGCTTGAGATGACGGAGCTATGATCACAAAGTATTCACGAGCGCTTCTGTGAGTGGGAGCCTTGTTGCAGGCTCCATATTGACTTATCTGTTCGCAGGTTGTTGAACCCTGAAGGCCTGAAGGTCGGGTGGTAGGTTGGATGTTGGCTGGGGAGACGTGTGATGTGGTGGAGGTATTAGCCAAGCGGGGTCAGCTGGGCAGGCCTGACTTTCCTCTCTTTCTATTACTTTTGTTCCTTCTGAGTCTCAACCCCATAGACGGTCCAGTTTTATATTTAGCTCGGATTCTATATGCCTTGTATCAACAGCTTCATTCTACCCAAATTCTACGTGCGTGACAAGGCGCGTACATATGGGAAGCCACATAGGACATGTATAGATCTACCAACATAATTATAGAAAATAAAGCAATCTACAGAAACATAGCCCTTATTCAGGTATCCAAAGGACCTTGGCTATATTCTGATGAACGATAGACCTTGGCTCCGTGACATGTTTCTTCTTGGAGGCACGAGTCAGGATATGATAATTGGAAAATAGGCCCTGCTTCTCCTGCTTCTCTTCAACCGCTGGTGAATCGTGAGATTTCTTTGGAACCAAAGTTACGAGACCTGATTGACTATAAATCAGCTTCCTGGAGTTATCGAGACAGAGAAGCATAATGACCATCTGTATTAATGATGTCACAAGCGTTGAACACTCTTTGGATTAAAGCAACGACTTCAGAGTGCGTTAATAGGCGCTAAATAATTCTCAGTAAATGTGTATGTAATTTCAAACGATCTCGTACTTTGTTCAGGTGCGGAATCCAGACCGAATCATCAATTACTCCAACCGTAGCAGATGACTCGCTCAAGAGCAATATGTGCAAGAGAATGATGGATGGATGAAAATATCCCTATCAAAAGCAAAGAGGTAAGTATTTGCTCAATCTTCGGAGAGTGCACGTACCTCAGGATCATCAAGAGAAGGAGGCTTTATGGTTCCCTTCATAAAATCGATAATTCTTCGAAGTCGCGCCTGGAGACCTATTGTAGGAGTGGAAAGTACAGGGCAACTTCGAACGTATTCGGGAGGAATATATGCGACATTCTGCGACCACTGAGAAGGACTCAATGCCACAGATAGTACTCCAATAAGAACAGCACCGACAGCACCCTCAGAAGTACGGTCTACTAAGTATTCCAAAGGATGGGTTTGACTGTTTCCTTTCCAGGGTCGTTTGAGATCCTCAGCGTCGTATGTAAACTTCGTATCATTCTTACGATTTTGGAAGGCAATGTACTCAGCGGGAAAAGTAGCCATCGCCCAGGAGTCGGCTCTATCAACACTGGTAACAACCCAGATTGTGCCATTGGCGGTAGGTGATTCGGTAGTGCCATCACTATCGCCATTGAAAAACCGATACCAGGAGGTTGCATTCTCTTTCACATACGCATGCACCAACGAAGGGTTCACAAGCTCTTCGCGCGTTGTACCACTCGGTAGAATCAGAACTGCCCCTTCTCTGGCTGTTGCAATGAATTCGGCTTTTCTAATACAAAGTATGTCAGTACTGCAGAATAATATAATGAAGAAAACATATTACAGCGGTGATTCTGAAGTTCGAGTGGAACTTACTCCTTCACTACACAATATCGTTCCGGGAGAAAAGTGATTTGTAATTGTTCGAACATCCTCAGCCAATAGCGGGGTATCAATAGGGGAGAATTTGGGTGGTAGTGAGTTAGGCTGGATGGCATGGTCGGACGAATGAAATATGTTGAAACAATAGCGAAACGTCCCGGTCGCCGTTAGATAGCCCACGTCGCCAAGAAAAGCACCTTGAGAAAAATGGTATTTGGGTCTGGATAGGTTGCCCTCGACGTGATAAACGCCTACTCCATTTCCCAATGACAGCATTGACCTAGCATACACTATTGGTCCTCGAAATTGTGTCTTCACGGTGCAATATACTGGAAAGCTCGTGTCTGTCAGTCCCTCCCGATACGGTCCTTGAATGGAACCTGACGCCTCCGTTAGCAAAGGACGAGAATAAGTCTGGCACAGACTTACTATGCCTAGAAAAGCTTCCCTCGGACTCCATCAAGGATTCCGACCTCCTGCGCGTATCAGAGGTATCTGGCTGCATACGCCGTAAGACGGACACCATAGTGATGCCTTCTTCACCGTTCAGAAAAGGAACTAGAATAAGGGTGTTTGAAAGAACTGAAGCTGCTGCCTTCTCCACAACGAAACTTCCAACTTGGTTGATCCCATCAATTACATAATCAAGCGTACAGCGCCGCGCCAATCCGCCATCCATTTATTGTTCCATCGTGCGTAAATATTGAACGTTGAGGCTCCCCTAAGCACCAGCAAAAAGTATTTTCTGGAATTATGAAATCCCTCAATTATTGGTAGAGGGTGCTTGTAGACTCGGCTCTTGCTCGGCCCTGCCATCGGTCAAGGCAAGGTCAAAGGAGCCATAAATGTGGTGAAAACTTCAGTCTTCAGATCTCAGATTCCAATTCCATACAGCTTTTAATACATTTGCGGATATTGTTAAAAGTCCTGAGCACCGTTAGCTGTGGTGAATGCCACCATTTTTACAAGTTTAAAAACAGAATTTATTGTTATATAATTACTGTAGGACAACTGTAGGAGCTGTCCTACTAATAAGCCTGTCAGTTCGTGAGACGCGGCAACTATTTCATGACTGTGACTTGACCCAACAGATCTTATATACCTACGCTTCTTGTTTGCGCCAATCTCCATATTCGCCTCAAATAGACCATAGTTTTGTGGTTTATGTCTTCTCTACGAACTCCAAACACACCAGATTCAGATGGTATGATTGCATCTCAAAAGTAAATCATTCAAGGGCTCACCTTAAATCTGTTACCCTTATTCTAGCATCCTCTAGCCTCTCAAGGTCTGCCTACCCCCATCGCTCAATGCTACCACAAGGATCGAAACTCACTGACGTACTGATATGGTAGCCTCGTCTCTAAGCTGGACATGTCGAAGACTACGAATACGACTACGAATACCGATTCCAATAACAGATATGCGGGAAATAAAGATAGCGCCTTCGTAGGCAATAGCACGGTGGATGGACCGGGTGGTACCATTATCAACTCGGGGGGTCCTATAACTTTTAACTTTCATGTGGGCCAAACGGAAGATTCTGGTAAGTTCTCTTTAAAACACGATATCTAGTGATTTCGAAGGTGACAAAGTCTGTGGCTAATTGTTGAAAACAGTAGCCGGATCCACAAGAAGTCAAAGAATTCCTTCAGTTGGCTTTGAGTCAAGTTTGGGGCCTTCTTCAATCCCGACGCCTGAGAGAGATTTTCAGAATAGTGTTCCGTCAACTAGGCATCTGAGTATGGACAGTATTAGAGAAAGCGAGGATAGCATACGCGAAAGCGATGGAGATTCAACAGGTTAGGGATCGTTTCCTTGATATAGTCTATCAGCAGGCTGAAGCTATACTATCGTGCCTTTGTAGCTCCAAATTCAAGGTCAAGGTTTAGACGAATAACAGGAAAGGTGGGTGTTGTTGTCGACTTCTCCATTGCATATGTATTTATCGTTATGACTTTATTTTCCAGAACATCAAAGACATAATTTCGAGTGATATGCACAAGTGCATAGCGAGTTACATGACCTCGTCGTCGCTTTTTGATTCTCCCAACGCCATCCCCCTTTGGAAACCTTCTCCTTCTTTGGACAAAACCCAGGATGCTGGGGATTGGGCCCGAAATATATACGTTGGAGACGTAGGAATATTCGACGACAATGGTGGCTTCAATACCTACTTCAACATCTTCGAAACGAAAGAACAAAATCAACGTCGTCGATACACCCCTCCTCATAATTTTGTGCCATACCGCAAAAGACTGTCTGAAATTGGTCTAGACTCCGAAGCTTGTCGGGTTCTAGGAAACGAACAGATAAAAATCTGGGGTTTTTTGAGGGACCGCGCAGCAGAGTCAGCTTGATTCATTGCCTCCTCATTGCAGTTATTGACTTGAATCATTGTTTACATGTCTAGAGACATAACAAGAATTAAGCTCCCGCCAAACCTTTCTAGAAACGAGAGTTATGCAGCAATTCACCTGAAGGAGGGATATACACGCGTCGCTTTATACGAACAAGAAGTCAGCGAGATAGCTATCTATTGTAGGAAGCACCAGACGGGACGGTACGATTCGTTTGAGAAGATCCTTAATGGCCGATTTCTAGCGATTATTACTGCCTCCTATCGAGCTCAAGCATGGGCCTCAGTAGCCGTCAAATCTCCTAAAAAGAAAGCCACCGCGGAACTCATAGCACCAACGAAAGGCGACGAACCACCATTTTGGTCAACAGATCACGCTGAAGTTTTGACGAAGAACGGTCCATCGCGCGATCATATTCTCAAGATGCGAACGTATTTGCAAAAGTATTCAAATCTCCCGAATCGCGCGGAGATCGAAGAATGTCATGTCGTTGCCGTTGAGGCATATTGTCTCCAGGAAAAGAGTCCAAATTGGAATCCATTGAGTACAATAGGGGGACGCTCTAAGTATGATAGCAAGAACACCTTTAAAAAGAAGCAATCTTCCGTGTTATCTTTCCTTACTATGAAACGAAATCGCCGATAGCAAAACTCATTGTATTTGGACAACCAGAAAAATATACTTAAGATACCAGTCGATTGATGGAATGATTTGAATAATTATTAAGAAAGCCCCATAGATATTGAATATTGAATACTTAGTTTCGGCTCCGGAGATCTTCATGGAATCTTGAAATGAACATGTGTTTGGGAGCGTGCACGGTGACGCGCGACGGAGTAGAACAAGCGCCCGACACGGCTGATTCCGGCGGAGTTTCAACTCAATTCCACTCCGTTGAATTTCTGCGCTCTTGCGGGCCCTTCTGTTCTTATGAACAAAATCTATGACTTGTCTATTTTCAATCCTTTGCAAATCATTTACTCCGATTTGACTCCAAGAAATGCATTCATTACCATCTCGTATTTTTGGTGTGTGATACGTTCTGTCATGAGAATACGCCAAGACTTAATTTCTCTATATCTCTCATGCTCCCCAAGTTTAAGTAAAATAAGCTGCGAACATCTGGACAATTCCGAACGCTCTACTCGTGAGGACTTGAATATCGAACCGGCGGCCTGGGTAAGCCACTTTTTCTCATGCTCTTCGACCAGGTAATGTCCAGTCGTAGGACCAAGTTGATGAGTACACCTAATCTTCCCACCCCCGCCCGCTTATTAGCGACGGAGATCCTATGCCCACGTGGCACCTGATATGCCGCCATTTATGTGTTTTCCCTTGCTCGTCGAGAATGTCTGTCGAGAAAGGGGACTTGGTAGAAATACACACCTCCGGGGACGTCGGTTCCCGTCCCCGGCTGGTCCCGCCCCTTCCCCACGCTGCATCCCCTTCCTATTTTGGTACTGCCGCCACGTCACATGGGCTCCCGACGCGTCCGTCAACCGCGCGCCGCGCGTATGCGCTGGAGCAGAGATTGGCCTGTATCTCAGGCTATATCCTTCCAAATCTCTCGAAATTTGGCATGTAGATAAGTATAGTATATAGGAGAGTATCTGTAGCATTTTTATAGAGGATTAAATAGTATTATCTATCAAAAAAGCGAAGTTTGATGTAGGGGGAGGGGGAGGACTGGCAGATATCCTTCTTAAAGATGTAGGGAACATTACTACAGCTGAGATATCTGCTATATAGTGGATTTGTAACTAGTACCCAAGGCTATAGACCTCCAGATAGTGTTAGAAGTGTCCTATGAAGAGATCTTGATAGGGAGTAAGGTGGTACATGATATGAACATGTTGTAGGGCTTCAAGAGGCATTATAGTGATTATATATTGTATATAATACCTATCCTGTGCAATATATATAACCAGAAGTTCTACTGCTACAGTGGATCCTCCCCTATGAAGTCATCTACCTGGGGACAGATGGGTCTGTACCTCAAGTTCAAGGGAGAAGATCCCTCTAATTACTACTGCTAACAGCTCTCCCAGCCTCTATCTACCCATTTCTATTGCTTGAAATGGGTAAGGGTACCTAGAATGCATAGATTCATGCACACAGAGTGGCTTATCCTGGTGGTGCACGTTTATATAGGTTAAAATTTTATTCTAGTACATATAATAAGTATTTAAGCTACTATATAGTATATACATTGAAATCACAGCATTTGAATGATACCCTACAGAGTTAAATGGGGTAGGAGGAGGGGATTCAGGTATGGGATGCTCTGAGCATGTATTCCGCTCTTGGAGCAGCGAAGATGCAGCTTAAAATTACTTCGAGCTAGTGTATTATAGAGCTAATTAATATCTTCAAAACGAGGTATGCCGGACGAGAATCGGTGGAGAATTGAGGGAGATATTGAGGAAACAGTTCTTAGAACATCAATTTCAACAAGATCCAAAGATAGGCGCATAACTGAGACGTTATGCAGTCTGATGTTCTGAGAACTGTTTCCTCAATATCTCCCTCAATTCTCCACCGATTCTCGTCCGGCATACCTCGTTTTGAAGATATTAATTAGCTCTATAATACACTAGCTCGAAGTAATTTTAAGCTGCATCTTCGCTGCTCCAAGAGCGGAATACATGCTCAGAGCATCCCATACCTGAATCCCCTCCTCCTACCCCATTTAACTCTGTAGGGTATCATTCAAATGCTGTGATTTCAATGTATATACTATATAGTAGCTTAAATACTTATTATATGTACTAGAATAAAATTTTAACCTATATAAACGTGCACCACCAGGATAAGCCACTCTGTGTGCATGAATCTATGCATTCTAGGTACCCTTACTCATTTCAAGCGATAGAAATGGGTAGATAGAGGCTGGGAGAGCTGTTAGCAGTAGTAATTAGAGGGATCTTCTCCCTTGAACTTGAGGTACAGACCCATCTGTCCCCAGGTAGATGACTTCATAGGGGAGGATCCACTGTAGCAGTAGAACTTCTGGCTATATATATTGCACAGGATAGGTATTATATACAATATATAATCACTATAATGCCTCTGGAAGCCCTACAACATGTTCATATCATGTACCACCTTACTCCCTATCAAGATCTCTTCATAGGACACTTATAACACTATCTGGAGGTCTATAGCCTTGGGTACTAGTTACAAATTCACTATATAGCAGATATCTCAGTTGTAGTAATGTTCCCTACATCTTTAAGAAGGATATCTGCCAGTCCTCCCCCTCCCCCTACATCAAACTTCGCTTTTTGATAGATAATACTATTTAATCCTCTATAAAAATGCTACAGATATTCTTCTATATACTATACTTATCTACATGCCAAATTTCGAGAGATTTGGAGGGATATAGCCTGAGATACAGGCCAATCTCTGCTCCAGCGCATACGCGCGGCGCGCGGTTGACGGACGCGTCGGGAGCCCATGTGACGTGGCGGCAGTACCAAAATAGGAAGGGGATGCAGCGTGGGGAAGGGGCGGGACCAGCCGGGGACGGGAACCGACGTCCCCGGAGGTGTGTATTTCTACCAAGTCCCCTTTCTCGACAGACATTCTCGACGAGCAAGGGAAAACACATAAATGGCGGCATATCAGGCCCAGTGAAAATCAACTCTATTTATATCATTTCAGAGTGACGTCATCACAATATATATGCGATTCTAAGTCTAAGTGAGTAACGAGCGTGACAAAAGAATAACGTCTATGTGACGAAAAAAGAAAGTCGTGTCTACGGTCTTTGACTTTGACCACGACTTTCGCTCGCCCGCACCGCGTCTCGCTCAGCAAACTTCTACTCTACAAAAATCTTTTTTGAGTTTTAATTTATCTTTCGATTCATAATTATGTCTGCCCAGTTCAACCCGCATCAAGGCGTTTGCCCTGACTTCACGGCCGAAATTTTCACCGAGCGCAGGAATGTCCTCGTCACCGGTGGAATGACCGAAGCAGCGGCCGTCCAGTTCCTCAAAGCCTCCTGGGTTGCTATTAATGCCCAGCAGAAGGCTCAGTGGGACGCCGCCGCCGCCGCCGAGAAAGAAGCGTCGGCTAACAAGGAGCGTGAGAGGCTCGACGCCGTTAGAGCCGCCGAGGTCGCCCAGGCACAGGAGCAGGAAATACTCGAAAAGGAAGAGCGACGCAAGAACAAGGCTAAATATTTGCCTCATTCGTCTGCCCCGGTCCCTGGGGGTGTTCCCATCATCCCGTCCGCCGCGGTCACCGCGAAGTTAAAGAAGGGCGAATACGTCCCCCTCTTTCACTTCACTGCCGCAGGTCTCAAGGCCGTCGACCACACCGCTACCTCGTCTTCTACCAACCAAGGAAATTTCGTGGCCGACGACGACGGAAATGTGACTTGGGCGCCCGCAACCGATGCCAAGCCTGGCCGCGGCGTCTGTAGAGACGCAGATCTCTCCTTCAAGGAATTTACGACGGCCACGGTTCGCATGCTACAAGCGATGGAGCGCGCGGGGTGGCCACAGGCACGAGTCCAGATGTTCCACAGTTTTTGGAGGAACATCCAGTGCCACCCCAAGTACGTGTCCGACGAGGAGCGCGATTTCAAGGCTTTGATGCGCTATCAGGACGAGCAGCGTCAACTGTGGCACACGTCCGCTGCGTCCGCTACTGCCGCCTATCCTGTCTACTCATTGGAGGTCATCAACGAGGATGTGCTCAATGACGCATGGCGCCAGGTGGACATTCAGCAGGGTGATGAGTTAAGGGAACAGGTCCGTTTTACTTTACGGTGTTCAGTAGGAGTGTAACTAATGTTTTTATCATTCAATCTTCTCTCTTTTTTTCCCTCCTCTTCAATGCTCTCCTCCATGGATCCGGTTGCGTTGGTTGCATTCTTGCTGCGTTGCGAACCCTGCGGTTGGGTTTATGGCGATTTGCGTTGATTTGGTGACGTTCACCTGCGATTTTTCGACCACCTTCACCTGCGTTTTTTCAACACGGCATGCGTCGTTGCCTCCATCCCAATTCCCCACTCAACAGCGTGGTGTAGCGGGTCGCAGGGACCGTGGGCGACAGCGATCTCCTTCCCCGCCGCGTCGAAGCAACCGCCAGCGCTCAGCTTCTCCAGCTCGCAAGCAGTCAAACGGAGGACGGGATTTTTCCCATGGCGCAGGCTCCTACGGCGCCCGAGTCTGCGCAGTCTGCTTGGGGTGCCGAAGCCACAACTTGGCGAGATGCAGCGACGCGAGGACCTGGGACAAGGCACATGCGACAGTCTGCGAGAGAAACCGCCGGGGCGAGCTCGTCAACAAAGCATCTGGACTCACTCTCTGCATCGACTGGCAGAGATCTCAAGGCTGTCGCGGTCGACACGATGCACGACACAGATGTTCAGGATGCGACTCGAGCTCTCATGGAGCCAGCTCGTGTCCTCGAGCGGAGAGGGTCTGAACCGGTTACTCCATACCGGTGGCGGGCATGGGAGCGCGCGCTGGAGCGCACAGGGCTATTGGCCAGGTACGCTTCAGTGGTGCTGGGAATTCGGGAGGGGTTTCGCGTCGACTTTCCGGTCATACGTCGAACACAGACTCCTCCCAATCGGCCATCCGTGGCAGAATTTCGCGCCCCTTTTGACGCGATCGTCAGGAATGAGGCCGAGAAGGGTCGTTACATTGGTCCATTCACACGAGCGGTTCTGGAGGGCATCCTTGGCCCTTTTCAGACTTCTCCCTTCTCCATCATCCCCAAGCCTGGCCGCATCGACAAATTCCGAGTCATTCAGAACTTCTCATTTCCCATTTCGCCGTCCAACCTCTTCCCAAGTGCCTCTGTTAACTCCGCCACCTTCGCCAGCAAGTTCCCGTGTACCTGGGGTACTTTTCAAGTCGTCTGTGCACTCATGGGAGCATTACCTCCAGGTTCTCAAGCAGCAGTTCGGGATGTCTCAGAGGCATATCGGACAATCCCTCTCCACTCATCTCAGTGGCCAGCTGGGGTGGTACAGACGAACGACGACGAATTTTGGGCTGATATATGTGCAGCCTTTGGTGCGCGTCCTTCGGGTGGCATTTATGGGCGCCTCGGCGATGCCGCCTCGGATTTGTTTCGCGCCTATGGGATGGGACCTTTGCTCAAATGGGTCGATGATTACATATTCTTCAGGATCTTACGGCGTCATCGTGAATCATACAACAGGCATCGCAATGTTTTGCGACAATTGGCTGCGCGCCAGGGCTGTTCTTCCGAGGGTGGACGGTGTTGGTACGGCGATGGAGTTGGGCGAGATGGACTGGGCTTTGAGTCTGTGGAGGATTTTGCCCATCCGCTGCAGGACCTCTCCGGGTCAAGTCCTAGAGAGGATGGCATCTTCACTTACAATTTTGCTGACATTGACAGATTGTCTGCGGAGCTCGGTATCCCATGGGAGATTTCGAAGGACATTGCGTTTGGCGATTCCGTCACGTACATTGGCCTTCTCTGGAACTTGGCTCAGCGTACCGTGGGTCTCTCGGTGGCGAAACGTCAGAAATACCTCATCAGCATCACTGAATGGACAGAGCGTGTCACTCACTCTTTGGAGGATGTGCAGCGCCTCTATGGTCGCCTTCTTCACGCCTCACTTGTCGTTCCATCGGGCCGCGCGCGCTTGGTTGGTTTTGAGTCAATGCTCGGTATTTATACCGACAAACCTCTTGTTCGACGACACGCTGTCGCAACAATCCATAGTGATCTCTCCTGGTGGGTCGAGCGCCTCCAACAGCCTATTCTCGAGCGGCCAGTCCCGTCCATTGTGGACGTCATTGACTATGGCGCCTTCTCCGATGCCAGCTCTGAAGTGGGGATTGCTATCATTGTTTGCGGAAGATGGCGGGCATGGCGGCTTCTCCCAGGATGGAAGACACTTGGTGGAATCCGCGACATCTCCTGGGCTGAGGCCATTGGATTCGAACTCCTTGTTGACGCCGTTTCACGCTTTGCCGCTCCAGGTGAGCATGTTAGACTGTATGGAGACAACATGGGGGTCGTCGAGGGGTGGTGGAATGGGCGCAGTCGAAACCGGCAGGTCAATGAGGTCTTCAAATGCATCCACGACAAGCTCGAACTACGTGATGCAGTCGGGACTGTCCACACCTCTTATGTTCGCAGCAAGGCAAACCCCGCTGATGACCCATCTCGCGGAATCCTCGGGCCCAGCTCTCTCCTCCTTCCTCCATTACCAATCCCCACCTGCGCCATTGGATTTCTCATTGACGCCCTCGAGCCTCTCACTTCCACAGAGATCTGCGCAAGGAGAGAGGGTTTACATCAACCTGTTGCCGCTCGCAAACAGCTCCATCGCGCATACTCAGACAACTTCAATGTCGCACATTTCAATGAGCATGAATGGGCAGCACGCCCCGAGTGGGCAGGAAGTTCTGTCTCCACTGAGGACGCGTTTTAATGCGCCAATTCCAGCCCCGTCTCTTGATCACTCACCCGCTAAACCATATCGTGGTGATTTAATTCTGACGCCTTCACTGCTTCGCCCGCACTGTGCCGCTCAAGATCGCCTACGTCTCTGGTTGCCTGTTTCTCTCCCACCCAATGCCGCACCAACGGGATATAGTCCATCTTCGCCAGCAGATGCTGCTCGTGTTCTGGATTTGATCAGCAGCGCATGGGCACCTGGGACGCGTTCAGGATATGGCACTGGCTTGCTCGTATTTCACGTCTTTTGTGATCAGAAGACGCCGCCTGTGCCTGAGTTGCAGCGAGGACCAGCCAGTGATCTGCTCATCCTCGAGTTTATTGCTTGGTGTGCTGGGTCTCAGCGTGGTGGTACTCTGTCGAACTATGCTTATGGTGTGAAGGCATGGCACACAGTGCATGGGATGGGTTGGATTTTGGATGAGACTCGTCTCAAGGCAGCGCTCACGGCAGCGGAACGTGTTTCCCCACCTTCATCCAAACGTCCCCAGCGGCCTCCTCTTCTTCTTGCTACCATGGAAGTGATTGAGAGCCGCCTCAATCTATCTCTCCCTCTCGATGCAGCAGTATTTGCTTGCCTTACCACGACATTTTGGACGGCTGCTCGTTTAGGCGAATTTACGGTGCCTTCGCTCAAGGCGTTCAATCCGGAAATCCATGTCAAACCCTCGGACGTGTCGGTCGGCACCTCTATCCTTCCCACAACTAAAATTCACATTCCCTGGACAAAGATTGCGAAGGAAAAGGGGGAGGATGTGCACTGGGCACCGCAAGCCACTTGTGATCCTAACGCTGCATTCCAAAACCATCTCACGGTCAATGCGCCCCCGCCGGGTGCTCATTTGTTTGCGTACAAGCACACGGATGGTCGTCTACGGCCGCTGACGAGGTCAAATTTTCTCAGTCGCCTCAATGCCGTGATGGAAGGTGTTGATGGCTGGACCAAGATGCAAGGTCATAGCATCCGCATTGGCAGTGTCCTAGTGTATCTCTTGCGTGGTCTCTCATTTGAGGTGGTGAAAGTCCTTGGACGCTGGTCCAGCGATGCGTTCCTACTGTACTTGCGTCAGCACGGCGACATTTTGGCACCGTATATTCAGAGCTCTCCTGTGCTAGAGGAGGCCTGGCACCGCGCTATTCCTCCTGTGCAGCGTTGACTATGGTGAGTAGCCGGCTCCTTATGGTTGGGGTTTTTTCACGCGATCTCGTAAAAATTGCGTCGCGGGCTCCTAATGACTGGGTGATTCTTACTCATTGCGTTCATTAAATAGGTTCCAATTATTTTTGGAGCCTGCCCAGGCATGCATCTCGAGGTCAAGGACCTGGCAGGCGGCGGCGATGGAGTGTTTGGCGCTCATCCTTGCCCCGGGCCGGTCTTTCCCCCAAAAACCTAGGTACAGATAATATCTGTGCTATGGAGCGTACTAGCGATATCATGGACAATATTTTATCTAATGCGTATAAAACTTTTGTCACCAGGGAATGGGCGTGGCCCATCTCTCTCTCCTAACACTTTGCTGAGCAACATAGATTGCTGTGTGCCGCAAGTCCTTCATCTGTTTTGTCGGCTACACGATCGCCTCTGATTTAAAAACCGTCAAACTAGTGTTTAGCACCTTGTGCTTTCCCGAAATGGATTGCGCAACAGGGTGTACACCTCTGTTGAACACAAAACATTTGCTCGACACGTAGCGCTTGTTAGAATATCCTCGCTTGCGTGATTTTCACGCGTCTTATCTTTCCGTTATCATCTTATCTTGTAGGTATCACTTTCATGAATGTTCCCTTATCTGGTATATAGTCTACGTACGGCGCTCATGTATCTACGTTCGTTTGCCACGAAACATTCCCGCCCCCGTTTATTTCAATACAAACGAACTCCTGCCTGAAGAGGTGAATAAGAATACTTACGTCGACCGCTTGTACACCGCTCTCGACGACTCGAAGTCCTCACCTTGAGGCATCTCGGAAGTCGCTATTTATAGCGCACTCGGAAGTCGTCTCCTAGGCGCACGGAAGTCACCAGTCGGTGCATCGCAAGTCGCCAGTTAGGCGCACCCTTGGAAGTCACCAGTTGGTGCACGGAAGCCGCCAGCTCAGGCGCACATTTGGAAGTCGCTCTTTAGCGCACTTGTCTTCCCCCCCCCCTATCCCTCGTATCACGTAATCACGATGTTGACCTCGAAGGACACCAAACGCATCACGAAGCTCAGCAACGACAATTACTATGCGTGGGCGTACCGAATGGAGATGCGACTCCGCAAGCTGCAGGTCTGGTCGCTTGTCGACGGAACGAAACTCGTCCCCTGGGTTCGACGGATCGAAGGTGGTGAAAGCTTGGCGCATTCGGGTGGATTTGGCGCTCAGCGAGATTGTCAGCGAGGTTGAGGATGGACAGCTGGTCCACACGCGTACTTCTAGGGATCCCGCAGAGGTTTGGCACGTCTGGAGTCCGTCACCTGTCTCAAGGTCTTGGGAACATTATCTCGACCTGCAGAAGCTCTTCCAAATCCGAAAAGCCTCGGCAACCTCGGTCCAGGAACATGCCGGTCAGATCCGCGAGCTCGCCGACCGACTCACATATCTCGACGACGCACCATCCGACTCTCTTCTCGTCGCCGTCCTCATGCTCTCTCTCCCTCCCTCGTATTCTTCCCTCGTCATTTCCCTCGACTCTCACTCTGACAAGAACAATTTCGATTTCGTTGTTCAGCGCTGTATGAACGAAGAAGCGCGACAAGCTACGTTGGACGTCACTTCCTCTGCCAAGTCAGACAGTGCATTTCTCATCGATGTGAAACCTCGACGCGAGCGCAAGGACATCACATGTTTCCGATGCCAGAAGAAAGGCATTACCGTAATGAATGCACGGAGAAGAAGGATCGACTGTTGGCATTCTGCAGGGATTGCGATATCTCAGTTGAGGATTTGCCAGTGGATTCTGCCTCAGAGAGCTCGTCGAAGCCGGACGTCAAAGCTGTATGGTAAACTCTCAGTTTGAGGGGTACGTTTATTATTTTTGACTTTTTATTTTCACTTTCTTTGTCTCGAAATCCCGTCTGCGCTCGAGGGTGTATGTTAGAAATCCTCGCTTGCGTGATTTTCACGCGTCTTATCTTTCCGTTATCATCTTATCTTGTAGGTATCACTTCATGAATGTTCCCTTATCTGGTATATAGTCTACGTACGGCGCTCATGTATCTACGTTCATTTGCCACGAAACATTCCCGCCCCCGTTTATTTCAATAGCGCTGATGTTGCACACCATACTTCAATTATTTTTAAATCATCTCAAATGTTTTGAGGTAGTAGGTCATTGTTGTAAGCTCATGATCATCCCTGCTTAATGTAACGAGTCTAAAAATCACCTTCCACCATGCCCAAGGACACAAGTAAAGCTGAAAAAGTCAAGACAAGAAAGGGGAAGGCTGCAAGCGGAAAACCGACTTTCACATGTGCCTGCACTGGCGGTTGTAAAGGTCGTATGCGAGAGTTATCCGAGGCACTGTACAAGAAACATGCCAAGTTCAGGAAGCTAGACGAGGCTACTGGCAGAGGAAACGTGGACGGTTTAGCTTCACCTCCGCAGCTTGAAGCTAACGTCACAGTCCAACATAGCCAACATGATGAGTCTGTAGTAAGTTTTCAGATTGCAATTCAAGCGACATCGCTCAAATATACTTTGTTCAGTCCTCTAGTTCTTTGCCTATCGAGCTTGCACCATTGGCTGAGGCTCCTCCTCAATTATCTGAGTCTCAATCGCCTGCCTTGTCAGCATCCCTTGATCACCTCAACCCACCTTTGCCAGCCAGCTCCGGCGGCTTCGCCACTATGGATTTACCACTGGCAGATCCAGCTGCACAACAGCCTGAGGACCGTCTTCCCTTCAATAGCGCCTTTGAGGAGTTTGATGATAACGCCTCTAATCCTGATCCCGGATGCCTTGATTTGGATCCCAGCACTAGTGTTTGGAAGTCCTGTTGCAAGACTGGCAAAAAACCGAGACTGAACCGGACTACAACCTGTATGGACCGGAATATAAATAGACCGGCAAAGACCGCAACCGCGGTCCGGTCTGTGGTCCATCAGCATTTGGAAATAATGAAGACCGAGCAAAAACCGATTTAAACCGTTCGAACCGTCTTTTACCTTGTAAATTAACGCAATTGTAGGGACAACTATCCCGTTCGATCGCGTGTAAAATCATAATTTTTACGTCAGAACTGCTTGAGTTATTGTTAAATTAGTATTTAAGCGCTCAAAAACTTTTCCCAATGTTTCATTTGTTAAGCAACCTAGCCTTTCGTAAATAAAGATATAGGTAGTACATAAAATAACCTTTCTAACGATGTCAAGAGCGTAGTATTTGGTCAAAACTCGTTACGTTATTAACATCTTTGTGTTTTCTACTCATTTTAAGCAACTGTAAATGCTTTTACCAGCATTTTAATGATTAAGCGTGCGTACCTTTTGTAAATGCACATAGTGGTAGTCATTTAAAATAGCCTTTGAACGCATATAAGATCATAATTATTGAATTAGAACTGACCAAGCTATAAGCAAATGCGGCAAGTACACTCTTCACCTAAATTAATCACTCTGTACAGAGTCTCTACCTATTTACTACATAAAAGACTGGTCCAAACCAGTTGTAAACTGGTCTAGACTGCAACTGGTTCAGACTGATCCATCACCGCAAAAAACCACCCTAAACACGTCAACCAGTCTCAAGCAGTCTCACCCGGTTTTTTGCAGTCTGTAAACTTGTGGAGACTGGTCTCGGTCTCGGTCTTCAGTTTTTGGAGCAAAAACCGGACCGGATGGACTTTCAAACACTACCCAGCACCGACCACGATAGCAGTGCTGTTGCTCAGCTGGAGGATCCTTCACTGGCAATGATGCCGAATCTCGAAAGTATTTCGAAAATACTTGCCTCGAAGACTTGCTCACAGCGATCGAATTCATCCGGCACTTCAGTCTGCATCCCATGATGATCCTCATTGCAAAATGGATCAGAATGCTATCCAACGGTTGAGGAAAACCCACCTACGACACCTTTCGACATCAGCTCACTTCCGGATCTACGCCTAGCCTTGAGCTTTTCCTCGCTAATATGAACTCCTCCGTTGAATCATTCAATGGCCAATCGGATGCAATTCTACGACAGCATCCGATGGATCATATCCCTTCGTACGAGCAGATGAAACATCATATTACTGATATAACAGGGGTTGGCTCCGTTGTTCACCCTATGTGTAAAAACAGCTGTCTCGCATTCACGGGGCCATTTGCGAACCTGGATCGCTGCCTGAAATGTAATGAACCTAAACTGTGTCCGAACACGAAGAAACCCCAGCAAGAATTCCACACCATCTTGCTTGGTCCGGTTCTGCAAGCTCTGTGGCGTGACGCATCAAGCGCAAAGAAGTTCTATTATCGGCGCTGGAAAACTTGGGAGATCATTCGCGAGCTTCAGGCGAACTCTGGCAATCTCTCCTCCTACGACGACTTTTTCAGCGGTAGCGACTATCTTGAGAATGTCCGAAATGGGAAAATTCAGGATAACGATATTGTTCTTATGCTCTCAATCGACGGTGCCCAGCTCTATGCACACAAAGCATCAGACTGCTGGAATTACATATGGGTCATCTTGGACCTCTCACCCGATGAACGATATAAGAAACGGCATGTTCTTCCTGGCGGATTTATCCCCGGTCTGAATAAACCAAAGAACATCGACTCGTTTTTATTTCCAGGGTTGCACCATGTCTGCGCACTTCAGGGCGAGGGTCTACATATTTGGGACGCTTTCCGGGACCAAAGGTTTATCTCGCGATTGTTTCTTGCACTTAACACTGCGGATGGACCTGCGATGGCCTACTTGAATGGCCTAGTAGGGCATCATGGTAAGTTTGGATGCCGTCTATATTGCCCTGTCCCAGGCAGGCATAAACCAAATGGTCCGCACTACTACCCGGCCCTCATGAAGCCTGTCAACTATGTGATGCCGGGATGCGATCACGAAGATCTGCCATTCACTCTTTCCGCAGTTTCCTCATCCGATTTATATCTTTCCAACCTCAACTTTCTGCTCAAATCACCAAACGAAACTCAGTACAAGAAACGGCGCTTAGAAACAGGTATAACGAAGCCCACAATTTTTATAGGGCTCAATCCGAATCAAATTCTCGGGATACCTGGATGCTTCGGTTCCGACATCATGCATCTATCAACTTTCAACCTTTCGGACCTACTTGTCGCATTATGGCGAGGCGTTCTCGATCACGATATGGATGATCCTCCTTCTAGCTGGCCATGGGCTGTTCTCAGTGGCGAAATTTGGGAGACTCACGGCAGAGACGTCGCTGCTGCTACCCCATTTCTCCCAGGTTCATTTGATCGACCTCCTCGTAACATTGCTGAAAAGATTAACAGCGGTTATAAAGCCTGGGAGTGGTTGCTTTACCTTTACGGATTGGCACCGGCTCTCCTATATGGAGTTCTTCCCGAGCCTTATTATTCTCACTTTTGCAAGCTTGTGCATGCAATGCGCATCATTCAACAACACCACATCCGCGCCAATGACCTGCGACTGGCTGGCAATCTTCTCAAATCGTTTGTTGAAGAATTTGAAACCTATTATTATCAATGAAGAGTGGGCCGCTTACATTTTTGTCGACAGAGTATTCATGCTTTGCTCCACCTCACACCCGAGGCTACGAGAATTGGCCCACCAATATGTTCATCACAGTGGACCATGGAGCGCACCATCGGAAATTTAGGGGAAGAGATTCGGCAGCCGTCCAATCCCTATGCGAACCTATCACAACGTGGGCTGCTTCGATGTCAGGTGAATGCATTAACGGCAATGATACCTGATCTCGGTCCTCAACCCCCATCTTTACCTCGAGGTGCTATTGATCTTGGACAGGGATATGTTCTCCTTCGCGCTCAAGATAGGTACGATCGCCTCATGCGTCCCCGAGAAGCCAGTGCACTTTTGCGTTATCTCAGCGGGCCAGCAGCAGAGGGCAGCGCCTTCAACTGTGACTGGTGTCCAAAGGTCACCCGATGGGCTCGGCTTCGACTTCCAAATGGTCAGGTGGCTAGGTCTCGCTGGAAGGAATCCCTCAAACCCTTGGGAAAGCTCAGAACTGCTCGTAATGTGAAGGTAGGAGTTAATTAAATGAATTTCGGGAACATGCTAATGCTACAATATTCTTATCTAGTTCATCGCAGACAACGGCAATGCTGGCTTTGGCGAAGTCCTGTACTATTTTCGTTGCAAGCGCCAGAATACCGTTCTTCCCCTGGCTGTTCTTTCAGCCTATTCTGAACCTGATCCAGAACTGCTGGTGGCTTCACACAGGACATTCATTTCTTGCAAGCACCTTGGGGACAATTCACTGCAAGTTATTGACGTCTCTCGTATTCAATCCGTTGTAGCGATGGTACCTCACAAATTGGAAAAGCACAGAGTCGAGGAACAATATTATTTCCTGGTAGAGAGACCCGGGCTAGATGTGGTTCATCTAGGGGGCATCGAAGAAGACCTTAGTTGACATCTGACACTAGCAGTATTAAAAGTTCATGTTTTCTGACTAATATATAGTTGGCATGTTTCACATAGCCTTATCTATCACCTTGTCCTCGAACCATCACGCAATAAAAGCGTCGCACCTTCTTTGACCATGCCCTTCGCATTGCCAGCCTCTTTAGCTCGAGGCTGTTCTCGAAAGACCGACCTTCTCGTTGACACCACCTGCTTCACTGCCAGTGGTGACTTCCAAGTTGATAATTTGTCAGACTTCCACACCGAGTCGGACCCCGACAGCGACTCTGACCAGCTCTTTGATCTTGCCAATCCTACCAACATGCCCAAGATGGAATTCCAGAATGCAGAAACTCTCGCAGAGATTCACCGACACAAGGCCCTTTCCAATGGTTCTCTCGACACAGATGCCCGCTACACTCATCCCACCTTGCCTGCGTCGTCCTTTTTCACTACTCTTTCGCAACCCCGCCGTTTCGAGACATACATCGCCAATGAATTTCCTTCAGTCGCCTTCGACAACGAATCTCTCCCATCAGCAAGCACAAACCAGGAGTCCATTCACAAGGAAGTTAACGCAACCATGGCGAACACCATCCTTAACAGCCGGATCCCAACCAATACTTCGACATTTGACTGGATACAAAAGGACGTGTTTCCTGACAAAGCCCTTCCTGTTCCTTTCAACGACAAATGTCTTGATGATGTTACAGAATGCTGGGACCTGTCAACGCTAGGGAATACCACGGGTAACCCTGGGGTTTTTTTGGGCAACCCGCGCCCGTACCCCAGAAAAACCGTGCCCGCATGCACGGCCACGGGTTTTGGCGGGCTGGGGTACGGGTTTTAATGAATCCGTGGGGTTGAGAAACCCGGGCATGGGTGGGACTCTCACAGGCTCTTGCATCGTCTCCACGCCGCAGATGCAGCACTATGTGCAGCATCATTGTACGAGGAGACGGCACATTAATAGAGCCATGCCATGAGAAGGCCCCTGTGGGAGGGCGGGTGTCGTAGTCATTGTCGCTGCAGAGTTGTCGCCACAGAGTCATTGTTGGCTTCCCACGGCATCGTTGCAGTGACGTGGCAGCAATTCGGCACGGTGCAAGGCCAGATATGCTGTGAGGGCATATTGGCAACATCGAGGATGTGTGAGGAGGGTGCTGGCAGGGTGTTGGCAGTGGCTGGGAGTGGTGATGCGCCAACAGGGCACTGGAGAGGGGGAGGCAACAATTAGATACCTGCTGGGAGCATGGTATCAGTGAGGGGACAAGGGAAGAATATATATATCAATACGCACCTATTCAGGGGACGACGACGACACGTCATCCCCTTTTCCCTATTCCTCCTGCGACTTCCAGACACTTGATGATGGTGAGTGTTGGGTGAGTGGTTCAATTGAGAAGACTGAGATTCGATGATCAGCAACGTCAGAGTGTCGTGTGAAATATTTTGAGCTCCGATTGATCCCGGCCCGAAACCCCAACACCCGCCGGTGGGGTACGGCTTTTGGTGGAGCACAAAAGCTTCAACCCGTGCCCGTACCCCAGCACAACCCGGGCACAAGCCCGCCGGGTTTGTTGCACCCGTGGTTGTCCCTAGTCAACGCAGAAGTTTTCCCACTTCCCGAACAGCACGCTGGAGGAAACCGTCCAGGATTGGCTCAACCATCTCGCCCATACCCTCGGAGTCAAGCACGGCCTAATCCAGAAGATGGACCTGTCCGAATCTGAGGAGCTCATGCCCGCATCTGAGGAGTGCATGTCCATGTCTGAGGACAAGGAGGAAGTCGACGGTGGCGGCCATCATGGTGTTCAAGAAGGCGATGAAGTTGGCAGTGAGGAATATACTCTGGACAATGGTGTGGAGGATATAGGGTTCGTCGTCGAAAATGCTGAAGACCGTTCTTTCAGCATGATATCCCATAAGCTCGCACCAACTGGTGGCTATCGCCCACGCAAACCCAATATCATCCTGCTCAACAGAAACCTTCGACATTTCCTACATGACAAACGTCTTCGGCCCCGTTGGCACCACGTCGATGCAGTTGTGGAGGTGTCCTCGTCTGATAACTGCGAAAATATGCTCAGGCAGATTCTGGAGAAGACGGCGCTAATGTTTGAAGCACAACCATTCCGTCGATTTGCATTTGCTCTTGCCTTTCGGGGCACTGTTGCCACGAAAGTACAATTTTCTTTCATCTTGGTCGATCGATCTGGTATCTGCGCAACTCAATTTACTGAATGTGTTGGCTATGATGGCATCAACCTCGCCCGCATCGTCTTTGGACTCTCTTACGCTAAGCCAGAGCGACTCGGCATCGACACTTCAATGACAAGGGACCTCGTCTCCGGCAACATTACCATGATCAAGGTTAAAGACCAGGAATTCAATGTTGTGAAGCACATTCATGCCTCTCTCGTTCTCTTTGGTCGCGGTACCCATGTTTTCCTTGTACGAGACAAGAGTGGGCAACTTCATGTCCTCAAGGATGCCTGGCTTCTCGTCGAGCACGGAATTTCTGAAATCGAAGTCCTCTCAAAAATCCACGACATTCTTGAAAAGGATTCCAGTGAGGATGCTAAGATGTACCGATCAATGCATCCTCGGTTTATTGTGGGGGAGGAATTGCACGACTCTACCAAGGCACGAAGGGGAAGACTGACCAAAACACCCCCTGACCGTGTGCACCGTCGGGTAGTAACTGGTCCTGTTGGGGATCCCTTAACTTCTTTTTGCTCTCGCACAGAGTTTGTGAAAGTTCTCCTGGACTGTGTCAAATGTAAGTCTGATGTTTATTGCGAAAGTAATCTACTTAATCAATTGCCTTCTCAGGGCTCGAATATTTGCACACTAAATGCAAAATGGTCCACGGCGACTTAAGTGTCAATAACATTGTAATTTTCCGCGCACCCCATACACGCCCGCCGCTGAAGGGCCCTACCACCAACTCCAATATGACTACGCGAATTACTAGGAGCACCCGGCCGCAGGGGCAACCATCAGTTCCGATGGTTGTACCTGCTCCAAAACAAGGTTTGGATGAAATCATCCCAGTTATTGGTACCGTCATCGACTACGACTACGCCCGTGATCTTAACATCCTCATGGACAGAACATCGGTACATCTTTCGCTGAATTGTTCTGTCCTTGTACTCAATTGTTTTCTTCTTCTTCAGGGAACTTTACCCTTTATGCCATTAGCTGCTCTTGACGCATCCAATCGTGGCTCGTTTATCCATGGTCCAGCTCACGACCTTGAGTCACTCCTCCAGACGGCCATGGGAATTGTATCTTTCACCAGTGGACCTTGCGGAAAGTTTTGTAACCCAACTGAGCATGTTCCTGTGGCACGATGGTATAATGAAATTGATCGAGAACAACTGTTCAAAGACAAATCAATTGATTTGTTACTCTACAACAGGGAGATCGACCAATACATCACAAACTACTGGAAACCCTTTGCTCCCTACCTTCGTCATCTTGTAATTGCCACATGGCCTGAAAGGGCCCCACCTATGGATAACCAAGCATCTCACGCGGCATACAAAGCCATCCTTGAAGACGCACTCAAAGCTTTGAAAGATCTTGAAGAAGACCCAGCAAAATATGCTCCCAACGCTCAGCAGACTCAGAAGCGTGCCCGAATTTCCAAAGATGACAAAGGCAGATTCCCATACAAATTTAGTCGAGGAGATTACCCTAGCTCTGAACGTATTGCTTGACCTGCCGACATCAAGGAGCTTTCAGCCTGGAAGGACTCAGTTGATGCGTAGAAACTTATAGGTTGTCATTTTTACCCTTTGCTGATGTACGAGAAGGTATATTTCATTCGATTCATGTCATGTCTAACCTTGTGCAACTTTTTTTACTATCTGTATGTACCTCTCGCCCTTTGTATTTTCCGTTCAAATGTTGTATAATGCTGTCCGTGAACTTGTGTTGTAGAATTATGTAAGCAGCCATCAGTTTGTTCGGTTGGGAACCTCTTCTCTTGTGACATGCAACCTTCTGGCAGTCCATACTCTGAAGGAGCGAGTACTGCTCCATTTCCTGTAGGCGCTATGGTTGGGCGGGTAGACAGCTTTGACGGAGGTCAGGCTGCGAACTTTCAGCTTTTCTTACCCACCCATTCACATGCACGACCAACTCAGCTTGCTACGTCTGAAGGCACTGGCACAAATTCATCGCAGTACTTAATCCCGCACAACAACTTGGCTTTCGAGAACTACAAGGTACTTATTTTTTAATTCATTTATTCGTTGTATTAATTCAAGTCAAATTATGAAGGCAACATCCACATCCACATCCTCATTGGAGTCTGGCTGGTCTAACTTGCCAATTGACGTTCATTCAAGTCAAATTACGAAGGCGACATCCACACCCACATCCTCTTTGGAGTCTGGCTGGTCTAACTTGCCGACTAACGGTGGATTTGTTCCCGTCGAGCAATATCGGTCACTACAAGCACGATATGATGAGATGCACCAAGAGTATGCCAACCTCGTGAAAGAACGTGTCCGTTTGGAAGCCAAAAACTCAGTGCTCAAGTATGTATCATAAGCTATAAACCTTGCCGACTCACTTATTCCTCATTTTAGAGAGGCATATGAACACCTGCTTGAACGGGTTCCTGTTTCCCTTGGCGAACGTGTTGTGCTCAAACGTGAAGACTACCCGAACATTACCTACTGGTTTCGCCATGAGTACTTTTCTGCACTGGCAGAAGACAAGATTACCTCTGTTGACGATGCCCCTATTAAGACTCAGGGTGCCGAACACCATGAAGCTGACGACGACGATGACGGCAATGTAGAAGATGATAATGCTGTAAATGAGCAGTCTAGTGGTGCATCTAAGGGCAAGCGAGGCAAAGGGCGAGCTTCACAAGGTCAGAATGTCAAGATGCGTTATCTTCAGCATGAGAACGGTGATGTTATTGATGGCTGGAGAGCCTCGGATGTACGCCGTTATGCAAGGTCAATTTTCGTCGGATTCGCATTGCAGGGTAAAGTCTTTCAAAGCTGGGTTGAAGGAGCGGATGCAGCGAGCCGTACCAGTTACTACCGCGAAATGGTGGCAAGATTCCCGGAGGTAGGCCTATGTGATCTGGATTGGAAAAGCGAGCAGATTGCCAGTGATATCTATTCACAATGGCAAAGCAACTGGATAAACAAGCAGGATGCAGAAAAAAATAAGTGCAAGATTTCACCAAAACGGCTCATCGAGGAGAGTTTGAAGGACGCGTCTCGCAAGAAGATGAAGACCTTGAACTCCAGGAGCAAGTCAGCGGCACTGGGCTCATCGCCTGTGGACTTTTTGGATTCAGTATGTGTCAGATGCTGCATATAATGTTCAACCTATGTCTGATCGCTAGCTTAAGGTCCCGCAGATCAATGTCATTGCTGATACACCTGCCAAACCAGCACAAGCCATGGTGAGTTACACTATATACTTGTATGTCCAGATCTAACGGCAATTTCGAAGGGACACATGGCTTCTGGAAGCCAATTCCCTGCGGCAGATGTAGCCTTCCCGCTCGTTGATGCTCGTCCCCAATATCAGTTTTCAGTAAGTGATTTTTAAGCTGCTTCTCTGCAATCGCTTAAAATATTCCTTCAATAAAGATCAACAAGCCATTTACAGTTGCGCCATCGTCTTTGCCCCCTCCCTCTTTTTTGCCCACAGCGAATCCTATACACCCAGCTCAAGGCTCCTCAAACCTGGGACAACATCATCTCAACATGGATTCTACACAAGGTCGCAAAGACTTGCCTAATGAAATTATTCAAAAAGCCTCAAAACGACCGAACAAAATGCGAGTAAACAAACACTCTATCACCCCAAGGTAAGCCACAAATTTATCCCTTCAACAGAATATTGATTGTTTTGCTAGGAATCTCTGTGCCAAAGAGTGGGTTGAACAATACCATGGTACAGTGGACGAGTTTGCTGCCTATTTCTCGGCCCTTCCTGCAGAGGAATTGGAGGTTTGCTGTTCCACAAATTCAATTTGATACAGTTTGTCTAACATCATGGTTTCATGTAGCGTTTTAAGGTCCTTTCCAAGTCTCTTTCGAGCGAGAAAGGTGCCTAACATTACTAATGGGTGTTATGTGACTCGCCAGCGCTCACATTGGGAACTCGAGATATGCTTACATTTATACTGATTTAGTTACATTTGTCCTCACTCGCATCAGTGTCGTGCAAATGTGTCCAAATATTTTTCAATAAGGTAGTGGGCACTAGGAACCGGCTACCTTATGTAATAATGTTATGTAAGCGCCAAGAGCGGCAAAATGTTGGCTTTGGAAAAACAGA
The DNA here is from genome assembly GCA_009935795.1 of Pholiota adiposa. NCBI lineage: Eukaryota > Fungi > Basidiomycota > Agaricomycetes > Agaricales > Strophariaceae > Pholiota > Pholiota adiposa. The sequence continues at coordinate 113,391 of QEYC01000037.1, forward strand.
AAAATATTAGGTGCGAAATTTCATCCAGACGTCTATGAAAACATTATAAAATATTATTCCGTTGTACTGAATCTCGCTTTATGCTCAATTTTGAGCTGTGTAGCGATCTCTGGAGGTAATGTTCGGTGTCCATGATACCTTCGGTTGGCCCAGCCGCCTCCGGCCACTCATGCATTGATAAAGCGAGCCGCGCGATTGGCATAGCTGATAAGATCGTGATAAGATGAGCTAAATATAACTTGACATCTCCGAGTCCGAGGAAAAGAAGCGCACCGCTGGATTTGGACAACTGGCACGTCGTCGATGAGAATTCTTCACATTCTCTTCCATCTCCTTCATGTCCTTTGTCTTCGGCTCGTCCTGTAGACCAGCTTTGCTGCTCCCCAATACTGCTCAATGAAATTGAGCTCACAATGGTACTTTGGGTACTTTGGTAGAAATCAGGCCTTCGAAAGATTATTTCGGCGAGCAAGATTTGCTTTAGATAGTCGTCCCATGGCTAGGTATTTTGTTAGTGTGTTTGGAGAGTTTTGGGTGTTTTCGAGCCACTTCGTACCGGAAAGTGGGTGGCTTGCTGCTGGCTGGTGTCACGTGACCGCGTTATATAAGCGGCAAAATATCCCTTTGTCTACTTCGAACTTTTTTCTTTCATCGTTAAACAAGTTTTTAGGCTGATTGGAGACTTTCTCAAGAAAAATATTTTTTCCTAAAAAGTATCTTATGAACGTGAAATTTAATTGAAAAAAAGCAGAGGATGGTAGGCTGATATTGCCACTACACTTCCTAGTCATTTATCTATTCAAAAGGTGAGCATTGTTGATGCTATTGAGCTCGTCGTTTAGCATCATTTCTGATTACATAAGGTAGCCGGTTCCTAGTGCCCACTACCTTACTTGATATATGTTATTATTTAGAATCTTTTAATGGCATTTGTCGCGCCCATCTGCAATGCGCAAGCTATTTCGAGTGATTTCTACAAAACTGCTGCCCATCGGGTGCGGTTTTGAATTTTCGGTGAATTAAAACAAATCACGTGAGGTAAAGCCGGTTTTCACTGGGTATCAGGTGCCACGTGGGCATAGGATCTCCGTCGCTAATAAGCGGGCGGGGGTGGGAAGATTAGGTGATGAGTAAACCGTAAACATCACTGTTTAACAACACATGTAACCTCTAGGTACATACATATTGCGCTGTGAAGACATGACCATGTGCGTCTATTAGCCTTTTAATAGTTGACTGGACGCTGATCATCATGCATGTTCAGCAATGGGAACACGCTCTTTGTCCTTTGAGGTGATGAACCGTGAGCCTGAGCGTCGGGTATGTTCAAGTTACATACCGACACTCTTGACGTTCTCCATCTTTTGTACCATACATTCTTCATCATTGCCAATACGACTTTTGACTCGGGGAGGAAATGAATTACGGTATCCTGATAGAAATCGAATCTATTTCGGATTCTTCAGTCAACCCTCTGGGATTTTTGGAGTGCGAGCCTGCGTTCCTTTGGAATTTTTAGCACCTCTGGTCTTCTCGCGCAGCTTGCGTTGATGGTGCTGTGATCACAAGGTGTAACTTAAAAAGTACGAGCGCTTCTGTGAGTGAGAGCCAAGTTGTACCCTGCGTCTTGCTCATGGACTTTTCCGTGCCCGAGTGATTCTTCGCGAGTTGAACGAGTCCTGAGAGCGGTATTAGAAGGTCGGGTGATAGGTTGGACTCAAGATGTGGATTTCAAATTGGATTGAATGGTGGGGACATGTGCATGTGATGGGTCAGCTGGGCAAGCCTGGGCAGTCGGCTCCCAGGCGCTTTGCTCTGTACTTTTCGCTCTCTTTCTCCTCCTTTAATCTTCATCTCCATAGACGCTTCAGCCTTCTCCTATAGACAAAGATTCAGCTTCAAAAAAGTCTAGGAAGACAGTACCAAAGTATTAGATCCGGAAACATCACTCCACCCCTTTAATACGGTTACGATTTTTGTTCGTTGAGTTGAGGTGCGTCGCTGCTATAGTCCTGTTTGCGTGGTCTGAGACAATTGCAGATCCATAGAGCGTTTAGTCCGCCAACGAAAGCCTTCGAGACAGCGGCAACAGCCGGATTTGAGTCAAACTGGCCACCGTCGACCCACTCGAACGACTTCTCGGCCTTGGTAGGCATTCGCAGATCAGGATGGAACGCAGTGTCTCAGGACACGAAAACGATGAGGACGACCGACGAAGCAGATTCCAATCATCCACCGATGGGTCCGTATCGCTCCGCGAACGGGCAGCGAGCCAACCACCGCGCACGAGCGATAATACGCCATTTGTCTCATCGCCACCCACCCAGCACTTTGTGCCATCCAGTATCAGCAGCGGGCCCTGGTCCAACTCCAGGATGCTGAGCCCGAATCGTGGGCAACCAATCCCCATCAGGAGCTCTTCTTTCTCCGCGCATCCCCCCAACCCGTTCGCTTCAACGGGAATGCGCGACCGTATCTTCCCATCGACTTTCGAGGATGACGAATCGGAAGCACTTTCTGATACATACGACGAACGCTTCGTGCCACCGTCTCTTTCACGGGGTCGCACATATGAGCAGGATCCCACGCGCAGCCGGTCGCAATCGCTTGCTACAGGCCGTCCAGCTCCGATCGGAAGCCCTTACACTGGATCAGCTATGCAGAGTTGGAACGAATCTTATTTGTCCAACCCACTGAGCATTCCCTCTGGTGGGCCGCGATACGGAGAAATCAAACCTCCAGGCAGTCGGTACGGAACTACGGGTAGATCTCCTACCAATATGTACTTATCTTCGCCTTCTGGTGGCTCGTTCATCGGGAATGGGCATTCCAACAGAAATCAGCAGGCTGATATCTCTAATATGAGTCCATTCGTACGCGATGTCGGCCAGATTTTGTTGGACGATGGGTCGGCTTTCAGAGAGCTGTGGGCTGGGATGCATCCGCCGCGCGACGAGAATGGGGGAGGTGGAAGTGGAACCACAAGTCGGCGACACAGTGTCAGTGTAGTCCAACCTCGTCGGGGCAACGTCGTTGGATTTAACGCACCGGGTACGGATAATGTCGACGACCTTCCTCGATCGACGTTCCAATCAGCTTTTGGCAGCCGCAGTGGGCTGCTCTTGACTGATGACGATCTCGCCGCCGACCTTGGCTTACTCAACATCAACCCCAACGAGACGCCACCTCCTCCTTCATCCTCGCAGCACCCACCGAGTCAACCGTCCTCGCTTCCCATTTATGCACCCCTTTCACGGAGCCCACCTTCGCGCGATTTAATGTCGACTTATCAGTCCATTAACCTCAATATTCCTGGAGGAGGCAATTATTCACGGCAGCCAATTGGCACTCCGAGCGATGGCGAATTCTCGGGCGGTGGCAATAGCCCACCCCATGGAAGCATCTACGAGCAGCATCTCGAGACTCAGTATAGCCAGCCCCAGAATACTCGCGGCCAACAATTGCAGCAACAGCAACAGCAACCACAACAGCAGGAGCTAACAGCCCGATTTATCCCTGGCCAGGGCATCCAGTATGTCAATTCTCAACAACAGCAGCAGCAACAGCAGCAGCAACAGCAACAGCAACAATATGTTCGGAATCGTGTACCCTCCTACTCTAGCTCAAACAGCCTTCAGTCGCCCATCTCACCCACCACACGCGCCATCAACCCCCAGCAACCGCCATTTTACCCCCAATCCCAACGGCGGCTCTCTGACGCGCATCATCACCAGCAACAGCCGCCTACACCTTCGACCCCACATCACCCACCCAGCCTTACCGAGCTGGGCAAGGGCGTCCCTTTGCACACTGTGCCACCGTCCTTGCCGCTCTTCATAGTCGAGTTCAAAGCAGGGCGCACAGACTTATTCTACCTGACAGATTTGAGCCAGGACATCCGCATTGGAGACCTCGTGATCGTCGAAGCGGACAGAGGAAAGGATCTGGGCAAGGTGGTTAACGATAGCATTACGATTGCGGAGGTGGAGGAGTTCCAGCGGCAGCAGGCGGAAAAGGGGGTTGGGAGCGGCGCTGGGTCAGGTAGCGGTGATGGAGATGGGCAGCCGATGAGTCCGGGTGGGACAGGTGGTCCGAGTGGGGGGAAGAAGGAAATTAACCCGAAGATGATTTATAGGAAGGCGGGACAGCAGGATCTACAGTGCGTTTTTTTTGTATTCTTAACTTTGCTGTTTTTGGCGGGTTTGTGGGGCTGCACTTACAGTTTGCGTCAAATTTTCTAGGTTATTAGCGACGAAGACAGAGGATGAGATCAAGGCTCTACAGTTGTGTCAGACGAAAGTCCGCGCGAAGAAACTTCCGATGGAAGTCATCGACGCCGAGTACCAATGGTTAGTCCCTTCTAAAATTTGTCATCGAGGCTTATCATCTCATTAACCATGTAAAATTATAGGGATAGGCGAAAGTTGACTTTCTATTTTGTCGCGGAGAAACGAATCGATTTCAGAGAACTTGTTAGAGAATTGTTCAGGTTGGCTTCTTTCAGACAAATTTATTCTCAAATTCACTCACACAACCGCTGTAGATTGTATAAAACGCGTATATGGATGGCCTCGCTCCAGGGAGGAGGCGGATTCGAGCAATGAGACTTAATGGTGCTCGCAACATCGTGACGCAGAGCCGTATATCAATAATCATACCATACCATCTTTAGCCGGAATGCAGCTTCCTCTATTCTCAGATGCGCCTATACCACATCCCACCCACCACCACTTAGAGGCGAGAATCGAGACTGCGCCTCGAATTTGCTTTGTCGAGCCCATCAGCGGATCGGCGGAGGAAAATAATAATATCCTACTACTTATCGCCCACACCATTTCTGCTACGAACACCCGCGCCCACACGCAAAATCGGACGAGTACGAGCGGCGAGATGCTTCTAGATGATCCAGTCGCATTTGCTGGAAGACGAGAAAAAATGCGCTTCATGAACTGAAGAATCCTCGCTGCCCCCAAGTCCCAAAACTCGAGACACCTAACCTCACTCAAGACAAATCCGAAACGAAGAATAAAGACAGTCACCTTGAAGAACGCAAGAACGACAAGACGACCACAGACACGACGAACCGCCATGCCGGCGGTAAAAAGAATCTATTTAACGGACAAACCGCATCTCAACCAATCCCATCTAGCCATATTCCTAAATCGCTCACCTCTAGATATGCAACATCCATTTTATTCCCATCTCATTTCTCCGCCTCTTGTTCCTTCTTTTCTGCGGTATTTTATCCCACCTTCATGTTGTTTTCCCTTCCTTCTCTCTTTGTCTTATTTATTTCTCTTTTGAGACGACCTCACGACGACTTCCCGCGACGCGGTCGAAGGGCGCTCTGCCTTGGTCCTGGACGCGACAAAATCTATTTCAGAATATCTGTACCCATGGATTTATGCAGTAGACACTCGTTCAAAGCTTATTGCGTTGTACGAATTATTTGTCTTTTCTTTCTTCCCTCCCTCCGTTTCTATCACGCTGTGTTTGCCTCTCAAAATTCACGTTTATTGAAGGCGTAATTGCTAAATCGCCTTTGTACTAATACGACTCGTGTACTGTTCCAGTGCCCTCATGCGATGATATGTAGGTTTTCCTGTTTGTCTTGCGTATTATTAGTTTCCTCGTGCTTTCATCTACTTGCAACTTTTTTCTTTTTCAACTTGTACAATACATAATATTTCTCTTCGTGGACAGCGAGTCATGATTTTTGGGATGCGGTCAGTACGTACAATTGTTATTAGAGTTTCACCCGTAAAAATGTCAAAATGGTTATACGCTTCCATGCGATGGGACAATGCTGAAGGAGGAACGGCGACGAGCCGCTGCTTGACGCCCTCCGCCGGTGCCAAGCCTGAGGCAACTAAGAAACACTGTCTGCCATCCTGGCGAGCAGACGTTCTCGGAGCTGGATGAGTTCCATTTGTCGCTTTCGCGCTGCGCGGAGTTCATGTCGGGCCAGATCAAGATTCTGTGAAAAAGAATAGGTATACAGAAATGACGGAAAAGAAAACTGTACTCACAGGAGGTAGACCTTGGAATGTTTTGATCTTGGCTCGTTTCTCTTTCAACTCTTTCTGTTTGGCGAGATTCTTTTCCTTTTGCTCCACGAGCTCAGCCAAGGATACTCGTATAGTCAATGGCTCCTTTGCCTGGACAGCGTCGATAAGTTCTTAAATCTTGCATTCAATGTTATTCTCGAGGCGCTTACCATAAGTGTCTCCAATTCTTTATGGTATTCTTTGGCTTTCTTAACCAAAGCTTCTTTACGTCGTTCCAAAGTCATGGCGTTCTCTGGAAACACTGAAGCAGGATTTCCTGGTGTCAGAACTTCATTCCAGCTTCAAAAATAAATGAGTATATGGAGAGGAAGTCAGACTAGTGCAATGTCAAAAGAAATCAAGGGACGCACTGAGCAAGAAGTCGTGCTTCGTGTTTCAAAGAGGTTAGATGACCCTTCAACTCATCTTCTACTGCCTTCAATCTGTCGAGCGAGCGGGCAAGAGCCATGCTTTCGTTGCTCATATTCGTTATCGCAGTCGAATAGCTGAATGGCAGCAAATACTGGTTCAATTCCCTTCAAGAATTCCCGAGATTTGGAATTATGCTGACTTTAAGAATGAAGCATCTGGAATTTCGAGAGTATTCACGACTCTGGCCAAAATATCGAGAGAGCTCGCTAGCTGGTCTTCATCGTCGTATTCACTCTCGATCGGAGGAAGATATGCTTCTAATTGTTCTGGATGACAGGATTGTCAGATATTTCAATATAGAGTCATGATTTCTCAGCGATTTACTAAGTGTTTCGATAGTCCTGGCGTCCATTGAGAAGGCGATACGAATGATGGTGGTGGTCGGTCATTAAGTCGCGTCGTCGTAAGTTGCCGGCCTTTGGTCAACGCGTCGACGCGTACACAGCTACAAACAAACGTTGATCCTCTTCCTCCATCCCCCATCATCTCCTCCGCCTCAGCCGCTTAGAATTATTCTCCGGCACTCGTATCAATGAAAGTACAAGTAAAGCGATGGCACGCAGTTGCTCAATGGCGCTGGGACACAGGGAACGCGGAACAAGAGGACGACAGCGAGGGTGACGTATGTGGCATTTGTCGCGTACCATACGAGGGGTGTTGTCCATCTTGCAAGATGCCTGGAGATGACTGTCCTTTAAGTGCGTATCGAATTGCTGCTGCTATGCCCAAACATTGAAATTTATCGGATTTAGTTTGGGGAGAATGTACACATGTCTTTCATATGCATTGTCTACTCAAATGGATAGGAACGGCTGCTTCGAAACAGCAGTGTCCAATGGATCGCAAAGCCTGGGGTGAGCTAGTAATTTACTTAGCTTGTTCTTCTGTCTCTTACCTGCGTACTTCAGTTACGGCTGAGCGAAAGGTCGGCACGACCTGATGATCGACCTTGCCTATACCCCCTGTTGTATCTGTCAAACTGTATCCATATGGTCCTGTATTTTGTATACACTCGCAATCCTTGAAGTCCCTACCAAGAAGCGTAACTTCAATCTAAAGTATCTCGCAGCTTTGGCTACCTTTCCACAAGATAATTGTTAAACACAACGGACGTTCAAGGTAATTTTACAGGACGACTATAAATTAAACCTATCTAAACAGAGCTCGTCTTCTAGAAGTAGCTAAGCTCCAAAGGTGGATCGGCGTTTTTGACCAAATTTACGACGTAGGCATTGAACCAAGAGCCTGCTTCAGGGGCAGGAATCTGTGACACTGAACTGACACAGTTGGCGTCAAAGCGTGTCGCTGATGGATCCGAGGTTCCATCCGACTCTCCTCCAGGCTTCACCCAGACAATGGCGTCAACATTGGCGTTGTTCAAGACCGACTGACTGGCTGTCGGCCTAGTACCGAACCCAGCATTTGCGATGTTGCACCGTTGACCCCAGTCTGTGCGAATAGCACCCCGTCCTGCGCGTCCTTGGTCGACGATAAAGTGAGCAGGATATCCCGCCGCCTGGAGATACGGCGTGAGGGAGTTGACGTAGTGAAACTCGTCCCAGCTGTTCGACCATTCCGTGAAATTCTCGCGGACGACGGAAACATATTGGTTATAGTTGGACACGTTGATGGAGAGCCCGCGGACGGTGGCACCGTGGGTGATGTTTTGCGCATCCTGGAGGACCTCAGCAAAGACCCCCGAGGCGGGTTCGAGGTTTCCGTCCCAGCCCAGCCAGCCTCCATGCGCTGCGTCAAGATAGATGGAGAGGTTGGGCAATTGGAATTTGGAAATGGCGTAGGCGATACCCGCTTTGTAGGCAGGAGCTGCGTTTGCGCATTTCTCAATGCTCATATTGGTGACCACGTTTCCCAAGGAATCTGGCTCGAGGACAATTACGAAGTTGATCTTCTTGGCGTCGGGTGTGCTCAGTTGAGTGGCAACGGCTGTACAAAAAATTAATTCGGAGTCTGCTCTCCTCTGAATATTGTTCGTACTCACAGTCAATGAAGGCCTTATATTTGTTGAGACCATCGTCGGAGAGGTGGAACTCTCCGTCAGATGCGCTGGCAGAACAGTCACGATCCGGCAGATTGTACACCACCAACTGCAGAACCTGCTTTTTGCGCGTCAACAGCTGGGTCGTAAGCACTTCCCTTATGAGTCCTTTGATAGAGGAAACCTGATCATAAGAAATCAGTTCTACAGCATAACCCGTTTGAGGACGCGACGTACATCTGCATTAGCAGAGATCCAAGCAAACGTTGGGATCTTCTGCACGGTCCTCGTCCTCGCAGCGTTGACCAAGTCAAACTTGCCGACGAAGTACTTGATCGTCGCCTCGAGCTTCTTCGCGTACGCCTGGTTCGCGTATGCTACCGTGCCGACGTATGGGTTCACAGCGGACAACGACGTTGGCGGCTTGGGCGATGCGAAGACGCCGGCCGGAGTGAGCGACAGCGCGCAGGCCAGGAATTTCAGGTAGTGCATGGTGCTCTAACTCGGATCAAGAATCTCAAGAGCAATCTGAAGTCTGAAGGGAGCAAACGACGATGTTTCCTGGTACATGCCCCGTCTTATACTTTGGGACCCGTGCTGAGCTCGGATTTACCAGGGGCGTACATTTTGAAAGAGGCGGAAAATCTGCGGATGAGTTCTTGTGTTATATCCGACAGAAAATCATAAAGCTGCATCTCTGTCAATGAACGGAGATGGCCACGCGAGAGCCACCGAAGCAAAGCCAAGGCGCTGGAGGGACCTAGCCTGGATTTCTGCTGAGCGTCGAATGGTGACCTCTGGTGGCCTTCAAAGCAGAGGGGATAAACGTATCGATAAACACCGAGCCAGGGCTTGGCGCTTGACCTCGCAAAAATCACATCGAATGTGGACACGTGCGGCAAGGCCAAGGGAAAGTTTTCGAAGACTTCAGTAGGACCCCGGAATATACTGATACATGCCTGATCCAAAAGCGCCGTATTTTGAAGCTTTTTATCCAAACAACTTTTGGGCATATTGGCCGGTTTTTATCCAAAAAATTTCTCAGGCATCCAAAGATACCGTTTTTTATCCAAATTTTGGCACAGGCCTAGTAAGAATACCCCTAGGCTAAATTTTTGCTCCCAAGGCATCTAGGCCACTTTCTGAGTACATAGCATTGAAAAAAAACCTAATATTACGCTAACATGATCATTTCTGGAGCCTAGAGGGCCTTTTATCATTAGAAATCTATAAACCTTCACCGGTTTCATCTTCAGACTCGTCATAATTAGCTGTTTGTTTGGTGCGCTTCTTGAATGCTTTCATGGAAGTGGCAATTTTCTCTGGCATCGAGTTGAGTTTCTTAAAAAGGTCATAGTTGTTTGCGAAGTAGTCGGCCAGACCATCGGGCATAATGTCGGGCATCGGAACACGTCGATTCTTCCCAATCCAGTCCTCCAGTATGAAAATAGTTGTCGGTTGTTCGTCATCTGAATCTAGCATTATGTACGAAGCAGTGGATGGTTCGAGGTGGACGTTGCGTTCAGCAATAAGGCAAATTTCCGTTGTCATTATCCGATATTGTCCAGAGTGTGGTGGAGCGCAATATAACAATATAATGGATAATGATCATATGAATGTATGTAGCATCATGATTAGCATTATGGCTTTGAATATGTATTAGCTATAGTGTAGCGGTGGAATCCCATGTCTGGATGATACTTAGAATATGAATCTTTCGGTTCGAGTCTATGAAAGGTTGTTTTTTATCCAAATTATGTGCAGGCCACCCTTCAGAATAGCAGTTCTTATCCAAACATTCTGGGGAGGCATTTCACTCAAAATCTGCAATTTTTATCCAAATAGCCCTGTGGCATCTGGTCCAAAATCATCGAATTTTATCCAAAAATCGCCTCAGGTATCTATCAGTATATTCCGGGGTCCTACTTCAGTCTTTCTCAAACAATGCAGCCTAGCCATGCCATTATACGAACGATTCAGAGAGGCTTGAATATACTACAGACAATATGAGTTTGTGACTACAGTAAATACAAATTTTCAAGAGCAATTGACCACATTTATGAGGGCGGGCGCTTCACTCCCGATGTCTTCATCTCTTCTACGCATCAAGCGCCGATATTTCGACGGTAAAAATCCTATTACAAGTCCAATATGTAATAACGCTTGTAATCATTCAACCATGAGGGGTAGTATTCTGTAAACCCTGCTTCCTTATCGTGTCATTTACAGGTCGAATTTCACCATTCAATTCGCCGCATTTCAGCCGAAACCCAACTTACAAGTGTACCTTCCATCATACAGGATATGTTACAGAGTAAATTCATTCGGCAATAATATATATTAGTTGTACAGACGTATTCTAGAAGACAGATTTGAACTTTTTGCAGGAAAGAGACGGAAAGGCAGCGCAAGAACCGTAGATAATCTACCAAGTAGATGGACTGGTTAACTTGTCAGTTCAGAGTTCCAAGAAGAACAAAAATCAAGAACGCACCCAAAGGTCTCGCCTGGAGCGAGAGTTTTAATTGGAGTCCCCATACCATCAGCACCAACAAACGGGACAGTATTTCCCCACCAAGACTGTATGGTATCCGCGCCAATCTGCAAAGAAATCAGACCCCGACCGCCTAAAAGATAGCATGATTTAAGGTAGACACACCGCTCCATTCTTAGGATACTGCAAAGCAAAGAAAATGATCAGAATCGACACCGCAAGACCAATGTCGAGCGCAGCGGAGAGGACATAATTGTACTTGGTTTACCAAGAGAAATGGCGCCTAGGTGAGAATGAGCAATGGAGTAGGCGGTTATGCGAAATTCTCCGAGGCCAACCTTCGCACGTAGAACTGGAAGAAAACCCCGACACCACTGAAAATCAATGGAAATTCGATGGAAATTCAGCGTCTGAGGATGCAAAATGAGCTTGGATATCACTTACGCCCAAGGAACGAAGTTTATTGCATTAGCGGGAGGAATGCTATTGGTGCCAGCCAAAAGTAGGGGTACGCAAAGAGAGAAAGAAGAACAAGTCGTGATTTAGAATGATAGTGAAAACTTACTTGATGTATCTTACAATGCTCTTGGGCCACTTCTTCGATAAAGCCCAAGGAATGATAGGTGCAACAGCACCTAGAAGGAAAAAGAACAGAAGAGGGCTATGCAATGTTAACATGAATAGATATAAATAGAAGGCAATAAAATTACTAGTAAGTCTGCACTTTAGAGAACTGCAAAGCCGGTCCAATGACGCCCCACTAAAACAAGGTCAGTATGCGAAACTAGGTAAGCTGATCTTGAAGGGCCTACAATAATGCTCGCGGTGCCAAAGACCTCTGTAGATGGGCAGATAAAGCCATCCTTTTGCTTGGGGTCGCACATGTCCGGAATATTGGTGAACATCCACGCCTGGACGCCAAGTTGCATTGTTCCAGACACGATGGTTGCGATGACCTGACTCCAAAACATGGGCCTTGGGGGTGCTGAGAACGAACCATCGTCAGTAAAACTGTGACCCCGACGTATGGTTGGCTACGAACTCTGTCCAGATTCGGGTCGCCGAATTGGTCCAGAGGAAGTTCCTACGCGTTACCATCAGTCAGAAGGGTACAGAAAAAAGCGCCGCATCATACTGACTGGAATGTAGACCTCTGAAGATATATAAATTGCGTTCAGTTTAATCATACGGAGGTGATTTCAGACGTCACTGACCATCAAAGATCTTAGTAGGAGTCCGGACGCCCTTCTCCTCGTCGAAGTCGGATGTATCCTCGCGCAACGCATAGCGAGTTCCTTGATCAGCCATGTTCGAGAATGGTTTGGCTTGTGGAAGCACACAAAAACATCCTGACTGTCTACGACTTTTTATCCTAGCCAACATGGCGTTCTTGTGCCTGTTATACCAAAAAGAAAGAAAGAAAGAAAGAGTCCCTGTCAGAGAGAAACTCGGGAAATTTGCAAGGCTATGCGGATTTGAATAGTACTGACCATGCGGATATTCCCCTTAAGCGCTCTTCAAGCAAAAGCGTACTCGTAACTATTGTTAGCAGCGTCTTCCCTGCATTCAATCAGAAGTGAAATCGAATGTTTACGTTTGGTCTGGGGGGTGTGCACTATAGAGAAAGATCTATTTTGAAGATGCTTCAGTCCTCGAGTATAGCCTTGATTTGAGAAGACCACACTTACCATCCTAGAACCTGAACGTTGTACCTGCACTCATATGCACTCGCACACAGCTGGCCTGAGGGCGCTAATTTGATGACATCGAATGTCAGTCAAGTTTGAATGAAGTCTTCTTCGCGTCAAGTTTATCAAGAAATTTTCATGATCTAACAAGGGGCAATCAGGATGTGCATGACATGTCCAATTGAATTCGAAGGTCTTCCTTCTCTGAGTTCGGAATGACATAACGGTTGGTGTCCCTTGACTAAGCCCTTGAATAAGACGACCTGGATATACCAATTCAGATAAATTTTCCAGGTATCTGAAGAGGCTGAAAAGTGACGTACTGCAATCTCTCCAACAGCCTGTCCAACCACATGTTGTACTCTACAACTAGAGATCAATGAGAGATTCATGAAAAGAGCGGCCTTCACACCACTTCGGAGATGAATGGAGTCCTAGAGGAGGTGTAGCGGGGACTATCCAGACAGCGCAAATGGTCGACTCCGCAATGACGAAGCTGCAGTGAAGCTGAGGCAGTTCGAACGTCTAATTATGATTCAGATAAATGATCGCTGATCCTTGTCCAGTGCTCGAGGTGGACATAGATACTCTCCAGTACTCACCATGAAGAGTCGCAGACAGCCAAAAGCCATCTCCAGTTCACCTTCAACGAGAACGCGAAGCAGTGACGCATCTGAGAATCGTGGATTCATCCGCGTTCCGGGGTAGGTTCCAGCGTTCAACATTTGCAAGAACAGGACCCTGAAAAGGTTTTCTGCACAAAACCAATAATCGGGTTCAAGAGACAAGCGAAGCAAATATCCAACGTCTGCATTATTGATGAGTCGAAGTGGTGGCTCGGACGAAAGCTCATAGTTCATCAGTTCATGTCATGATTCATGCTGATCCGAAGGCTCGCCCAGCCTCGCCGTTCGTCGAAGTGCTCACCCTCGAGACCACCGAATCTTTGAGAGAAGATCGTGTCATTCACAAATGTCTCGTAGACAATTACCCACAGAATTGAACTCAATTGGCTGGGAAGATAGTGTCCGAAGAAATGTTCATAACTTTATGATGAGTCTCGGTAGGTATCAACCCCCCGAGTCCGCCCTTCCATGACTCACGATTGGGGCGAGGAATCATACATATGCATGAGCTTGGAGCATAAGGCTTTCATCAGTGTGCAATACATGAGTCGAGCAAAGAGATTGTAAAGCGTAGAGAGTAGACATGACTGAGAGGAAGACCATAAAGGGAGTGCGACCGACGACGGTGAGGAAGATGGTGACAAGCCATCGTGTGTATACAATAGGGACGATATGTTTACTCCTTGGCCGTCTCGAGCTCGACAGCAGTGATACCTGAGCGCTTTTCGGCGACACGGTTGGCACGACGTTCGCGGGCAGCCTAGCCGAATGATTATCAGTTATTGCTTTAAAATCTGGTAGAATGATCACATACCTTGTTCTTGACACGGCGGGCCTCCATTTGGTCGGTGAGGACCTTGGTACGGGTCTTCTCGGCCTTGGCCTTGTGGATATACTCCATCAGGACACGTTTGTTCTTGAAGACGTTACCCTTTGACTTCTGGTAGAGGACGTGGTAGCTGGATGGAGGTCGTTTATAAGCAACGCAAAGCGTCAGTGAAGAACAGAACCTGACTACTCACAGATGCTTGTCGATCTTGCCAGCCTCCCTGTATTTCCGGAGTAGTCTCCTCAGCACTCGCTGCCTCCTCATCCATAGAACCTTGCTTGGCATCCTAGCCTCCGATGTACCCTTTCTCTTACCGGTACCGGTGTGACGACCCTTTCGCTTAGCGGCGAGTAGATCGCGTGTGCGGGCCCGCGAGTGCACGGTGGTGGGCTTGATGATGACACGTCCGTCCTTGATGAGCTTCTTGACGTGGGTGCGGGAGTTGGCATTGCCAATCTCGGCCTGCTCAGCGGGATCGAGCCAGATTTTTCTTTTGCCGACGCCTGCGACGCTCGCGGCGAGGCGCTTTTGTGACCTGAGATTGACTACCCAGACGTCAGATCAAACAATAGCCTTTCGACACAACCAATCTCTGCTCACCCATTTCTGTCGTGGGCCTGAACACCAAAGTTCCATCGCAAGACCATCAATTATTGGGGATTTTTGGCAGAGTTTTTGTAATCATTTTGACGTGTTGGTTTTGGCGTGGATTCCAGAGCGGTGGGCGGACAGGGAGAAGGAGGTGGGCAGAAAAATGGTTAGTTGGACTGACATGACGGCGGGGAGGGATGAACTTGCCTGGGTCTTGAGGATGTCGTCGATGGGAGGCACCGAGCAATGTCTCAATGGCGGCAGCCCCAAATCTTACGTAACGCAAGCCACTGTGAACCTTAATTTGGGCCGAGCTATACAGCTCCGGCCGCTTGGCTTGAATTTTCAATGTCAGCAGCGCTTACCGAACGCTCCCTTCGTCCGTCGTCAATCCGAACTTTTGATTTCAATTTCTTTCGCCCAGAAATACACCCCCTCTCTCAAGTACTGGATCCACCGAATTCTGAGTGTCTGGCGAAATTGAATAGCAACAAAAAAAACACCAAATCTTGGCAAATTCATTTGGCTTCAATCTTCAGACAGACCCTCTTCAAATTGAACCTTCGCGCAATTCGATCTAGCTCAGGATTGTCTACATTCTCACGAATTTGTGAACTATAAAATGTCCAGAATTATTTGACTGCACATTCAATACAATCCGCAGGTTTGCATTTATGATTTGGATGTCGCTGAGACTTTCCTGGAGCAACTTTCGGCGTCTGAATCGCATGCATTATTTTTCCAGAAGCCTAACAAATCACTGTATACTATTCTCGGGATGGAAACGAATGGGGTATGCTAGGGGATTTCTTTTATCGCCTGCATGCTACTCGATAGGTAAATCCATTAGCTAGCGCCCGTAGATCTCGAACACCGCGTTCCGGCTGGGTAAGATTATGATTATGCGTTCTATTCTTCCCCTAAGGTCGTCTTGCAAAATGATGATATCCAGAAGATATACAACGGGACTCAACACCTGCATTTACAAAGCTTCGCCGCACAATAGAAAAGGTTCGACTTACGCCGTGCTAAAAGTTGAAGGCATTCCACAGCTTGCTCCCTTATATTCCTCTCTGCTTCATCGTGTCAGCTCAGGACGTTCTCGACAAGGTGGTGTCGTTCTTAGTTGAATCTGAGTATCGAGGAGGTCGACTTTAGCGATTGATAACATTTTTTTTGTTCTTCCACGACAAATGGTCTCTGATATACAAATGCTTTGAAAAGAATATGACCAGCATATCGACGAGCTTCACACCTGCAGGCCAACAATAAGATATCAATTAATTCCAACATAAAATGCATTAAACTCACCCATTTGAATTGTCATCCACGAATCGAAGCAGGTGGACCGAAATGCTGCCAATCCACATGCGCAGGCTTGACAATCGTATTCCGTCTTTGTTTCGCACACTTCACAGCCAAGAACCCCAGCATACAAATCTCCGCCCCAACAAGCGGCAGCTCGACATACCCTGCAAGCTTCTCCCATCCCTGCACCCTCCCATCCATAGTCAAAATCAGCACGGCCATGGCCACAACCACTCTTGCCACCAGCACCCAAAGCGCCGCCAGGATCCAGAAAGAGATGATAGCAGCCCGCTTGGCGGTGGGCGCGAGGGTATCCGCGAGTTGCTCCGTAGTTTTCTTGCGGTCGCGCGCGATCAGGGCGAGCAAGGTAATATTCTGGATCAGGGTGATGAGGAACATGCATGGCGCAGCGAGCAGGGAGAGCCGGAAGGTGTTGACCGACGAGAGGAGGGTGATGAAGGAGCCAAAGATTATGGATGCCCAGAGCAGCTGCTCGATTTGCCGCGAAAGCGCAGAGAATGGGTGGTTCTCGGTGTGTACCATCGTTAAGCTTCGTTCTTTAGATTACAGAGGGGTGATCTGAGTGGACGACCAGCGTCTCACTTGGGCGAAAGTGTTCGTCGCCGGTATTGGGATGTGAACGATGATGGAACCAGCCAAAGAACATGGCAGCGTCGTCGTCGGCATGTTATGTATGAAGCCGTGGCACAGCCTTCGAAGTTCGCGGGCGGTATTTTTGATCGCTTTGGATATGCGCCATCAATCGCGGACGCGCACCGATCGCTTGCGTTTGCAGTCAACTAGTCATTGGTGATGCAAGCCAGAGTTCCGTATCTTGCGAAGAAATAAAAGCTCGAAGTCAGGTCTTCAAAGACATACCGAACACCACGAGCCGTGGCTGAAAAGCGTAGAACTTTCAGCGTTGTTGGTACTGATGAATTCGAACGCTCAACTGCGACAGAAGCAATTAATTCATCAGCCGGCTTGAAGTCGAATTATGAAGGTAGTATATCTCCACCTTAGGGCTTCAGGATGGCTCAGGGCCTATAAATAAGCCGACAAGACACCGGTGATCTGAGACTCGACGATAAAGAGATGTTCAAGTTCCAGTACTTCGTCTTCGAAATCGTGGTCCAAATTATTTCAGTATTTCATGATCGTGGTTCCTACCCAGACGTAGAGACACGATAAGAGAATTAAGCGCCCAAGCATCGAATGATATGGTTGAAAGCAAGCCAAACAATCGAACGACCTTGGCGATCATGATGCCACTTGAACCTTGGCATGCCGGAACTATGATATGATATGATTGGATTGTACTCTACTCAACGAGCTTGAAGCTTGAGTGAGAGGCTTTGAAGGACTATCTTCACTCTATCTTTCGAGAGAGTACGACGGTCCCAGTTTACGGCGATTCCATGCGGTGATACTCGTACGCTTTAGTTGGTTTTAGAGTTTACTTTTGAGCGTTACATTCCGTCTATTTATAAACCTTCGGAGGTTTGGGAATCGGACAGCGACATGGGGATGTACATACATAGTACGCACTCTGAAGAGAGAGACTCGTAATTATGGCGGACGGGGAGCTCGGATGTTTTGTTCAGGCTGTATCGACTTTATAAATATTTTGAAAGGCGGAAAAAAAGATTATAGACTTCCAAAAATTCCAGCCTAAACGGTCTGGAGTCAACAGCCCGAGTTATGCATCTTGTTTTTAATCTTAGAGGTCCGACTGAGCCTCTGGCCACCCCTGGATCAATGTGAGGCTTCAACAACGACCATAAGTCCATTTGCATGGGTTTTCAAAATCAACGCGGTTAAAATAACTTTGCCACCATCGACACACGTTCTTGACCCACCTCGGAGTGTGTCGTGATGAAATAAATTGACTCACTGGAGATCTGATTTGGAGTGACTACCGCACAAAGGAATGTCTTGACGCGGGTATTCGATAGCAAAAGTGCTGCACCCGCGGGGAAGGAAACGAGTCGTCGAGAACACGCTGGCCGCCAAAGACACGCTTAGAGTAACTTGTCGAGGAGCCGATCCTGCAGCTGAATGACCGCAGCACCGTCGTTTTATCAAGTGATTGAAGTCAGAGTTAGTCAAAAATTTTCTGCGAGCGCTGATAACCTAAAGGTTAACGTAGAGCATACTGAGCATGCATGCCAGAGGGAAAATGACGGCGTCTTTAATGGATTTCCTGCATACGTCCACACGTTTGGGAATCGAACAACGACAGAGGTGCATGGGGGTCGGATCCTATGAGTACGGAGAGAAACAAGATTGCGGCACATATCAGACTGCAAAGACATCGGAAGATCAGCTGAAAATAAGACCACAATTCAGAGTCGCTGGTTTTTTCTGCTGATGGCGAAAGCTGGGTACGTGGTAGATGTGATCATCGAATTTGACCTTGTAGGTTGGGAAGAAACGTAGCGGGATTTATGCCATTCACCACCCGGAGGACACGTGAACCAAATTCGTATGGGTTTTGGTCCCACGAGCGGGGGCGATTATCGCGATTATCTGCGGAGTGGGCGAGTCGCTAGAGTGCTGGCTAGTCTCGAAAGGGCTCGAATTGGCCTGCGTATTGTATGCGCCAATCTCAAGAGATGAGACGAGACGAACATCGCAGATGAATGGCGATAATTTTCAGGGTGGCAGGGGAAATATATCAATCTACGGCTACTAGATTCAGTCGGTCATGGGTTGAGTCCTCGAATTATTTTGAACACGACTTTGACTGAATAATGCCGGGAAAGTCAGCATAAGAAACGACAAAAGATAACAACCGAGGTACTGATGACGAGCGCATATGGACGGATTCACAATCGAGAACGCTGAATTGAGACATGCCCGCCGAGGTTCTCCGCCATGGATGCGTTAGGTGGCCAGCGCGCTGCTGGACGTCGAGGCCACAGCCTGCAACATTGGTGGAGGAAAGAAACAAAGAAAAAAGTGGATACTCGTGTTGTTGACTGTTTTGCTGCTGACTCACCGACGGGGGTTTGCCAGAAATTCTGCACTTTTTCTTTCTTTCTGACCACCATCATCTCCGTTTTCATTGTCTCATCGTCGCCCACGTCGGTGACAGCGAGGGCCCGGATCGCGGCGCTCTCACTCTCCCCGCGGTTTTCAACACTAAAAAGTCCTTGGAACGTGTTGTACACCATGATTATGTCCCTATAGACTCAACACCACCACCCATCAGCACCTGCTTGTTGTCAAGCGCATACACTATATCTCCGACAATCACAAATAGCCCTATCACTTCCAACGAGCCACTGCGATCTATCCCAACTCAAAGCCATCGGACTTTTTCAAGTGAACCATCACAACGTTTCCCCCCAAAACACCCACCACGACTTCGCATATTCCAACCATGGCCGTTCCTGAATCCTCGGGAGAGACGTCGCAGCAAGAAGGAGAAGGCGATAGTCCCGACAAACCTCCCCATGCTGACTTGACAGCCAAATTTCAGTCTTCTATGCATCTATCCAACGGGTCGAGCTCCAAGACCACCACCCCCATGAACGGGATCCCACAACCCACTGCCAGCCCTCTCAGCTATCCTCTTCCCCCACCAGACACTCTTCTCGCCGGCGTCAAACAGCCTGGATACACACGTGGCACTTTGGCTGAGCTGGAGAAGGTGAACGCTGTCCCTTTGTCAGCGGCCTCCTCTGGATCTTCCGACCAGGCCAGCGTACACAAACGACCCCCATCGGCCGCTCACAGCTCTGGGCATTCGCCGCAGCCGCCTTCTCCCCCCGATAGCTATTGGGAAGGCCCCAGTGCGCCTCCGAGCAGGGGACCGAGCAGACCCCCGAGCCAGCCACCGAGCCGCGCTCCGAGCATGTCGGCCGGCGTCTCCGGCAACAAGGTTGCGGCGGCGCCCGCTGCTGTTGCCACGGGGCGGGAACGACGTGCGAGCAAGGCGAGCGACGCACCGCCCAGCAAGAAGGCGGCGTCGGTGCACTCTGACAAGGACGGCGGGTCACACAAGTTCAATCTGAAGGATCTGCTCGCGAACGGGCCGAAGCTGAACCGGAAGAGTTCTCAGCGGTCGACGTCGTCGAGGAGGTCTGACTCGGATGCCGGGGATGGGCGGGCGAGGAGCGTGGCCGGTGAGAGTGCTGTCAGCTTGACACAGAAGTACGGCGTGTGCCAGAAAATTGCGATCGGGAAAGGTGCCACCAGCGTTGTTCGTCTGGCTCACAAGTGGGATCGGAGCGAAGAAAAACTCTATGCCATCAAGGTTCGTGCGTTTTGACTCCACGTTGGCTAATCTTACCTTGTATTTTTGTTCGATCGTGCAGGAGTTCCGCAAACGCCGCAAGAACGAATCGGAAAAGGAGTATGTGAAGAAGCTCACCGCCGAGTTCTGCATATCATCGACGCTGCACCACCCCAATATCGTCGAGACCGTCGATCTGGTGCAGGATGAGAACCAGCATTGGTGTGAAGTCATGGAGTTTTGTCCTGGAGGAGATTTGTATGCTGCTATCAAGAAAGGGTGAGTCGTTATCCCTTATCTGTTCTTCTGGACCCCTTTTCTATCTTTCATGGGCTTCTGTTCGCGTTCATGGGAAAGGCTCAAGCTTTCTGGCTTGACGTGCCATCCCCTTTATACTATTTTTCTTGCTATGTTTCAGATATTTCTCCGAGGGCCAAAGCGAGGTCCTTTCTCGGCCGTGGTTGTTCGTCATCGGCCGTTGCTAAGGTTCACACTCACGGTCAATTTTATCCTGCGTGTTTCGTTGATTGCCTATTTCATCTCGTCTCAAATCTGCCTTATTTGTCAATTGCTGACGCTGTCATCAACAGAGGCATGAGCCCCAGCGAGGTTGAGTGCTGCTTCAAGCAGATCATCAACGGCGTCGCCTATTTGCACAGCCAGGGCGTAGCACATCGCGATATCAAGCCAGAGAACCTGTTCTTTGATACGAAAGGACATTTGAAGGTTCATATACATATCTCATCGTCTGCCCGAATTCTCTCACAGTACTTTCCCTTTTTTCTTCCGCTAGATTGGCGACTACGGTGCCTCGACGGTGTATCGTCTTCCATGGGAAGCGACCGTGCACATGTCGACAGGGCTCTGTGGAAGCGAGCCCTACATTGCCCCCGAGCAATTCTTAGGCAAACGTAAGCCTCCCTAATTGCTGTTTGCTCATATGCAGAGGCAGCCTGACATAACGTCCTTGCTCGCTTTCTGTTTGACGCATCTTCGCAAAAATTCAATCAACCTATCATCCACCTGCTTCCTCAACCCCCTCAATCAATGACCCCCCTGTGTCTTTTGATACGACAGCCTATGACGCACGCTTGGTGGACATATGGGCCGTAGGGATCGTGTACTACTGCCTGCACTTCCAAGAGTTGCCGTGGCGCGCGGCACAACCCGCAACGGACCCTCTGTACAGCTCGTATGCGCAGGCATGCTCCAGCAGCAATCCGGCAGTCTCCGCGTGCCCGCCGACGATCAACAACCTCAACCCAAGGGCCTGCCGGAGTCTCATTCGCAAGATGCTCGAGCCGGATCCCAGGCATCGGTCGACGATCGAGGATGTCATCGCGCACCCGTGGATACAGTCTATTGAGATCTGTCATGAGGTGGCGGAGCCCAAGCACGTCCATGTAAGTGCGCGGGCGATGGGGATGGCCTATTTGGGAAATGGCGCGGTGTAGACGGGGGCATTTTTGTGAGTAGATTGTCCTTTTGCTGAAATTTTGCTGTTGTGTTGACCTTGTTCTCTCGTGGCTAGCGATGGCCATGATCTCATCTATTGGGAACTGGTTTTACCCCTGTCGCAATTGGGTTTCTTCCACGGGCCATTTGATTAGCATTTTCCTTCGTGGTCCCTTCGTTAATCGTTCCCTTTTTTGGTATCGGTTCTATTTGCCCCGCGAACTTGCTGCTCCTTTCATGCTTTCTTCACGTTTTCAGGGTAGTTCCTCCGTGTCTCCGCCTCGATCTCTTGTTTGTTTAGTGCCCCTCCTCACGCCAACCTTTCCGTCTCCCCGTTATCTCGATCGTTGATAATTTTCTGCTTCGAATTACGTTTTTCGTCCATTCATGTTCTTGCTCTCGTGTTGGCCCATTTTTTTCTTCCGCCATTCGTCTTTATTATCGTCTCCGCCTGGTCTCCGCTTCCGTGGGCTAGCGCTCGCGCTTGGCCATATGCCCCGAGCCGACGCATCGACACCCTCGTTTTGGTTTGGGGATACACTTTTATATACGTATGTAGTTCAAATAATGTGGAATGCCTTTCAAATAATATTTGATTGTTATCCAATGTTCCCCGGTGCTTGTTGGGCTATTTGTTGGGTACAAAATAATTGGCTGCGAGTGTTTTTGCATGATTGCTTTGAATAGTAAGCGCCTGTAGTAATATCACGTGTGGCCAGATTAGCGCCGACGAGCTATGCTGCTGCCACTACTGCTCAGATTAACTTTGACAATCTACCATAACATCGCAGTGCACCTACTAATAGTAAGTAATACAGACAGGCAAGTAGTCTATCCTTCCCATTTATAGCCCTCCACATATACGGAATCTTTCAACGACCGACGTGTACTTGCTTGGAACACGAATAGAGCAGAGATGCTCGGAAGATATTCGAAGTCGTTCTGAGGTGTTCCCAGATGACAATAGCTGTAAAGTCTAGTCAGGATTTGGAAACACTTCCTTTTAAGATGGTCAAATATAGATTACTTACTGCGTCCACTGCGGGGTGCTGTGCGGTGAAATATCGCTTGATTCGTGTACGCCAAGTGGCCTATGTACGCGGACAAAAGCAATGTGATGCTGGTGCTTGAGCGTCGCCCTCTTCTAGACTAGCAAGCGCTGCAGGGAAAAGGCAAATTCAAACCGAGTTAAAGGCCTCCCACACTATTTCTGAAGCTAAATTTAAGAATCGCGTGAACAATCGACGTCGAAAATCATGCCCAGGACAGAATCGCGGGATTAAATTTAGGTGTCCCCGTGTCCGACTCCGCTGATTCTTGTCTTCTAAACGGATGATACCAGTAGTTACTAATTGACATTCCTTTTGGGGTTGATTAAAACATTTGATGTGGATTGACACGAAAATTGGTCTGAGTGGGCGCAGAGTCAAGCTGCATCATGATGTAGAATAGATGTCATGATGTGATTCGTACTCTTCTGACTTCATGATGTCTTCGCTGTGCAGAGTGAGTTGATTGAAAATGAAACGAAGATGATGAATGAAGCATCATAAAGGCGCCGCGGCGCATCTTCAAGCCAGAACACAGTTCCAGATAATTTAGACAAGAAAAGTACACTATGCTACAATTGATGATTATGGGTATGTACTATGGATATCATAAATTTCTACCAAGCTTTGTCAAGAAGACAAAAAAGAGAGCCAGCTCATTCCGTGTAATCCGACTGCGTATCATCAGTCATGTCGGCGTCCGATCCAATCCAGCCTTCGTCACGAAGTAACCGTCGGACTTCCTCCGTGTCAGGCTTGATCTCGCCATTCATAGGCGCAAAGTACTTGCGCACATTATGCTTGGGCCCGAAGTTCACATGGTAGAAGAGACCTTGTTGCTGCTGTAAGGGTCAGGTAAATAAGCGCCGGTGATGACGAGGGCGGGTCAGAGTCATAACGACAAAAGACACTTACATATCGTGTGGGGCCGGTGCGAATGACTCGACCAGAGACTTTACCGTACGTCCACTTGTCTCCTCTTGTTCGGACCCATACCGGATCTTGGTTCTGTTAC
Organism: Pholiota adiposa; assembly: GCA_009935795.1. Taxonomy (NCBI): domain Eukaryota; kingdom Fungi; phylum Basidiomycota; class Agaricomycetes; order Agaricales; family Strophariaceae; genus Pholiota; species Pholiota adiposa. Next base: position 137,161 of record QEYC01000037.1, read on the forward strand.
AAAGAAAAGGAAAAGAAAAAGCGTTAATAATTTACTTTGTTCAAAAACAGGGCGACTCGGACACAAGTCGTCGCCCTGAGCGATGCGCGGGAGTCTAACCAACCTTGAAGGGATATTCACAAGCCTCATCCAAAGTCTCAAAACTGGTGTTCAGAAGCGATGCGTTTTTTAGAGCCTGGCTCCACGCAACCGTCTCCGGCTCGTTAATGATACGCAGCGCGTGTTGTTTTTTCGCACTCAGCGTGGCTTGCGCATGCGCCGCGGACGCAGTTTTGCGATTACTTCGTTTACTAGTACTAGCGACAGGCATGTTCAAGTTCAACTTGTTAGCGGGGAATTGATGACGAAGGAAGGGTGGGTCTATAGGACGGTAGGGACGGGCGCTGTTTACGGGTATGTTGTCAATGGGGGCGAAGAGGAACGGAGATGGTGGCCTTTTATAGGATTCCTAAGCAGTGCCACACGTTTTTGGTTCGGCCATCCCATTGTTATGGCAAGGCCGTGCCACCGCCACCCGGGTTTTCGCCTTATTATTCGCCCGATATGGCAACTCCTGGCTTTGTTTTTCTCCAAAATTGCCACAAGCGTCCGGGGGAGTCAGAAATCTACAGCACATAATAGAGTACACGTTGTTATCGATGTCAAATAATGCCAGGACCAGGCATGCTTGACTGGCCCTAGGTGCTATTACAATTACAGGGCATGGGCTTCTACACGTGTATATCTCGCGAATTGTCGTGCAATCGTGTTTTCTAGTTGATCAATAGAGTTCTATTAATAATTTAAATAAATGATGAGTATGATACTGGTACGAAATCCTAGTACTCCAACTGAGCTGCGTAACGGGCGCTTGGAGGATCGGCAGACAATAGGAACGAGGACTGATAGCCTTCATCGGGAGAGAAAAAAGTCAATCGTATGTGGATAACAATAATAGATCTTTTCAAGTTGAAGTGAAGAACCACCGACATGCCTCCAGAAACTGCCAGAAACCTCCGTTGGAAGCTAAATGGATATCAGATTAGCGCCGTGGATGATGGAAACACTTACGAGCCCACTGAAAACTGATCAAATGATGCACACCTTGGACTCATCAATGCGTTAAACTCAAGAGATGATTGATGAGCGCCTTACAAAGTTCATCAGGAGATCGGAGATGAAGAATGACATGGATATTGGAGGTAAAATTGTGTCCAGTTTACAGCATATCTGATTAACCGGACCCATTTGTAGCAGCGCAACAGCAAGAGGCAGAGAGAAACTAGTGACCGACAAGCTCCTTGAACTCATTGCTCCACGTAGGATTCTTCTTGAGCTCGTCGACGAAGACATCGAACTTGGGGCTGACGCCCGCGCTGATCTTGCTCAGAGCAGCCACGGCCCGCAAAGCGCTTCGCTGCAGCTCCGCAGCGCGTTCCAAATCCTGCTTCACCGTGTCCTTGGTGACATTAGCGCCCTTCATCGTCTTCTCCAACTGGGGCGTCGCCTCATCAAGGCGCTGGGAGACGGCAGCCGGGGCCACCTGCGAGAGGCGGAAGAGCATCATGTGCGAGATGACTTTGATCTCGTCCGAGTCGTCAGAAAGACCTGGGATAACGCGCCCAAGGAACTCGTGCAGGTTCAATTTGGAGAGACAGGTGTCAAGCTGGAGAGGGAATAAGCATGCTTAAAAGCCCGAGGTTGTCACGATCACATACCAGAGTGTACATCGTCTCGTATGCAGTCTTCCTGGTCTCGAGGCCGTCGTCAACTTTATGGGACCATGGACCCATCTGCACAATGCGAATCAGAGTGGGATCAACCACCGTTTCCTTGTAGAGGTTAGGCAGCAGAGCTGCGAGATGGTCTCTGACGAGATGAGGCTTCGTTCGTGCCGCCGAGTTCAGCGTCGACAATGCAAGTCGGCGAACAACCTAAACATACGATGCCATCAATCACCCGTATTTTGAGTGCAAGCTGAATCAGAAATACTCACAAGGTTCTCATCTACCATCAAAGACAAGAAATCGACAAGAAGAGGCGAGAATATCTCGTCGAACGAGCGAGACGTGTCTGCGAAAGTGTACCGGATGGCGGACACAACAGTTGCTCGTGTATCTGCGTTGGGATCCTTGATACGGGCCTGACATATACAAGTTAACCCCGACGAATATCTGAACCACGAACAGATGAACTTACATGCAATTGTGGAAGATAACGGGAAGGATGGGTAGTCGCAAGCTTTCCTAGGCACGCGGCAGCAACATTACGAGTGGATTCCTCCGCGTTCTGCGAGTTCTCGAACAGAGGGCCCCAGAAAAGATCTGCGACGCTTTCCAGTTGACCATGGGAGCAATGGGTGACAACCTATGGGCAACATTGATTAACCATGTATACTTGATGAAATTCACCAAGCAACAAACCTCTTTCGCGGCATGCAAAGCAAGCAGGCGCTTCTTTGGATCCGCTTCGATCATTTTGATGATAACGGGCAGGAATTGGTGAAGGTTTCCGATGGCAATATTTCCTGCGGCGAAAGCTGCAGCAGAACGTATTTCTTCTTGCTCAGAGCTGAAATGATCGATGACCAAAACGAAAATATCTCTTTGGTTGGACATATCACTATATCGGGTTGCTTTTAGCTTCATTGACTCTGTTAGAACAGGCAGATAACTTACATAAAACGACCTAATTCTCCAACAATAAGAAGGCTGAGAATGACAAGGGAGGGTTTGGCTTTTGTAGTTTTCTATATACGATGATTCAGTTTTCCGTGAACTGTGACTAGAGGGTGAAAAAAATCAGACCTTCAAATACTTGGAATACTCCGCAATGGTGCCCGCTGCGACACCCAATTGATTCTTGACAATATGTCCAATACACTTCGCCACATTCGACGGGCTTGTTTCTGCCCTGGGTGCTTTCTCTGCAGAAATGACCAAGTTGGGTACTACGTGGGTAGCAATCTGGTTATCGGCCTGAACGAGAGAAGCGAAGAAGCGGAAAAGGGATTCGAGCGCAACACCCGAGACCTGGGGCGAATGTGTCACCGTGTAAATGTCGTTTAGGAGGTCATGCTCGACTTCAGGGAATGTGATATTCGGGGCGACCTCCAACAGGAGAGCCATAGTGGAAAGAGCTTGGGAAAGGAGGGAGATATCCGCGGTGGAGATATAAGGCTTGATTTGAGGGAGAAGGCTCGAAGGGAGTGCAGGAGGTATCCCTGACTTATAGCTGAAAAAAAAAGAGGAATAAGTCAGAAAGTCGGAGAAATAGAGACAAAGTTGTTACCTTTTGAGAAGAACATCAAGAGCGCCGAAGACCTCAACTTTTCCAGCTCTTCCGGTCTTCTTCAACAAGCCCATCAACCAAGCGACGCAGCCATTCACCCAATCATCGCCAATGCTCACTTCTTTCGCCACTTTCGTGATAACCTTAACAGCGCTATCGGTTTTGCCCGTCGTCCTGCAAATGTATTCCCACTCCTTCCTGTCCCTTGACAAGGCGACTTCGGTCGCGCAGATCCAAATATCGGCAATGCAGTCCTCCGCACATGCACGAACCTCCGCATCTGTATCGTGATTGCTCAACCTGCCAAGAGCTTCATCATAGAGCGCGACGGTCCAGTCGTTGGCCTTGACAGGCTTCAACGCGTTGAGAAGGGCCGAGAAGACGCGGAAGGATTCCGACGCTATCCTGGGATGCCTTTCACGAAGGGATTTCAGAAGAACAGGCGTGATGGAGGGAAGCGAATCTGCGTATACATTGGGGGAGTGGGTAGAAAAGAACAAAGCAAGGAAGGAGAGACACGTCAGGTGCAGGGTCGATGTCGTCGTTGTGGGCGATTGAGATAACACAGATTTTGATGTCGATATGATCAAAGGAGTTTGCGTGGCCAAAGAGCCAGGAAGGACGGTCAAAAGGGAATGCAAAAGGGCAAAACCAGCTTGAAGAACGGCAGGCGGAGTCTTCGGAGACTTGAGTTGATTTAAGAGAGCCTTGGACAAGGCGGGAACTTGAGCTTTGAGAAGGGTGTAAGGAGTGTCTTCAGAATCCATAGGTTCCTCTGTATCGCGCTTCCTCTTGCCGCGGGGTGACGCCTCGTCCTTCAGGTCCGGACTACCGCCATACAAAATCGTCTGAGAGAGCAAAATTCCGTATGTGGCCCACACTTCCAAGCGTACTGTCTCCTCCCGATCATTGAACCGCGAAATGAGAATGGGGGATATATCTCGGTACGTTCGCGTTAGTCGATCAGGGCGCGTTCCAACCACTCCTGAGAGAAGCTTGGTGGCCGAGCGACGAATTTTATACGAAGTATCTTCGTCATCGGAATACCTAGAGCAAGTGAGCACAATAACAAAGGATAGCGTGTTATGACTCACTCGTCTAATTCTTCATCCTCATCCTCATCCTCATCAGGACCGGCCATATCTTCATCCTCATCATCGTCACCTCCTGCATAATTCTGCGCCGCTTATATAAGCTCCGCATACAAGAAAGACATTAGAGATACATACTGGGTCGTATTTGATGTATTTGTTGGCGACTTCAACAATTGAAGGCAAATAGATATCAATCTCAGTTGGACACCTAAGAACAAGGGCCTCGAGCGCCTAAATGCGAGTTAGAGGTGATGTCATGAGATGAGATGAGAGATGAGAGAAAGAAGTACCTGTAGCGAGCCTTCTCGCAATTCATCATCCGACTTCTCAACAGCCTGTAGGATTCCGGGAACAATGCTGCTAAGAACAGGAGCAATCTGGGAAGGAGACTGGCGGGCAACAGCTGCAACGAATTGGATGGTGGTCCTTTGTTTCTCCAAAGGAGCTGATGGCGCGAGATTAGGCAGCACGTCCGATGTCAACAGATCCGCAAACAGAGCTGGATTGGTGATGGGAATGAATTGGGAAAGTGTAGTGATCGCCCTTTTCCTCACTACTGGTCGTGGATGGGAAAGTAGAGGAGCGAGAACCTGAAGTGGCGTGGGTGTATAATTGCTAGCGGAAATGTGGTTGGGAAATCGGCTTATGAGGATCGATAGAATAGCAAGCGTCTCCACGAGTGCCTCTGGAGGCGTGCTAGGCTATAAGATTTATGTTAGCTGGTTGTGATCTGTCGTGATTAAATGTAATCTACATTTTGAATTTGACCCAGCAGTTTAGGCGTCAATTTCGCGCACGCGGTGGCAGCTATCTTGCCATCAGGTGGCAACTCTGCGGTGATCGTCTTCAATGCTGAAAAGAATCATTCAGCTGGGCCGGCCCCGAGCATAAGCACGATCTGGAGCGCACCGAGTCCTGAGATATCTCTAAGCTCCTCATCCTGACCACCCGAGAACTCGATCAGCTTGTCCACCACCAACTCCATCTGCGATTGTCTGAGGATCTTGATCAATTGTCCTAAGCTGGAAAAATATCATTGCATAAGAGAATGGGTATAGTAAAAATCGAGAATTGCATACCATTTGACTGCTTGGTTCTTCACTTCAGAGATCTTATCCTCAACCAACGAAAGAACCATCGCGAGGACCTTGTTCTCCATTGGCTCGTCTCCTTGGAAAGAACTTGGGTCCTGCCTGATCTCCGTCATCAAGTCGTTGAGTCCCATGAATCTGCCACTCGGAATTAGCATCCTGTTCAGATTAAGACGCGTCTCTTAAGGTTCACCGAAAGTCCTGGTCAGGGGACTGCATCTGTGCATCCAAGTTAGCAGATGTGCTTTGATATCCAATGCGTGATAACAAACCTTTTCGATGAGACTATTCATTAGGTATATCTTGGTCATTGTGGACGACGATGAGAGGAATGAAGAAAGAATCTGGCCCCAACATCGAGAACCAGAAATGCACTTATGATCCCATCACGTGACGATAACCCATAATTTCATCCGAATCGAGAATAAAAAGGCCAACGATGCTAATATAGAATAAAGCAAGAATAAAGCTGCTTTCATGAATGTTTTCAATAATTTGAAGTCAAGTAGAATAGAGTACAACAAAAACAAGAAGAAATTGAATAACAATTCTTCCATCGCAGATCAGTGCAGGCGGTACATGATTGTGTGATTAGCGCCGTTCGAGCTTGGTTCATCCTTGGATTCCAACTTAATCATCCAAGGTACTGTATATCTGAGCATCGTACATTATTGCCCACAAAGCAAGTAGTATGATTCATGAATGCATACATATTTCTCCCTCGTCCTTTGTTCTGAAAATAATAAACATTGAATCCAAAATGCTGAAAATACACTACAAGTTTGATGAAAGAAATAATTTCATGCTCCATCAGCACCTGGAAGATACCTTGTTAGTTTAAAAAGCAAATACAGAGAATGAGACGCACCCGATTCCTTTGTCCACTCTTCGTGGCGTTTGATATCAGCTTCCGTCACCGTTGGCCGCGTAGAGCTCAAAGATTTCAAAAAGTCCGCCACCTTGAGAGGAGGCTCCAGTAGTTCTTCCGACTCGATATCCGACCAGGTCTTCTCCTCAGCATCTGGATCGCCCGGTGAACAAGGGGTCCACTTCATCACACCGTCGACGTCAACTTTCTTGAAATGTGTTGCCGAAATGACTTTGCGGACAGGCTGCATGAGCGCATCGCGCACGACGATTGAAATATCGGATCCGGAATAACCCTCCGTTCTATCGGCTAGTGTACGGTAGTCCTTATGCGAAAGTTCACAGGGAGTCGATCCAACATGAATTTCGAACATGCGCCTCCGAGCTTCTGGGCCAGGAAGGGGTATGTATATTCGTTTCTCGAATCTGGTGTTGTCTTAGCTGGAAATAAGAGAGCATAGAGGAATACATACCGACGCTTGATGGCATTGTCGAGTTGCCAAGGAATATTTGTCGCACCGAGAACGAGAACTCCGGTATCGTCGTGCCCAACTCCATTCATCTGAACCAAAAACTCCGTCTTTATCCTTCGCGATCCTTCGGATTCGGATTCATTACGCGTTCCAGTCAACGAATCAATTTCGTCCACAAAGATGATGGCAGGTTTGGATTCCCGTGCAAGTTGGAACAAGTTCTTGACCAATCTAATAGTTGCGTTGAGCGCCTTGGTAACTGACAAGAACGAAGTACGCACCTTTCCGAATCTCCTTGCCATTTGCTCACCAAGTCACTCGAGCTCACGCTGAAGAACGTGCTCTTTGCCTCGGTAGCAACCGCCTTCGCAAGATATGACTTTCCTGTTCCCGGAGGTCCATACAAAAGGATACCCTTCCATGGCGTACGCTTGCCAGTGAAGAGATGGGGGAACTTGATAGGTAGAATGACAGCCTCTTTGAGAGACGCCTTCGCTCCTTCGAGGCCAGCTACGTCGTCCCATTTCACATTTGGCTTCTCAGTCAAAATGGCTCCTGCGAGACCAGCTCGCAGTTTCTTGGTCTCAGGATCCTCGTCCCCGTCGACACCATCTTCCTTCCTGAATGAACGATGTCAATAGACATAGGGATTCAAGGTCCTGTCCACTCACGATTTCCCCGTTGGCCCTGTGGCACCTCCGCTTCCATTCACGCCAATAGCACTCTTCCCGCGTTTCTCAGTCATGAGATGGTCTTTCAACATTTCCGCGCGACCGAGGTATTCGCTGATTTTCGACTTGATCAACTGCTTTGATTTATCATTCTTTTCATCTACGGGATATCAACAAGGGTACCCGATAGACAGTAAGGTTACTCACATTTGAGGGCTAGCATAAAATAATCAAGGGCATTCTGATAGAACTTGTAGGCCTCGGCATAGTTGTGCTTCGTATCCTCATCAATGGCCTTCTGCACAATCTCTATTGCCCGCTATTCGACTGATTCAGTTCAAGAAGGCATGGATAGAGAGAGCCACTCACGTCTAGGTTGTTGGTGTTCGACATCTAAGGAGGGAAAGATCGAGCGCTGCGGCCGCGGTTGAAGTTATAACTGCGAGACTACAAAGGAGCTTTGAGATTAACCCAGGACAAGTTCCCACGACTTCATCAAGTGTTTGCCACTGCCCTTTTTTCGTCGAGTCATTCTCTCATCTGGATTATGCACAACTCACACGGAATTCTTCTCTTTGGTTTATGTATCTTACTCGTTCAACTGGAAGCTTCTCAGTCTCATCAAAGATTAATACTATATACTACTACTAGATAAGTTCCTCGTTCCTCAAGGGGCCTCAAGCTCAGCGTAACTGATTACATCGCACAGGTAAGATGAGCCAAAAGCATGGTTCACATTGTCAGGTCGCATCATACAAATTAAACCAGTGATATATGCATACTCAATCCCTGAAGCGGGCCTCGAGTTCATCGTTGAGGTCGATGAGCTCACGGGCGCTAAGAATTTCTGCTTCGCGGGCAGCAACAGCGGGCGCGGCATCAGCGGGGGCAGCATCAGCGGGGGCAGCGCTAGCATCAGCAGGGGCAGCCTCGGCGGGGGCAGCAGCAGCAGGTTCAGCAGCAGCAACAGCAGCTGCGTGTTTGTGGTGCTTCTTGTGGTGGTGCTTCTTGTGGTGCTTTCCGTGCTTTCCGTGCTTTCCATGCTTTCCATGCTTTCCATGCTTTCCATGTCGGCCGTGCTTCTTGCCACCGCGCGCCTCAAGTTCGAAATCGTATTCGCGCGCAGACACGGTGGACGCATCAGCAGGAGCAGCCACAGCGTCAGCAGGTGCGGGCTCAGCAGAAGCGGCGGCAGCTGGTTCGGCGGCGGCGGCAGCAACAGCAGCGTGCTTGCGGTGCTTCTTGTGGTGCTTCTTGTGGTGCTTTCCGTGTCTGCGACGGTGTCCGCCATGACCACCTCGCGCCTCGAGGGAGCTCAATTCTTCGAAATCGCGGGCATCGAGGGCTTCAGCATATTCCAACTCGCGAACATAGTTGTGGTAAGCCTGGGTGCGTCAATATGAATATGTTTTCCACGCGCTGAATATTCGTGATTTATGCGTACCTCTTCGCGCGCCTCGAGCTCCATATTGTCGTTTCGGGTTATGAGAGAGTCGTAGTCATCGAAATCCTGCTTTTAATCAGCTTTGATATATGGAGGCGATTATCTGAATTTTACTCACATAGGCGAGGACACTGGTCGTTCCAACAACAACGGCAGCGATGAAAGGAAGGGTGGTAGAGAAACGCATATTGAATGTTTTGAAAGTTGGTTAAGATTTGACAGCGAAATAGGACCAGCCTGTAACGGAAAATCATCGAACATCATCAGCAAATATTCCTGTATGGCGAGGAAGTGGTTGAAATTGTACCTAAGTTTGAGATGTGAATGCACCGGGCACTTAAAGAAAGAAACTTAGCATGAATCCCCATGCCTTTTATATGCTTCTGGTACGTTTCCAGGATCAGCGGCAGAGTAGCCACATCAATGATAGATTTGAAGGGATTACGTTTCATCCATCCTTCACGGCGTTTCACAGGAGGCGGTGAGTGCGCGGCGAATGAACGGCAAAGAATTGGCAGTGGGTGCCGCAGGCGGCAAATGTCCAGGAAACACCATCATCCACGGAGGAGCTTGGGCACTGCCATAAATGCTTTGCGCTCGGCGTGAATAGACCAGGCAGTGCGCCGTGGCTCAGCCTCCACCTGCTGCCACAGGCCTTTCCTCACCCAATTTTCATGATACATATCAAGTCCTCGAGAAAATGTGCCGTTGAAACTGTCCTTACTCTTGTCCATGATTGCCTTAGATTGCAGATAATGGCATTTGGGACTCGGGAGTTATCACCAGTAGTGGGAGTCGCAACACCGCCTAACACCGCCCAGGCTAAGTGTATGATTGACAGCATCATGTGTTCTCCACAGTAGCCTGACTGTAACTGATTTGCAGGAGAGATTATCTATGATTAGCAAGAGGCTCTAATTTTACATTTGATCCTCAGATAATTACCTGCGAAGTGGCGCACTCCACGCATCATCCTATAGAACTTCGTCGCCCCGTCGTCAGCGGGGAAGGTGATCGCGCTCGCAACATCTGCATGTCGTTATGGAACCGTTTCAAGTTTTGAGCTTCAAGCGCATTACACAAGTTCAGAATGTTGCATGTCGCTTTCAGACATAGGAATGTCACTACTTGCCGTGGAACTGGACATTTTTGGGACGATGGTAAGCGGCGACATTGCAACAGCCAACAGTTTCCTGATTGATATTAATAAGAGAAAAAGTCAGTGCATCAGAAATAAGATTAGAGGCGGGGGGAGGGGGAAGGGGGCTGCGGCGCACCGTAACATTGCGCGCATATTGGCGTTCTCCGAGAACCCCAATTATTTTCCTTGAGCCGGTATCTCATAAAGCATAAGTATTACTCACAGATATCATAGGCCACGATGCCGCGCGAGTAACACATTCGGGTACGAGGTACGAGCCTTAGCCGCCGCCGCCAAAACATTGACCGCATACCACATCGGCCCTTAAAATCAGCGACCGGCCTGAAACTTGTGAACTAAACGACGGGACACGCTGAATTTCGGTCCAGGAACATGTTCATTATGGATTGGCATTTGAATTTTGAGTAGATATCATTCAAAGAACTGGTAGGCGAGATCCAGAATAGCTCATTGTTTCACTTTAATTTGCGGTAGCCAAAGATAGGGCGTCGGGGAGCTGCGAGTGGGCGAGACCTAGTGGGTAGAGAGTCAAGTAAGTCAACGCGAAGCCGCAAATCTCAGCGTCTGCAGCTTAGCCGAGTCAAATTTGTGGCGCTCCAAGCAGTGTTTCTTTGGACTTGCTTGTTTGATAGTGGTAACGAAGCGACGGTGATATCCCAAATAGGCAGGTAATTGTCCATTTCGGGAGCTGTGCACTTAGGCTAAGAAATACTGCACTCACAATCTATCGCCTCATAAATTTGGTTCATAGAGGTTCAACTATGCCAGATCGAGCTCCTTGATGCTCAGCAAGCATATCAATAGTACGAGGCGTTCAAATGCTCCAAAAAAAAATGCCCTGCCACCATTTTACGAAGTGGCAGGGTAATTAAATAAGGATAGAGTAACTCTGTAAGTTTCTCACTCTATTCACCTGCACTGCGTACGTATGTTAATAAAAGATGACATCTCGATGTCGTGGCAGAGCATTTCCCATCGTACGCTATCCATCTCACTTATCGTTAGAGACTTTTTTAGTGGGGACCCTGTTTCAAAGAAACAATGCGCCACTGGCATTGTCAATGGTCAACGGGAAACAGCCAAATCCAACCATTGAAGCCCAGTGAAAACAAGTTCCACCATTACTGTAATGATCGCTTCATTTATTTTAGGCATATCTCCCCATCGTGAAAGTACTTGAGTAGAGAATCAAGCACATTTTAATACATACTGCGACTCTGTTCAAGAATAGTGCTATGCCTCATGCTTATGTTTATAAATCAAAACCGTGCAAGTCAGGGTATGTACTGTGCGTATTCCTTCGGGCCTGGAGCCGATAATGCAGGCGTGTAGTGTAGCTGTGCAGGGCCAAATTACACATTTAACCCAAGGCATCCGCACCTCAATTGATCGGAATGGAATTATGACATAGAGCCCTACAAAGTCAAGCACAATGCACTGTCAAATGCACGGAGCTTATTGCGAGAATAACACTGCATGACCAAGGGTACGTACAGCGGGAACTTATACGTCCAAGCTGTACATCGAGGTATTCCATAGCTATTGAATTTTTTTATGGAACGACTACGCTGGGCGCCTATATCAGCCACCTCCTTATATCACGGGTGCAGATATCAGGATTCTGGGGAACTTTGGAAGCATTTTTTGTATCTAGGCCTGCAATGGACTTTCTCAGCCCTCCAAGTTAGTATCACAACGAGCCTCGTCCATTTATTTCGGCCTCAATACTGAGAAATTTTGACAGTATCTTCCGGCAGGAAAGAGCAATTGCTGCTCTTTCGCAAGCTTCTTCCAGGAAGGATCGATTATTCCCATTCCTTGTCTTTTATGTATGACTACGAACATATTATAGTTCTTCCAATCTCAGTATTTCTCGGGACCTGTATCGATTATTATTTTTGGCTTCGAAAACGAGGACGGCGTTGAACTATGTAAGGAAGAGTGTCCGTACATTTGTACGTTTCATCTTGTCATAGTTGGAGTGCCATCTGCCTTATAGACGGGCTGCGGGCACATGCGATAAGATACATTCACCCGACTTCCTCACCGTATTCCGGTTCCCTGGCCATCTTCGGAGAGCGCGGTGGTACAATATATAGCAGTTTCTTCCTGTTTATTTTTAGGAAAGCAGAGATATTGCGAGACGAAGCTCACGATCACTTCCAAACGGATGGCTGAAGTGGGAAAGGAGAACACGATAAATAGAGCCGGATAGCACAATCGATACCTGCGTCCCATCGCAAAAAGTGTCATGGAGTGAGCAGTCATTACGCGAGTATTAGCCTATAAACTTCGTGCGAGAGCGGGAAGGACAAAAGAGATTTCGCCGCTGATAACACTCGGGTGAGATAATGGTATAGAATGAAACGACTCGAGTGCACCTGCCATAGTCGTAATATATACCGCGGGACACGAACACGAGACGACCCTCAGCAGGAGCCACTCTACCGGGGTAGTAAATGTTTGCTAAATGGAGTTTGCTCTTACTATACTGTCGTAAACTGCGTGCTATTTATTATTGCCCAGAATTAAACGTGAAGGCGTCCATCGCATTGAAAGTGGTCATCAAGACTGCTGTGCAATACCTTGTGATCGCTGCCCGAAAGTTGAGTTCCGAGTTATGAAAGCATAGGCGCCTCATAGTACTTGTGGGTTAAGCTCTTGGAGAATTCTCGTGAAGCAACAGGCTTAAGCCATTGCATGCACCACTACAGCTTCTATTTCGACATATTTTACATTGATGCCCAGGCCAAGGATCGATCCGGAGGAATGTAAGATAAGTGGTCGCGCCGGAAGCTATACTGCGTAGCCCAGAAGAATTTGTGTGCGCACATACATGGACGAGGATTTGTCACCGAGATATCGAATGTTCCGCGCAGAAAGACGTTTCTGGTGGAAGCAGCAAAAATATTATGCGAGGGTTGGGGAACCATTGGTATTCTTTGCATTAAGACAAGCTGGACCTCGGTTATAAGCAAAACGTACTCTGTAAAGTCTGCTTATGAGCAGAAATTGGCCTCGCACGTCCTGCCGCGAGACTCAGACCCATGGGGCGCGCGTCACCTTGCATTATTTTTGGATATGCTGCAGTGATCAAGTGAAGATGCACAAGCGAAGCGCAGTTCGTTATTTCAGTAAAATTTTCGAAGATCCTCGAGGATGTAAATCCTCCATATCGAACACCATAGAACATCAGAAAACGAGAAAACGAGGGTACAAATACAAGCTGTTCAATGCCCATTGATGTTGCCATTTCAAACCGATCTCTCGCTATCTAATCTGATGATCAGCGCTCACCGGTCACGTCATCCAGTAAGACCGCAGATTTAATCTAGCAAATCCCGTGTGGGGAAATATGTAAATGCAAGCGAGTCTTTGAGTACAATACAGTATCATACAATGCGGGAGTTGAATATAAAAACAAAATGCATGAAACAACACAAGAAAACGCCCGAGCCCAACCAAAAAAAAGAAAGAAAGCGGATCAGTTGATTTTCAGAAGCTCAACCTCAAATCTGAGTGTCGAATTCGGTGGAATAGTAGGAGGGAAGCCCCGCGAACCGTACGCCTAGACCAACAAGGTTTAGTTTCATCTTTCAATACACAAAAAACGCGTAAAACGCGTACATAATCTGGGGTTGCTGTGAGTATTGCCTTCTGACCGAGGGATAATTGCAGTACGCCTAAGCTCAAAAAACGTAAGTCACGGAAATACAAACAGACAAATGGATTTACCCTCGTCCCAACCCTTGATTACTTTTCCTGTCCCTATCTCAGTCTGGAAAGGAGACCCTCTGCGTGGAGTCGAAAGTTGAAACGTGAGCTGAAAGTGCAAGCCGTGAATACGCACCGGTCGCGACTGGAGTCAAACTTTTTACCATCCATGAGGGAGCCAACATAATGAATAGTCACTTTGTCTGAGGAGTCGCGATGAGAAATAAGCAAAACAAAATAATAAGCGCGCAGGACACATACCGCCCTTCTTGGGGAAGGTACTACCATCGCCCGCTACAAGAGTTTCAACGGTGACACCCTGGAAGATGCGATGAATACAGCGAAGGACGAGTCTGAACAACAGCAGTACTGACCATGAAGAAATGTAGACCACTGGACTATCAAAGACAAGGTAAGAGACGCTCAGAGTGGGGCTCCTTTATAGGCGATGTGCGGATCTTGATCCGGCAGATCGGGGGTCGGCCGGCTTCAATCTGACTGACGCCTCCGTTCAAGTTTGGCCTCCGTCCCAGTCTACCCCAATCCCGCCCCCTTATCGATATCGATTGCCAGTTACGCTACGCCGGCACTTGTACTTTGCGCCATTGTATTTCGAACTCCACTACTCTTCTGATAGATTCTCCAAAGAGAACGAATGCAGAATTGGGCATTCCAAAAACCATGTATGTACAGTGGAAAACATATGCGAAGTCGATCCCGATCGTAATCTGCGTGCGCAATCTCCAGTGCCTGGGTAAAAAGGAAAGGCGTATACAGTCCTCCTTCGTGGTAGCTGTAGTAACATCTTGTACACTTCCACGTAAAAAAAGTGGAGGTCAAGATCCATCTTCTCGTTTTGCCAACTCCGCGAAGTAGCTCGGTCCCAATTCTGGATCATAACAAGCATCATCATTCGCGGAAGGGAAACATGACGTGGGGTTCCAGGGTTCTAAGCTGTGCTATTCGTGAATCCACGGAAATATTTTCCGTCGTATGAGAACGGAGAAACAATGTATTGCAAGAAAGCCACGAACGACATACGGAAGGCAAAAGCCAAGAATGTTGCGGCGAAGATTCCTCATTCAGGGATCGATATCCAATTTCTCGGTCCCAGAAGCTGGGGAGCAAAGATGTCGACTCCCGATCATACCTTGAAATATGATGACAAAAACGTATCATAGATTGTCGTTCGAACACTGTCAACAGAAAAACACTGACAACCAGGGGAAAAAAAGAAGCGACGAACTTACAAGCGCAGGTAGCTTTAAAATCCAAATTGAATCGGCATTTCGATTGCTTAAGATATCAGACTCACCCGAAGTAGACATTTAAGCACACAAGCCCGCGAAGACAAAATTGATGGGGTATCGTCGGAAGACCAAGAAGGACGAACGGCACCGGGAACAATGGGCGACAGAGACCCTCACCCCATTTTTTGAGGGTGCGGTGCGAATAATATGCGTTCAGCGACGACATGTCGACTCCCAACCAAGGGCTTTGCATGTGCATTCGATACGTACGGACTCTGTAAGACAGAACGGCAGCAAAAAGGGTGCGCAGCATATACACGTACTCGGACTCGCTCGAAGGAGGGCTCAGATGTCTGAAGCGAGGAAGAGAATTTCCGTTGCCAATTCCACCAACTCGTATCAGTTAATTGCCGACAGAATAAGTAATATGTAGGTGGCGGAGACTTGATGATAACATCGAAGGACGCCCTCGACCGAAATTAGAACGGCCGAAAGCATTGCAGATAGTCTGTGTCGTATCGTGGCTCGTATCGAGATGAACATGAGAGAGACGCAACGAGGAGGAGTTCAAGTGTCCTGGATGGGAGAAAGAAAGAGAAGCTGTAATCGGAACCGATGACGGAAAAAACTGGAGCGGACTATTCCGAGGAAACCGTCACATAGTCAAAGCCTGGGGAAACTATGTATCATTGGTCAGAAACATAGATATTGATGCCGATATGACTGTCGCATTGAATGTTAGGTTTGAGGCCTTGTGAATACACCACAACGAAGTCGACACCTAGAAGTCTGATGATGCCTTGTTGCAAGAAAACATGAGAGAATTTAGCCTTCAAAATTTGAGTTTAGGAATATTAGATCAACTTGCCTGACAGTTTCCATATCGGCATCAAGGCGTGAACACGACGTTGGAAAAGCACGAAGACGATGTGTCGTCTCGGAAAGTCACGTTAGATATAAGCGAAGAGAGACTTCCACTTTTTGGAGATATGGTGTCAACATCGACTTCAAAGAAAATCCGAATCCGTGAACACAGAAGCACTGACTGCGGTCAGAAATTATCTCAAAGGAGACACGAGAGCCCAGACTTCGACGGCAATGCCACCAGCAGAACGCAGCCAGGATAAACGCACAGGTCTGCAATGCGTCGTCCGAACGACTCATGTCACGGAAGCAAACCGTATGTCGAGCGCAGAAGGAAGTGGGGCGAAACATGAGCAGGATTGCGAGTGAGAAAAATTGTCTAAAGCGAGAGCGAATCTGCTCTGCAGGCAAGAGGGGTGCAGGTAAGCTTTGGGAATATGTAGGAGGTGAGGTGCTGCGTACCGTAGCCCGAGAACTGGTGGAGGTCCGTCCGTCAAGGTCCAAAAATGCTCCCCGCCATTAAGTGTGTCAAAGGGCATGTCTGCCGAGCTTTAAATGCGTTGGACCTGTTTTACTTCAGCGAAACGTTGCTGGTGGATGTCAAGAATTCAGAACAAAATTCTGGCAGCATATCGGACGGTCACGCGTCCCATCAAACTTAGACGTCGACCGGGGATGGAGAGTCAGACAGCCGACCCATTATTCGAGGGAAACCCTTGTAATGAGTTTCCTGCAGGATATGACCGAACATTTGGCTATACGAATTCAGTACAGATAATTTGAGCAACGAACAAAAGGCGATAAGTAACGATCTATTAAATAAATTGGGATTATATCCAAAAATTAAACCATATCTTCGATCTCCAGGAATTATTCCGCCCTCCGTCTGCATTCTTTTTCTTATCAAGACACACCACTGGTTTTAATGGGAATGGGACTTAGACTGTCTGCAGAGCTATACTATTTGTATCGCTTTCATATCCTCATGACTTGTGAGCCGGCACCAGCCAGAACGTTGCAATTGGTGATAGCATTGACAATGAAAGGGCCTATTTTGCCTGGCAGAATTTTGTGAGTCGTATAGAGCTCTGCGCGTACCTGTCGATAAAATCTCGTCCAATAGTCGAAGAGTGCCTAAACTCCGAGTCGCAGCATTTTATTATCCTGGGCTGCACATGAGGTAGTAACCATGCTGTTACACCATGACTCATTCAAAAAAATGAGAAAACCAGTGCTCTTGCGAGCAGACCTCGTGCATATAAATTTACATTGTAATTTACACTGTAATTGACATATTAATTGACATGTTAATTGACATATTAATTGACATATTAATTTTAAGCGCCCGTAACAGTCACGTGTATCCATCGTTAGCGTTGGGCACTCCACTCATCCTCCGAATTGTGGATTCTTGCGCCTTATCAACCACTCGCAAGGTCTTTCAGCCCCCATATAATTCCCTCGCTTTCTTTATTAATCTGTATCATTCCCTTCAAATGACTTCTACGCGCCAACTCCGAAGTTCCAAGCGTCGAGCGCTCACTCAGAATGCAGATCAACATCCCTCGGTCACCTCATCGTCAATACATACCCCAAGACCACATTTACCCAACACACGAGGTTTTACTTCCCTTTCAAATGAGATCTACCTCGAAATCCTTTCTCATTTTCCCGCTTTCCCATTTCCCACTCAACACCAAAGAAAGGAGGTCGAATTATATGGCCCCAGACGGCTCGCGCTCGACGCGCTCTCACGGACGTGTCAAGCGTTGCGGCGCATCTTCTTGCGGTATCGCTGGCAGCGTATAGAGGTCTACCACCGCATGGACCTAGGGGATGGCCCCCTCCCTAAAATACGCTATAAGAACGGCAAGACAGTCTCGGGGAGTAAAGTCTACGTCCTGGAATTGGTGCAACAACTGGAGACGGTTACCGTTCGGGACCCGGGTTTGGTAAAATACGTCAAGTGGGTAAAGTTGCAGTCGCACTTTGTGAACTTAGCTGTTGTGTGTACTTATCTGATCCCTCTTATCAGCGTTCTTGATATCTTCGTGGCTGATTATTCTGCCAAAACGGTGCTTCCTGAATTAGCACGGTGTATCGCGCAAATGCCAAATCTGCACGCTGTCCATATCCACTTCGACATTGGACAGATTAAGCTAGTCGGTGAAAGTTTTACTGCTTATACCTACCCACAAATTACGGACGTATATATTCCAACAAATGGATCCTCTTTTCTTCTCATTGCCCTGCGGTAAAGCTGGTCAATCCTTTATGGCCAAGATGGAACAACATACAGAACTTCCTGGAGGATGTTATCCCGGCTTGTCCATCTATCGAGGTGCTGGGACCAATACCTGTGTTAGGAGCCCGACTGACGGGACCGTTTGAGACGAGGGATCTTGGCTTCTATATCTGTGAGCCCCTCGTCTATAGTGATTAACTGAATACTCCCCATAGTGACATTCCCCTTGTATACGCAGCGTTGATCTCCCAGCTTGAGAGCTTGCGTGATGTCACCTTCGAGTTAAATGAGCTTCCGGCTGACACGGTATGTATTTACTTGAATAAAAACAAGACCTCGTAGGCGTAGTTAATGACCATCAATTAGGACATAAAACAACTACAAAAGATTCCCAGTTTGCGAACAATACGGCTCATATTCAAGCTACGTAGCGAATTCACGGAGAGTGATGTGAGCTTATGGAGGCTGTCTGATATGGAAAGATTGATTGAAGGAAAGCTTACTGAAATTGTTATTACCGTAAAAGATTGAAATGTAATATGTATGACTATCACAATTAGGACTGCGCCCACACGGAGGCCCAAAATTAAGCGCCCACCGATCGCTGGCACGTGAGCGGGTTGAGTTGTGTTGGACTTGGAGAGGTTGTTTCTTGATTCTCTTCATAAGAGGATTAATTGATTCTCCGTTGGACTTCGTGATTTATTCCGAGTTTGCATTACAAGTAGAGTTTTGCCTCATCTTTAAAAGAAACCAAAGCAAGCTTAGATCCCGGTCAAGAGTCGACACCACCAATGCCCTATGTAGCTGTCAAAGCGGGCAGGCGCCCCAGAGTGTTGGTGAAGGTATTTGATGAGATTCTGCCATAGGTAAAAATTGCAGAAATGAGGCGGCGCGTTTAAGGGCGCCTAGACTCTGGAGGGTAGACAATGCAAATGCCTCGACCCTCCCCAATAGATAACTTGAACTTCATCGTGCATGGGCTCGTCGTCCGAAGCTCGAGCATCTTAAGGACCCAGCGGTGGCAAGCGAACACTCAAGGACCTACTTCTCGCGTTGCGTTTTAGTGCGGTTTGTTTGAATACATCACCGCATTTTTGACATGATGCGATTCGTGGTAGGGGTCGCGAAAGTACGCTAGCGCTAATACTTTTTAGTGGACTGTGGCGTCGTACGATAGACTGACTAGCTTTCAAGCCTTGACGTACTGGTGCTGAGATTTAGTCTCGAATTTAAAATTGGATGCGCTGATCACCGGCACCGATGACTTATGCGCGTTGCCATAAGATCGCGAGGAATTCATTCGCGTTGAATTCCCCCAGCCTGAACAGGCCTTGTACCACCGAAAGGGTCAACCTAGGACCTTCCTCTAAGACCTTTCTACACCATCTTATCGAGCGAAGCATGCATGATCAGGAATGGTGCATGATGCATGAGGGGTTTTGACATGAGAGCAACGCCGGGGCGTGTACGGTGCCAGTAAGCGTGTGGCATTGCCATATGGACGCCGCTCGTCGTCGTCGTCGTCACGTCTGTGGGCGTTGGAAGAACTTTGGGAAGTGCTGCTGCAGGATTCGGATTGGCGACGGTCGATGGGGCAGGGAAGAGAAGACGGGGGTGCGTAAATGAAAATTCATATAGGAAGATAGAACTCCACCCGGTCAGCCGGCCGTCGTTTCGTTTCGTGCATCCGCGGCGTGCGCCCCGGTTGCAGCGTGCATCGCGCTTCGCGCTGCCTGATAATACACAGAGTGCGATAGAGTTTTGGAATCGTACCTTCTTTCCTCTTCATGCCCCCGTCGTTCACCCTGCGCGAGTTCTCCGAGCTGGTGTCCACAGCGTTCGATAATCACGGAGGTGGATATGAGACGCCGGTAGCGTCCAGCTTGCCGCGCCGGGCGTTCTATCCAGACCGTTCCAAGGCAAGTCTCCGAATAATTAAATTTGTTATCCCTGAAACGCGTGTTCGTCTCTCCCATCAAACTGGGCTAGTCTTGTCGCTTTTATTTTTTTCTGGACTTTCTTGTCCGTCCGATCTTTTTCTTACTCTCCTTCGAACCGACAGCGAACGATAGACTGCGCGAGCGATGCGCAGAGCCTAGTCAATTCATATTCGGATTCCTCCTATCACAGATCATCGCAATACTCACATAAGATGCTGCTCGTCGCACCCCCTGGGAACCTACCTCCTCCGAACACTCCTATTATCTCTGCATCCATGTCTGCCATCGACCTCGGGGCCAACTGTCTGAGCATGGGCATCGGGAACGCCGGATGCGGCGGCGGCGCTCTTAGCAAGTCAGCGATCGAGGCCATGGACGCTGCGAACGTACACGCCATATCCACGACACCTACGACGACGCCAACAACGCCACCCTTTCCGTCCTCACCCACCCAGCGCCCCCATCCGCTCGCGCTCTTCGCCAAAATCAAACGGCAGTTGTCGAAGAACAACCTGATGGCGGGCTCACCTCCGACACCTACGAGCGCCTCTTTCAGCGCTACGGGGATGATGGGCATGGACTTGGACTACACGCCTCCCGCTGAGCAGATTCGACGTTCAAACCGCATCTCGTTCGCGCCAGCGCCCTCCTTCCACCGCGCCTCGCTCACAAGCACATACTCCGACGCGCCGGAGACCGTCAATGGGTCAATGTCGATCTCGGTACCGAATCGTCGACAAAAGAAGAACAAGACTTCCAAGGGCAGTGGGCGGGGGCGGCCCTGGTCTGAAACTTACGAGTCCGCATCCGTGTCAGAGACCTCGCTCGCCTCGATATCCGCCTCGACGCACTCCTACTCCCTCGAGCTCTACTCGCCCTCACTGTATTCGGAGGGAAGCGCGTTCATCGGGGGTTCAGTCGTGTCTCATACTGACGGTGCCGGCATACCATCCATCATCGGCTCGTCCTCGTCCTTCTTTGCGGCCGTAGAGCGGGGGACGAACGGGCGCAAGGGACGGCGGGGGAGCGGGTCTGATGCGGAGGAGGATGATGATAGTGAAGATGAAAGAGGCTTCGTTGAGCCAGCGAGCTTCGCGGGCCACTTTGACTTTCCGGACAACGCCGCGTATTTCAATGGCGATCGGCGAAACGGTCTCCACAGGCTGAGCGACGCTCCTCTCGAGTCGAGTGCGCATGTCGTTGAAAGCCTAACAAACCGGCGCCGCCTCGAACGCCAGAGTCAAGAGCAGGAGCGAGAGCGAGAGAAGGAGGCGGAGGCGAGATTCGCGCCTTACCTTCCGCTCGTTATGCAGCACGAGCGTCGGCGTCAAGGTCTCGACGCGGAGGCGCGCGTGTCGCTTGAGGACGTCGCCTCGGTGCGTTCTGGGATGCGCACTTCAACCCCCATTGTTGCTGCGGCCCCGGTTGTGCGCCCACGCCAGCGTCAGCGGCGGCACGTTCCACCGCCTCTTTCGCCTTCGCCCGCGCCGCTGAGGTCTAATAGCAACAGCGACAGTGTTCAATTACAACATTCGTACACGTCTTCATATGTGTATGTGGTGGAACAACAGCCATATTCGCCAACCTCGAGCGCGTCGAGTCGGTCGCCCGTTACGCCGTCCACGCCCTTCTTTACTGCAGATGAAGCATCGTTGCAAGGTGGCGAGAACTTGGAGGAAAGTACGATGGATGGAGGTGAGGATGAGGAAGTTGATGATACTGTGTCAAGAATCAGTTCAATGCGCTCTAGTGTTGCGAGAAGGGGTGCAAAGGAGGAAGATAGGGTGCGTTTTATTCATTCCCTTGTGTGTAGCTTACAACAAGAGCATTATGCTAACCTGTCTTTTTTGGGGGATGTAGGCACTCGCTGCGCGTGTCTCGAAGGATACATTCGGGCAGCGGCAGGGCGCCACCGCGCAGACTCAGGTTGATGTCGTGGTCCTCCCGCCTACGCCAACCATGCCAGACCTCATCCCGAGGCGCTCAAGGCAGAACACGAGGGGTAGTTTCTCGGCGCCATTGTCGCCGCCGCCTTCTTTACCCCTGCCGCTGCTGCCTGCAACTGTTTCCCCATTAAGTTGCGGTGGTCATCTTGAAGTTAACGTGCGTGTTTTGTGTTAATGATTGCACGGAAAATTTTTACTGACTTCTAATATTTCCTGTTTCTTATTTTTTCTTACGGTATTTTTCTAGGCTTCACCCACCTCCCAACGCGACTCACTAACGACGCAGTCCTCGCTCGAGTATGCAGCCCACCGACACCCATCGCCCTTGGTCGGCATGCTGTCTAGTTCCAGCGAGAGCGAAGACGAAGCAGAGAGGGTGCTCGATGTGCATGTAGGAGACGATAGTGGGGTTGCTTTCGTCATGGAGTTGGATAGGCCACACCATCACTTCTTGTCCGTGACTCCGTTTGCGCATACCTCATCCCCAAGCACGGAGTCCAATTTGTCTTCTACGAGTACAAGCACAGAGTCAGAGTCAGACTCCGAATCCATATATGCGAGCTTGGAGGAGTCAACCTCACATTCTATCTCTTCCTCCTCCTCCGCGTCTTCCTCCTCATTGTCATCATCATCAACGTCATCATCCACCGCTTCAAACCTCACTTTCTTGTCCACAACATCCCGCGCGCGTGAGGCCGAAGCCATCCTCCGCGCCAACACGCGCGCCAATGCCACTGCGGACGGGCTCTTCCTCATGCCCGTGGAGAAGATCAAGATCGAGATAGGGCGGCAGATGGTGCAGCCTCGCCAGGGACAGGAGGTGGAGAGCTCAGGCGAGTGGACGCTCGGGCTCGGGATGGAGATGCCGACTAGTAAAGTGGGGGTGGGTAATGTCGGGGACGTGGGAAGTAAGGTAGTGGCAGCGGCGAATAAGGCGGAGGTGATCAGGGCTGGCGAGCAGGCCTTCCCTGTTTTGGCGGGCAATCTAGAGAGTACCCCAGCGAGAGGGGCGAAGAAGCGCGCAGTGGCGGCGAGATTGCCTGTAAGTCCGCCGCCTGTGATCGTTGCGCCTCAACCACGCATGTCAGTCCTCGTAGCGGCGACGGGTGCAGCTGATCGACGTGGCTTGCGCGAGAGAACACAGAGCGAGTCTGCACTTGGAGCCGGGGCAAGGAATGGGAGGAGGGAAAGCGGCGGGGCGGCGAAGCCAAATGATGATTGGACGCTGTCGCTTCCTCTGCCATCACTCAAGAAGGCCCCCCTCGAAAGGAAGAAAATGAGCGCCGAGCCTATTCTGCAGAGACGTCAGGCTTCTTTCCCGACACGCATGGGCGATGTGGAGGTGTTCGTTACGGATGTGGATGTGGAGGATATTGCATCGGCGGAGGCGGAGAACCTGAATGCCAGCTCAGACGGCGACGACCTCGACATGGACCTAGACCCTGATATCGACCTTGATGATGTTACTTCAAGTGAATCATACGCCCCTACAGAAGAGTCCGACCAAGGAGTCATTGCCCTTTGCGTTCCGCGCCTCGTCACACTCGGCAGCGGCATCGAGCGCGCGACGACCGGCTCTCCGCGCCCACGCATGCGGTCGACGGTGTTTGAAGACGCCGAAGAGGGCGCGCGCGTGGACAAGAGTCTGGCGAAACTGAACACACTATCCGCGGATCTGGCAAGGTTCAACGAGATGCTGCGCGCAGGGGGCTCTCGGCTGAGGCAGGACAAAATTGCTGCTGCTGCGGGGCGCCGGGCGGCGATAGGATATGAAGAAAGTTTGGCATCGCGCAATGGGGCATTGGTTGGGAAAGGGGAGGGACTGAAGCATGCGCGTTCGTTTGGGGTGTTGGGCATGGGCGAGGGCCCCCAGAGAAACAAGATTTCGAGAATGGCAAGCGCTGGTGATTTGGATCGGCCACGGCCAAAGGCGAACTTGACCGCTGGTTTCCCCAACTTCGCGCCTTCGTCTTTCCTATCAGTCATCGCCCCTGCATTGATTGACAATAGCCCGACGCTACCTCAGCCAGACACTCCAGTCCTGATCCAAGAAGAGTATCAGGGGACAAATTTCACCACCACCTCGAGGCCGTCCAGCACGGGCTCGAATGCACTGACAATCACGCCATCGTTGTCGCGCGCGTCGTGGCGCAACAGTGTCTGCAGTACTTCCACCACCACCAGCGTGAGCAGCACTAGCTCGGCGATGACGGCGACTATGGCTAATGCCAGCGTCAGCACGACCGTGGTCCAAAAAGCCCGTGCTCCGCTCCCGTTCGCGCCTCCTCCCTCCGCTTTTGCGTACAACCCGACTGTAATTGCCAAGGCTGAATCGGCGGTGGTGAACACGGCCCCTGGTGGTAGTGTCGAGGAAATCGCGACTTCTGTGCATACACGTCCTGGGCTTGCATCCGGGTCAGCTCTGAAGAGGAAGACCTCGACGTACACTTCGTCGAGGTCATTGTCTGTGAAGATCATTTCTAAACCTGTCGATACTGTGGCGGTTGATAACTCCACACCCACTTCGACGCCTGTGCCTACACCACTCCACGAGGCTGGTTTAGTGACTGCTGAATCCTCCACGCCGACGCCAGAACCATCTTCCCAAGATACTATACAACCACGTATCTCTATTTCTTCTGATTCTTCTGATTCAACTGCCTCTCCTATAATCACGCCGCCGCGGACTAGTATACCATTACCATCGCTATATATCTCTACTTGCCCGGTAGCGTCACCCCAGCAATTGTCGCGACGTTCATCTACTTCCTCTGTGATGTCAAGCGGCTCTGCACACTCGTCCGCTTCGCTGACTCCTACAATATCGCCAACATCGCCATCCTTTGATACCTCCTGCCTTTCGACGCCTCTCGCCAGTTCTTTCCCCCAACCGCCTGCTACAAATCCTATGTCGACATTATTTGGCGAGGAGCTTCGTGAACGGCTGACTGCTGCAGGTACCATCTCGAAATCAGCGGTGGCCATAGAGGTGGTAAAGTCGACAACACGGGAGAAAAGGTCCGAGTCCTTGTCATCGACATTGTCGACGTCTCCGAAAGGGATGGTAGGACTTACATTCGAGGAGCGGATTCGACGGCTCCAAGAAAACGGGATGGAGGCTGTTGTTGTGCGCGGTGTGAATACCAGCCCAAAGTGCGGCAGCGTATCGAAGACTATGAAAGACAAGGAGAGGGATGAATCAGATTCTTCTGATTTCTATTACAGTGCTCGGTCCAGCTTTACCTCGGTGCGTTGAACGATGTTGTTTTTATACCCTTCACCTCATATTGGGGGTTCATTGCTTTCAATCTTGTACATTCCTTTCTTCATGCTTTTGACTCCTATGTGGCAATGAATGAACCTACATCTTGTTATGGTGTTGTATATATCCCTCCCAAAGCCGCTCCTTTTGAATTGCCTAAATTTGCTTGTACTGATGCTCAACGATACTCAGCGCTCCCTCCGCTCCTTGACGTTTTATGATTGATGTTGAGTAGATTGCTTAATTTTTTCCTTGATTCCTAATTTTTTTTACTTATAATCGCAGGCTTGCTAGAGTAGTTATAATTTAGCCTCCTTGTGTCATCGCTATATACAGTACTTGGACTTCATGATGCCATCCTACTTATTTCACTATCTATTACCACATATCCATCAATTAAATTATTTTGCCTGATGCTCGTCTTGCCCGTAGTACCTGATTTGTGCAGCCAGATGACAGGGTGCTCTTATAAAGTACTATGACGTTGGAAATGGGGGGAAAGAAAGTGCGACGGTATTTATTACATAGAGGTAAATTTCAAAAGCATTCAAGTAGTTCGAAAAGGAGCATGCGCGAACGTGCTTCATGCCTAGTAAGTAGGTGCATTTCTGAGTAAATCTACAGGATGTCGACAATTAATCGTTTGCGATCTCCGAGGATTTGCTCCATTCTCAATTTCCATTCTTCTACATCATGAGCTTCAAAAGCTGACACTTCGAACGTGATTTGAACTGTCTGCAGGCTTGAGCTCCTCCATAGAGCTTTCATGTCCTAATAATTATACCGGCCGGGTCGTAAGCACAAGCTCAACTCGAAAAGGTCAAAGCAAAGGCACGCACCGCCTCATGCGGTAGCTTATGGAAAGACTTGAAGATAAGTTCTCGAATACTTTGAATCTTCAAAAGCTGATCTGAATAATCAACTGGATAATCAACTCAATGAGTTCATCCTTCAACACGTTGCAGCCAGGCATTAAGTCATGTTAGAAGTGGTTGCAACTCACATAATGAATTAGGGTTCAAATATGAAAGACCAATTGTTTCAACCAAGGGACATTTGGAGAAAATATCTGAGAGGAGATCTCTGTAACCCCAATGTCGAAATGCAGTAGTGCTGGGAAACACAGCCTTCACATTTGGGCACGATCCCAAGAAAGAATGGGCGTAGGCTGAAAGGCCTACAGTCCGAATTTGAGGATAGATGTAAGGAGCAAAAGTTTCTGTAATAAGCTTCTGTTCACCAACGTCGAAATGAATTTGAACAGTGTGCACATTTGGTAGGAGGGTGATACAGTGAGCTATTTCAGGGAGCATTGATTTAGCAGAATAGTTGGTTATAAGGATGTCGAGAATGCTATCCAGAAACCGGGTTTAAAATAAGATATTTGGTTGATGATCTTCCATGGTTTTCTCACCTAACAGATTGGGCCAAGATAGGATTTCGGACAGTTACGATTTCAAACTGGCGAAGCAATTCCGCAGCATAAGCTTTACTTGAGGAAAACACCCGTC
Organism: Pholiota adiposa; assembly: GCA_009935795.1. NCBI lineage: Eukaryota > Fungi > Basidiomycota > Agaricomycetes > Agaricales > Strophariaceae > Pholiota > Pholiota adiposa. The sequence goes on from QEYC01000037.1 coordinate 163,968, forward strand.
TGGTCTTGTGCACGATTCCGGGGAGGCGACCTTCTCCTAAATCCATCGTGTCATATACCTCTATTCTCTGCCACAGATACGGTAAGAAAACGCGTCGTAAAGAGCGGCAGGTCTGCGACAACGCATCCAATGCCAGTCGTCTATGGCCGTAAAGCTCGATATCCTTTTCGCTGTGCTCTGTCGGAATGGGAAAGGCCGGAAAATGCGACAAGATTTCCAAGTAAAGCTCGTCGGCGAGACAGGCAAGCCCTTGTGTGTTTGTGAGATGTAACGCTGGAGCGATCAGGGTATCGGATGATGAGTGTTCAGTTCGACGTTTGGTGCTTCGGAGTTGCCGAGTTGAAGTCATTATGGCCTAGCTGAAGCCGGAGAACGAAAGCTAGGATTGTCTACGTTTTCGCAATGGTCGAATCTACAAGAAGGGCATGTCGATAAGGCGTTACGCGTACGGTGGGCTGGCCGCTGGTTTCAATGAAATTCAACAAATAGATCTACACGTGATAATATTTGTTATTGCGGGCGATCATTGTGGGCGCCTACTTTTTGATGCGTGAAGGCGGAGAATCGAAGCATTCGAATCTTCACATGATAGGAATTTGAAAAAGGGTCTAACTACATAACAAGCAACTTCTTCTCCTCCTCGGGGAGAATTTTACTCATCCTCAACTTCCACTCCTGTATCTGATTAACTTTCAGTTTCTTCGATGAGAATATAATCTTCACAATCCGCAAAGGAGCGCATTTCCATATTGCTTCCATATCCTGACCCACGTCAACATATGTTAGACTTGTAGAACATGATGCACAGTGGCTGGAGGACCTACCTCATCAGGTGGAAAACTCCCAAATTTGAACGTCAAATTTTGCAAATATTTCATCTTCAACAGCGGTGCTAGAAGTTGGTAATCATAAGTTGATTTATTATGAGCAATGCATAGGCGACGAGGACTCACTGTGCTCTAACAGACTCTTCAGCTCTGACATTAAATCAGGACATCTGACTGAAATTGGCCCAATCGTTTCGACGAGGGGGCAATTAGCGTGAATGACTTCAAAAAGGTCGCTTTCGTATCCCTTATGCTGCGTGGTGCCCTTCGAGCTCGGAAAGACAGCCTTCACATTTGGGCAGCATTTCAAAAAGTCGGAGGCATATGTCGAGAGACCAACGGTATGGACCTTTGGGTACCTGTACGAGGCAAAGTATTTACCGGCGAGCTTCATCTCGCTGATGTCAAAATTAACGTGAATGGTATGCACGTTTGGCAGGAGGTTGATGCAGCGTGCTAAGTGAGGAAGTAGTTTTTTTGGAGTATGATTGGGGACGACAATGTCGAGGACGCTAATTAGCAACTTGAAAGTCAGACGGTGGAATAAATTATCCTTCGCTCACCGGACGAATTCTGCCAGGCTCGGATTTCGAACGGTGACTACCTCGAGCTGTCGAAGCAGTTCCGTAGCATAAGCTTCCCCGGCCGCATTATTTCTGTTTGTCTGCCCCCAGCTGGTCTTATACCAAATGCTAGGGAGCGGGCCCTTTCCAAGGTCGACCTGGTCGTAGACTTCGATGCGCTCCCAGAGAAGTGGCAAGCAGATACGACGCAAAGACCGGCACGTCCGTATGGCTGTCCGAGTGGGTAAAAATTCCGCGAACACTTTTTGTAATTTAGTCAATGCGTGCCATAACACTTTGTGACCTTTTATTGCTATTTCTAACTCTTATTAGTTACTCAAATACAAAAATTACCCCGCGCGCAAACACTTATCGTTCCACAGGAACACTTTTACTTGCGCGCAAACACTTTTAGGCCCGCGCAAACACTTTTGGCCCCACGCAAACACTCTTAAACAATTTAAGGCCTGCGCAAACACATTTACCTGTGCGCGCACACATTTATACCTCCCCGCAAACATTTATATCGCAACATTGAGCGCTACAAAAGACTTATGGCCGACATGCCGAGATTATGTAATTGATCCTTTCTCGGCATCGGCTAATACTTGCCGGGAAACCCAAGGCGGAGACTGAGAAGGACTATGGTGTATTTGAATTGAAATTAAGCTGTAAGTACTCAACTCCATAGATAATTATTGAATAGGACACTCCAGCAACGCGAAGTCGTTCAATCTCCGCTGCCGGTAGTTCGGCAAGAGTTAGTCGATGCCGAGAAAGGATCAATTACATAATCTCGGCATGTCGGCCATAAGTCTTTTGTAGCGCTCAATGTTGCGATATAAATGTTTGCGGGGAGGTATAAATGTGTGCGCGCACAGGTAAATGTGTTTGCGCAGGCCTTAAATTGTTTAAGAGTGTTTGCGTGGGGCCAAAAGTGTTTGCGCGGGCCTAAAAGTGTTTGCGCGCAAGTAAAAGTGTTCCTGTGGAACGATAAGTGTTTGCGCGCGGGGTAATTTTTGTATTTGAGTAACTAATAAGAGTTAGAAATAGCAATAAAAGGTCACAAAATGTTATGGCACGCATTGACTAAATTACAAAAAATGTTCGCGGAATTTTTACCCACTCGGACAGCCATACGTCCGCGACAGCGCAGATAATGTCGGACGCCTCTGACCGTAGAGCTCGATATCCTCTTTCTTGTGCTTAGTCGGAAAGGGGAAGGGAGGAGGAAGGTGCGAGACAATCTCCAAGTAGATCTCGTCCGCGAGGCATGCGAGTCCTTGTGTGTTGGTCTTCAGCTGACGTCGTGGTGCTGTAGCTCTTGCCACGGTGCCGGTGGCTGGGGGCTGTTCAGTTCGGCGACGTTTAGCTGTAGTGGAGCTCCGAAGTTTTCTAGTAGAAGACATTCCAATAGGTTATAGACTTGAGGTAAAGCAAGTCCTGGGTGCTTTCGAGCTTCTTGGAGGGTCGATGGAAGAAGAAAGAAAAATTTGAAGGAAGAGGTCATAATTCTACCACACGTGATTGTTGTAGGTCCCATTGTGGGCGCTTAAATTGATGCTAAAGAATCAAACAGTGATAGAAACCTCATTTAGCCCTTAGAGACACTGGCAGGAAAAGAAACCATCAACTCTTCGGTCAGGGATGCTGGGCGCTGAACATTATTCCATTTGACGCTTCGCTGTATCATATCGAGCAAATGTCGGGTTTGAAAAATCTATATCACATACAGTCTAAGAGAAATGTAAGCATCGACGTACACGCGCCATATCTTACTAGAGATTTCTACAGACCTCTATTTTGTGCGTCCGGAGTCTTTCAGATTTCTTTCATATGCCGCCTCCATCTCCTCGAACGTTCGAAGTTGGTCAAATGCGTAGCGTTCAAATGACGGTGCTCTCTTATATGCGATCTCCGCTGTTTTGATCTGTACATGTAGTATTTGAGTCACTGGTTTTTGGTGATATTTCTATAGAAGACCTACAAGAATATCGGACGTCAATCCCGTTATCGGCGACGCCGATGTTTGGTAGCAATGAACGCGATACGTTACACCTCCCAAAGCTTTAACCGGATAATCAATAAAATGCTGATATACACGGGTGCAACAAAATAAATGTCAGCAGCGATAGAAAAGGGAATTCTGCCATACATGGTATCTGGCTTCGTATGGCCAATAGGTTCCTCCGTGTTCAACCAGTGTCTCTATCCCGGGAGCGAGGCTCGGGTCTAGAATCGCCTCCAGCGGGTACGAAAATATATGATCAACCTCTCCTTCTCCAGGCTTTAGTTCATCAATCAGTGTGCTGTCCGTGAGGAGAGCTACTATTGGGGTGACGACGAGTGAATGGAACGGTATGAGGGGGAGCGTTCCCAGAGTTTGAATATGCCGTGGATCTATTGGCAGCGAGACTTCTTCAGCGGCTTCACGGAACTGCATGCGCGATGTAGATATCAGGTACGGAAGCGCTCACGGGTACTTGATAAGTAGGAAGAGACCCTTGAACTTACAGCAGTGGCAATAATGTCTTCATCTCCGTCTTCCATCTTTCCGCCGGGCAGCGACGTCTCGCCCCCATGCGTTCTCAGCTGTTTCGCCCTGGTCGTTAATAGCACGCGGAGATGCCCATGTTGCTCGAATAGAAGCACCAGCACGGCCGCCAACTTCGAGGGTGGCTTATCTTTCCTGTCAATCGGTGGTGACAAAGGGGAAATAGAATGGGCTTTCAGTTTAGCATTGATTGAGGGATCGATATAGATTGAGATTTGAACTGACGAACAGATAAGTCATCCGAGAGACCTGCTCGTCTTTGCATGCCCCGAAGTAGTCGGTGAGGTTCTTGATGTATCGCTGTGTGTCAACAGCGAAGTGTGCGTCTGATCCAGGCAATGAGGAGGCATTGACGACCATTTCTTGCGACATGTTGAGTGACAACTCAGAACATGCATGAGCAAAACGTATCGATTGCTGTGCTGACGCGTTCGATACGCAGGACCGGAGTCCACAGAAGCCGGACCGAGTGTGAATTGTAAGGACAGAGTCCGCAAAGAGTCCGGGGAACTCATGCAGCCAATATGTGTCGTCAATTGCAAAGTATTCAAATAAACTCAATTTGTTCATTATACAGTCGTTTAACGTTTAGCGCTGATAGGCCCTGTCGCTGTCCGAATTTAATCCCGACGCGTCGACGCGCCGTCCCGTTAATTGGCCTCGTCACGTGATATGTTGAACGCGGATAGACGCGACCAGATGACAATGATTTCTTAATTCTATACCATCATCACCCTCCTGCAATAAACTTGCTTATTCCACCTTCCTTGCGCTCAGATGTCCTCATCTCGACAACTCCGAAGTTCGAAGCAACCCAAGCCAAAGCAACCTGCGACAAAGCGAAGTCGGCAAGTTGAAGTCACACCCCCACAAAAGCCACCATCGCCCAGCCCACAACCCGTCAACACGCAAGGATTTGCATGTCTCGCCCATGAAATATACTTGGAAATCATGTCATACTTTCCTGCATTCCCACTGCCGTCAGAGCACAACGAAGCGGATATTGAAGTATACGGCCACAGGCGATTGGCATTGGCAGCACTGTCTCAGACGTGCCAGTCTCTGCGCCGTATTTTCCTGCGATATCGGTGGCAGCGTATCGAAGTCTACCAACGGATGGATCTAGGCAAAGGGCCTCTTCCTCTAATTCGGTATAAGGAGCCTTTCCAAAGCAAACCGGCTACGAATATGAAGAAATATGTTGTGGAACTTCTTCGACAGTTAGAGACAGTCACTATTCGGAATCCGGGGCTGGCAGAATTTGTAAAGTGAGCTTTGGACCCGCCTCCAATGCAGACTCTGATCATGACTGACTGCTTCCTGCCATAGTGTTATGGATATTATCGTGGCTGATTATTCCCCTGGGCCGGTGCTCGAAGAACTGGCACGTTGTATAGCCTTAATGCCCAATTTGGATACAGTTCAAATCTACTTCGACATTCACAGTATAAACGGCCTTATCGAAAAAAGCTTCTCTGCCTACACGTATCCTCAAATCCGGACTGCATCTCTCTCTACCGATTCGCCCTCGTTCCTTCGTCGATGCCCGAATGCAAAGACACTTCATTTTCTGAAACATTTTGATGGTAAAAAGTGGCACGCCTCTGAATACAGAATCTTTCACTTTGTGAAGGACATTGCACATTGTACTTCTATTGAAACACTTGGACCCATAATAATAGGGTTGAATGGCCCGGGTAGTTTCCCTTTGAAGGATCATGTAACCTCATATATCTGTGAGTTTCTCTCTTTAGTCCAACTTCTAACCCTACACTAATCCTTTCTTCTGTAAAGCCCTCCTTGCACCGCTTGTCCACTTGCGTGATATTGCAATTCAGATGAGCCAACTTCCGACTGATTCGGTGCGTTATGTCCCGTAGTCTACAAGCAAATGTTCGAATTCCCTGTCCATTTTCCAGGCTTTGCAAGAACTTTGGAAGATATCTAGTCTGAAAACTATTCAGTTCATCCATTGTGATTCAATTTACCCCTGGATCAAGAAGCTTGACAAGTGGGAGATACATGAATGGACAGAAAGGATAAAGACGGTCTCCAGGACTTGGGTCTTGGCGGGAGAGCGTAAGGAATTGATTATTAGCCAAAGTAATGATATCATCTAATCGGTGGTTAGTAAGTAGCTCAGTAAGTTTCGTCTATATCTGCTTCAGAAGCTAAGCTAAAGCGAAGCGTTGTTGATTCAGAAGAGGCAGATAAAATATCGGAAATTTCATTTCGGATTGTTATATCAACTGAATATACGAGGTAAAAATGAATATGCCTTCAAAGTCTTCTGAAATCGAATATGTAAACTTAATATATTCATTATACAGTCGTTTAAAGAGCCTGTTCAGTAACCGGATTGTTGCTGAACAGGCTCTTAGCGCCGACAGCTGTCGGTATCCGAGACGCGTCGACGCGCCATTTCCTAAATTGCTTGCATCACGTGATGTGTTGAACGCGGTTACACGCGCGCGACCGAACGACATTATGTATGATTTGACAATAATTTCTCGATTCTTTACCATCATATCACCTTTTCTCTAACAGCACTTTCCTGCACCCATAAACTTGCTTATTCCGCCTTCCTTGCGCTCAGATGTCCTCATCTCGACAACTCCGAAGTTCGAAGCAATTCAAGCCACAGCAACCTGCGACAAAGCGTCGTCGGCAAGTTGAAGTCGCACCCCCACAAGAGCCACCATCGCCCAGCCCACAACCTGTCAACACGCAAGGATTTGCATGTCTCGCCCATGAAATATACTTGGAAATCATGTCATACTTTCCCAATGTCAAGGCGGTTCATTCACTGAAACATTTTGATCGTCGTAGATGGTGGGACTTTGACCATAGAATCTTTCCCTTTGTGACGGTTGCTATACATTCTTGTGCTTCTATTGAAATACTTGGACCTATCACAATTGACTCGGACGGTACTCATTCTTTGCGGGATATCATATCCTCAGTTGTCAGTAAGTGCCCTCTTCAGTTGGAACTCATAAACCTACACTAATTCCTTCTTCTGTACAGCCCTCCTGGCGCCGCTTAAACATTTGCGTGATCTTACAATTCAGATGAACCGACTTCCGGATGATTTGGTGCGTTATTTCTCGTCGTCTATATGATGAGTATGTATATGTTCAAAATTTCATTCAATATTCAGGCTTTGCAAGAGTTATGGAAGATAACTAGTCTGAAAACTATTCGGTTCATCTATTTTGACTCAGTATACTACTGGAACAAGAAGCTTGACAAGTGGGAAATAGACGAATGGGCAGAAAATATGAAGAAGCTTTCCAGGTTTTGGGCCTTCAAGGGAGAGCGTAAGGAATTGATTGTTCATCATACTTATTAAAAACCATTTAATCGGTGTATAGCTCAGTAAGTTTTCCTGGGTATCTGCTTTTGTAGCGAAGCGTCATTGATTCAGAGACAGATAAAATATCGGATTTTATTGAGCAGATACATAGTGATGCTGATTTCAAAAATACTATTTACGGTCATAATGAGGTCCACCGTTTCAGCTGAATATTTGAAGTCAAGTGGACGATTCCGAAATAGGCGCTGACGAGAGTGCTAATTTTAGTGCATATCCTAATGACATCATTCTACGTACTTGGGTGAGTTCATAAGGCGAGGATTACTCTCTCTCACTCCTTCACAATACAACCTCATAACAAAAACAATCATGGTCGCCCCAAAAGACGCAGTCGCAGCAGCGCCAGGCACAGGTTTCGAGCCCGGTGCAAAAAATACAGCCCTTCAATCACACGTTGCGTTCTTCGACCGGGACAACGATGGCATTATCTGGCCACTCGACACGTACGTCCATTTTTGCGAGCACACCACCTTCTGCGCATCTGATCTTCTTCTCGTCGACTTAATCCTTTGCTTCATTGATTCTGATACAACGCGTTATTGTTTCCATTTGCTCATTTATTATTCATCATCAGATACGTTGGCTTCCGAGAAATTGGGTTTGGCATTTTCCTATCGGTCCTTTCGATGATAATCGTCCATGGCGGGTTCTCGTAAGTGATATATCATGCACGCCTGTCGTTTAAGGATTTGATTGGAGTTGAAACTGACCAGGTACGCAACTTGGGGAAGCCTACTGCCTGATCCGTTGTTTCGTCTCAAGATCAAGCACATGCACAGGGTACGTCGAAATTGCAATTGAACCTCAGCCGCTACTGCAGTCCATGAAACTCGCATCTGACTCGTATCCTTCAGGGAAAGCATGGGTCTGACACGGAAACGTATACCACCATAGGCGAGTTCGACGACAACAGGTTCAACTACATGTTCAACATGTATTCTTCCGAGCCGCACACCCACCTCAAGTTCACCGAGGGCGTGCGCATGCTGCACGGAAATATGGATCCCTTTGACTTCGTACGTAGGCGTCGTCATCAGAGCGACACAATTTGACTAAACCGCTTTTCATATGTCGTTTTTGTCATCATAGTTCGGGTGGTTCGCGGCGTCTTTTGAGTGGCTGGCGACCTACCTCATGCTCTGGCCTGGGGACCCACAAGGACTGCGGAAGGAGGACGTAAAAGCCGTTTATAATGTACGTTAAGCGCTCGGGGCTTTCTCCTCCTTGAAGGTCAAATTACTGATGATGTTCACGTCGATGCGAACAGGGGTCCATATTTTATGAGCTTTCTGGAAGGAAGGCGAAATATTGACCGGTGGTGATGATTCAAGACGGATGTGTGTACTTCACACAGAGTCCCTATTGTGTTGTTGGTATTAGATTTTGTGTAGCATACGGGCACGCTTAGACACATAGATTATAGACGGGACGTACTACTTTATTGTAGAACATTATAATGGAACAAATGGAACACTGGGCGGATTCCTTTCATATGACTTGACATTTCAAGGTAAACAACTATGTACTTGAGCAGTCTTGTTATGTATTTCCTTGAGCGCGCCAGATACGAGGCCCACATCCTATACCTCAACAATTTGATTGTCTTTGGAGTTTATGTATCTACCGTTGAGATAAGCATACCCCAACGAAGTCTAACAAAACGAGAGGGGTGGAGGACCAGCACAGTACCAATCAAGGTACTCAATTCACGTATCATCCACCCAGTGATTACAAGCTTCAAGCTCAAGCCCAAACAGTCAACCCACAGCCCATATTCGCGCAGAAGAGAAGCGCTGGTCCGGGGATCTATAGCCCCGTTTTAAACGCCCATACCCATTCGAAATGATGACCGCGAGCCTGCTCGTCGCGCCTTCGCAGCTTCCAACTTCCAACTTCCAACTTCCCTAATTCCCCAATTCCCGAATTTCCTTCAAGTTCCTTCCAGATCTGCGTTCTGCAGCCTTTCTACATGCAAACAAGGAGTCGGTCTACATACCCGACCCGGTGAATTTTCATCTGCTCAACAGGTCTTAATCTCCGTCTCTCTCGAACCTCGCCTTCGAACTCTCTCTTCCGGTTCGTGAGTTCGCACTCGAACGCGAAATTGATACCAGGCTTCGAATGGGAGGCTGAGAAGGTGCTGAGAACTCTGGTGTGCAGAGGATTTTTGTGTTAAGGTTCTATAGGAATCCGTGCTGACGGACGATGTCGTGTAGCTGTCAATAGGGCTCGAGATGGGAGGGGGGCGTGCTGTGTGTTATTTATACTTAGATAGGTGTGTGCTCCGAGAGCAGTGCAGTGCCACCGCCAGAGGGCACATATTGTCAGCAAAAGGCTAAGCAGATCGTCCGGTGAATTGCGCTGTATATGTGAATGTGGAATGTGCTGTGTGAAAATGCTAGAGACGCAATATACCTGTACTTGGAAAATTTCCTTTTCGTGTGTAGAATAACTGTGCGCACGCTGTACTGTACCTCCATTGACATTGCTCTGGAAAAAAATTAAAACGAGGCGAGGCAGGCCACAACAACAACAACAACCGCGATGGTGCTACCTGTCAAGCACGGTCCAGCAGGTTGTTTCCGGACTTCCGAGTCTCAGTCTCAGTGCGGGCGCTGTGAAAATCAATCCAATATGCACAAACGCAGCCTCGAAATTCGAATCAGCAGCGTGAAGGCGTAGGGGACCACGAGGCAGGGAGGGGAATACGTGAAAATGTCAGGTCGGACACCGGGACGTACTCCCGTGGGCACTTCCCGCGAAGGTGGATGCCTTTCTTGGTGAGAAGTCCTGCAGGGGACCTGAGGAGACATGGGTGGAATAGAAACATCGCGCGGGTAATACCTTTCTGACGAGCGAGTGATATTTTTGAATGACTTCGACGACTGTGGACACAGTCACAGACAGCATTTTTCCATTGCGCAATTCCCAGTGTAGAGGACAGAAGATATCGTGAGGTTTTACACAGGTGTCGTTTCGACGACTTCCAAACTAGGGTTCGAGAGACCGGGTATATCCTTACTGTGAATGACCCGTGTGGGCTCCAACATGTTGGCGATGATAAATTGCCCATCTGAAGAGAAGGATCAATCGAATGAAAGATAAGCCAACGCCAGAACTTGGTGCACAGGAGGTGGCGAGACGACGTACTGGGTCCATCATTGTTATCTGCCCTCCATTCAGCCTCCTCGCGATCTCGCGCAACGCCCGTCAAAACGTGTCTGTCGATGAGCCTCCGGCGCCCCTCCGCTGGATCGACGTCGATGAACCACCGCTCGTCCAACAGGAAGCCCCCATCGCACCATGGGTGGATAGCCAGGAATGTATACAGCCCTTCTATGATCACGATGCGGTGGTGGGGGTAGATGGTCACCGCATCTGGAGTGGGATCTTTCAGTGCGTGGTCGAAGGCCGGGCAAGTAAGCGTTTGGGGCCTGCTCGTGTCGCGCAGGCGCCGGACGAACTCGACGTAGGCTGCACCGTCGTACGTCCAGTGGGCTCCTCGTCGATCATAGGCCACCTGTGGATCTGGGAACTCGTCCAGCTGTGCCCGGGTCAAGTGCCATCCGTCCAATTGTACCAGAATAGCTTGATCGTGGCCAGGGCCATCCGCAGGCGTTTGAGCAGCAGTGGCGGCGGGGCTGCTTCCTGTCTGGGTAGCAGCGCCGGCCGCCCCGGGGTTGGAATTGAGAGCTGTCGCCTGACGGGCGCTTAGGATGGCATTGATGCGCTGAATTAGGAGGTGTGAAAGTGTCGATTTTCCGGAGGCAGGTATCCCTGCGATTCCGACAAGAATCCGAGCGGGGGAAGGAGAGCTACAGCCGACGCGAGGTTACACCAGGACATAGGAGCAAGGGTGGGGAAACAAGTGCGCGTACTAGTCTAGTTTGTTCACCAGATAGAGCGCGAGCTCCTCTATTTCCGTGTGCATTGGCAGTGGGTATTCCTGTGTACGAGTAGAGAAGGTCGTTGAGCACTATTGTGGCCTGAGTCAAGTGCCAGGGAACCACAGCTTTTCTTAGTTTGTTCTTAGCAGTCCCAAGCTTTTCGTCGTAGCGTCGCGACTAAATCGGGACGAGACGATCAAATTTCGCCCTGGATTTGTAGACAAAATTCCTGTCACCTAAAGCGTCGTCAAATGGCTATGCCAACTCCTTCCATTTTTTGAACAGCACCATAAACTGTAATTCGCCTCATAAGAGTGTGCTATATTTTTGTCTGTATGCAAGAGTCATTTAGCTGCGCAAAAATGCCCTTCTGCGACATCTCGCACAAAAGTGACTCGTTATTGTGACGAGCTTTTGCCCGATACTGCCCAAATTGGTCTTCTTTCGTCATCGATCTCCATACACCGCTTAGGCCACCGCACAGCACTTGTCGGCAGTGACGGCGCTTTGACCTGGACACAACCAACAATCCAATCTTGACATTTTGCTTGCCACATAAATCTCCTTTAATACCCTGCGGCACTGTCCTACTTGTTTCTCACCTCCAAATATCAACCAAAAGTATCTTCGTCTCAACTACGACACCAAAGCGATTCAGACATTCAAAACCTCAAGCTACAAGACCCATAACCTACACTCCTCTACCTAAACTTTCAACAATAGCATCATAATGGCTAGCTCAAGTTCGAGTAATCAGAATGCGGGAAAGGTTTTGAAGAGGTGCGTAGCCACCCACGATCCAGCGCTCGCCCGATGTGCTGATTCAGACTGTCCTTCTCCGACTCAGAGCGAGCCCAAGCACCATTCACGATAAATTTCTAGTGGGCTATCAAGGATGGTAAGTCCACCTTTCTTCAGCGAGCGCCGAACGAGCGTCTTATCACTCGCGGTGGACCGAGGAGTAGCGGGCCACCCATCATGATCGACCGAAACCCCTGTTTAACATCTTTCATAGGTTTACATGCGCAGGCGACGGAGAGCCAGTAGGACCAGGCCACCACGGATGGCTGCACTGGTTCAACTACCCCATACCCGACGGCGGTCACCCCAATGTTGATCTCTGGCCGGATGTGTCGGCGTACTCCCCCTCAGAGCTCTTCCCTGCGCCCGGCCTCAAGACCAAGAACGGCGATCCTGTTTTCCTGTTCTCCTCTCGAAATGCAAAAACAGTGCAAAGGCGAGTTTCTTTTGCATATTCCTTGCAGTGCGAAATGCTGATTTTCGGATGGGCGCTATGAAGACATTTCCACTGGATGGCGGAGCATGGAGTTGATGGAGCATTCCTGCAGCGGTTTGTGGGGCAGTGTGATATGGAGGGTGGACAGGAAGGGATCAGACGCATTCGAGATGAGGTGGGCGACCGCGTCAGGGAAGCTGCGGAGAGAGAAGGGCGCGTCTTCGCCATCATGTAAGCCCTCTAATCCCATTCCCTCGTCGTTTATCGTGACTTAATCCACGCATATATAATATGTACCCAACGCTAACTGACACCGTTGATCCTTTGTGCACAGGTACGACGTCGCTGGGGTCGCCCCGGAGCGCCTTAAGGCAATCATCGAACAAGATTGGGCGCACCTAGTGCGCAATAAAGGCGTCCTAGACAGCCCGAATTACTTGAAAGAGAAAGGAAAGCCCGTCGTCGCTATATGGGGTATGTTCAGATCCATTGAAACCGCTTCTGAGAACCGATAATTGAAGCAAAGCTCAATTAAATTCTAGGCTTTGGCTTCGACAACGCGAAGCATACCCCGGAACTAGTGCATTCGATCGTGCAATTTTTCAGAGATACGACGCCGGGCGGGGTCTACATCATGGGCGGCAGCCCCGCGAGCTGGCGCACGGCGGAGGGCGACGCTGATCGCAACCCAGCGTTTTTGGACGTGTGGATGGGGGACTTTGATGCCATCTCGCCGTGGACTGTGGGCAGATATAGCAATGAACAGGAGGCAGATCAATTTATGGAGGCGAAAATGAAGGGTGACATGGAACTTATCAAACAACATAACGAGAAAGGCGAAGGGAGGAAGATCGACTACATCCCTGTGGTGCTTCCTGGTGGATCGGTGCGTGTTGTCAAGTTTTGTGTCGATCCCGGGCATTTAGCGTTTGGCGCTAATCCGGTTTTGTTGTGCGGCTTCTAGGGATTTAATATGTCGGAAGGCAATTGGGGGTTCAATAATATTAAGCGACGCGGTGGCCGCTTTCTGTGGAAACAGATCGCCAATGCGAAACGGTTGGGCGTGCGCACGATCTACGGTGCTATGTGGGACGAGTGAGTGATCGAATTCAAATAAACTTCGCGGTGGTTCTTTCTTCGTGCGTTGTTCGCTAACCATATTTTTATGATTTTTCTTCTACCATTCCTAGATACGATGAGGGCACGGCGTTCATGCCGGTTGTTGAGCTCAAGCGAAACTTACCTGTGTCAGACAAGTTTTCTTTTTTGGCGCTAGACGAGGACGGCTTTGATTGTCCGGCTGACTGGTTAGTCCCCTGATTCTATTCTTTATGCGTATTTCTTTCGACGCACACCACTGACGTATCATTTCCCCCCTTTCTTTTCATTGAATGATCATTGTCAAACAGGTACATGCGTATATGTGGCTTCGCCGCTGAGGGTCTCCGGAGCGAACGGCGCATACATGAAACGTTCCCGGTGAAGGAACTCCAGGACTACTGGTCATCGCGCCCCAAATACGAAGAGGTCAGTCAGAAGTCGGGCGAATTTATCTCAGGTTCTAGTGCTAGTGGGAGCGGCAGCGGCTCGGGATCTGGGGATGGAGAGGGTCAGACGTACCAGGAATGGCTGGCGGCCCAGAAGGAAGACAAAGACGAGGCTCCGCCGCCTGCGTATACCCTGATTGAGGATGAACCCAGCGTCCCCGCTGCCTCTCAACCTCAATCGCAACCTGCTGCACCTCCGCCTGCACCTGCGCCTGCGGTTGTGGCTGCTCCTGTGGTGAATATTACAGCTCCGGCCCAACGTCCGGCACCTCAAGCGACTGGGCCTATTGTCCCCGTGAATGTTCCTCTGGCTGCTGATGTGCATCCCCCGGTTCAGAATAATACAGCCCCTGTTAATCAGCCTCCTGCGACTAACATTCCACAGCAATATGCTAATCGCCCAGCTGCTGATCCTGTCTCTTCTCTCGCTGATGACTTCGGGCGCCAGCGTATCTCTGAGCAAGGAAATTCTAGCGTTAATAATGCTACTCCTGGGAGTAATTACTATCATAATACAGGGCCTACAGGACCTCCTCCACCGCCCGCACATACACGTCCTGGTAATGATAATTCTGCACCGCCGTCTCTTGGATCGTATCCTCCTCGTCCGCACAGCTTGTCAAGGCCTAATTCACGACCTCAATCGCTGACTAGACCTGCCGCTCCTCACACTTCGCCTCCTCATTCACCTCATGCGTATCAGTCTACTTATGTACCGCCACCATCGCTGGCTCCAGCCCCTAATCATGCACAGCAACATACTTCGCCTCCTCATTCACCTCACGCGTACCAGTCTAACCATGTACCACCGCCCATTGCTCCTGCTGCTAATCCTGCTCCACAAACGTCTGCAGCGTCGCAGTGGCCGCCTGTGGAGTGGGGTGTGAATCCAGGCCGTACGTCATCTGCATCGGTCCCGCCTAAGCCTACTACTCCAACATCAACCACGGGCATTCATATTTATGGGTCTGCTGCTCTGCCTACGGGAGGTGCTAATCTATCGAGACTAAATACGATCACCGCGTCGACTTACGGTGGAAGCTATGGCGGAAGTGGTCATAGTAGCTTGCGCCCAACTGCAAGTCTCCATCATCGACCTCCACAGCAATCGGCAGCGGTGTCGAACGGCCCTGGATATTATCCTGCATCTAACACGGCTGCCCCACGACCAACGTCCCCTAATCCATCTGCAAATTTTCATTATGCTAATAACCCATACAATAATGCAAACGATAGCTCCTTTCCACGGCCGGGTAGATATAATGTCGCACCAGAGCCATCCATTCCTGGCCCAGGCCGTGACTATGACACGCCTTACTTTCCCAACCCTTCAACAACAAACTACGCTCCCCCTATGTCCAGCTATGCGGGACAGTCGGGGTCATCATATCCACCACCAACAAGCGGCCCAGTCTATCAGCCCACGCACGGTTCGAGCTATGCGTCATGGGGAAGCAGTCCCAGCGTATCACCGCCGCCCAACACACTAAGTCCATCAACGTTCCCGGGGCAGTCGTCCTACAGCCCAGCGCAGGGACCGTACTACGCCGGCCCTTCCTTCCCTACGAACGCCCCCGGAGCGTCTTCTTCGATGCCAAATGCGTCATCGCAGAACCTCGAGGCGCAGGAGGGAGGGCCGTACCACTTCCCCCAGGCGTCCGGGGGCAGCAGCTCAGGGGAAGCCAGCTACTATGGAAGCACCAGCACCAGCAGCGCGAGTGATATGAATATGCCGGGCGCGGGTGCTTCTTCGCCTACGTTCCCATCTTCGTATGCGAGCCAATATGGCATGCCTGCTTCGAGTGCCTATCCCAGCGGCGGTGGGCCCCAATCTTATCTTCAGCCAGATCCTTGGGTGCCCGGTGGTGGTGGGGGTGTTGGTGGACCTCCTAATATGCCTCCTCGTAAGTTTTTGACTGCGCGTTTTATTTTTGCAATCTGTTGTCACTTCTTGACTGACCTTAAGGCTGGTATCGTTATTTTTGATTTAGGGCCCCCGATGCATTATTCGACGACCCAGCCGAAGCCGTCGACATCATCGTCTTCGAGCAGCGGCGCGGGGTCGACGGCCCTGGAGTACGCGTGGACCGCGGTGGATAAATTCGCGGGCAGGAAGACGAGAGAGCAGATTGAGTCCCAGGTTGGGAATCTGGCGCAAAGTGAGAGATCTCGAGTTGCTATCTGGGAGTTTGTGCTAAATGAAAAATTTGCAGCTGGCAGCAAACTGTTGGGAAAGTTTACGAGATAGAGAGCAGGCGATTGGGTGCTGATAAAGGGCGTAGAACTCGGAGAGGCAGCTAGAACAATGTTTGTTAAGATATCTGCTAGATCTGTGCGTCTTTTTCGTATGTCTCGGTGCCGGCGATCATCGACAAGGGATATCAGATTAGGAGGACACATGTTGTCACTTGTGCTATGCGTTTGGAACGTGCTCCGTCGTTCACAATAGCTATTTTCGATTGTCAAATACATTTCTGTGAATTGGGTGAGATCTTGGCAAGATGTGTCGGAGGCCAGCTAGATCCTGTTATCTCCGGCTAAGACGAAGGCTATTGTTTAATTCTCTTTGAAATTTGGCTACATCGCGAACAAGGTACTGTTGCAACCCTGAGTGGCTAATTGAAGGCGCTAAAAGGCTACCTGTCGGTATCAATGGGGGGTGTAGGTCCAGCGAAAAGTAAGATTGGAAGGGGCAGTAACCATGAGGTAAGAGAACGGTGTGAAGGGATTTCTGGGGTGAGGCGCCGATTCTGGAATTCTCGCAGAGTGCATGTGCAAAAACATGAGGACAATGGGCTGACACGTCTGGAGTTTTGGATGAAGGCGTCACGCGTGGAATGTGTTATGAATGGAGGGGGTGGTTACAAATTTTTTTTGATAAGTAGAACGCCTTCGCGTGCGAAAGAGACGATAGAAAGACCCGGTTCGGACTGAGCTCCGCATTCTCCTACGTAAATACTCTGCGAACCGTCTCGAGGTCTCTGGCAGGTGCCTGAACTTCCGAAATACCCACTGCGTTCTCTTTTTGCATCGGAAAATATATAACATCGTGGATTCGCTCATCCGCCGTCACTGTACGCACTCCACCTCCCCCCCCCACCCGCCGCCGCCGCCATGCAGGCGCACCACCAACCGTTCGACGCCTCCTCGCTGCATTTCCAGTACTACGACCAGCCCCAGGCATCATCGCATCTCCCCATCTCCGAGCCGCCGTTCCTCGCGCACCACGACGACGCACACCAAAATTTTACCAGCGGCTTCTCGAGGGGATCATCGTTCGCTTACCCACATCAAGACTATCGATACTTACTCGACCGCGGAGAGCTCGCCTCCAGAGTGTGCGCTTCAGGTATTCTTGTGGACGCTCCTTTTGACCACGCCACCGGACTCGGATTCGCCGGGGATGCTTCCTCCAGCGGGGCGTACCTACCTGCCCCCGAGGATATATCGGCGTACCAGCAACCATCATGGGACCAGTGGATAGGAGGAGCACCCGCTGCCAGTGCGCTGCCTCAGGCAATCGTCGCTCCTGCCCCCGTGTATCCCTCCGCTTCAGACCCGCCGTATTTCGGGATCGGAATCAAAGACGCAGCGAATCACGCCGCCTCCTCCTCATCCACATCAGCATCATCGGGCGTGCGTTCTCCGCCTGGCCAGCTGCCCACCCCAGCGGCGATGGCTGTCCTCCTCAATCCGCACGCCCGATCGGCGGAGGGCGACCTCGCGCAAAGAAGTGGGTATGACATCCCGCCTGGCTCCGCCGTCCTCGCCCACCGCGCATCCTCATCCGCCGCTCCAATACCACTACCCCCTCGCCCCGAGGAGCCGGGTGTAACCACCCAGGGGGTTCCTGAGTCGCTATCGCGGGAGAAGAAACATGCCTGCACCATGTGTCATAAACGGTGAGCCTGAGCCCCCCACCAGAGGCCGATTTTTTTCACATAAATGCCAGCCCCCGCTGATTGATTCAATCGCACACCCACTCCAGCTTTGATAGACCCAGCACACTGAGAAAGGTGAGTGACGTTGGGTAACCTCGGATAGATTAGATCGCTTACGAGAGTGGGGGTCACCAGCACCTGCTCGTCCACACAGGTGAAAAAGGTAAGCTTTATTGAATAGCATAAAGCATAAAGTCGACTGCTGACCTTGATCGATGGTGATAGCGTTCGTCTGCGATACGTGCGGTCGACGATTCGGGGTTGCCTCGAACCTCAATAGACACGTCAAGCGGTGCATCTTGAAGCCTGTAAATACTCCATCCCCCAATTCGCATCATTCAGGCTCGCCCTCTGCACTACTTGCCACCGCAGAATCGTCGGGATCGTCCTCCCTGATATCATCGCTCACCTCTCCGACGTCCTCTCAGGACGCCACCACGAGCGCCAACGCCAGAACCGGAAAACGTGGACGCGGACAGAGCACCCCAACCAACGCATCACCATCGTCTAGCTCCAGCAACCCATCGATGACCTCTCCCAGCAGCCCCCACCAACCCAAGGCCCCAGGCCAGAAACGCCGCCGCCGCGCGCCGTCGCCGTCGCAGTGGGTCCCAGCGACGCTGCAGAACTTCAACCTCCTTTCGGAGGACTCGTACCGCGTCACCGTCGTCCCGCTGCCGCCCGTGCGCCGGAACCCCCCTAGAGAGGAACGCGATTCGTGGGACGAGAACGTGGGGCATAGTCCGTACCACCCGTGTGGGTGGAGCGGGGTGCTGCCTGGTCCTGGGCTGGGGCATGGGCTGGGGCTTGGGGGGAAGGATGTGAGGAACATGAATCTCGGGGGGAGAGGCGGGCATATGCTCGGGCGGGTGCTGGTATTTTGAAGGCGGGTGTCGGCTCGATGGGGGGTGGATACCTCGCCTCGCGGAGGCCCTTTCCTATTCGACTTGATAACGACAGACACGATGACGACGACGGCGGCGTGGTACGCCCATACACGAAACCAACATAACGATATCGCACCGCTTGGGTGCTGGATGCCTGCCTGGTGTTGGCGATGCGCTTACGGGCGGATGCATATACTCACTCACCTTCCTTCACCTTCACGACTCCCTCATGCCTTCTTGATGCATACCATGGCCACGATACCACCTTGTTTTTGGAAACTATTATTGGACATCACGGTTTTGGATTTGGGTTGTAGGATTTGATTTGTTTGTAGAATAGTAGTTGGAGTGTTTTTGGGCGTCGGATTTTTCTTTTTGCTTTTGCTTTCGTTGGCCAGCTTTGAATTGGAGGTCGGCGACGATGGGATGGGTTGGGTTTTGGGAACGCCCGTATAAAATGTATATCTTTCAGACTAGGAGTAGAAGGAACGGGTTAGTAGCCTTGTTGTACGAATGTGTGTTTTTTTTTGGAGTGATGTGTAAAGTACGATACCGTGCTGGATGATTGGAAGCGACGCTATTCTTGTGTATGAGGAAGGGATGCAATAGGATGCAATCGACACCTATAGAAGTTGGTAGGGGGACGCTTCCTGAGTACATGGAGGTGTGCACGAGGCAGCTGAGGGCTTAAGGAGGCTATCAATGGACTCGTCGTGCCGTCTCATTTGGAGGAATGGTGGCGTCTTTTTTTGGCTGGAAAGATATCGAGTCGTTATCTTAGGGATAATCGATATATAGACGCCCAGTTTGCATCATATCAGATAAAATATGGCCTTCGAGTAGACGAATTCGAGTAAGCGCTGAGGATGAGCTGGATAGGGGCAGAGAAACATGTGTTTTGCTGGCCACGGCGATCAACTGAATTTCCCACCGTGCCACTGATGCTTAGTCATCACTAGCCGATTTTGTTGCAGTTCATTCTTCTCTCAGGCTCGCGACATTCATCTCGGGTTCTCCTTCGTTTCTTCTCGCGCTTTCGTCATATCGAAAGTCTGTGAACCCAATATTCTGATTAATATTGCTCTTTCTTGACATTTGGACCTCTACAGGCGGCATTTGCGACACGATTCGCCAAACTAACGGCACAGCAACGGATTTGCTCAAAGCCGAAGTCATTTGTGCATTGCTGCTTGAATAGACTTAGCTTGGAGAGGTATGTACATCCTGTTCGTTCTATGCAAACTATCATGAACGACCACGATTCCTCTTTGTCGTTGCTAGGTTGTTCTCAGTATTAACCAAGTCGTTAAACAAGTCCGGAAGTCAACTGAATAGTTACCTACGGACGCGTCCACTCTCGCACCATGACAGTAACGCAAGCTCAGAAGGCGGCCATCGAGGAGATCATAAATGCCTTATTGGACACGACACCTCCCCGAGGGAAGCGTCAATTAGCAGCCATGTTCATGGATCTGGTCGACCGGGCAGAATGGCCTGAATACTACGAGGTACGCTTCCAAGTTCCGACGCGTCTGTACCTCTGAATGTTCGAATCTAACACGCATATACTCTGTCAAGGTCATCCCCGAACCGCGTTGCCTAAAGAACATCCAGCAAGGCGTAACGAAAGGAAGATACAAAGACGCAAGCGACGTGTACAGAGATTTATCACTCGTCTTTTGGAACGCGTTGTTTTACAACGAGGCTGGGAGTCAGATAGCGTTGGATGCACAAACTCTCAAAGTACGTGTCTTTGTTTTTGGCATATTCTTGGGGGGTGCGGAGAGATAGATAACATCCCACCCAGAACGTATTGGAAACAGAATGGAAGAAACGAACAGTACTCCCCACACCTCGTACCTCGCCCCCACCCTCCTCTGCGCAAAAAGTCCACGGCACAGGTGCTGACGACAACATGAAGGAAGAAACGGGCTCTTCATCCCTCCCCACTCCCGCTCCTGCGACGCCAGCACCCTCAACATCCGTCCTACCCGTTCCAGCCGTTCCAGCGCGCACAATCATCCCATCCACCCAAAATCGTGCTAGCACGAGCACTACCGCCGCCCCCGCGAAGCCCATCCCCATCCGCCCGAAATCCGCACAGAGAACGGGCTCGCCTGATGTGGACGTCGACGTGGTGTCTCCAGACTCGGACGGGCAAGATGAACTGGATGCAGGCGCGTTTCAGGCGGACCGAGATCCCCAGAGCGAGGAGATCGTGAAGCAGCTGGAGAAGGGATTGCCGAGATGGCCTGGGTTCGGAGAGGAAGGGTGGATGGGGGAGGTTAATCCAGTGAGTCTCTGTCCTTCCTGCGTTGCCTTCTTGATGTCATTTTGAAATTTTGCGATAGGAACGCTATTCCGATATAGTTCATGCCATAAAAAGTTACAAGGACGTCATGTACGTTGATTGAATAGTCATCTCATTTCGTTGCTGGTACTGACCTGCTCGAAAGCGGAAACCGGCTAGCAGTTTGCTTGGAATCTGTGCCAGAAGAGTCTCCGGCTACGATGAATCTCTCGAGCACATCCCCAATTTCTCTGAAACAGATTGAGGTAAGTAAGGTTCTCATCAAACCTTTTATCCAACCACTTATATATATGTGCATTTGATAGACACGCGCGAGGCATAAAATGTACAAAAGCGCGAAAGAATTTGATCTCGAGTTCGCCCGTCTCTTCGAGAAGGCGCGGAGGTGGCATGAAGCTGGGAGTGAAGCATATGGGCGGACACTGCTATTACAGGTATTCTTCTCATTCTATTGATACCAAAGACGAACCCACAGTATCAATTACAATACTGATTGATAACTGTACCCGTATGCAGCGTTTGTACCAAGCCCTCACCTCGCCAAATCCTCCCACTGCACCCTATATTTCTTCCACCAACTTCGCATCCCTGCGAGCCGGCCCAGGAAATGTCAAGCCTGTGCATGGCTCTGATGGTGAGGGCGTTCCGAATGTCACCACCCACCGCGTTCTCACGCGCGATCGCACTTTCGTGGACGAGGTGAACTACAAGGGGTGGAAAATAAAGTTGGCGGACTGGGTGCATTTGAGTAATCCCGACGATCCTAGTAGGCCGATCATTGGGCAGGTGTTTAGATGCTGGTTGTCGGATGAGCCGTGAGTGGTCCAGACCCACAATCATACACAGGAAATCATCAATTTACCCATCTGTTTATAGGGAGAAGAAGGGCCAGCCTGGGATCACGGTGTCTTGGTACTACAGACCCGAGCAGGTCGGCGCCTCGTGTTGCTCTGTGGTTTATTTGAAGCTCACAGGTGCACATTGTCAGACATTCCATCCAGCCAACAGGCAATTCTGGGAAGGAGAAGTGTTCAAAACCAGTACGTAGCTTGTTCTTCATCAAAGGGCTGATACGAAAAAATAAAATAAAATGATACAATCAGGTCACTTCGCCGACCACCCTGTGGAAGACATCATCGAGAAGATCGCATGCCAGTTCACTGCGCGCCATATCCGCGGGCGCCCGCGCCCGCCCTTCTGGTACGTCGGCTGGCCGCTGTACGTGTGCGACTCCCGCTACAACGACCGCGACCGCGTCTTCGTGCGCATCAAAAACTGGAACTCGTGCGTGCCTGAAGAGGTCAGGCAGACACCCGAGTTTATGCCGATCTACCCCTTCGAGCGCACGGTGTACCCCGTGAGGCTGCCGAGTCCGTTTTTGAGCAAGGCGGGTCCTGCGGGCAAGGCGGCGGTGAAGGGCCCTGGTGGCATTATTAGCGGAGGAGCGTCTGACCAGGTGGAGGGCCCAGGCGATGGGGATTCCAGGAAGAGGAGCACGCGCGGCGGGGAAGCGGCGGCGGGGGCACCTGCTAGGAACGCTTCCAGCACGCCTATTGTTCCGTTGCCTGCGACCACCTACCAAGTTCCTCAGTCTACTTATGCGCAGCCTTATCACCCTCAACGTGTCGCGGGGCCGGATCGATCTGTGGTGTCTGCTGCAGGAGGTTTAGCAGCCATCGGTGGCTCGGCGCAAGTGGAGAAACTTGCCCCAGAAACAGGTGAGGGTTTGTCTTGTATAATCATTTACTCCAAGATGGGCGCCCGTTGGAGATGGCGAATGCACATATACAATCTATCTGGTGTTTCAGCTTCTTCATCTGGTGCTCTTTTCTGCTCTTTTCTGTTTTTATCGCTAGATGATCGCCGCGCTGACGCTTTTGTGATACAGCGAAACTCTTCGACCGCGATCCGGTTACAAATGAGGTTCTGTGGTTCGCAGCTCCCCCACTGAATCAGCCCCGCGGCAGAGGCTCGCGTCATTCTCTTGCGTACTTGCAATTCCTGGCGAAGAAACGGAAAAACAAGGACGATGGCGATGCCGGTGGCGGTGAGACTGGCTCAGCGAAGCGTGCGCGAATGGCTAATCTGCCAACGGTTACGGAGACGACTATACAAGTCTTGAAGGAGATGTCCTTTGACGGATAGGTCTTTCCGCGGTCCTTTTTTTGCGTGGTAGATGTATCACTTGATTCGCAGTAATCAGATTAATTTTGTGCGTCTAATTCTGTTTCTTCTGTTTTTATTTCTCTGCAAAGCTAGTCAGTCTTAAGTAGGTCCTTCGAACGTGAATGAGACCGCATGTTGAGCGCAAGAGACTTCATGGCGAGGGGTTCATTCCTCGGATTTGTGGATGGATAATGTTCATTCAGGTTTCATTGAGCGCCCTGCCCGCATGCGCTGCGTCAGGCCGCGCTCCCCGCGCGGCATATCAATTGAATGCAGCCAGTCGCAATCAGGATACCACCGGGAATTGATCCCCATCAAACATACCTATCTATGCACGCGTTCGCTTCAAAATCTCCGTACGGGCATAGGGCATCACAAACTTATACGGTAAATTTCGAGAGCATTTCAAACGAAGTGCGGAGGAGATCACTCATTGGTGCCACAAACGGATGAAGTGATGGCAACCAATGTCCGTTACTCAGCAAATCTACAGAGTTTCGCGAAAACATACGTTTCGTTTCATTTGCAATGTTGCACAGTTCAGATCTGAAGCTTTGAAAAGCGAAGAAACCTCAGCTCTCGCATGGTTTTCTACTACATATAACCTCCGGTCAAATGTGCAGCGAAATTAGTGCTCCTTTAACAGGCTGCAGCATGATACCCAAGTACAAGTGCAGAGCCTGGCAGAGCCTTTGGCTCAGCTCGTCCAATTAACAAATCTCGATTCTCTTATTTCTTTTAGCCAGATCAATTCCTTGTTTGTCCGCATGTTTTCAATCGGAATCAAACTGTATTCAAATTCCGATACAGTATCAACAGAACTTTCCAGCCTCACAATCGTCAAAACTTCCAAAGCAGTGCGTCACCATCCTCCCGAGTAACGACAAAAAACATAACTCGCCTATCCTCCGATGCTGTGATGGGCCCTCGACTCGCGACGATGAAAGCTTCCGAGCATGTGGACAAACCTGCCTGGTGGATCGGACATGTCAGTCGGTACTGCCTTACCGGGCCTATGTTTAAATGCGTACGTACGAAACGTAACGAAAGTCACAGGCGCTCATTTTGGATGCCCAGATCTCGATTAATCACCACATGGTTTATATATCTGCGTTATCAGCCTACCCTTCCTTTTTGTTCGGACCCTTGCGCCTTTTCTTCCCAGTGCAAACTCTCGTCCCTCGCCACCCCCGAACGATGTCGCTCCTCTTCCTAACATTCGTGTTGGTCTCCGTAACCCAAACCATGGGACAAACCCTGAACGCGACGACCGACGCCGTATGCAACTCAGGCTTTGAGTGGGCGACCAATTCGAAGCAGTTATCTCCTTGTCTGGTGGCCGCGCAGGTTGATGCTATCTGTAACAACGGTAGTGAGTATTTCAATCATATAACTGGTGTAATAGATTTGAACTGTGATTTAGACTGGCACATTCAGGCTCTGCCAAATACCTCCATCCAATATACGGATCCTACTGGCCCTTTTGCGAGTCTTTGCACATGGTACATTTTTTCCTCTGTCGCAACCGAAACCAAATTTCTCATAGACTCCCGACCAGCTCGTGGGCAAACTACAATCTGCTTGGTGCATGTAGCGCTTGTCAAGGAGTTGCGTTGCATAAGTGCGTGTATTTTTCTTAATGAACATCAACTTGACCTTATCCGCAACTTTGTGAAGTTGGCCTCTATTCAAAGCCAATTGCGCTCCTTCAGAGCTGAGCACCACGTCCGTATTCCTTTTCCTTTAGGCATATACAGGGGTTTTGACATGACTTTAGGTTCTTCCCAGAGTCCATCCCACTCCTTCCAGAGGTCGCCATTCCCTTTTGGGCTCAGCAAGATCGTAAGTTCATTTTCTTTTTTGTTGGGCTCTTTAGTAAATACATGATTTTTGATAGCGACCTCGTGGACGAGTCAGCAATTTAATTCTGGACAAGCGCAATCATTCGCCGAACAGGGTACGTGTTTTCTGGTCTCGTTCTCTCTGATACTCGTATTGATCCATGTATAATAGGAAAACCTGACTTTGTTGGTGGTGGCGATATCACACCGAGCCATAAGAAAACCAACGTTGGCGCAATTGTGGGTGGCGTTATTGGGGGACTGGTCGTGGTTGCAGCAGCAGTTGCCGTTGCCCTCTGGATGCTACGTCGACACCGCAAGGCTATCAAGGCCAACGGAGCCTATGATCTCCATCCAGGACATATGCGCTCGCAGTCCGACTTTTCAGCAGTCTCTAATATTAAATCCACAAGCGGCGGCTACTCGTCGCTATCAACCCACATGATGTCGACCGTTCCAACCAGCCCTACTGTCTTGACGCATAATTCTAGTGTGCGATCGGTTCCATATCTCAGCTCCGTTGTGGCCAGCACGGCGCCGTATGGCACCAGCTCTCCACCCCCGACACTTCCCGCTAGGCTGGGAGCCTCGACACCCAATCCCGGGCCGGACACCATCATACCGTTCACCTTGCCTCCA
This sequence comes from Pholiota adiposa, assembly GCA_009935795.1. Classification (NCBI taxonomy): domain Eukaryota; kingdom Fungi; phylum Basidiomycota; class Agaricomycetes; order Agaricales; family Strophariaceae; genus Pholiota; species Pholiota adiposa. Next base: position 189,744 of record QEYC01000037.1, read on the forward strand.
ACGGTGGACAATCCTGACAGGAAGCAATCAAACGGCCCGATCCAAGTTTATGATTCTCCTTCGGCTCCTCCTCCAGTAAGGTTTGATAGTCCTCAACAAACGCCATCAAGACGATTGAACCCCCCTGCATACGAGTATGCCCAGTCCTCACCAGGATCTTCCTCTGGGCGTCAACCACATCGCAAGCAACCGTCCACCGACACTATGCATTCGTTGGCGTCAAGCAGAAATGCTGGAGGCCACTCCAACAACCCCAGTGGTTCCGGAATGGCTAATATAGCTGAACTGACAGACGTTCCCCCTCCACCACATGAGGATCACCAATCTGGACACGGCCGTCAAGTCAGTACTTCGACACGAGACGACAAACGACCGATACGAGAAAGCTACAGCGCCAGTGATCTTGCATGAAAATTGTTGCAGATATGAATCCTTACGAATAACGATGAACTTTATACGCGCAGGGGACATTGTATTATCAGAAATGGTTGTTGTAAACCCTACTACCCTAGTCTACGATGCGACCACGATTCGACTTGGACTCTAATGCCCACTGCCCAGGGGCTTAGGTTTGTCGTTGTTGTTGGCCACATAATTTTAGACCTATGTATGCATTGATCAAGTTGCTATTTGTACGGCCCTAAGATTAATAGATCTATTACTTACCAAGAGTCGACAGGAGATGAGAATGAAGCCTAACAATCCGCATGAATCATGAGCAGCTGACTGTATTATGCCAGCCACGGCGACGCCGGCTCTCCTCGTTTTAGTAAACTGGAGATGTAAGCCCGAGAGTGCTTCTAAATTTAGACTCAATAAAGGAGAGCACAAAAGCGGGGCGCTTAGATAGCAGAAAACCCGGTGAGAGTTTACTATTCTGACCCATTTTTATTTCTGGAAAGGTAGTCTGAATCATCTCCCCAACTTGCAAGCTGTCTATTGATAAGTACCGCCGTATTTCATCACTTGAAGTTGAGGTTTTTCTGATATTTTTTCGACAGTTAGGCATTTATCAACTACATGTATGAGTCTTCCCCGAGCAGCCGCGGTGTAAGAACGCTGGGATTCTTTATGACCCCCGGAATGTTGCCATGATCATCGTGTGCTCATGTCTCCAAATATGGAACTTTGAACTGTGGTCAGTGACAGGCAGACGGATTCAGAAGACCGATATGTTATCAGCGATGCCTTCGTGCTTCTCTTTGCCCACAGCGCTTGCGAAGCTGTACCATAGAGGAGCACATGAGGCTGAGGATGCCCATTCGTATAGCCAGTCGCTGTAAGAATAGAACACTTGTGCGCACAGGCTCCCGCCTCCCACGTCGAATAGAATGCGTAGTATTCAACCCGAGACTCCATTCGTCGTTCATTAAAGACCGAAATTATCTGACGGGGTGACGGATTACACTGCTATCAAGGCATGGATTTCATAGCGCCTAGCGAGAAAATTTCTGCAAGTCTGAGGGTCGAACTGTCAAGGACAACGCGAATTTCAGATTTCTTGTCTGAATTCACTATGAAAAGAAACTATATGAAAACTTCCTTCGGGTGTATTCTGTGAGAGCAGCGTTGAGCTAGGCCTTCATAGACCAAAGAATTCGCGGAGTGAAGCGAACTTTCTCCTGATTTATACTAAGTAGATGTGCATGTCGGTGCAATGATATTAACTATCCTTTTTTTAGACTTTCTTCCCAGAGTTCTCGGCTTTAATTGCTTCTTGATCTGCAGCAGCCTCTTACAGCCGTTTGCATAATTCTGTGCAGTGTGAACACCGAAATTTCGTTCAACCTGTCACGTGTAACTTTCCCACAACCAAACATGGGTGATAAGATCAAAATAATGCGCAGAGGCACTCGAGTCCTCGTCTTCGCCATTGACCAATGCGGACCCTTGACAACTTGTGTGGAGAGAAATGTGTATTGTCTAATTTATCTTATTTTTCTTCACTCAGAATGGCTGGTATTTGAATTTTAGGAACTAATGTCATTTCAAAGTCCTTAACAATCCTTGGATACTTTGATCAATGGGGTTTGGGTGTTGTTTTCCTCTCTAAATAACTGTCTTAAACATATACATATATATTGCTACACTATAATATAATTTTATTACTTCTCCTTAGGTCCTCGGGAAGCACAGGCGGAGTCTACGTGAGGGGGAATGCTTGTGGGAAACGCGTTATCTTGATCTTATCACCCATGTTTGGTTGTGGGAAAGCTACACGTGACAGGTTGAACGAAATTTTGGTGTTCACAGAATTATGCAAACGGCTGTAGGGAGTCATAGTTCGATTGGTCTTTTAGATCCCATCAAAACGACCCTATGGGCTTGAAAAGGAATACAGGCCGGGAACTCTGGTGATGGCGGTGTACCCCCACAATAATAACAGTAAACATAGTATTAAAATGTAGTATATATTCAATAATTCTGGTTGGTTCTACCAAATATGTATCGGCTTTACAGAATCTATGCAGAATTGAGAAATCTGCCGAATATTTGACATTGATTTAACACTTCTGAGTGCAGCACTGCATCAAATCAGCTAATTCACTCGCCACGTTGTGGCTGTGCTGGCGGAGCCAGCCGAGCGGAGTCCGAACCGACTTAGACAGATTCCATGCATGTTCGTAGACAGATCTCATCATCATCCACGACGTTGTCCACGCTTTCCCTGGCCCTGCGGCCCTTCAGGGACTCATCTCCAGCTCCACCCGCTTTCGGCTCTAGGCAGCCTCCATCTTGGTGAAGAGAGTGGATTCGACGACCACACGTAGCCAGACAAACTGGCAGGCAAATCAAGGAACAACCAATATACCTGGAGAGAGCAGCAAGACAGACTAGACCAGATAGCGCAGAGAAGAATCGACGACCAAATAAGACAGAGAAACATTCGACATACGAGAACAGCCAGCACACCAACAACAATCTCGACAGTATCCAGCCTCACGCCGTCACCATCGAGCGACAGTCCCCCGTCATCACCGATAACAGAAAGACAACAAACGAGAAAATCAGACGAACGACAAGACACAAGGCCACAGACTCCCGAACCAGAAAGACATTTGACTCCTGAGCAAGAGACCGACATGACAACCGAAACCGATATAAAACTTTTTCGAGGCGACTACGGAACCGTCGACGAAAAACCCCACACATGGTTCCGCAAAATAGAACGCCAGTTCGACGAGAACACACCCGTCATTCGAAAACACTTCAAATTTATGCGCAACCTTGAACCCGGACATACTGCAGAGAAATGGTACGAACAACGAACGACCGCCGAACTAGCCGACTGGGACCTATTCTACGCAGCGTTCACGACACGATGGCCCAAACCGACGGTCAACCTCCCAACTCGAGACCACCTCCTATCAACGCTCCTGAACATGAGACTCGACGAAGCAAGTGTAGGATACACAGTTGGACAAGGAAATGAAGAGGTCCTGTCACATCTCGCATGGGCTGAACAGGTCCGCAACATAGTCAACGCCATAGGAGATGATGGTGGACTCCTTATCACCCCGGTACGTGACGCCTTACCACTTCCGATACGCCTTGCACTGGTATCCTCGGGCTCGACAGCGTCGACGTGGAACGAATTCCTCACACAGATTACATCAATAACCTTCGGCAGCTTGAAAATCCAACTCGATTTACTCTCGAGAAGTGCACCCAACGCGAATACGACCTCATCGCCAATGTCCGCTATGATGACGAGCTTCGCCAACCAGTCGTTGACACCTCACGCGCAGCAACCAATGTACGGCAACCCCTCACCCTTCCGAAATTCGACACAATACCAAACACCAAGCACCCCCATGTCGACTACTCCGTATACCTCAAATACAAACCGAACACGAGAAGCCCCGCCACACCAGAACTCATGGTCCTCGCCCAGCCAGACAACCCAACAGACACCTCAAACATCCCGATACATCCCACCCGGCGCGCGACAAACTCCAGGCGAAGCCAATCCCTTCCTCAACACGCCAAGCACCATCCGCCCGAACACGAACAACCTCTTCTACAACAAAATGCCGCAAACCCCACAGACCCCGCAAACTCCGTCGCCGAACCAGAGAACTCCATCGGGCCCCGATCTCAGCGAACTCGCCAAACGCGCTATCTCAGCATCTGCAACATACGCCAACGACGCAGCAGGCATAGCGCAATACGAAGCAGCATTGGCGGCGTGGAACACAATGCATCCCAATGCACACGATGCCAGCTTCATGACGACCATATACCCCCTCAGACCAGGAACAGCCCCAATCGGCTCACGCGAATGCTTCCGCTGCGGAATGGGAGGCCACATCGCTTCTCAAGGATGCCCAAATGCTGCGAATCCTCTGGACAGACGTGAGCAAAACTGGCGCGTCTTCATCAGTCGCGCATTATTTTCTCGCGCACGATCGGATACAGTCCGCATCGCTCAGATCACCGCAACCGACGACACACCTATTCACTACAGCGCAGCCATTTACGACACCGACGCACTTCATTTCGAAGACGAGTTCAACCAGGGAAATGGTTCAGAGATGAGCACGTAGAGGGCGGCCCATCTCAAACATATACCTCGGAGATCGACGAGCAGAACGAAAGATCGAGATGCTCAGCGCTCTCTCTTACCGAAGCATCCGCCGCCCGGGATGTTATTAGTACTACCAAAGATGTATCAGTACAAGAGAATGCATCCCAGATTTACCAGTACGAGACGTCCATGGAACAAAGAATTGTGCAGATGGAAACAGAAGATGAAAAAACCAAACCATTCCTCCAAAGAATACAACTGAAGGGTCCAGGGAATGTTATAGTCAGAGCAACAGGACAAGTTGATGACGGAGCATCAAAGAATTGCATCTCGAAGAACCGATGGGATCGATATGGACACTGCCTAAGTCCACTAGGACCATCTAATACGCTCATCAAAGTAGCAAACGATGCTCAAATCAAGTCAATGGGCAGGTGGCGAGGCGGAGTCACAGTAGGGGGAACAGAGACACAAAGCGACTTCGAAGTTTTCGACTGCAAGAATGCGTTCGACGTCATCCTTGGGAAACCATGGCTGAAAAAGGTTCGAGCGATACATGACTATGATACCGACACAATCACGATCAAGGACGGTGAGAAACGTGTCGAGCTAACAAACATAAATCCCCAGACAACCACCAAGGTCATGGCTGTCGCAGCGGAACCCGAAACGACGACAGCACCACCGCAAACAACCCGCCGAGGTCGAATCCCTCAAAATGAATATGACGAGAAGAGATGCATGTATGCGAAACTCACAGACTGCCAACGTCAACATCAACAACAGGTTAGAGACGCAGAAGCGAAGGCGAGGAAAAATCGAGCATACCGTAATGCAGATGTGCGAAATGCGAGGAGAGCAAATGAGCCATGTGATGATGAGCTTGAAGCTGAGTGGTCCAGAATCAACTTATTACGGGTATCTGACGAACCATGGGCAGAAACAAAGTGGGCCACATTTTTAAACCTCCAAGAAACACACGAGCCGAACCTAGAATGGGAACAATGGTACAATTTCAATCAGACGACAACTACGAAGGACGAACACCCCGCCCAAATCGCCAAGAAACTAGAAAGTCGACGAAAAAGTCAGGAAACGGCAGACATAAATGAGGCCTACAAGATTGCGCGTACAATGCCGTCAGTCCAAGGATGCAGAGAAAGAACCACCGAAGATATCAAGCAACAACGAGGAGATTCAATACAACAGGCGGCAGCGACATGGCGTTTCCACAGACAGACCAGGCAAATTGCAACAATGTTCGGAATCGACACCACAGCAATAACTGGGCACGACCACCTAACAGCCCTCGTTCAATCTGAAATGCGAATTCGCCAACTGCAAGACAAACTCGATACCCTACGACACATGGCGCATACACCAACGGAGATGGAATGCGACTTCGATTCTTCTCCAGAGAACTCCAGCGGCGAAACCCACTCAATAGACAACATCAATACCGAGGAATTCAAGATCGACCGAGGGAACAACGACTCACTCAGAACGCAAGACCCGTTTGCAAAGAAACGAGTAGCAGAGATTCTCGAGAAGATTGAAATTGGCAAGGATCTGACAAAGGAACAAAGGCAACGTGTCGAAACCCTTATTGGTGAATACGCTGACATCTTTGCTTTGTCCCTCAGCGAGGTACTCTACGTAGATTGGTACACACACAAACTGAATTTCAACCCCGAAATAAAGTTTACAACAAAGGTTAATCAACGCCCAGTCACTGAAGCGCAGAAAGGATGGTTCAACGACATCCTGGATGAGATGGAGAAAGCACACGTAATCCAGAGAGTACCGGGTGAGTTTATAAAAAATCTAAGCAGCACTAACCTTGCTCCAAAAGAAGCAGGTAAAATGGGCCTCACACGAACAGATATTCTCCGCCAAGTCAACGCTGAATGCATTCGCAATGGACTCCCTCCTTTCTGGGAAGAAGTAATTCAACCAGGCGAGACCAATGAAGCTCTGCTAGAAGCGGTCGAAGGAATAGCACCGAATGAGAAGAAGACTAAATGGCGAGTCTGTCATGCCTTCAATGCACTAAACAAAGCCACACAGGTGCCACCGTTCCCAGCTGGAGACCTTAAAGCGAAGCACGAGTTTGCAGCAGGCCATAGATGGGCAAGTGTCATTGACTTTGCTGCCGGATATTATGCAGTACCGCTGGACGATGACTCAGTTCCATATGTGGCATTCTACGTCGAAGGAAGAGGATACTACGTCTACCTCCGGATGCCTTTCGGACTCACAGGGGCACCAGCAACCTTCTGCGAAATGGTAGCGATTGCCTTGGATGACATGATAGGAAAAGAACTCGTCAATTGGATGGATGATATATGCATGCCAGGTGACGTCTTTGAAACTAAATTTCTAAACCTTAAACGCTTCTTTGATCGCTGTCGGTCCAGAAGCCTCTCTCTATCACCAACAAAAACAAAACTTTTCTTTACAGATGTCCTCTTCGCAGGCGCAATGGTTGGACCCCAAGGAATCCGCCCAAATCTGGACAAAGTAGGAGCCGTTGTGAACTGGCCGGTACCAGAAACGGTCCAACAGCTCATGGGTTTCTTAGGTTTAACAAACTTTTTCCGGAGATCAATTACTAATTATGCACGAATCGCAGCGCCATTAACAGATCTAACCCGCGATGTAAAGGTAGAACGACCAAGTGGTAACTGGAGAATACGGAAAGGTGCTTACAAGAGAGCCCTCGCATCAGCATCACTCAAAGAAAAATGGGGTCAAGAGCAACAAAAGGCTTTCGTAACACTGAAATGTCTCCTTTCACAGGAACCCCTACTCAAACCACCACAATATGACGGTCGACCCTTTCGCGTCACAACCGATGGATGCATGAACGGTTTCGCTGGGTTTATATCACAAGCTTTCACAACAACAGAAGCTGACGGAAAAGAAATTACACGTTGGCACCCAATCAGCTTCTGTTCAAAACGTACTTCAAAAAGCGAAGCTAAGTACGAACCATTCCTCCTTGAATTTGCAGCACTAAAATACAGTTTGGACGAGTTTGCACCCTACATTTATGGCGCACCAATTGAGATTGAAACTGATTGTCAGGCACTCCGAGACTGTCTAGTACAAGAGAAGATGAGCGTCCACCACAGTCGATGGAAGGAATCAATACTGGCACACAACATAATATCAATTCGACACCGGCCAGGCATAGAGAACCCAGTAGCAGATGGGCTCAGTCGCATGTGGGAAGGACAACCACGATCCGACACAGATGGGTCGCACTATTCAGTCCTCGCTGACTGGGAAGCAACACATGGCATCGTAAACGATATCCTCAATCTGTCCGACAGCCAAGATTCGAGAATGCTACATCACCCACTCGAAACCTTATTTGCCAACGACATCTTCTTCAGTCCCATCATCCGTCACCTCCTTGGGAAGACAGCCGGCGAAACACTATCAGAAAAACGAAAAGCAGCACATCGGGCGCAAGACTTCATGATCGCAGATAACAAATTATGGAAGGTTAGCACCAAGGCAAGCGATCGAGTGGCAAAGACAGAATGCGTACCAGTCGAACTTGGCTTCAACGTGGCGCTGACAACTCACATCGACAATGGCTGCTTCGGACCAGAACACGTTCAACTACACCTACGAGACAAGTATTTTTGGCCAGGAATGCTAACCGATTGCAGACAAGCTCAACTAGAATGCCCGCGATGCAAATCTTTTGGCGCTCCGAGTAGAAACTCTGCCCTAAAACCAATTCGACGAACACGACCATTCCAACTGATAACAGGAGACTACTTATCCCTTCCTCTTGGAAAAGGCGGTTTCAAAACAGTAGGCTTATACATTGACACATACTCAGGTTTCATATGGGGTACGAAGCTCAAACAAGCGGGTACCGGCAAGTCGACCATCAACTCGCTCAAAAACATATCCATCGGATATGCGACTCCTAACACATTTATGGCCGATGGAGGGTCCCATTTCGACAACAATGAAGTGGACACTTTCTGCACCGAAGAAGGCATCCGCCACATCACAACACCTGCATACGCACCCTGGGTGAATGGCCTGATAGAAAATGCCAATCGACTATTACTAGGACGACTCAAGAGACTATGTGCACCAAACCACGATGAAGAGGACAATGACCCAACAATAGACACCAAATCCATCGCGACCAACTGGCCTGAACATTTTGACGAAGCCATCCGCCAACTCAACGACAGAATCATACCCGCGCTTAATGCCACACCCCGTGAACTCCTGTTTGCACTACCATTCCGCAGCGATGACTCGCTTCCACTGATACCTATCCCTCCAACACCAACTGACACACATACCAACTTCACACTTGGAGAAACCTTCCGAGCCAATGCACATCTCGCCTCGCTACTCGATGCTGATCGCCGAAAAGAGTCATTCGACGCAAACTCACCCATCACGAAGTTCAAAATTGGAGACCTCGTCCAAGTCTACGACTCCGCCTCGGACTTCAACCACAAATCAATTAACAAATTAAATCCTAAGTGGTCTGAACCACGCATTATATTCGCTGAGTTTTCTAATTCATTCTCGCTATGCACTCTGAGTGGAATGCCGCTAAAAGGGATTACCCATTCTAGACGTATGCGACATTATATTCCATTAAGAGGTACCTTACTCGATACACTATACCCAAGAGAAGCCGAAGAACCAACAAACAAAAATATTGACATTGCTGAAGCAGAAGCAAGGATGGCGGATGAGTTCGACGCACCACTGAACTCACCCGAGGACACCCCCTAAAACCATAGGTTGTTTGCCGCCAACAACCATGGACACCTCCCCGGTCATCCAATGCGCTCATGAGTGCACTGCTGGGTGGTGGATCGGGTGGCGCGGAGCAAGCGTTTTTCTTAGAGAGTCCATCCCAGGTCGTCCGGGTCGTACGACACTAGAAGGGGGGTAGATGTGGCTGTGCTGGCGGAGCCAGCCGAGCGGAGTCCGAACCGACTTAGACAGATTCCATGCATGTTCGTAGACAGATCTCATCATCATCCACGACGTTGTCCACGCTTTCCCTGGCCCTGCGGCCCTTCAGGGACTCATCTCCAGCTCCACCCGCTTTCGGCTCTAGGCAGCCTCCAACGTACGCGGCAAGTCAAAGTAATGCTTGTCTTCCTTCCTGTTAGACCAGAGACGCAAAATTTTTGCAAAAATTCTACGAAAACATGTAATATCTATCCGTTAATCATAACCAAATATTCCGAAGGGGCTTCCTCGAATAGAAACAGCGATTCAAAGTATGTTTTGTGGCCTTTACAATCCGTGAGAACGTCACTCACCGGTACCTAAACAGGATTATCGGAGCATTTGTGCGGGTGCATCAAACGGCACGGACGGCATTCGCGGCATGTGCTCGGATCAAGTGTTGGCGGGGCTTTTGCGAAAAATTTGGAGATTTTGATGGGATCTCAAAAGACCAATCGAACGATCCCTCGCCTCTTAGGTGGGAGGAACTGTAGTACTAGCTAGTGCGAGATTTGCGCAGTATCACCAGGCACCATGCTGTACGGATGGGGCTCGATGTTGAGAAACACAGGTTTGACGGAAATTCGGAAGGAACACATTCATTGACGTTGACAGTTTCGGGAGAAAGGGGAACGGAATTTAAAGTTTTGTACGATGGGATGATATCTATGGCTGTCCAAGTGGGGAAATATTCCCGTAAAAATATATTCCCAGTTTCCCTTTGCGCGGAAATTTCTCAGTCTGTTGCAAGTGCGCGTGAATTTATATAAGGGTTTGCAACTACATTCAACTCGTTTTTACTGTGTGCGTAAACATTTATTGGGTGCGCGTAGAAACATTTGAGTGCGCGTGAACATTTTCGGGTCCGCGTAGAGAAACACCAGTGCGCGGATATATTTTGGCTGTTTTTGAGTGCGCGTAAAAGAAATAGGTTCTGTCAGTGCGCGGAAACATTTTGAGTGCGCGAATTTCTTGTAGGCCGTGATGCCGTGATTAGCTAATTGATCCTTTTTCGGCACCGGCTAAATGCCGCCTTGCCGCAGCGGAGATTCAAAATACACTTAAGCGCCCAAGCCATTGCCCTCCTACCAACCTCTCACTACCTTTTGGATTAGTCACATGCCAGATGTATAGCAACTTTATATAGTTAATCTGAGAAATTACTATACTTACCCAGGAGGTCTCTGTTCACAGTCATCCTGTGATCTTTCCTGTGGCCTATATTGGGTGCAACTACTATAGGTATTCCACTCAGCCTCCCCCTCGCATTGCGCATTCATCTCAGATAATTTTGCTACAATCTCACGGCATAGACAGGCGTATATATGTGCTTTACTGCATAGGTGGGGGCATTGTTGACGAGCGAGAGGGGCACCTGATCACGATTAGATAAGGGAGATCAATCTCCGCTGCGGCAAGGGCGGCATTCCTTAGCCGGTGCCGAAAAAGGATCAATTAGCTAATCACGGCATCACGGCCTACAAGAAATTCGCGCACTCAAAATGTTTCCGCGCACTGATAGAAACCTATTTCTTTTTACGCGCACTCAAAGAACAGCCAAAATATATCCGCGCACTGGTGTTTCTCTACGCGGACCCCGAAAATGTTCACGCGCACTCAAATGTTTCTACGCGCACCCAATAAATGTTTACGCACACAGTAAAAACGAGTTGAATGTAGTTGCAAACCCTTATATAAATTCACGCGCACTTGCAACAGACTGAGAAAATTTCCGCGCAAAGGGAAACTGGGAATATATTTTTACGGGGAATATTTCCCCACTTGGACAGCCATAGATATGTTCAAGACTTTGGCCGTAGAACAAAAATCTGTCAAAGTTGATTGAAACCGACTCGAAATTCTGGTGGACGGAGGTAAGATATGCACCAATGAATCAGGGCACGCTTGTCGAACTACGTATACCCATATAAGCCGTATGAACTGGCGTCATTGAAAGAATGGGTAAAATGTGAGTATATATATATCGATGCGCGTAAACCATAAGAACCAAATAAAACATACCAAAAATATTTGACGCCCCGCTGTAGAGTGGACCACGCCATGTTCTCCACGTATCGGCGGTGACGCCCCTCAAAAGTCCGAATACAGTTGCTGCTCCAGTGTGCATCGAATGATCACATCGACAATAGCTGTAACCTTTTAGCGAGTAGGAAGTAAGATTTTTTTCCCAATAGGTTAACGTCCCATCTGGCTGTACTTGACATAGTTAATGTCGAGTAGCAGATGTAAAGTGAGGAGCAGCCAATGAATCTTGCAGTCTCTCGACCCCTTCCCAATCAGCCTTTGTGACACTGCGGCTCTCGGTGAATACTTGCCCAATGACTGGAGAATTGAAAGCTCACCGTGAATTTTGCCAATATTAAAGCTAGAGTACAGTTCAACCCATCATTAATCCTCGTGGGGACACGAGAAAAATCCAGCTCACCTGCAACACTGTATATATCTTGACAGGTCATCCATGCCAGTAGATGTAAACGGATGAGATCAAGGCTGGTGATACAGTATACTACCCGACTTCCCGGAAGAGAAAGTGGAGAAAAAACAAGGCAGAGTGAATTGGGTCGATTCAGGTTCTCAATTGTGGTTGACATTGAACAAACTCATTCACAAGATTCTCGATGCCATGCGAATGTGAAGGTCTTCTAGCAAGAGACGCGTTGAATGAGACCAGTCAGACAACGAAGGAATGTAAATGGGCAGCCAATCAATGTTTGCGACAAATGAAAATTTCTACCTTCAAGCTTGCAGTTCGCCGTCGAGGTGGCACGCCTAGGCTGTGGGCAACACAGGTCAAATGTGGTAATAGGTCGACGTCGAAGTATGCGATACGCGTATAGCCAGCGATTTCATGACATTGCTCGTCGAAGAGCGTTCTTCGCAAAACGTCGTATATCTTTGCCCAGAAAATTAGAAGGCGAGCATGACGACGCGCTGGAAATCTTTCATGTCGCAGGTGATGAGTTGCCCGTGAGCCCACAGCCCACTTAACTAGTAGGTGGTAGTAGAGATACAGCCAGAGAGATGAACATGTTGATGCGTCGCTCCTCTGAGAATGAATGAGAAACGTGGCAAAATTGCATCGAATCGCCGGCACAATCCTCTTGATTGGACTTTGTTGAAGGGAACACAGCGCGCGAAAATTTCCTGGAGAATATCCAATGGGAGACTACTCGAAGAAAACGAGTTTTGATTTTGAGGCCTTGAACATGAAGCTGACCCAGCAGAAGCGCAGCGAAGTTGTGGTTGGAGTTTTGAGTTCAAGTTGACTGTTGGACGTTTCGTTGAAATCAAAAAAGCGGCAAATGCCAATCTTATCTTATCTTATCTAATAACACTTTCTCCTCCTCCCCGTCCCGAAGTATTTGCAGTTTAATCGATCGAGTCGAAGTCGAAATGTGCGTACATATAGAAAAGATACCGGTACATACAAACTGCTAATTTTACGGTTGCGTAGGTATCATCGACCTCCTGCCGATCAGATTCCAGCACCTCCAGTGACCTCCAAAGTGTGGCCAGAGACATACGAAGCAAGGGGAGAGGCCAAGCTAGCAAGTGAATCAAGAATTCAATTAGCACTTGCCAACAAAACTGTGAGTGATATATCGAGAACGTACAAGAGAACCGAACCCGCAGCATCCTCCGGGGTACCCCCGCGCCTCAGCGGAATCAAAGGGTACAGTTCAGCGTCCGGTTTGGCAGCAGAGACGGGGCCCTTGGCTCCGGGGACACCCAGCGCGACCTTCTTGCCGTCAATCTCAATCGTCACGCCAGCCTCCTTCGCGGCAGTCAGACTAGAAGAAAACAAAGCAAAAGCAAAAGCAAAAGCAAAAGCAAAAGCAAAAGCAAAAGCAAAAGCAAAAGCAAAAGCAAAAGCAAAAGCAAAAGCAAAAGCAAAAGCAAAAGCAAAAGCAAAAGCAAAAGGCGGCCTATGTCAGAAGACATGGATCCCTAAATAAACAATGACGACTTCTCACCGTGTGTGAATGAGACCGAAGGCGACGGTGTTGGCGCGGACACCGAAGGGGCCCCATTCCTTCGCGATGGTCTTTGTGAGGCCGAGGACGGCGGCCTTTGCAGCGGCGTAGTTAGCCTGGCCGACGTTTCCGTGCAGACCTGATGTCGAGGAAACGTTGATGATTGAACGGTTCTCGCGTTGATCAGGCTGCAGCGCAGGTATAAATGACCCTTGAGCAAAGATATATGGAATCATCGCCAAAGAAAGCTTACCTTGAGACGGAAGTATGGGGCAGCTTGGCGAATGAGGCGGAAGGGGGCGCGGACGTGGATCTTCATGATGATATCGAAAGTCTCATCCGGGGTCGTGTGCAGCATCTTGTCGTATGTGAATCCGGCGTTGTTGACGATGTGGTTGATCTTTCCGAATTTTCTGCAGTGCAAAGAAATAAATCATGGGCACTGGTAATTCTTTGCTTCGAGGGTCGGACTCACTGAACGGTGGCATCTACGATCTTCTTTGGGAAGTCGTCGGCTCCAACATCACCTGCGACAGAGAGAGCTTCTCCGCCAAGAGCCTTGATTTCGGCCTCGACGGTCTCAAGGCGCTTCGCGTCAATGCTGTAGGTGCGACTCTCAGGAAGTGTTCACAAGACGAAACGATGGACGTACTCGCTGATGACAACCTTAGCACCTTCCTTGGCGAAGAGGAGGGCAGTAGAGCGTCCAATACCCTAATATAACGCGATATTGCTGAGTAAATGGCGCAGTATGGTAGGGTAGGAATTATTTACCTGGCCAGCACCTGGAGAACGAGGCAGAGGATGATCAGTCAAAAGTTCCATTGGAACCTTGTTCCGTAAGGACAGAATGTTCATCTCTCCGCCTGCTGGGTCGAGTAGACATAGCTAGTTCCTCTTTCACAGAGGAGAGGTAGCTACCCTACTCTCACCGATCCAACCGACAGCCGACTGATGTATACAGTACTCACCAGTGATGATTGCGACTTCTCCAGCGAGGAGACCACGCCCATAGGTGTTGGTGACGTGCCCAGAGACTTGAGCGAGACGATCGGCCATAGTGTATCGACGAGAAGGAAGATGGAAGGGATAGAATTCGAAGAAACGAGTACCCAACTCCACGCTATTTCAACCGCGAATTGTGGGGAAGCACCGGGTATTTTGGAGGGCGGTGCCGGTCGGCGGCAGTCATGTGTCCTTTTCCACCGGCTTTCAGTCAGCGCGAGCGCCTAATTCCAATCACCGACTTGATTCAACGGAAGAGTCAAGGAAGAGTACCAATTTAATCGCTAAAATCGACTTATGTTATGTACAATCTATGAAGACATTTCTAAATTCCGAACCAAATTTTCCATCCTTCACCTCCAAGTTTTTGCCCGATAATGATTTACTTTCATTCAATATTACGAGAACAATTGCCGATGGCGACAATCAATTTCTTCACCTTTCCCTCTGAAGCCCATGTTTTCGAAAGCGTCTCCATCTTCTCTATCCATTCGTCTTTATCTACCTCTATTCCGTCACTGTCACGCATCTTGGGGTCGGGCGAATCTAATATTAGCCGAAGGGTCCGCAGCGTAGGTATCGTCCAAAATGCTTCCACAGACTAGTTATGTGTGGATTTTTGGTTAGTTCTGAAATAAATGCAGACCACACAAGAAGAACATACTAAGTAATTTGGAAGGTCTGACATCCAGAATGTGATTTCATGCAGGTTTACAAGCTTTGAAAGGTGTGCTGTATGATAGATGAGTAAGAAAAGAAGGAAATATGAGTATGGTGTTAACCTATACACACCTGACGAAATTGTCTACTTGGCATGATTCTCGTGGGTCCGAAGACTTCAACAGAGGAAGAAGAGGCCTGGCGTCCGATGACATATAAAAAATGAAGCGTGCATGACTGGTTCTCCCGCCAGGCATAGTCATCGAAATTGTTGAGTGAAGTGAGAGCCTCCACATTTGGACAACAATAAAGAAAGGAGTGTGCATTGACAGAAAGATACGCAGCCCGAATTCGAGGGAATGAGTGGGTAGCAAAACTCTCTTGGATCAGCTGGCGCCCCTCATGATCAAAGCTGGTGTCGAAATGTATTTGAACTGTATGTAGATTGGGCATTAGGACCACACAACGTGCTAGTTCTTCGAGCACTGGCCCAGGAGAATAATTGGCCACGATAATGTCCATAACCCTATAACGAAAAAAAAAAGTCGATCACATTCAACAGTATTCGGCATAAAACACCAAGATCTTGAAATTAGTCCAGGACATAATACGCACTTTACGAGCTCTGCCAACTCTGGATCCCTGATAGTGATCATCTCTAGCTGCCGCAGCAGTTCTACGACGTACTTCTTCATGTTCGACACCGGCTTTCCCTTCTTATACCAAATCGGAGGTAAAGATCCCTTTCCCAAATCCATTCGCTGATAAACCTCTATCCGCTCCCACCGATATCGCAAGAAAACACGCCGTAGAGTCCGACACGTCTGCGACAGCGCATCCCGCGCCAGTCGCCTGTGGCCGTGCTTGTCGATGTCTTCTTGACTGTGCTCTGACGGGAGCGGGAAGGCAGGGAAGTGCGACATAATCTCCAAGTATATTTCGTCGGCGAGACCTAGAAGCCGTTGTGTGTCGACGGGCTGTAGGGTGGCCGGTGCTGGCTCTTGCGAGGTTGTAGCTTCAAATCGTGGACGCTTGGGCTGCTTCGGATTTGAGCTTCGAAGTTGTAGGGAGAAAGACATTTCAAGGTGAGGAGGTTAGATGAAACAAGCCTTGAATTTGGGGAGGTAAGTGATGTTGGTTGAAAGCCAGTGGTGGCATTGAAAAAAGAGCCCGAACTCGGACGCGACTCGGAGTCGACGCGACCAGCGTATCATGTGACTTGTTCAATTAGCGGGACGACGCGTCGCGTCGCGACAGGACAATGGTGTCGTTGCTGGATAAATATGGAAAACGAAAAAAAGACGAGACGTACACTATTCTGGGTACCTAACGGAACTTCAGCTTAGAATTCTCAGCGTTGTTTGTTTTGGTTTATTATCGATTTAAGATTATATCTATCTACGAGTTAACGTTCAACGTGACAGTTCCAGTTGAGGTTGGCGAACCTCGCGCGTTAATGTGAGGATGGAGCAGAAGATTGAGAGATACATACTGAGCGCGAAGTGGAACGCGCGTATGATGGAGCGGCGAAGGAACAAGGATCTACGGGCAGGAAGTGCGCTTGGGGAGTAAGAGAGCAAGTCCGGCTAAAATGAGGTACTAGGATTGAAGCAATGGCAAGCATGATTAACTTGGAATCAGACGGGGCGATGTTCGAGAGGCCATGAATATTTAGGCGTAAGCTTTGGTGGCCCGATTCAGGAACTAAAGGACTGCGAAGACAGAACAGATCGCTAGGTTATTTGATTTCGCAAAGTCCGTTTCCCTTCGCCACAACGCGACGCGATGCAAATACGCAGGGCGGGCCAGAGAAATGCAATATCTGGAAAATTGCGTGCGAGGTGGAGGACCGTGCAATGGAGGATGACAGTAAGGTTTGGTAGTCAAACGAGAAATGGAAGGAACGTACATTCGTACCAATGCGCGAATGCCCATGTACATTGTACACTGTACAGTCCGGACCAATGCCGTCTTTATCTTGGGCATGTTGAACATATCGTTGTCCAATTTACACAATAGATGCATGCTTGCATGCATCGAAGAGGTGGAGGCAGAGGTGCGAGTGCGAAAATTCTAGCATATAGACCCCACCGCGCGCGTGCGAGGATGAAATTAACGGCGTAATCACGACAGTCAACAGTCAAGTAAAGGCGAGCGAGTCTCGCGATATAAGGTCAGAGAGGTCGGGTACATGCAGAAATGCCCGTACGCGGACAATGAAGGGTAGTCGCTGCTAGCTAGAGGATCATAATGGATGATCCATGGTTCGTGCTGCGCTCGCTGGGAGAGAGCGTCACGGAGAATGGTGCAGAGGAGCAGGCAATAGCGAACATCGATGAAGTGGACGACGGAGCGGAAGGCGGATCGGCGAATGTTATATGTGAATGCGAGTAAGTTTGGATGGGAGACGCGTAGCGCCACGAGGTGTCAATGGGTGTATGTCGTCTCGGTTGGCATTTGCGCATGCACGCCTGACAATCCAGAGAAGAAGCAGCCAGCGGTAGCGCAATTTCAATTCGGCAGACGCGTTCTCTATAGGCAAATGGGCATCATCAAGGGGTGCGTCTAAAAACACTCACCTTGTTGGATGACGCGTCCACCTCAGCTCCCTGGACTGCTGCCCTCTACGTCCCGTAGCCCTTCCTGTACTCATTCGGTGTTATATTGACCGCTTAAATGACATGGGGCAAGCGGCGACGGCGGTTGTCGGTCTCCTTGTCGTCCTTGTACTCAAACTGAGTTAGGCAGCTGGGAGTCAGTATGGAAAGGACCGGTGACAGGGAAAATACTCACTGACACGTCGCGTCACCTACCGGATCCTCGAATTTCTAAGCCCTCCTTTGTCCTCATCAGTGTTTTGTCCTCGTCGGTGTTGGCGTTGTCGTCGGAGGAGACTTGGGGTGATGAGAAACTTGAAAAAGGTGCCATGGAGGGCGGGCGATATGGTTTGGCGGTTCCGCAGAGGACCGTGCGTTCGTGCCAGTGCTAGTCTGCTGGCGCCGCAATGTTGAAGGCTGTCAGCCTTAGATCCTGTCATGGCCCAGCGCTCCAGCGCTCCAGGATGGAGCTAGCGGTCTTCAGCTTCGTCGAACGTGCACATGTGCAGGCGTGTCGACGTCCACTGAGGTGCGCCCAAGAGTTCCAAGAGTTCGGCGCGACATAGAACGCCATGCGTGGACGAGGATGACTCTGGATGAGTGCCGACGCATGTCGCGAATAAGGACATGAAGCAGTGGAACGCGATGAGCTGGTATGCGCAGACGTACTCGAGCGTGAATGGAAGGGGCGGAGAGGCGGAGGTCATGAGGCGAGGAGGCTGTAAAGGGAGGCGCAGAGTGGCTGGACTGCGGAAGGACTGGCCAGCCTGCAGCGGGGCGAGCGGGTAGCCAGTGTGGACGGAGAGGGTGTGAGAGACAGCGTGCCAGCGGTTCGCATAGGGAATGGATCGAGAAGATGGGATGGGCCAGAGGATGCGCTCGGGGCGGGACTCAGAGGAAGCGCCAGACCTGGGCTCGACGGGGGCAGGAGCGTAGAGCCGCTAGACAGCGGGTGGAGGTTGCTGTTGGGTTAAGAGTTCCAAGAGTTCGGCGCAGCAGGGAAGAAGGAATTTGGTTTAATTCAGCTACTCGCATGCGAGAATGAGGCTCGCGATGGGATTGGTGCTACAGAAAAAGCGGCGCGTGCGGCACGGCGGAAGGATGTGGATGTCGACACACTGTTCAGCTTGGTAGGGAGCGTCAGGGTTCGTGAATAGGGTCAGAGGATGCCCAGAGACTCAGAGCTTTAGAATGCGGACGCCGGAGGCGGCGCCAGTGAATGCAATTCTCCCAATACGTTTCTTCGAAACACGTGCTGATGAGTCACGGGGTAATTTTCCCATCCGCCAAAAATGAACTTAGTTGGATTTATCTTCAGTCGTATAGCATGATGTATTTTTCGTTTTTCTTGGCCAGCGCTTGGCGCTCAATAATATACCCATAAGACTACCCTTGGCATTACCCTAACAGATGAATTCCCCAATATGTCTGTCACGAACGCGTCGCGTAACTGTCGCGTAACACTTACATCTGACGTCGTGCGCACTCGTGCGCATCACCTTCGAGAACAGCTACTCTTCTATTCCCAGGCTTGACATTTGTACCACTTCGCCGGCTAATGGATACCCAAATAGTGTCGACAATTAAATGCGGCAAATGCAAGAAACCACCTAATGAAACCATATTCAAGCGGAAAAGCAACGGAGAATTTACAAGAACCTGCATCAGCTGTCTGGAGAAAGAAAGTCAGAAATATGCCGACAAGAAACGTGAATTACGCGATGAGAAAGAGTCCAACAAAGAGAATAAGATCGATGACATCAGAGATGAAGCCGACGACGCGTCAACCGAAGGACTCACGGAATTAGCGCTCAAGATATTTTTGGACACCATCGACGCGTCGGCGGATAATCTACAATCCTTTGCGGCAATTGTAGATCTTTCCACGCTTCCAGGAGAAAGTAGGGAAGCCCGAGCAAAGGCCTTAGCTATATCTGTGTGGGAGCACACGAAATATCGCTTCCTGTATGTACTTATTTTAACACATCCCTCAGTCTATTAATAAGAATTTAGGTACCATAGCAAATATGAATACAAGAGAGAGCCCATCACCCGGTTCGCATTCAGCTGCGCCCAAGATACTGGACGTCACAAGAAAACTGAAAAAGGCAAGGGCGCGACACTCCGCGATGCGGATCAAATGGATACCTTCGATTGCCATGGATGGCTCTCTGTTGCAATTAGGGATGGAGTGGATAGCGCGCTTGTTCGATACAGGCATGAGCTTGAACACATTCCTTATTGTAATGTTGAAGTACCTCATGAAATCAAGGAATTTATTAAGAACAATCTCATTATGACGCCAACACAGGTAAGTTGAAATTATCACCGACACATTTGATTTATTTTAATCAAAAGTTACAGTTGTGGGATGAAGTATTGAAGAAATACGAAGCCCCAACCTTCTCCAGGAAATCAGTTTATCAGATATGGAGCAAGCATACAAGCAAACAGTGGAGGGGTGCTGAAAATCAGGTCGAATCAGCGAAGATCCTTTTACGGGAAGCCGCCAACTTACCAGATACATCAGCCAATCAAATCGAAGAAATTCCACTCCATGAAGAAAACGGGTATATTGCACTCGCATTTGCTCTTCCCATGGTTCTCAGAAAGTATGGAAATAAATTCCGCGAAGTTCAACTCGATTCCGCATGTGTGTGATCCTTGCTTATTTTTAATGCACATACTAATTTGGACACAAGGGAATACAAATGGTTCAAATTTTGAAGTTTATGCTCTCATGGGCAAGATACATGGTTCCGGTTGCCCTCTGGGTTACCTTCTAATCCAGTCAAATAAGGATGGAGAAGAAGGTGCAAAAGAGCGGTACATTACTGAATTCTTGGCGCATTTTAAAATGGACTGGAAACTCGAACCAATTGTTACCCTAACAGACAAGGACACCTCCGAGATTAATGCTTTCCTCAAAATATTCCCACAAGCCAAACATCAATTATGCTTTTGGCACTGTTTGCGGGCCATCAAGAAACAATTATCTATCCTACGACGCCGGCCAAAATACTATGATGTCAAAGAGGCTAGGTTGGAATTTGATTGGATTGACGAGAATTTTGTTCCGATCA
This sequence comes from Pholiota adiposa, assembly GCA_009935795.1. Lineage (NCBI taxonomy): Eukaryota > Fungi > Basidiomycota > Agaricomycetes > Agaricales > Strophariaceae > Pholiota > Pholiota adiposa. Next base: position 210,619 of record QEYC01000037.1, read on the forward strand.
CACAACTGAAATCTGCGTCCAGACAGGTATGTTGTTCTGCTCATTCTAATTATATTACACAAATTTATTCCCAACAGGACAATCTGTATGTAGCGCAATCCGCAATTCCCACTGTCACACTCCGTGTTGCAGGTGCACGTTACAATTTGGCGCCGAAACCGGCGCCTATTCAGCCGCGCTTAGTAATTCGCCTCAATAACGTCGTCCAGGCTGTGATTCCTCGAGCCCCAAGACAAAATGTGGAAACAGACATGGTTTCATCTGCAGAGATGAATGGAGATGCTGATAAGACTCTTGAGCAACAGGTTGACAATCTCGATGACGAAGAGGACTCTGAAGATGGACCGGATTGGATGTTTGAGGAGGGTGAAACACTTTCCACAGACCCAATCTATGAATTCTGTCCTGCTCCTCATCGAAAGCTTCTCCTCGCCTTGTTTACGAAACACTTTTGTCAACATCCCGCTTTCCCAGAGCGGTTAGGAGACAGCCAATGGTCGAAAGAAGAAATCCGGCGAAATGCAGTGCATGAAATGTACACGTTCTGTCATACCCGAGGCTTACGGGAAGTCTGGGGATATTTCTGGGCTTGCTGGTACTCGCCTAAAATGTGGAAGCTTTGGGCACGCTCGACCTCTCCGTACGTCTGCCGCTTACGCACAACAATGGGCGTCGAGAATTTCTGGCGCCAGTTAAAGCACAATTATCTCCACAATGCACCTAGGCCAAGATTGGATCATCTTATCTGGGTATTGGTTTATAAAGTCTCACCCTCGTTTATGGCTCGCTGCGAGATCTTGCAAAAAGACTTCCGGCCTGGACGCGCAAAACCACTCAATACATTTCAAATCTATTTCAAGCGCAACTGGCTCAAGAAGGCAAAACTACCAATCAGCGAATCTGATTACACGGTCGATGTTGCGAACTGGATTTGCACTTGCGGCAGTCAGAAGTTTGACTGTCATCACTTGTGCAAGCACCTTGTTCAAGCAGTTCCGATGCCGGGCATCAAATTTTGGAGCGAGATTAGGCGCCGTCGCGTTGTTCCATTATACCGACACCCGGCGCTAATTCCTGTCAATCAAATCCACAGTCATCTCGAGAACGTCCACCCTGGATCAATTACCGAAGGCGATGATTATGAGATCGAGGAACAGCCACTTCTAGGAAAACGGACTCACCACACAGCCGCTCTCGGCATAGATGACGGAGACGGTAATCCAGACAGAAAACGTCCTCGTCGAAATGGATCACCTTCTGATCAGTCAGATCCGATCAACATTATTGATCTTACAGCAAGTTCGCCTTGTGCCCCACCCGACATTGCAAGTTCAAATGACGAGAATGACTTCGAGATGATCACACGAGAGGAATTTGAAAAAGAAGCGAGGATAAGTTATGATAGCGACGTTGAGAAAGAAGAGGTGAGCATACAAATTTTAGGTTCTCAAAATAACTAAATACTCTATTTACTAGCGTCATAAACGAAAGCTTGAGATATTAAGACAGGCGGATGAGTTGGAATACATGGCGCGGCAGTACCGCGAGCAAGCCAACAACGCCGTGGATGCTGACATTTGGATCGCATCAATTTTGCGACGCAAAGTCAATCAGCCTGTCCTCGATGCTGCAGAGGACATTCGGCGATACAAACATACAGGAAGAACACGCGATACAACCTGGGGAATCGGAAAAGATAAGTTATCCCAGAGGCGCATTCACAATACTATGGGCTTTGTCTTACTGCCAGATGGCGACGGCCCCAATAATTAAATTCTATGAATCAATTTTCAACTACTTATAATCACTTTGTATACTAATATTTATGAGGCTACCATCATACTCCCCAAATTTTTGTTTGCTGCAGAGATGTTTTGCGCGAGGTATACACACTCGCGTTGAGGGTATACCAACTCGGATTCCATGGCCTAAATAGTGAATTCTAATCTATAATTGCAATAAAACAATTTTTCTACATAGATATATAACTTTATCATACAGTAGAATGAGATTTGCAAGACTCTGAGTAGTTGTGCACATTTCGTGCACTCGTCTTTGACTTCTGCCAAACATTTCGTTGTGTTCGGCGAGCGGTCCGGCGCCATCACCGGTGCCATCAGCATATTGTTTAGTTGTTTCTGAGCACTTCCTCCATTATTTCGCAGTGAAACTTGCTCAGAGAGATTAGTAAAGTATCTAAATCTCTAGATACTGTTATTTTCGTTACTTCTATTGAAAATTTGGAGCTTAGCCATACATCCCTCGACTCACAGTCGCTTAAGTGTGATTTGGATGCGAGTGTTTGCCGAGCGGCTGGATTCTAACTCAGACTGCCTGCCCCTTTGCTAGTAGCTGTCTAGACAGACGTAGCAGCAATAAATATATGTTTTAAGCTCACAGTACAATGCTCAATATATATTTTAACTATTACATTAACTCGACTTCTCTTACATTAACAGCCCAGATGTGCTAGAGGCCTAACGTGTGTTGTGGACAAAGCCGGTGCCGCATATTTGTGCATGCATGCTTGCACTGCCACTGCGCGCGTATGCCGAAAACATCTATGGGAAATCCTCATTCACGTTTGGTGGTAATGACAACAATTTCAGATGCATCTCTCTATTTGCCCCCTTGTGAAAACTCTTTTTGAGTTATGTAGATTTTCTTTTACTGTATCTACACGGTACAAGATCTATTTACTCTATTTATGGGAGGAGACTATGACGTGCGCAAGGATCTCTTGGCATGCCCAGCAATCCTTGGCCTTGCGTCCAGCAAGCAAAATCCAACTAAGTTCATTTTTGGCGGATGGGAAAATTACCCCGTGACTCATCAGCACGTGTTTCGAAGAAACGTATTGGGAGAATTGCATTCACTGGCGGCGCCAGATCTGACCCCGCGCCGCGCCGCCGTCCCATCAAGTTGAAGTTCCGAACGTTTATGCCCCTCGGGCCTCAAAAATGACAGCCTTCCTCTGCAAAATGAGCGACGTCGCGCTCTCCGCCCTTGCAATCAGCCCTTCACATTGGCACCGATTCCAGGAGTTAGCTTCATGTTGTTGTTATAGTAAGTTCCAGCTATCTACCAACTATCTACGCCAATTTTCATACCCAACATCAGATGCCGTCGATGCATCGAGGGATAGAGTTAGTCTGATGCCAATTGTAGGCCTGACATAGGCGTAAAACTTGAACATCACGTGCAGTTCCCACGATCGGCGTCGCGTCGTTAATTACTTGGGATATATACGCGACTATATCGCGACTATTAAGCTTAACACGTAGCTTTAACTCGATAGACACCTTAATGGATATATCTGGACTCGTATGAGTATAAACCGCGAAGAATTCGGTGAAATATCAGCGAAACGGCAATGATATAGGCCTCATCGCGGCTTGTGGGCACTTGCGCAAGCAAAACGGCGGTAACCGCGCCTGCGATGAGCCCGCAAAAATAAGGGAGTATCTATGTGTTACAATAAATCTGCCTATGTGTATGCCGCATTGAATTTCTGCGCAGATGGAGGCATAGGATATAGGATACAAACATTCAATTGGTTTGGAACGTGAAGGCATGTCATGGACATAGTCGTGAGGCATGAGTCAGTTTTCTGTACCCTGAACCTGTCGCCCAAAAGGCCAAAGGTTTCCCCTATGTTTACTAGAGAAATAGTTGCTCCACTGCGACAGGCGCACCAATGTCGGTTACCCCAAATGGTTTATTTCACTATTTGTTTTATAGCGCACCACACCACCACCACTCGAGCGACACTTGAAGAAAATTGCAAGTGGTCTACACTCTTACAGAAAGCTGAAACTAAAAGCTGAGACTATTCACAAAATTTTACTGACACTTTCATCTCGTTTGAGGGCGCCCTCAAAAATATTGAATTTTTGTCCCTCGAGTATCAATGCAATTGGGGCGTCAAGTCACCTTTTGAAAGAGGTAATGAGGAATTATACTTCTTTAATTGTGATTTATATATTTTTTCCCCTGCTTTAGACTCACTTTGATGCAAATGGCCTGCTCCTGCTGTCTGTGCACACTTCTAGGGAGTCATTTCAGGGCATTTACAGAATGCATGGCTACCTTTAGCCCGTCTTTTGAATCATATTCAAATTAGATGCTACTTCAAATTATAATTCTTATTTTTGTGAGGGGATAGCTGTCTTGACGAGGGTCATCCCAGGGATTGTGGTGTTGAACACCTCGCGTCGCGTCTCAAGCAACTGGATCACATGTTGGGACGTGGGAATATATTTGGCTGAAGAGCTACCCATCGTGGGAGTAAAAGCGTGGAAAAGTTTTACGCCTATGTCGGGGGCGCGTTTAGTAGCAGACTCCATATGAACGTCTTGATCGACTATCCTTCAAGGGCACGTGCCAGTGAATATCGGAGTCTGACATCGGGAGACTATACGTCTTGATCGACTACACCGCCATTTGCGCTGAATATAGACAAAACCTGAATCCCGCACCGTGGCAACCATTCCGTTCCCACGTGGCTCCAGGAGTCTGGATCCTGGCTGCCAGTGCTCATTCTGACTAATAACATTCTGTCCCCAGGTCCACTGGGCGCTCGTAAATATTGCTGCTGGATACCAGCTGGACATTTGTCTGGTGTCAATTATGTAGGAATTTTCACCGCACTGGGTCCAGCCATATATAAAATAATCAGTCCTCGGAAACTACTCATTATGATAGTCTGAAGGAAGCTTTAACAACACTATATTGGGTAGGAATACCAACTACGACAGTGGTACAATGGATATGGTACATAATACAACATATGGGATGACGACAACCACCCACTGCCCTCGGAAATGACCCCTGTTGGTCCTCTGCCTCCCCAGTCCACCCCATACATATCCAGCTAATCCCTAACCCTCCTGAAAGCTGCACAGAAGTATTGAAGCGTCCAACTGAGCCTGCAAACAGTACATCAGAAAGACCATGGTAGAATAAGAAGGTGGGAGACTTACTTGTGCTGGTCAAAGGCGAGGAAAGAGACAGCAAGGGAGTCTTGGAGAAACTAGCAAGAAAAGACTGGTCAGCAAAGGTTAGACGACGCTGCTGAACAGTAAAAACTTACCTGAACCAGGATATGTTCAACTCTACAGTAGCAGAGAGGGACATTGCTTGGGAGAAGCAAAATACTCAATGATGTCTTGCAAGAGCCAAGAACCTAGAGGGATGTGCAAAGGAGAGGGAGATGATGGAACGGACGAAGAAGCAGTTGAAGTTAGCAAACGACGTGTCACCGAATTTGACCACGCGGAGTCAGCTGAGTTTGAATTGACTTAGAGAATAAATTCGCCATTCACTGTGCACGGACCTTTTTCTAACGTCGACAGTGGGCGCCTTCGTGTGCCTTCACTGATGTTATAACTAAATAAGTTTGATATCAAACTATAGTAGTATGGCTAGGAAACATAAAATATGATTTTGGTGAGAGACGAAGGGTGACCAGAATTTATGCTCGGTTGTCACCAGGTTGATTCGACCTGGAACTCAGCTGGAAGTGATCACCTTACCGGCAGATGAGATTTTAATCACCGACAGGAAATGTTATTCATGCCGGCCAGCAATTTCGGCTTTCTGCCATCAATCTGATGCGCAATTGGCGGTGTATCCTTCAAGGGCACGTGCCAGTGAATATCGGAGTCTGACATCGGGAGACTAGGATAGAGTGTCGAGGCCGACCCTGGAAACGTATCTCTATCCCCCGTGCCGCGTCGGCGCATCTATCGGTAGGCTCACCCAGCTCCCACCCCACTTCCACCCTAGTACTCGCTGATTTTTTATTATCATTCTGACAGCTCGCATTACCCAGTCAAGGAGGAACCTATCCTATATTCAAGGGGCGGATATTGAATCTTGAATATTGACTTTTGACATCACCCAATGAATTGTCTCTGCATACTCCGGGGCTCGAGCCCGACGAATTCGTGATATCAGGGCACTTATCGCGCACCAGAGCGACTGCCACATCGCACCCGAAGTTGTCATATTAGATCTCTCCACGCTACGCAGAAGACCGCCCTCGACGAGGTCAGGCTCCAGCGCCTCATTTACCTCCTCAACGGCACCCGCCCTACGTACGCGTCCCTTGCCCATCTCGTCAGTGACATATACCCGCCGCCTGCAAGACGCCATCTCGCTGTCACCTCATCGCCTCAACGACGCCGCAGGGACGCTTCAAATTTCGTACGCCCATCCGGGGGGCGAATTTCTAACGACATACGACACCCATCTGCCTTCAGGAATATCTGCTTCTCCATTGATATCTCGCAGCCCGACTCAGATTCGCGTCTCGCCTCCCACCTCCCACATCCTCTCGCTTTTCCAATCGCATTAGAGGTCGAGAATTGGCTCTGCCTGGCGTCCAGCCTCTGGATTCTTTGCACAACTTTGGCGCCTCGTGCCGCGTTGGAGAAAGGAGACCACGTCATAGAGCCTTGAGGAGTGAAATAGGCCCCGACGAATGGATCGGAGGTGCTTATGGCGATAGAGGAGAACAGAGCACGGTGGAAGACACCCCAAGGACAGTCTAAGAGTCATTGATCGACGACTGTTCACTCGGACGATGGGTGGAGGAGGATATAGACAAGAACGTAAGTGGTCATGGCCATGTTCAGATCTACTTGAGCATCTGAACGTCACTGAAAACTTTCGTCAAGACGAAAATAATCTCGCCGACCTCGGCCCTTGATGCGCATCTCCACCTTTGGATGCCGATAGAAAGTTCTGTTGGCGCCGCATCGCTGATGACGTCCAGCCCATGGTCCCCTTTGCCCAGGGTTCCTGAATCCTCTTACCAACATCTACCAGGCAGGATGTTCAGAACATTCTAGAGTGCTAGCCCACCTCCTCTCGGCACTCGGCACCCCTCAACTTGCCTCCAACTTCCCGCCGGACGCAAGAATTTCACGAGTCCGCGCTATCTCGCTGTCCTGACAATTCAGCAGTGCGCGGCCTCGTTTTCTCACTCGAAAATATGCAGTCCTTCCAGACTTCCAGAGACTTCCAGAATATCTTCTGGGTTGTTCGTGCGCACCCTCTTTCGAAGGTCGGCGGAGGACGATCGACGTGGTGATGGGCTTAATGGGTGCTCGAGCGAAGACAGCATTCGGCGAGGAAATGGGATCTGGATAGATGAGGCGATGGATGGACTAGGAGCAGCCACGCGGCGTGCATTCGAAGGTTGTTTCGATCAAGAAGCTGGAAGAGCCCCAGGATTCGTGGGTCTATTCGTGTCAAACGACTCGGCAATTAGCCCTTGGTTCTTGCTTATTAGTGGCGACAACGCTTGCATCGACGTCGACTTCAAGTTTCGTACTAACGGATGCACATTCAGAAATTGCCGTCAAAAATTTAACGTCAAATCTATCATTCCATCTCAGCGTACCTCGGAAACTCCTCCACGCCGCCGAACCTATAGCGACTAGATCAATGCTCTCCGCGTCCGCCTCGTTTGTGGAACGCAGTGGGCACTAACTCACCTTGGATTACAATTCCAAGCTCACTCGCCTTAGATTGCCCATCTCTCTCATCTCTTGATTTCCTAGCAGTGTTCTCTGGCACTGGGACCCGTAATGCTTCGAATGTGGCGCCCTCTGCAGAGGCTTTTCAGCGATTGTATTTCGGGTTTGGAGGGATCCGGCGCACTGAAAAATGGGAGAGCGGCGGACAAGAGGGTAGGAGAACACGCTCGGGGGCAGCGGGCGGACTTGGCCGCCGAACTTGTAGCGACTAGCTAGACGCTCTCCTCCTCCACGGTTCTGGCTTTCAAGCTGCTTTTCCTGCTTCCATGGCTTTGTCTGCGCTACCCATCACACCATATCGTGCCGTCTTTCCCAAAATCAGGTCGCCTTCTTGCAATCTCCGCCGTTCGATTCCCATCCTCGCTTCCACCTTTAAAATTCTCCTATTTTTTGGTCCGTGACGCTTCCCACTCTAGAACGCTCTCCGAATGTCTTAGGACGCGCTGCATGATGGGCTCAGCGTGGCGCATTTGGATGCGCCGCCATAAATCGTAGACGAAGATGGATCAAGTAGGGCGCGGGCTATAGGATAGGAACATGGGAACATGTTAGAAACGACAGGCTTGGAGCGACGGCGCGACGCAACGCGCCATGCCAGCGGTGGACAGATGGACGCGTCGGTTTAGGAGTAAAGATGTGATGGAGAGCGTTGGCGAGTAGGTATGTAGGTAGCGGGTCGTAGTCTAAGACTATGCTGGATGGTACGGTACGTGCCCATGTGCAAGATGGGAGGAGCCCGACTACCTAAACCAACGGTAGCACAATTGCAATCCAGTGGCATATATGTTGTCTTTTCTTCAATGCGAAGAGCATCATCTTTACCTAATGTCGACTCCCAGTAAGCGTGCAGATGAAGTGTGTTATATATATTACTCATCTATTAAGACGGTTGCATCTTTTGTTACGCAGCTTAAAGGCCAGCGGCTGAGCCATACTTCCTCCGCAAACAACAAAAATACAGAAGGAGGCGGCTCCAGATAACAAAAGATGCAACCGTCAAACATTGAATGAAGACCAGATGACACAGTGCATTGCCTAGAAAAGCCTGAATGAATGCCTAAAAAGACAGAAAAGCGCTTGAAATAGGAAGGAGCCAAATGCGAGTACACGAATTCAGGACATCTGCTTAATAGATGAGTAATAATAGATGAGTAATATATAAACACTGCTTCTGAGTAAATCGTGCGTGCACGGCGCACTGTCATACCAGGATGATGCAGCCTCGAGGATCAAGCCCGCACAGATATCCATTCCTTGCTCCTAACGATGACCACCTCCGGAGAAGAACCACCTCTGAAGCTGCTTGCACTAGGTATGAGTGTCAGTTTTGTACTCTCTAGCTGGTGGAATTGCTCACATGTACTGAACAGATGGCGGCGGCATTCGCGGCCTCTCAGAACTACTCATACTTAAGGAGGTTATGCATAGGCTGATGGTTGAGGAGAACGCGAAACGGAGGGAGGATGGTAGAGATCCTCTTTCTAGCCTCCCGAAGCCGTGCGATTACTTCGATTTGATTGGTGGTACCAGTACAGGAGGGTGCGCTGCCTTATGCGTTATATCTGCAATCACCTGAAATCATTTACATGTTATATATTACAGAATAATTGCTTTAATGCTTGGGCGTCTTCGAATGGACGTAGACAATGCAATCAAACACTACGACGATCTGGCGAAACAAGTCTTCTCCGATATGAAGCTATGGGGAGACGGAAAATTCAAAGCGACGAAACTCGAAAAGGCGATCAAATCTGTCGTGGAGACTGTGTCTGGTAATTCTAAATCACCCTTATTGGAAGAGGGTGATCAAGCCGTAGTCTGTCGAACGTGAGTATATTATTATTCCAGTCTACGCTACACATAAGCTGAATTTGGGAACACATTATTAGCTTCGTTTGCGCCAAAAATGCGCTCAACATGAATGCAAACATCCCAGTACTTTTTAGGACGTACCAATCCCGTGAGACGCATTCTGGTTGCAAGATTTGGGAGGCTGCTCGAGCGACATCTGCAGCGCCCACCTTTTTCAAGCGCATTGAAATTGGGCGGAACCAGCCTTACATTGATGGTGGACTAGGCCACAATAATCCAAGTCGCGTCGTTCTGGATGAAGCTAAAGCTCTATTCGGCGACCGTCAAATTGGGTGTTTGCTGAGCATTGGTACTGGTCAGGCCGAAGTAATCCGCATCAAGAGACCTGGGTGTTTCCAACAGATTGTACCAACGGACGTCATCAACGCGCTCATGGCGATTACGACCGACTGCGAAGCTACCCACAAAGAAATGACCAGTCTATTGCCGAACACCTATTTTCGACTCAATGTTGAGCAGGGGATGCAGAGAATAGAGCTGTCTGAGAAACTTGGCAATGTGGTGATGCGCCTAATGTCGTAGACAGTGCTGCGGTGGGCGGATTTCCCAACGACGGAAAATCTTTAGACGTTTTGTCAAGTTTGTCCAATAGATACGCCGGATTGGAAAACTTATGTTAAAACACAAGTTTCTCGCCCAATATATCACAGATTCTGATAAAATTATCCCTGAAGATAATTGTGAGATTTTTCTCTCCTTTTTCGCTCAGGAAAAGACACGATAAAGGTCAAGTTTGATTATAATTTAACAATTAGAAAGATTGTTGATTTTTAATCAGGGAGAATGATAGGAATATGAAATGTATGTCCAATCTTTTTCAACGAGGCTATTGTCAAATTCAACAATAGATTCAACAATCTATGGTGCGCGACCCCTAATGTTGCTTGTTTTCTTCATCCAGCCGTGGATCGGACCAGGCAATGCCCTGCCCGGGTATTTGGCGCCAGACTAAATTGCCCTGTTACCGGGAAATATCTCTGAAAAGAAGCGGACAGCAGAAGCTCGAGGATGGTGTCGCCGATCGAACGCAGAGTTTCAATTAAAATTTGACGGGTGCTCGAATCCTAAAGCTTCATATCAGTCGAGGAAAGGAATGTCTCCTTAAAACATCGACTTACCTCGAATCCAGCAACCTTTTCGACGCGTCGTACGGTGAAAGTGTTGTTGCGGTTAGAGTAGATACATCTACCTGTAAGAAACTTGAGTAAACGCAAGGAAATACACGCTGAATAACATACCTTCTTCGCGATTTCGTTGCCGACGTGGTTGGCGCTATAAACCAGGCAGGCGGTCTGATCCCAATCAAGAGCTTGAACAACTTCTGCATCGACAGTGCTCCGCGACAACGCTAGGTGCAAACCACCTGTTATTTAACAGAACGTTTAGTTGATGTAAATTTGAGGAAGAGGATATTCGCACCTATCCCACTGTAGAATTCCAGACCTGAATTGTCATACAAGTTCACAGGACCCAAACGACATAGAAAGCGGGACTCAAAGGTAACACGGGCTCTCAAAATGACAAGCGGCGGTGCCAGTGCCTGGTGGGTACGCGCCGACATATATACGCATGAACATATTATACACGAGCGGGTCCAGCCTGAGGGAGGCGGGGCAGGGTGAGTGAACAACGGGCCGGGAAAGCGGCGGAGAGGACGTATGGGCAGGAGAGGCGGGGTGAGGAGGGGTTGGACAAAAGGGGACGTGAGCAAGGAGAATATACGAATATACGTTGGGGTGGATGAGAGATGTGCTAGAGGTGGGATGAGACTATGCGGCAGCAGATTCCTGTAGGCTGTGATTCGGATGTGAGCAAATACAAATACATACGTGTTCGCGATTCTTGTAGCACAAGCACAAGCAAAGAAGAAGCGACCGCATCCTTTCTCCTCCAAGATCAAAGTGTCGACGGGCAATTTGGAGTAACTAATAGTTCATGTAAATATTCTTCTTCGCAATAGAGCACAAAGACTCACCTCAAGTTGTACATCCAAGTTCTCCGAGCAAAATAAATGCACCGTCCTCGCTATCCAACCGGCGTGCTCCTCCGTCAACTCCGCTCTTCCACAAAGTTTGCCTCCTCAGCTCCCTAACATTTTTCTGCTGGCCATTCAGCATTGGCGGCGCGCCCGACTCGAGTCTGGCTGGTCCGTGATCAGCACATCGTACAATTCCAGAACCTCATCGGCGTCCTTCAGCGCCTCGATGAACTCATTCTTCAGCATAGGGCACGATCGACTGAATGATCCAGCACCGTGTGGTGAAGTGCTGGTTGGCTCCAAGTGGAATGCAGTTGCCGATAGCGAAGAGTGTGAGCACGAATTCATAAGAGTTCGTAGAGGTGACGCAAATTGTAGTAGTTTGCTGGCCATGTAAGTCTGGACTAACGATATAGATGAAGCGAGTAAGAGTCAAGAGGGGGTAAAACCCTGATCTTCACAGCAAAGCTTGGTCCGATATATTCCAGGTGGCCGGCATAGCAGCTCAATGACAAGTTCATCAGCAATCAGCGATATCAGGAAACGTGGACGGGATTGGTACGAGACTACAGCCCAGCGCCTATAGCAGATATCCAAAAGCGTTATCATTTCACATTGCATACACCATTAAATCCAACAACCGAAAGGAAAAAAAAGCCGACAACAGAGATACATAGAAACACAGGAACACTGAAAAAAAAAAAATCGAAAGAGAAAACAGAAAGTATCACTACCTAGAAAATCACTACCCAGAAAATCACTAGACGGAAAAAAGGAACGAGAAAACGAGGGTAATCATGATTGCGACGGTAGCGCTCCAATTACTGGGTAGGTAGCGCATCAAGAGTAAGGAGGAGTAAGGAGTGAGGAGTGAGGAGTAAGGAGGAAGTAGGTAGGGAAGTAAGCAAGTAAGCAAAAGAATGCAGGCAGACAGATGCAAAACCGGGAACTTTTCACGAATAATGGGTGCACGAGAGAAAGATTAAGACATTGAAAGCGAGATGAAAGAGAGGATGTGACGCGTGCGCAGAGACGAGAAGAAAAAGAAAATTAAACCCCGAATTTAGGAGTAACAACCACTCCAAAAAAAACAAACCACCCCCCCCCCCCCACAACGCCACAACGCCACAGCGCCCAAAGCCCAAAGCCCAAAGCCCATAGACCCACTCATATCCCCCCAGCAACCCCAACGCCCCCACTCATCCCCATCGCAGCCGCGCTCACCCCTTTCAGCACATCCGCGCCCGCACCGCGCAGCGCAGCGAGCGGCGCAGCAAACGAAGAGGTGAAGCTCTGCTTTCGCCTGCCCGGCAACTTCGGGGCACTCCCACTGGCATTGGCGTTGGCATTCCCGCCTGCATTTTCTTGGCGGTGGTGCTGGTGGTGGTGTGTTCCATTAGCGGTGGTGGTGGCGGAGGACGAAGACGACGTGGAGGAGGAGAGCGAGCCCGAATGCGCCTGCTCGTGCTGGGCATGCACGTCGGCGTGGGGATGCAGTCCCTGAACATCAACGTGCGGATGGGGAGGAGCATGCCCCTCGAGGTGGAACCCAGGCAAGTGGAAGCCCAAGTTCATATTCAAATGCAATCCATGCGCGTGCGCGTGTGTATGCCCATGCACATTGACGGGGTGCGCCGCCCCCGCGGGCAGCGGCGCTATCGAAAGCGGCATCTCAACGCCAGCAGCGTGGACGGGCACGGGGGCCAGCACGCCATCTACAGGTACCTCCACGCCAGAGGCTGGTGCTTTCTTCGTCAGATCCGATAGAGACAGCGTGGCAGCGCGGGGGGAATGACGCACGCTTGCGTTGGCGTTTGCGTTTGCGTGTAGGGGAAGAGGCGCAGACGAAGACGAGCGAGGGGGCGGGGAGGAGGCGGCGGAGAGGATGGATACGACGATGCCTTCGACGTCTTTCGCCTTTTCTTTTTCTTTTTCCTTGGCCTTGTCGACTTTGTCGAGCAGGGAATCGCGCCGGAGCGCGTTGAGCGAGGGACGCGGGCCGAGCGAGGGACGCGGGCCGCGCGGGGATGTGGGGCGTCTTTCTTGCGTTGCAGTCGTGGTCGTAGTCGTTATTGACGGCGCAGGCGCTGGTGCTGTCGATGATGTCGCAGGCGCTGCAGCGGTTGTCGCCCCCTTGCCGCCAACATCCACCCTCAACCCCTCCGCCGACGGCGCCCCGCCACGCACATCAGCACGCCGCGAGAGCGACGGGCCTAGCATATCGGGCTCTTCCTCCTCCTCTCTACTACCCTCTCCCACCTTTCCCTCTTCATCGCGCGCGCGATATGACCCCTCGACGGGGCTCGAAAGCGGCGACCTCCTCGGCCCAGGGACGACTAAGCTGCTCGTTGACCCACTAGGCACAACCAAGCTACTCGTCGACCCACCCAAACTGCTCGGACTCGACACCAAGCTGCTGCTCGAGCTGCTCGCGTTCAGGCCCAGACCCAGTCCGAGTCCGAGTCCCAAGCCCCTGACTACACCCAACCTCCCATTCGATCCTAAATTGGGACTCGACCCCGACCGCTGGCCCGACCTCCCATTCGATCCTAAATTCGGACTCGACCCCAACCTCGGACTAGCGCCTAACCCCGGACTCCCACTCGCCAACCCCAACCTCGGACTCCCACTCGGACTCCCACCCCCCACCCGCCGCTCCAAACTCGGCACAGGCGACCCCCTCAAACTCGCGCCCGGGCTAGGCGTCGAGGACGGCGAGCGCCGGGGGAGGGGGAAGAGCTCCGCCTCGTCTTCGGTGTCTTTAGCGTTGGTGTTGGTGTTGGCGCTGGCGTTGGTGGTGCATTTTGGATGCACAGGTGTATTCGAACCATACGACGCGCTGCGCACCATGCCCATCCTCGCACCCCCACCCGCCGACCGACTCGGAGGCGCCCCTCCCCCACTCGCAGACCTACTATAAGGTACGCGCGGGGGCCCACGCCCGACCAAGGGCGGCGCGCTGCTGCTGCTCATCGTCATCATCATCGGCGGCTTCGTCCCCGTCATCATCGGCGGCGGCGGCGTCCCCATCCCCCCTCCCCCCTCCACCACCTCCACCACCTCCACAGAAGTCGACGGGCCCACCACGAGCGACACCGAGCTCCTCGAACTCCCCCTCGAGTTCAAGCTCCCCCTCGAATTCAAGCTCCCCCTCGAGTTCAAGCTCCCCCTCGAGTTCAAGCTCCCGCCCTCCCCCTCCCCCAACCTACTTTCGCCCTCGCTCTCCTCCGCAATGGGCGACGCGCGCAGACGGTAGGGCTCGGGCGCCAGGAGGCCATCCTGCCCCATACCCGCCGCATTTGTATTCGCGAAATACGCTTGTGAGGGGGTCGAGATGTAGGGTGACGTGTAGGGTGCGGTGTAGGGTGCGGTGTAGGGTGCGGTGTAGGGTGCGGTGTAGGGTGCGGTGTAGGGTGAGGTGTAGGATGAAGGCGAGGAGGATAGGGTCGAGGAGGATAGGGTCGAGGAGGGGGACACCGTCGAGGATGATGACGATGATGAGGGCGCAAAGTAATAAGGCGGCGGCGGCGAAGCCGGCACCTCGCCCCTATCGCCCAACGCTCTCCTCGCAGAAGTCGAAGTCGAGGTCGAGTTCGCCTTCTCCACCACTCTCTTCGCTTTCTCCACCTTGTCCACCCCCCTCAAAGGCGTCTTCTCCACCTTCTCCACCCCTCTCGACCTCTCCGCAGCCTCCGCAGCCTCCACCTTCTCCACCTTCCCCACCCCCCTCAAAGGCGCCTTCTCCACCTTCTCCACCTTGTCCGCCCCTTTCGAAGTCGATCCCAACGAAGCCTCCGTCAACGAAGCCTCCGAAGCCTCCGTCAACGAAGCCTCCAAAGCCTCCGAAGCCTCCGCAGCCTCCATCGACGAAACCTCCGAACGAGCCAAAAGAACCGACCCCACCCCAACACCCTCCGCGCGCAACCTCGCATAATGCTCCTCCTCGTTGCTGAACCCGAAGCCTTTGGTCGAGGGCGAGGGCGAGGGCGGGGGTTGGTTTTGGTTTTGGTTTTGGTTTTGGTTTTGGTTTTGGGTGGGCGTCGTTGCTGTTGGTGATGTTGGTGTTGGTGATGTTGATGATGTTGGCGTTGGCGTTGGTGTTGATGATGTTGGCGTTGGCGTTGGTGCTGTGGTTGGCGTTGTCGCTGTTGCTGTTGCTTTTGGGATGGCTCCAGGCGCCAACACCCCAGAACGAGCAGAGGCAGACCGCATAGATGCCAAAGAGACAGGCCGGCCAGACGAATACGAAGACGAAGCCACCGACACAGGCCTCCGCCTCTGATCCACCTCGTCCACGCGCAGCGCAAACGCCGTAGCCAGCGCCGCCCCGCCTCGGACAACATGCAGGGCGTTCGCCTCCTCTCCTTCTCCTTCCTCCTCTCCTTCCTCTCCCTCCTCACCTACCTCCTCTTCGCCTACCTCCTCTCTCACATCTCCCAAATCCGCATCTCCCTCCACCTCGGTATCCAAAGCCGCAAAGCTATGCGCTACCATACCCACAGAGGGCGGGGGCGACATCGTCCGACTCAACATGCTCCCGCCCACCAAGGACCCGCCCACCAAGGACCCACCCACCAAGGACCCACCACCCTTCAGCCCGCCCAACCCGCCCAAAAGCGACGGATGCGGCGGCGACGCCGACAAACTCCCATAAGAGTGCGCCGACTCCAACGAAGCCGACCGCCGCCTCCGCGCCCCGCGCGAGAAATGCGCCTTCCACGCATCGCCCTCCGCGAGCGCGTGCTCCGTGGCGGCCTCGCACGCCGCGCAGCAGGGGCGGAGGGGGATTGTTTGGGGAGGGTCTTGCGGGTGGGTGGGGGTGTGAGTATGCGGGTGGGTGGGGGTGTGAGTATGTGGGTGGGTAGCTTGGGGGGAAACGTGGGTATGATTATGGGTATATAGGTGGGTAGCTTGGGTGAAAGGGTGGGTGAGGAGGTGGATGGGCGAGGGCGAGAAGTTGTTTTGGGTGTTGGAAGGGGGCATGTGGGCGTGGGTGAAAGGGTAGGTGAGGAGGTGGATGGGCGACGGAGAGGTGGGTGTGGGCAGGGAGGTGGATGTGGGCAGGGAGGGGCGGCGCACGGGTGTTAGGGGCGCGGGGCATGTCGAGGTCGGTATCGTCGACGCCGTGGATGTCGCTATCGATGGCGAAGAGGCGTCCGTCGAGGAGGAGGCGATGGTGGTCGAGGACGCCTCGCTAGGTGAAGGGAGCGCAGGCAGGCGGTGCACGAGGCACGACGGGAGGATGCGCGGGACGACGGGAGAGGTGGAGAGCGTGCGCGCGTGGTGCGGGCCTGGAGAGCGGGAGGCGCGGCGGCGGAAGCTAGATAGAGAGGTGGGTATGTTAGTCAAGTAGAAGGAGGAGGAAGAACGCGAAGGGAGGAGGCAGGGAGAGGACAGAGATGGAAAGGCCAGGCAGAGAAGCAAGCAAGGGGAGATAGGAGAGGACATACACAGGTATCGGCACCTTGATCACCACCCTATCCTCAGGGCTCGGCGACCGCGCCCTTCCCCACCGTCCCCCATCGACCTGCGTCTTCCCATTAACATCAAGCACACTACTCTCCTGCTGCCCTTCCTCGTCAATGGGCGCATGCCGCGGGGCCGCCCGCCGCCACAGCGGGAGGGAGTAGGACTTGGTGAGGACGAGCGGGAGCTTGGAGGTGGAGGCGATGGGGAGGTCGGGGATGAGGATGCATTCGGAGTCGAAGCGCACGATGCGGGCGGGGGTTGCGGTGGGGGTGGGGTAGGGTGGAGCTGCTAGCATAGGTGATGTTGGGGTTGCGTTGGCGGGAGTGAGGGCGGCGTCGGTGGAGGAGGAGGACGAGGAAGAGGAGGAGGAGGGGGAGACGGAGGGGAGGACGGGCATGGGCATCGTCGTCGTCGTTGTGGATGTTGTTGTCGCCGTATTGCTCTGTCTCTGAAGTGACAGTCAGAGAAGAGAAGCTTGCGCAAGGGAAGGAGCCTAGACTATGTAAGAACCTCAATAAGGGAGGGAAGATCGTGCCATCCCCCACTGTGATTATGGAAAGAAAGAGGTGACCAGTGACCTGTGACTGGCGGTCACTGGTCTGTGATTGGCTCGCGAGGGGAATTTGGAAGCGTCCAGGCCCGCTACCCTGTTCTGATCATGCTCTTTCCTCCCGCCTAAGTACAATAATAGTGATTGTCATTCCCCAACCATGGTTGGCTGCCCCCCCTCCTCCCGCTGCCTCTCACCTGCGCACGGTCCCGGAGCAGGCGATAAAGCCCAAGGAGATATGATGATCATCACTGATCACCCGACAGATATGTCCCGTTATAACCGCAGAACACTTATGAATAGCCATCGTCGTCTATTGCTGGAAGGGCGCCGTCTCAGAGTCTGCCCGCCGTGCGCTGCTTTTGGTCTGCCGCACGTACTTACCGGTACAACTGCTGGCTCTGACAGTGGCACCTACGTACGTCACTTTGGCTGTTGGCTGTTGGCCGTCACCCCCGTCGTCGCCCAGCACACCAATTTACCTCATCCCAGGTGCAGCCCCGCCCTGCCTGATCCTCGGAGGTGAATCGCACGCGAGCAGCGACTCTCATCCTTTCCAGCTCACTCCGCCTTTTGGACATGCGTAGTGCGCACGGGCTGAGTCGCGACTGTGCGGCCTATCCCCCGGCTGCGGTGTATCAGGCAGGATATCAAACCCAAAAGCACGTTTACACGTCGACGCGCAGGGTCCGTGACACGACATCCTACATGGGCGTGATAGAGCACTAGCACACACCTCTACTGTACCTCTACCTTAAGCTGTGGACTAGACGGGACTAATACCAACCCATACCACCCCAAGTCCATGAGTCCATTGTGCGCATGCATCACCGAGTCGCGTCGGGACCGGATCTCACCCACCGCCTGCGCACTGCGTCTACAACGAAGCGAGCTTCGAGTTCCAGCGTCCAAGTTCCGAGTTCTTAAGTCCTCCTTTGGGGTCTACAGGTCCTCTAAGTATACGGAGCCTCATCCTCCGGCCGCCAGCGACCTGTCCGTCCCCCTTTCCCCCCCTTTCCCTTTCTGGTTTCGTTTTGTTGAAAGATTTTGTTGCTCCGTGGGTGGTTTGTCGGAAATCCCAGAATCACCTGATCAGAGGCCTGCCTGAATTGTACGATTTTCGCCTGATCAGGGGCTGAATAAGCCTTTTTATGCCTTATTAAGGCGA
Source organism: Pholiota adiposa (assembly GCA_009935795.1). Taxonomy (NCBI): domain Eukaryota; kingdom Fungi; phylum Basidiomycota; class Agaricomycetes; order Agaricales; family Strophariaceae; genus Pholiota; species Pholiota adiposa. Next base: position 229,200 of record QEYC01000037.1, read on the forward strand.
TTTTCTATTAGTAAGCCCACAATAAGGTGCCGAACAGGCGCGACTTGTCGCCTGATCAGGCCTGGTGAGGACTTGCGCGCATGAGGCACCTGATTGGCCTGATCAGGCTATTTTGAACTTTCCGACATTTCTCGAAGGTTGTCCTACGCCGACAACAAGTATTCGCGATTGACTTGGAGAGAGCGTCTCTGAGTTTACTAGTAGAGGCATCTACGGCGCAGCACGAACTTGAAGCTTGAAGGACAAAGAACGATTCAGACGCACACAGCACGCAGCACGCAGCGCAAAGCTGATATATCATATCATATCTTCCAGCTTCCAGCTTTCGCGTTCCAACTTTCAAGCTTTCAACTTCCAAGTTCCATATCCTATTCCATCCTGGTACAACGAACGCAGCGATCATCCGAGTCAGTCCAGCCTCCAGGTCCAGGGCATAGCGGCATGCTGGACGCAGGCTCGAATCCGAAACGTCGAACGGGGTTTAACCCGCCGGACCCTGGTTGGTTTAAATTGTGTTTAGGGTCCCAGCTTTCTTTCCCGCTTCTAAGTAGTGCTTCTCCATTTCTTCAGATTCTTCTCCGTTTCTGCTTCCCCATTTCTTCTTCTGTATTTCTTCCCCATTTCTTCTTCCCCATTTCTTCTTCCCCATTTCTTCCCCATTTCTTCTCCATTTCTTCTTCTGTTTTTCTTCCCCATTTCTGCTTCTCCATTTCCGCTTCCCCATTTCTTCTTCCCCATTTCTTCTTCTATATTCTTGCTTCTATATTCCTGCTTCTGCCAGCTAGGCGGTTACACTATCGCTACTCCTTCTTTCACTTTCTTCGCTGCCTTGGAGCCTCCTCTGCGGTTTGATGCCTCTCTCGCTCATCGCTTCGTCCTTCCCCGCTCTCGGCATCTTCGCCGCCTGTGGCTTATATCAGAAATCGGAATCCCGCACGCTCTGTTTCGCAGTGATCATGCACTCGCAGGATACTGGTATCTCCTGGACTTGGAGATTGGATGAAGAGAGCGTGTTTGAAGTTTGAACCCTTCCCACTGTGAACGAACCTTCCCACTGTGAACCTTCCCACTGTGAACCTTCCCACTGTGAACCTTCCTACTGTGAACCTTCCCACTGTGAACCTTCCCACTGAATCCCCGGGGAGGCTGAGCCTGGGGTCCGACGGTGCTCAATGGGTGCGTGCGTTCTCTTCCTCCTCCGAGTCGATTTCTGGTTTCTCCTTCTCGAATTCCTTTTTCCCTGCTTCTCTACTTCTGCTGCTGCTAGCGAGACGGTTGTGGCTGCTATGTATTTCTTTCGCTTCTATGTATTTCTTTCGCTGCTATGTATTTCTTTCGCTGCTATTTCTTCTTTCGTCGTCTTCGTCGCCTCCTTTGCGATTTGCTGCTTTTAGGCTCGATCGTCTGTCTGTCTTGGCTCTCGCGGCCGGGACGTTCGTCACCTGTGGGCTCAAGTACATCCTGTGGCTCAAGTACATCATGCGGCTCAAGTACTTCCTGCGGCTCAAGTACATCCTGCGGCTCAAGTACATCCTGCTGCTCAAGTACATCCTGCGGCGCATGTCCTATTTTTGCAATGATGATGCACGTGTATCGTAGGCAGAGCGTCGTGTCTCACTGTCTGGACCCATACTACTTATCCCGAGAATAATGCTACTTACTCTATGTACGGACTGCTGGGTTTTTTTTTTTGATTCCCGACGTTTGCATGGCGCGCTAAAACAGGCGTGTCAATGCGCTCGTTCTTAGAGTACGTATTTGTGAATCGATGTTGACGTGAGGGACATCAACCGTTCGTGTGGCCGGTCCTACAGTACTCACGGGCGCCCACCTCTCATTCAAGCACCGCGAAAACGCCTTCCGTGCCTCCAGAATTGTTAATTCGAGAATGGAGACCAGATTTGAATTTGATGGCTGCACACCTCTTTTCATGTTTCTCACGACGGCAAGTCTTTTTGTGGCTTTCGACGACGACGCCAACACCGACGAGGACAAAACACCGACGAGGACAAAACAATGATGACGACAAAGGAGAGCTCAGCAAGTCGAGGATCCGGTGGGTGACGCGACGTGTCTGATCACAATGAGTACTTTCCCTCTCACCGGTCCTAAATTCCCATACTGACTCCCACTTGCCCAGCTCGCGCCCACCCTCTCTGAATACAAGGACGTCAAGAAGGAGACCGCAAACCGCCGCCGTCGCTGCTTTCCCCATGGCAATTAAACGCTCCAGCAACACCGAGTGAGTACGGGAAGGACCACGGAACGTGGGTCACCCAACTTGAAGGTGAGTGTTTTTAAACACACCCCTTGAAGATGCTCATTTGTCCATAGTGAACGCGTCTGCTGAACTGTAATTGCCCTACCTTCCACTCCGTCGTCCACCCCAGTTCACTGTTCGCTATTCTCTGTTCCTCTGTAACTTCCTCTACCCTCCCCGTCTCAATTGCGCCGATAACTTCATCCTCGCACACGCGCGGTGAGATTTACATGCTAGAATTCGCATTCACACCTCTGTCTCTGCCTCTTCAGTGCATGCAAGCATGCATACATTGTGTAATTGGACAACTATATATGCACCAGTATGAACGCACGTTCCTTCCACTTCTAGTTATGGGTGCGACTACCAAACCATACTGCTATCCCCCGTTGCATGGTCCTCCACCTCGCACACAATTTTGCAGACACTGCATTTTTCTGACAGCCCTGCGCATTCGCGTCGCGTCGAAACGAAGGGAAACACATTTTGCGAAAGCAAAATGAACCTAGTTGTCTGTTCCTGAATCGCGCCGCCAAAACCTACGCCTAAATAATTTGTGGCATCTCGAACATCGCCCTGTCTGATTCCAAGTCAATCATGGCTTGTCATTCCTTCAATCCTAGTATCTCATTATATCCGGACTTGCTCTCTTCCTCCCCAAGCGCACTTCATCCCTAAGTATACGTAGATCCTTGCTCCTCCACCGTTCCATCGCGCATTGCATTTCGCGCTCAGTATTTCTCAATCTTCTGCTCCATCCTCACATTCAAGCGCGTGGTGAGTCCTTATCTCGAATCCTGACCCGACCTCAAGACCCAGCGCACCCAGCACGGACGGGCGCATGCCCGCGCGCACTCCGGCTCGCTCTCTTCCTCCACGTCGTCTTCGTCCTCCGCCACCACCGCCACAGCTACTGGCGCACACCACCACCACCGTCAAGAAAATGGTGGAAGCGGGAATGCCAACGCGAATGGGGGCACCCCCAAGTCGCCGGGCAGGCGCAAGCGGAGCTTCACCTCCTCCTTTGCTGCGGCGGCTGCGATGGGGTTCGGCCTAATTTTCTTTCCTTTTTTCTCTCGTCTCTCTGCGCACGCGTCACATCTTTCATCTCGCCGTCGATGTCTTAATCTCTCTCCCTCTCTCTTTTGTCTCCCACACACACATACTTATCCATTATTCATATCTGTCCACCTGTATCTTCCCATTAATTGGAGCGCTACTAGTACCTTCACGATCATGATCACCCCCGCTTTCTCGTTTCCTTTTTCCTGCTGACGATGCTTTTTCTTTTCTCTTTCAATATTTTCTGTGTTTCTTTCTCTGTTTTCGGCTTTTTTCTCTCTCGGTTGTTGGATTTAATGGTGTACATATGAGATGCGAAATGATAAGGCTTGTGGATATCTGCTATACGCGCTGGGCTGTGCGTTCGTTTTAGCCAGTCAGAAGTGTTAATGGATATATTTTCAATTGATTTATCGTGGCTTTATTTCACACTGCAGTCTGCGCGGTTCGAATAGGGAGTGCGACGCGCAACGCGCGTGAAGCCGACTAATTAAATAGGCGCCGATAAATCACGTGGGCGTGTTGGGATTCAATTGACAGCCCTTTTTTCCATGTTTCTAATTTGACTCTCTACCACCGACATATCCCGGTACTCTGAAGTCAATTCTTTCCAAGTTACCGCTCCTTATCCCATAAATGTCATCAACTCGCCACCCTCGAAGTTGCAAACGTCGTGCTCTGACAAGTCAACGGCGCACAACCACCAAAGCACGCTCAACAAACACCCAAGGCCTCCCCTGTCTCGCAGACGAGCTCTACCTCGAGATTCTCTCGCACCTACCGCCCTTTCCCATTCCAACTTCTCACCACCCTAAGGACATCGAGCGCTACGGCCCTCGGCGGCTCGCACTCGATGCGCTGTCCCAGACCTGCCGCTCTCTGCGTCGCGTATGTCTGCTATACCGCTGGGAGCGGGTCGAGGTATATCCCCAGATGGACCTGGGGTGCGGACCACTGCCAACAGTGAGGTATAACGATAGAGGGAAATCGATCTCGGGGAGTAGGGATTACGCGCAGGAGTTGGTGAGGCAATTGGAGGTTGTGACGGTTCGGGAGCCCAGTTTGGCGGAGTGTGTGAAGTGAGCGGCTTTTTTTTGGACGCGATAATTATAAGCTTAGGGGAGACTGACCTTTGCAAATTTTATTTTGTTACAGAGTGCTCGATATCTATGTGACAGATTATTCTATCGCCACAGTGATGCCCGAACTGGCGCGGTGCATGTCCTTGATGCCGAACCTACACACTGTCCAAATCACCTTCGCGGTCAGACTCGACATCTTATCCAAGCAGGCCAACCTGATCAGCCGCAGCTTCTCTCGCTACGCCTACCCGCAAATCAAGACCGCAGCCGTCTCGCTCAGCGCGTTCCCCGTCTTGGCTCGTTGTCCCAGAGTGAAGACGGTACATTTGCTGCAGCCCAGCTGGCAACAGATGCCGGAGTTTATGACCTATGCCACGCATTATAGTCGAAGGGTCGAAACATTGAGTACGATTGTGGTGCCGGTCCCAAAGTACAGTCATCACGCTCGTTTCCGCCAATTGGATGACTATATCGGTGAGTAGTTCTTTTCACTAGCCGGACGATCCTCGCTCATAGCCGACCTGCTGCTAACTGAATTTTGGCTCAACAGCACTATTTTCAAAGTTGACGTACCTGCGCGATGTCAAGTTCAAACTGGACGAGCTTCCGAGCGATTTTGTATGTCTTTTTGTTATGTCTTTCTATCCCCCTTTATTCATGAGCGGTGTATATTTTATTTCAGGATATGAAAGCCTTATGGAAGATACCCAGCCTAAAAACAATCAGGTTCCGTTTTGTTTTGTCTCGGAATCTTAGGCAACGGGATGTGAATGAATGGAGATCGAGGATGAAGACGTTCCTTCTGGTGGCAACTGATTCGGCTAGGGGAGCACAGAAGAAGCTGGTCGTCACTGTGGAGACCCCTCAATGATTATTATTGGTAATGGGTATAGGAATTGAATGGGCTTATAAAAGCAGTGGTGTCTACTGCACTGTCCTTCAATAGCGCTTTTTTTTCTGCTTCGTTACTGCGCGCAACGTTATGTGATGGTGACTTGGTTCGAACAAAAATTTTAATCGCTTTTACATCCTCATTTCTACTGCATAGACACTCACTAACGCTTGAGCTCCAGGTCGACTTTCGGTTTTATTATATTTCAATGGGCTTCCAATCCCACTATCTTTGACTGATGCCGACGCACCGTGCCTTTTGTTCAAGATACTAGATGTTACCGTGGTGTCTCCGCTCCACACTAACATACTGGAAGACGGAATGTCGTTTTCACTACTCCCCGACTATGGCCTGCTGGTATATGGTCCAGAAAGACTCAGCATTTCTCTCGTCGTCCATTCTCATAGGCACAGTACTACTGGACATATGCCGACATAATCATCATTTCTATCGTCGCGAAACCTCGCTGAGAGCGCTGTCTGGCTCAGTTCGGAGGATATAGGATCCTCTGCTAGGACAAAGCTCTGTATTCCGACAAGTTCAGAGCCTGCTTCCGATTGTAGGATTCTCACCCGTCCGAGCACGAGTCGCCGAAGGACGCTAGGGCTGAGCGCTGAGCGCTGAGCTCTTGCCGCTCTATGCACACCCCTCCCGCTGATCCCCTCAACCCGACCCGGCGGTAGTGGCCGTCAGAAACATCTCACAAGTCAGTCTAAGGACCGTCGAGCGCTGGGGCAGGGTGAAGTTTATATGCGTCCTTTGTTCTGTTAATGGGCTTCCGGGGTCTTAGGATCAGTTTAAAGGAGCTTTGTGGACTTCCCTCGCGTTCCGAATCAACGCACATCTTTTCGCTCTGGCTATGGATAGACACGACCGTGTGGTGTGATGTTTATATCGGTGCGTGTGCGATGCGTATCGATTGTTCATCGGAGCTTGTTGATTCGGAGCAGCGCCGCGCGGACTGCACTACTTATGTTCAATGTTGTAAAATTTGGCTCAATTATGGCTCCGACGCTGCGCCATAGGAAGAACACCATCTTACTCGTGATGCATCACTGCAGGGCATGGAGCTCTTTTGAAAAAGAGTTTCTGATGATCTATTGCAATCTCATATTGGTAGGCTGAAGGTAGACGTTCCACTCTTAGCTGAATTTTTTTCTGGCGGTGACCTCCGCTAAATTTAGTGCGACACGAGGCCGAGCGAGGACAGCCTTCTGGTCCTTATATCCAAAATACTTAATTCAACGATTTACGTCTTCTGTTCTATAGAGTCAGCACATTCAGCGACAGTATCAGTACGAATCATTCGCCTCAATTCCTCTGCCACTGACAATGTCCTTTCAATGGTGTGTTCACTATCGATGTTGAAACCTATTGATGACTCAGATCGTGCTAGCACATCGATAATGACTGCCGTTATCATCATCGTCTTCATCATGGTATTTTTGGTATGTATTCCCTTAATTCTCCGCATGGAATCGGACTAAAGAGTTCCTCGGTTGACATTCCCTCCGACCAACCGGATTCAAACATCCCCCTTCCACTTGATGGAAATAGGGAACGAGCAGGGATTCTGCACGTATATAATAATTTATAAGGAACAATCGTAGGAAACTCACGTTCCCATTTCCACGACAGGCGATGCTCCTTCCTTCCACCTTGGATGTCAATGCCACCACCACAGCGGCACCCATAATTTACGCGTCCAGTCCACTCGTTTACTTTCCTCCCGAGAAAGCTTTTCAAATCAATGTCGCGACCTATATCCAAGTTGGCTCTACCGCTGTAAGTCTTCATTATTTCAGAAAGGACGTGAAGTATATCTAAATGGATGTTCTGGGGAACACACCAACATGTTATCAGGTGCTGATATGGGACGTCTTCAGCAATCTCAAAGGCGACTATAAACTCTTGGTCCATCATAGGATTGGATTACCGACTTTCCTCTATTTTCTGGCTCGGTAAGTATATTTACAACGACTTCACAGCTGCGTTCATTAAAACAAAACATTAAAAAACCAGCATTACTTTATTAGCCTACATGTTGGCGAGGACGGTTTTTCTCAGTAAGTCGGAAATCTGTCCACCTATTATTATTATTATTCGTATGAGTTGATGACAGGATCTCTCAAGCGTTACCCATAACAAATTGTGCAAAAATGTACGATGCCATCAACGCCGTATCCGTTGTCTATTCTATCGCGACGATGGCGCTGTTTAACATCCGTGTATGTGCAGTATACAACACCCATAGGCTTGCCATTATCTTCTTCGGACTTTCATGGATTGTGGTGACCGGCTTCCTATGCGTCCTTCCCTGGGCATTGACTGCCGTACCTATTGCAGCGACAGGCTACTGCATAGAGTCAATTATTGCTCCACTCCTTGGGCCAATCACCATTGTTGTTCTGATGAACGATTCGCTGGTGTATGGTGCCATTGCGTATAGGATCTATTCAATGTTTCGCAACTCCGAAATTACGAAGACAAAAGACAAATTCTCGTTTTTGGTTTCATTTGGCAAAAACCTACCTCTTATATCAAGAGCCTTGCTCAAGGATAGTCAAGTTTATTTTATGTGAGTCTTAAAATACTTTCCTGTATGAGCTGCTCTTAAGTTTTACCAAATTTCCTTCTGCAGTGTTGTTCTGTTTACAGAACCCCTCCTCTTGGTATGCGAATACGTCTTCAAGGAGCCACCACTCGCAAATATGTTTCTTGTACTTCACTTAGTGTTGGTGAACATATTCTCATGTCGGGTATACCGCGACTTGAAGATGGGTCTTGTAGATGAGATGGGACTTTCCACGAGAGGCCTGTTTCAACGGACTACATTGGCATTCCTGGGTGAGGACTCTACTCACGATCCGAATACAGATAGTATATTTCTGGCTTCTGGCGTTGGGACGAGCGAACTTCCAGCTACTAAAAACGATAAAGATTCAGATTCTACCATACCTGTTTAGTTAGATGACTATACCCGAACTTTAAATTATATTCTTGAACTAAGCACTCCCTCGCCCTGGTAGTTGAATACATTATGGTCTGACAATGCTACGGCAGTCCTAATACTCGGTGCACTTACCTGTCTGGTCTATCAATCTCTGTTACTGAATTCCATTGTCTCCAAGGACCAAGATGCCTACTTTCTCACGTCTGTTCAATTCTTAATCCCAGTCCATCAGGATATGCAATGGCTGTGGAAAAATTTAACCTTGAAGTATATAGGGTTGTCCTTTACGAAGGAAACTCTGGAGAAGAGGAGCTTCTTGAACCCGAACCACCATGTCACCTAGTAGCTTCCCACGGTGCGCATTGGAGAGAAAGGTCAAGCTGAGTTCGATAGCGCCCTAGGAAAGAGACAACAGTCATAAGACATATCTCACCTAGGACACTGAGCTCAGGCGACACCAGCAGCTCTGGGGACACCACCCGCGCCCTCCACAGCGCAAGAGAGTACACCAACCTCACCAGACACGATAGCCACTTAGTAATGATGATTATAAACGGACTCGGCCTAATCAAACCTGGCTGACAAAGTACCGAGATGAGTCCACCCAGCAAGCATTAGGAATGAAGACGGTCCGGAATTAATAAGACACTATTACTAATAGGATCTCTCAAATCGACACGCCGCACACGGTCACCCGATGTAACCAATCCCCAGCCTGACTCTCCACCATATGAACTTTTAAACAAACTTCCATCGTTCCTTTCACAACAAATTACATAAACCTCCCCAAGTAATCACCATTCCCGGGCCCTCACCACTAGCAGCGAAACTAAATAAGTAAATTAGCAATCAAATAAATCTGATTGGAAATAGGCTCACCTAGACCGAAACGACAGAAGGGACCGAAATGATAGAAGCAGCTGGCAAGACTGGAGGAAGGTCGTAGTACCGCCAACTGTAAACGAGACGCCCAAATAACCCCAATGATGCCCACTCAATAGGTACCACTAAGAGCACTCGGGCAACTGAATCCCCTGGTTTCTCAAGAATTATATCGAATTCGACCTCGTTTTGCGACCAGCGCTGCAACCTTCCAATCTCCCCCACGCACACAACTGTCTCTGACCCCCCATTCCTCCATCTGGTCTCAGAAAACTTGACTTTCATCCCACAATATACACATTGGTCTCCCTGCCTAACCTGCCTCCAACACTGTTGAAGAACAACCCCCCCTCCCCAAACGCGACCGGCATCCTGGACAATGAGATTGTGTTCGACTTGAGACCATCTGCCCAGGAAACGGAAAGAGGGAAATTTTGGAACAAAAGAAAGTGGTGTTGAAGGATCAACGCTTGTAGTGCTGTAGTTGGCAACAGGCAGCATAGATATAAGAGTTGTTCGAAGTATGTTTTGACCAATATATGACCCACTGTCCTTGCACCGTCCTTCTTATAAGGCTACCCACTGCCTTACGTAGCACGGAATATAGTAGACCGACAACTCCCACCCCCACGCCACCACCTCATGGCATGGGCCAGCTCAAACTGGAATCTACAGCCCTGAACAGCAAACAGAAATCTGATAGTGAAATGTCTTTTCAGAAGGTAACGACCTCCGTCTGCCCACACCTCCGACCTGCCCCTAAAGGTGCATGACACACTTCCAGCTACCACCCTTCCCAGAACTAGGAAATGGGCAATAAGTGTCCTAAACAGCAACAAGGCTTCTCTACTGCTTACACTCCAGATTAACTGGCCAACAACCTGTCGTTGAGTAGTAACCAGCTGCAGGCGCTAAGAAATAAACTTAAATAATCTGCACGAAAGAATGCACGCGCCCCAATACCCACGCATCCCATCATGTGACCGCCCCTAGTCAAAACAAACAAACGACGATCGATAAGGCTCTGACTACTTGCATTGCTCCCTGGAACGCAGCCCGCCAAACCCCCAAGTACGATGTACGTCTCCAGACTGTACACCCCAGACTCCAGGCTTTGCCAACCCCCAACCCCTTAAACCCTACTGGGAAACAAACGGTCAAATCAGGCCATGGGAATCCGACCCACCATTCCACCTTCACCCTCGCAGCCCCCTGTTTAGGATAAAGATTCGGACTCTCCTGAGGACCGCACGATGGACCGAATCTCTAATTTCCGCCGCCTTGAACTCACACCGCGCACCAACACCCTCCCATCTTAACGCGCTCGCCGCAGCAGTGCAAAAATGTAAGAATCACTCTATCACGGACTCCCTTCCCATTCCCTCACCACAAGACCAGACCTTCTATGCATCTCGGGGCAGCATCAACCCCTGCCACGCTCGGCGTAGAGCTCAGGAGAACGACCAATATCACGGATGAGGTACGGAATTTCCTAAATTCACCGTTTGGTAGATGGTAACTGATTACACGTAACAGCGACTCTCATCCAACGACGACTGAAACGGACACGATGCTGGAACGAAAATGACCTCCCTCCAAACAATTTACTCCCCCTACAACACCGTGACTTGCGCAGCTTACAGCCCTCATCGCAGGTCCAACATATCTATAATAGCCGGAAAGCGGTGCCAGCTAAGCAGATACCTACCTCAAAGGCCCCTGGTGCAGGTGGTCAGAAACTGCCATGATACCTGGTATGCGCATCTAACAGTATTACGCTCCCGAAATCACTAAACAAAAGAAACAGCCCCTTGTAGGCAAAGCCCGAACACGAACGAAAGACGGTACCTTATCGGCGCCCTCCCACCTGCTACTCCCTTACCAAAGTCCTGGCACACACCGAAATTTCTCGAATCCGCGCCACTGCACTAGTCAGCTTTCTCCGAATGGCCAGCCAAGCGTTTATCCGATTAAGTTTTAAACCGCATCTCTGGAAGCTACACCAACAACATACTCTGCAAACCTTGCACTGCAAACCTTGCTCAACCGATACCACATCCCAATGTCTGCCCAAGCTACCCCCAACCAAGGCCCAAACGCGACTCCCTCTCCTCACCAGTGTCTGCTAATATCATGCATGAACTCATGGAAGTTGCCCAGGAAGGAAAGTGCATCCAGCGCGGTAACTCAGCTACACAGCCACCTCACCTAGCTGACTTTGAATTTTCTACCCACACCAGAGCGTGCTGGGCTGCTGCTCACTGCTGCTGGCAGTGCTCGACATCGTTCTCAGGGTCATCCTAAAAAGGAAAGAGGGCGCAAAGCGCACCTTCAGCACCTCAGTCTCCTTATAGAAGTCCGACTTTTATTTTCATTACTAACCACATAAGGAAATACTAAAAATATATATTATATTAATTATATAATCTATTCTACTACAAACTAATCTAATCTAATAAGCAGCGGCACTAGCGCGCCGCTCGTCAGCGTTCACTGCTCGCGCTACCCGTCTCGCGCTGCTGCTGCGCGTGCCTGCCGCCTGGGCTGCACGACTCGCCATTCCGCGTGCTACTCACGCTGGCAGGCCATACCTGCGCCTGCTCACTGTACCTCCCCCCCTCCCTGTCTGCACGTGCCCCTAATGCGCGCTCGTAGTCCGGTTGTACCCGCCTTCAGCGCGGAAGGGTACATTGGGGGCGCGGTCGCTGGCGTTGCTGGCGTGATGACGTGGCGGGCGTCGTCATCGTCGAGGGGCTGTGAGCAGGCGGTGGGCATCGTACCTGGGCGCGAAGCAGTTAGCGAAGGAAGGGGGGGGAGGGTGCTAAACAAGAATGTACCTGGCGGCAACGACGTGGCACTCCTTGCCACGTCGTCGCCGCCGCTGTTTCCCGCCGTTGCTACCCTGTCTGCGGCCTTAGCGCGATCGACGCAGCGCATCCTCGTCGTCCTTGTTGGCGGGCCTGGCTTTCGTGATGTGCTGGCGATGCCTGTGTCGTTCTCGTCCTCGTCGATCATTGTAGTGGGCTTTTTTGGGCTGTTCGCGGTGCACCAGGCTCGTCCGTGGCTGTCGGGCCCGGGCTCATTGTGTCGGTGCTGTCTTTGCACGCCTCCGTCTCCGTGCTCGTTGAAATCCCGCCCGCGTCGACAATGCAGGGGTTGGCAGTGCTCATGCTCGCTGGGCCCGAGGTCGACGCACCCGGGACGTTGCTAGTTGGGCTGGCGCTCAGCACTCGCCATGGGCGCGCTCATTGCACCTGTGCACGACCGCCCTCATCATGGTCGTCCGCCGTCAATGTGCTGGCAGCCGAGGTGCATGCCCCCTCGTGCCCGACTGCCCGCCCACCGTCGACGTGCTGGCATTCCGGCGCACACAATCCGTGCCCACGTCGTGCTTGATGTGGGCGTCTTCCCTGTGGTTGGCCGTCTGCCTCGCGCGCCTTCTTGCATCCGCTGGTGGCATGATGCATACCGCTCATGCGTCCTACTCACCGCCCACCTGAGATTCCCGCGGGGGCGAGTATCAGAGGCGGCGGGGAGAGGGAGCAGTGTGGGAGGCGACTAGGCAGGTGGGAGATGTAGAGGTGGGAGGGTGGGCCTGTGTCGGTTGTCCTCGTCAAGACGGCGGTGAGGCAGAGGACCTGCCAGGGATGCGCAGCGCTGAAAGGCAAGGAAAGGTAAGAAAAATAAAAATGACAAGTCAAAAAAAACGCACCAGGCGGCCCCCAGGACCGCTGCACCACCATACCCCACTCCCCCTGTATCCTCGTCCTTCCGTCATTGTCTGGGGGTGGCGGCTGTTGTTGCGATCGCGCTGTTGTGCAAGAGAGGGCGGCGGTGAGATGGGGCAACTGAGCTTTGACGACGCCACGTACTCACCTTCGGAGGGATGACGTGGCGTCGTCATCCCTCCTTCCTCTTCCTCCTTTGCCTCCTTCGAGCTGTCGGCGTCGTGAAACGAGGTCGGCCGCGCGGTGCTGATGTTGCATGGCCGGGGGAGCCAGGTGGGAGGTAGATGGGGGTGGTGCGAATCGTGATGGTGGTGGATGTCGAGGTTCGAAATCAACAATCAACGGACCGTTGATGGCGCGTCGGCAAATGCCGAGGCCGTCCGGCTCATCGTCTTCGTCGTCAACCTGAGCAGTGAATAATACAATTCTACTTTTTTAATTCTCTAGGTAGATGTAGAATGTAGCTCCTCATGTATATATGCAAAAATATGAATTTAATAGGCATGGAAATCGTCGAAATTGGGGAATCTGTTGCAATGTCGCCACACGCAACAACACCGACGACGAATTGACTAACTTCTACCTATTAGCGCACGTAGATATTGAGCAGTTATACTATATACGCTATGAAGCTCAATGATTTTAAATAAAATTGGAAAGTTAGATGGATAGACGTATGATATGGATAAATGTGTCGCGACGTCACCACGCGCAACAGATTATCAATTACCATACAGGTATTTAGAATACAATCGATAGATTTGATAGTGTATTATGGCTTAAGGTCTCACAAAGTGTTCCAAGTCTCAAAATACTTCTTGAATGTCTGAACAATACACCCTTTGACATTTATATAAATTCAAAATAATTTATTGGATAACAGTAAAGGTCATAGAAGGCGTTCAATCGATGATCTGTGGCGACGTCGCGACAAACACCCTTATTGTGCACGTCTTTTCTGTTAATAATTTCTTTTTACTTAATAGTAATGTATTTAAGGGTGTGTATAACCTATCTACAGCGAAATAAATGTACTTTTATTGCGGGAATACCGCAAACTGTCGTCGCCGACGCTGCGCCGGCGGTGAGCGGCATTTGCCGAAGCATGGGATCAAGACTTTGTTGATCGTCGAACCTCAAACTTCAACTACCAACATCTCCCTCTCCCATCCACCCCGCGCACCCACTGCACCCTCCGGTGCGCAAAACGAACACAACGACGACGGCGGCTGGAAGGAGGACGAATAAGGGCTCAGGAAAGAGAGGACACGGGGATGACGCATCGTCGTCATCCCCATTCTAGGTAAGTCACTGTCCTCGCATACCCACCCCTGCTCACCCTTCCCCGGTTCCCATAGTCAGCCCGTCCCCACCGCCGTCTCTCATTGGGCATGACCACGAGCACGAGCTCGACCACGACGACGACCATGACGACGACGACGACCATGACCGTGGCGCAGGCGCATAACGAGCACAGGGGGCGTGCACCGCGAACGGCAGCACGTCGACGGCGGACGAGCACGACGAGGGCCGAGGGCGGGCACCTCAAATGCCAGCACCTCGAAGGTGGGGAGCTCGACTGCCCAGCAGGGGCACGGGGTGGTCGGACGTGAGCACGGACGGCTGCGTCGCCCTCTGCTTCACCCACACCCACACAGGCGCGTCGACGAGGGCAAGGGGAGCGGACGAGCAAGGGAAGACCCGAGAGAGCGGGAGATCCAATAGGTACGCCCCAGCAGCAACCCGTCCCCGAATGCCACTCACTCAAGCCCCTTCCCCTACAGCTGCGCCCTCAACCCCCCTTGCGTCTAGGTGGGCGCCGCCACGCTGTCGCTCTCGCCACCCTAGCCGCCCTCTACTGCTTACACGACGACCGCCGGTGTGCCATTCGAGAACACACAGCCCACGAACATGCCGCCACCCGCCCTCGTGCGCGCTATGGCGCTCGCTTACAACAGGAAGCGGGTACGTCACACCCGCCGGTGAGACAAGGGCATGACGTGGCGGCTGCTGCGCCGCCTCGCCCGCCTATTGCCTCTACCAGGGCCCATACCCGTCTCGCCTCGCACGCACCCCGCATCCACCATCCATCCGAGGCGGCGCAGGTGGCGACCTCCGCGGGTCAGGGGCAAGAAGACCCTAAGGCCGAGGTCGAATGACCCAAAGATAGCGGCAGGCACCACAACGAAGAGCGACCGCGCAAGGGCAGCAGGCAGCGGCGCGGGCGAGAGGGCGAAGGGTGGAGCAGAGCGGGCGGAGGCGAGAGACAGGAAGCGAAGGGCGAGGGTGAGGGCGCGAGGGTGAGAGCAGGAGCGCGGCGGCCGAGCTTGCCACGGCGGGTTCAGGTGACAACCCCAGACAGGGACAGGCGCCACGAGCGACCTGCAGACGGCGCGCAACAACGAATGACCACAACGAGCACGGGCGCGGACATGACGCAGGCGAGTAGGGTGCGGGCAATGAGGCAGGCAGGTACGGCGAGCAGGCGCGGGTACGGCCTGCCAGCGTGAGTAGCCCACGGAATGGCGGGCGGCGAGAGGCGGCAAGTGCGCGCGCTGTGAGCACGCGCCAACACGGCGAGCGGCGCGCTGTAATGCAGCCGCTCGCTATTAGATTAGATAATATTAGATTAGATTAGATTAGTTTGTAGTTAGATTAGATAATTACATCACAATATATATATATTTAGTATTTCCTTATGCGGTTAGTAAAAGAAAAAAAATCGGACACCTATAAGGAGAAAGAGGTGCTAAAGCTGCGCTTTGTGCGCTCTTTCCTTTTTAGGATGACCCTGAGAACGATGTCGAGCACCCTAAGCATGACGTTGAGCCATGTTGAACAGCCAGCAGCAGTGAGCAGCAGCCCAGCACGCTCTGGTGTGGGTAGAAAATTCAAAGTCAGCTAGGTGGGGTGGCTGTGTAGCTGAGTTACCGCGCTGGATGCACTTTCTTTCCTGGGCAACTCCCGGGATTTCATGTAGAATATTAACAGACAAGGCTGCTCTCCTCTCATCACGGAGATTGACCAAGTCATGGTTGATGCTTCAACTATACCCGCGCTCGCTGCTAGCCAGCAAGCTGCACCCGCACCGCCGATTGACCAATTCGGAAATGCGACGGCTCTGAACGGAATCCCCCCTGGCCTCGTCTTCCACAAAACCCCCGTCACCCCCCAGAAGAAGGGCAAGAAGGGCGCGAGAGCGGCGGATGAAACCCGCTCCCCTGTTGGTACCCCGGTCAAACGCTCCAACATGCCCGCGACCACGTCCCTCCACACTTCCCAGTTTGTAGAGGGTAGCCCCCAGGCCTCTACTGACTCCGACCCTTTCGTCGACAGACGTGTCGAAGTCACCCTAGGTGCCTCCAGCGAGGCCCACAATGGACCCCAGGTGGAAGCCAACAGCGGCGCCACCGACCCGATTGAAGAGGGTCGGCGCCATGCGGCTAAATGGGTTCGCGCTCTCCAGAAAGGATACGAGCCCCCCGAGGACCTCAACCTCATCCCAATCCCGCATGGCAGCTTTCCACAGATCCAGGGCCTTACGTCAGAGGACCTACGCAGGAATGTGGATGACAAAAGTCTTGAGATATGGAACGGGCTCGAGAAGATCGAGTGCTGCTTCGGCTATACTGCTTTTGAACCCTTTGGCTCTGACACGGCGGCGAGCGCGCAGAAGATCTCCGACCTCATCAGACGTATTTTCGCGGAACCCTGCCCTAATCTCATTGTAAGCTCGCCAGGTACGAAGAAGACGGAGTGGCAGGATAGGAATCCCATTCACCCCTACCTCATCACTGGTATCACACAATATCAGATAGATATCCTGACCCAGAGGGGATGCTGGAGCACCCCGGAAATCACTCTTTTTGTCCATCCCTCCTTCCCATTTGTATCTGACTTTGTAATGACCTTGCGAGGCCTCTCCATGCCGAATGAAGCCAACGCCACTGGTCGAGTGGCCGGCCTAGTCCTCAACGCTCTGTGCAGGAGCCCGGCTGTTTTAAACGCTATCTCCAACTACCAAGATCGTTACCCTGATTATCTCACCGCTAGCGAGGTCCTCAATGAACTCGCACACACAGTCATCGCCACAAAGCTGGAAACGATCTCGGAAGGCACAACCGTAACCTTATACAACATATACATCCATCCCCCTGTCAGGAACTACGAGGGCTTTCAAGCATGGCTCTCCGTTGTTCGAGGAACGAAATACGTCTTCCTTGAGGGCTGCGCGACCCCTCAACAGGTTTTCAACTGCTCCCAGTGCCGCGGCATCGATCACCCAACGGGCCTGTGCCCCTTCTACCTCGTCCCTGGTTGGCACTCCAAACCTGACAACCTGAACCAGTCGAGCGATACCATGGCAGGTTACAACCACCATGCCAAACTAGGGAGATGCGGGCTGGCGAGGGCGCTGACTGGCAGTTTTAGAGGTAGGGCAAGAGGGCAGGGAGGCCGAAGTGGGAGAGGCCTAGCCTAACAGTAGGACCATTGCCCCACTACATACTGTAGCTCACTACCCCCCATCCCATAATACCCGGAATACCCCTCCTTCTCCCTGTCGTCGAGCTATGGTATCTACATAATCTCAGCAGATTGTAGAGCTAGTGTACATAGTTCCCTCACCTACTATAATAAACTCAGCACTATGAACCTGGTATCTAAGGGCAAACGGGAACGAGCCCACACCATAAGAAGTGCAGTCCGAGTGAATCTGCGGCCCAAATTTACTGACCAAAAAAGGGACAGGAAAGCCAAAGATTTGGACTTTAAACGGGAGGACCCAAAAAAACCAAAATGGACGGAAGCAGGCCGTAGGCCAGATGCCTAAGCGATAGTGAATGTGCACCCGCTGACCAGGAGCGAGTACACAGGGCCTATCGCACTGCTTCAAACCTGTGGACTCCGAGGGTAATTGGGTCCGAAGTCTAGTCTTTGGTAAGGAATAGACTTTGTAACTACTAACCGCGACAAATTTTTCTACAGATAATCAAATCCAAAATCCGAAAGAAATGCAGGAGGAAGAACCAGCACATGGACAACACCTCTCCCCTTCTAGAAGAAATGTTGGCGTTAATGCCCGTCATATTTCTAATGATGGAACCGGAGAGTTAGGAGGCAACACTTTCGGGGAAGGGGTACAGCGACTTGAACTGAGAGGGCAGATTGCCAGCAGTAATGATAGACGCCATACCCCAACCCCACCACCCGCGCAACCAGCGCACCCTTTAGCGACACCAGCAGCGTTACCACGCGCCCCAACCCAGGGGCACCAGGAGACTGCACAAGCACCCTGGCCACAACAAGCGATACCAGCTTCTCCACAAATGCGCACTCAGGCACTCCTGAGACCAGGGAACTACCCAGCACCGGCAAACATCCCTCCAAATGAGGCACGAACACTTGACCTACAAAATCACAGACCACATCTCAAAACGACGAAGGCGACACTTAAGATTGGCTCACTAAATATCCGAGGTGGAGGATCAAATGTAACTAGAGATAAATGGCAGCACATAAACCAAATTCTACGAGATAAGAAGCTAGCTATTCTAGCAGTGCAAGAAACTCACCTCAAAGATACTGACATTGAAGCACTGCACACCCAATTTCATGGGCGCCTGGACATCCATAATACAGGCGACCCAACAAACCCCACGGCCAAATCTGGGGTTGCAATTATTCTAAATAAACAATTAACTGAATGGAAAGGAGCTGTAACGTCAGTAGTATACCCGGGAAGAGCTATATTAGTCCGGCTACCCTGGAAGGCAAACTCGATAGTAAATATCTTAGCAGTGTACGCACCAAATGACAGCGCAGAAAACTCAAACTTCTGGGACTCCCTTTCCAAAGTCTGGGAAGAGCAAAACCTACCAATACCCGATATTTTCCTAGGTGATTTCAACCTCGTAGAAGACCCAATAGATCGACTTCCAAGCCATAGTGACAGCGTAGATGCCGTGACAAGCCTTGAGAATTTCAAAAGTATCCTATCTGCAAGAGATGGCTGGAGGAATCAAAACCCGACTGAATTAGCGTTTACCTTTTCTAGACCTCCCGGGTTTGAAGAACAAGCTAGATCGCGCATAGACCGAATTTATGTGTCTCCACAGATACTTACACATAGCCGCAACTGGCAGATTGAAGAAACTGCAATCAAAACTGACCATAAATTGGTCTCGATGGAATTCTCTAACCCCGGCTCTCCCTATATTGGGAAAGGCAGATGGACAATCCCCCTCAACCTCCTACATGACAAGACTGTTCTTGACCATATAAAGAAATTGGGACTTGAAATGGAAGCCAAGCTCACTGCGATCCCACAGACTGATGTATGGGATCCGACCCATAATGCCCAAACTATCTTTCACAATTTCAAACAGAAAGTAACTGGTTATGTACGCCTCTACTCTAAAGAACGAACTCCCAAAATAGACCAGAAAATCCGTAAACTGCAAGCACAATTACAGGAAACCTTGAACAATATGAACCTCACTGAACCAGATAAGTCCATATCAGCTGGGCTGTTAGAAGAGAAAGTAAAGCAACTTGAAACAGAACGACATATGAAAATCAGGGACAATATAGCTGCTAAGGCTGCACTTCAGGCAGAAACAATGTCAAAATTCTGGATAAATGTTAATAAAGATAAGAAGCCCCGCAACACTATACAAATGTTACGCAAGCTAAATACGCCACTGGACCAGCCAGAATATGAAAGACGGACATCAGAAATGGCTGTACTGGCGAGGGAATATCATAACGGTTTACAGCAAGAATCTCTGGAAACTGAAGTCTGTGAAGCAGACCGTGATAGTGTTTTGAACCACCTGACCACGCGTCTGTCTGAACCCCAGCGCAATATCCTTGATGAGTACCTCAAAAACGATGAAGTACAATTGGCTATTAAGCTACTACCAGATGGCAAAGCACCTGGAATGGATGGTATTCCTCACGAAATGTGGCGAATTCTGCACAATGCATATAGAGCTGACACTGCAAAAGGGTTACCAGCCTTCAATCTAGTAAATTGCCTAACACTGACTTATAATGACATTGAACGTCACGGTACTGCTCCTTCTATTGAATTTGCAAAAGGATGGATGTGCCCAATATACAAAAAAGGTGAGACCACTGAAATAAGTAACTACCGGCCAATTACGATCCTAAACACTGATTACAAGATAATGACAAGAACGCTCACCACCAGGCTCACTAAGGTGATACACCACTTGATACACCCAGACCAAGCGGGCTTTATGACAGGACGTAAAATTGAAGACCAAACTGACCTTGTCCGACTGATGCTTGACAAATGCGAGGCCGATGAAGAAAATGGAGTGATAGTCTGCCTTGACCAAGAAAAAGCCTATGATAAGATACGGCATGACTTTATATGGTGCACTCTATCAAAACTAAACTTTCCTCTGAAATTTATACAAACCCTGCGTTCATTATATGAATCTGGCACTACAGTGGTAATAATAAATGGGGTAATAAGCAGGCCATACCAGGTTATTAGAGGAGTGCGCCAAGGAGACCCCCTCTCCTGCCTAATCTTTAACTTAGCCATTGAATCGCTCGCCCAGATGCTTAGGGACTCAAGCCTGGAAGGTTTTAAGATACCGAAGTACCCCGAGAGACTAATTACCACATTATTTGCAGACGACACTACAGTATATCTATCAGAACATGATGACTTCCACATGCTAATGGGAATACTCGATAAATGGTGCAAAGTATCAGGGGCAAAGTTCAACATCAAAAAGACCTTTGTAATCCCAGTTGGTACGCCCCAATATAGATCTTCTGTATATCTGACCCGGAAGCTAATGGCAGAAGGTGCTCCAATTCAGGAAGGAGTTAAAATTGCTGAAGATGGAACCCCAACAAGGGTGCTTGGAGCCTTTGTTGGAAATAAAGTAAACCAAGCAAATGTCTGGGCTCCAGTCATTGAGGAAATAGATGCTGCATTAAAAAGATGGCTCAAAAGCCACCCCACAATAGAAGGAAAGCAATTAATTATTAGTATGGTGGTGGGGGGACTTACCCAATATCTGACTCGGGTCCAAGGAATGAACAGTGATGTTGAATCCTTGCTGCAACGAAAAATCACAAAATTTATCTGGGACGACCGATCCCCCAGAGTAAAAGTGGAAACTCTACAGACAAATCTGGAAAGAGGAGGAAAGAAGATCCTGAATATTCAAGCACGAAATGAGGCTATCCAGCTTGCTCGCTTGCGACAATACCTCACAGCAGGAAGAGAAAGGCCAAAGTGGGCATATATTGCTGACCACCTAATTAGCCTTAATGTCCCACAGTCGCAAACAGTGAAAGACTCATATGCACTCCAACATATATTCACTCAATCCTGGACAACTAAATTACAAAGTAGGTCTGAGCTCCCACCCACATTAAGAGAAATGGTCAAAGTCGCTAATGACTACCATGTCCACCTAAGCCCAGTTGACCCGCATGAAAACCTGCGTCGGCGAATGCCAATCTGGCACCATATAGGCTATGACCCAAATACTAGGCTTGTACCTAACAATGTCTGGACAAGATGCCTGCGGTTAAAGCACAAGATAACTACAACAGGTGAACTTTATGACTACGTCCATGCAGTATCAATAGAAATAACACGTGACTGTAATGGGCGCTTAAACTGTGCATGTCCGGTTTGCCACGCCGGCTGTTTGCATGGGTGCCAACACCCCAGGAAGTGTAGAAACACAGGACGAGCAATTCTATCAACCCTGCTGCCCCGATGGCAACCTGACCGACCTACACCACAAACCCCACCTCAACCCGAAGGATCTCAGCAGGGAGGTTTGCAGCAATACTTGCGTCTACCCTCTAACCTCCCCTCGTATGAACATCCCTTTGACGAAGTACGCATATTTTTTATGCCACCCCCGCAAAGAGACCCAATAGTACCTATACCCCACCAGGTAGAGGCAGCTGCTAGTGAGGAGAATACCATGCCAGCTGCCCCGACTCAAGTATACTTGAGCTGTTTGACCCATAAGGCCGGACAAGAAGACGTGCAAATAGCGGGAGTCATCTGGTACGCTGAGAATGATGACCGAAACCAGTACTTTGTAACACAGACTGGAGAGAACCGCATAGAGAAGTGCATACAAATAGGGATGCGGAAACTGCTAGACCAAACCCCCCTAGATGCCCCCCTAATCATTAGAACTGACCAACGAATGGTAATAAGAAATATAACTGTTAATCTCAAAAGAAATGAGGAATCTGACTGGGCAAACTTCCCGGGTAGGATGTATCTGCAGCAACTGGTGGCGATGATTCGCAGAAGACAAGGAGTAACCTTCGAGCTTGTCAGTAGGAAAAATGTCCAAGGAGACCTGCCACTCATTAAAGAACGCCTCAAGGAAATTTTCTCCAGAAATACTATGCCAGAGCCAGAGGTAATTAGAGAGAATAATGTGAGCCCAACTGAAATATCTCTTCTAACAATGGGCCTCTGAGTCCAGAAGGCAACACAGGCAATGATTTACCGATGCATAATGGAGCTGAAGGTTGAACCAACCTGACCCTCTGCTGCTATTGGCCTTGATATGGCGAGGCATGCTGTTGGCGAACACACCGGGCAGCTACCGACTGATGAAACCCTGTGGCTCTCAATTCGAAACAAAGATGTGAATACCCGGGCGCGAAACTTCCTATGGAAAGTAATACATAATGCTTATAAACTAGGAACATATTGGCGTCACATCCCAACCTTTGAGTATCGACAATTCTGCCATGTATGTGATGGCGCTGATGAAACAATGGAGCATATCCTTACTGAATGCCGAGCCTCTGGACAGCAAATAATCTGGGATGCCGCTGAACAATTATGGCGCTTGCGAGGTCTCCCCTGGCCCCGTCCTACCTATGGAACAATTCTAGGCAGTGCGACACTAACTTTCCGCTCTGAGACCAATAAGCGGATGCTGACTGGCGCCAACAGGTTGTATCGAATACTGATGACTGAATCCGCACATCTGATTTGGAAAATTAGATGTACCTGGCGTATACAAGATGAAGGTGACCCCCAAAAGGTCCCAACAGACAATGAAATTTATAATAAATGGGTTAAAATGATAAACAGGAGGCTACAGATAGACTGCTTACGGACGCGCCCCTCTATAGGCGGCCGAAGTACCATTCACCGCACCCTAGTTGACAAGACATGGTGGGCAGTCCTCCGAGACAGGGAGTCTCTGCCAGATGATTGGCTAAATGAACCCGGGGTTTTAGTGGGTATTGGGAGACGCCCCCCAGGCCGTAACCGATGAGGTTACGCCTGAGGACATCTCCCCGAGTCCCACACTGCTCACTAGTAGTGAGCGTGCGTAAATGCATTTCCTCGGGGTGGTGATCTTTAATACAACAAAGGGATCAGATCCCTCTAACCTAAAGCTGGGATGCGAGGATAACTATGTTAACTGTCGCGACCTGTATGAGCACCACCAAAAAAAAAAAAAAAAAAGGAAACTCTGGAGAAATACCAATGTAATGGAAGACGTGGATGAGGAAACTTCCTAGAGCATCCGGATTGATCGCGGGGTAACGTAAACATATGGTTATCACTATTGAATGATTTCTTTCTCTCAATGTTGTGTAGTACCTGTTGTAAATGTAGAATTAGTAACACTGGAAAATTGGAAAATTGGTGAGCATTTCAAGTGTTCGAGAGGATCGACCAGGGACAATGAATTTGATCGCAGGGTAGAATAGATCGCAGGATTTCGTTTCACAGTTCCAGGTTGTGTTTATTTCGTTCTTCTCAACAGTCCTTAGGCACAATTCGACTAATGGGCATTCTCCTTCTCCCTGCGACGCGTCGATCGGACCGGGACACGCGATGAGATTTGGATCATGTGACTCCAACTTTTTCCGAGTGTTGAACCAGATCGTTCAGAATCGTTCAAATTTCAGTAAATTTCAGTAAGTACTCAGTACTCAACGTCTCAACCTCGTGTCCGTCATCGACCTAGCATCCTCGACATCGGTTTCATAGCTCTGCTCGCCTCCGACGCTATCGTCCATCCCAGGCGCCTGGCTGGAGATATCCTCGCCAGGTCACAGACACACTCATCATTCGGACTCGGAGTCGTCTCTTCATTGTCTTCAAGCGCCTCGAACTCGAACTCTAGTCATTCCCGAAGTAGCCCATCTCAATATCAGAGGTCATTTCGTACATCGATGCATCCAAATATATCTGGTCCCACCTTGCAGGTCGTAGGCCGTCGGAACACACTGTGGCGAGACAAGTTTTTGGCTCCTTCGTTTGAGCACACCTTTCGTCTTTGAATTTGGGGAAGCCTGCTACTGCTGCGCCGGCGAACAGCGGCAGTCAGTGGGAATGCTAGGGTATACATAGTGTGGCGAATCACTCGAGGCATATTTAAAAACCATGCTCCCACTTTGAGCATCCTGATTGTACTCGAGTACATGCATGATCCATTTGTTGCTCTTATTTCTCTTGGATATCTTTAGGGGCGCTTGCGGTCAAATCTGGATAAACTCTGAAGCTCGTACGCCCGATGATCGACTCATCCTCCTTGTTTCATTGTTTCGAACTCTTCAGGGTCTCAAAATATCCCTCTTCGAGATTCAGCTTTGGAGCCTCACGCGCCTCACGTTCGGGAGGCAATAATTGATATTGCTTAGAGTTCAACAGGGACAGCGTGCTGTTCTCTACACTTTGATACTGGTCGAACCCTCTCACAACGTCCCCAGCCTATCTCACTAGCCATCTCCCAGCATGATGGTTTCCCCGTTCAATAACTTCCACATCTCAATACCCTGGCATGTGCTGGAATTCTATGTCAAAGGTATTTATGAATTCCTAAGCTTTGTGATGACCTAGGACTGACAATCGTGATGAAGTATCAAGGCGTCCTTTTTAACAGAATTACCTCATGGGTTCTATGAATAGAGCAAGACTGGCGATAGATAATCGGTGTACTAAAAGTACACATCCCGCACTCCACAAGCAACACAGGACGAAGCATCTCAGCTCTCAATTGTTATAAGATGAAAAGGGGCAATGGAAGGACGGCCTAATAAATCAAAGAAAATTATCCAGCGCTTAACTGTGGGATCCTCCAGCATTTCGGGCTTCAGAGGATGACTATATATACTCGACGTGAACAGGTCCAGTCAACTGCGGCGTCAATGTCACTGTTATCTCTGACTGTGCCTAATACTTTTAGGTGGCCTATTTCTGCTGGCACTCAAACTCGAACGCCTCCGATGCTGTGATAGGCTATGCATATCGGTGATGGTGGCTCGACTCCAGTGGATTCGAATTATCAGCATCATGATTTCTTCCGTTTGATCTCCTCCTGACAGCCCTCTCGCTTCCGTGATGGATAAGGCAGTTTGTTCCCTTGCCCCCTTCTTTATCCCGGCAGATACATATAAAGCAGACGCAAAAGCCTCAGAGAAGCAGAAACATTCAATACTCCTTTGTAATGTTCCTCATCTCCGACCCGAACAACGCAACCGCTGCGCCAACCTTTCAGTCCACCCCACTCATTTATTTCCCTCATGAGGTGGCATATCAAATCAGCGTCGCGGTTTACATTCATATTGGGTGCACGGCGGTAAGTAATGTCCTCGTTCTTCTCCCCTTCAGAGAACACAACTTCACATGCGACTTAGGTGTTGATCTGGGATGTCATTGACAATCTCAAGGGCGACTACAAATTATTATTCCGCCACCGTATCCGAACGCCAACAATCATCTACTTTATCAGCAGGTACGTGATTACTAGTAGCATCCAGGGCGTATTGATCTGACGTGTGTTTTAACTCTGTTAGAATCGCGCTCTTAGCGTATACGCTAGCAAGAACCGTCCTCCTTAGTGAGTCAAAGACACGAACCTCTAAATTTTGATCTTGACGATATCCCGTAGCCCTCCCTGTAAAGGACTGCACAAGAATGTACGACGCCATCAATGCTTTGATGATTGTGTTTGTCACAGCAACTACAGCCATGTTCTACCTCCGCGTTTGTGCTGTATACCGCATGCACAAGGGCATAGTCGTATTCTATGGTCTCCTTTGGCTCGCTGTCGTAGGCATGCTATTGACGCTGCCGGAAACGTTTACCGCAGTGCAAATTGCGAATACGGGCTACTGTATTGAGAGCATGCATGGCCCTTTCCTTGGTCCAACTACGATCGTCCTCATGGTCAACGATGCGATGGTGTACGGCGCCATTGCATACAAGATGTACTCGATGTTCGCGGAAACGACCGCTAAAGCCAAATTCTCGTTCGTTACTTTCGGTCGCTCTCTCCCCATTATTTCGAAGGCGTTGCTCAAGGACAGCCAGCTTTACTTCATGTGAGTCTGTTTGCCTGCTGCTACTGACCCACAGACTGATTCGATCTTAATGTGTAGGGTTGTCATCGTCACCAATCCCTTCCTCGTCGCATGCGTCTATGCCTTTGAGGCGCCAATCAGTGTCATGTTCCTGGTATGTCACCTGGTGCTGGTGAACATCCTCTCGTGCCGCGTGTACCGCAACTTGAAGATGGGCCTTGCAGTTGATGTTGCCATGCCTCAAAACACACCTCCAGGCTCTGGCGGCACGGTGGTCTTCCTCAAGGCGGAGTCTACCACGAGCACGGACAGAAAGCCATCGGTGTCCAGCGGAGCGGGCCATGGTCGTAACCTTTCCGAAACAACAGGAGCTGCCAGCATGGCCTACGAGGGGTCTACGATATACACTCACGAGATAAACACGAATTCCAGTTTCGTTGATGTGGAGAAGGCTCGCCATGCGAGGGCGATCTAGAGGGCAATTCAGATGGTAATTTGCAACTATGCTTTTGTATATTTAACGGGCTTTATTTATTGCATGTTCAAGTTGAGAAGTCTTTAAGCAGTCTTGTCAATATTGCTCCAAATGTATTCTACCTTAAACTATGTACCGTTGCTTTCTAGATCGTTTCCGTGTCGGAATCACCTGTGAAGTCAAATTAAGCGCCCACGATGATGACGTTCTTGCTTTTGTGCCGTGGCCTAACGAAGAAACATTGTTAGCCCATTTTCACCAAACTATGTTTCGCGAGAACATTCCTGGAATATTTAACAAGGCCTTGAGCGCTTGAGCAGCGACTATGATATTCCAAGGAATGGCTGTGGAGTTGAAGTTGTGGGAAGCGGTTGTCATATTGACATAAATGTGCACTGCCACACCATCAGGAAGGTTCCGCCTCATGATAAAGATCCTGTAGAGGATGTATTCGGGACTATTTGGTAACGATCTCTGCAACACTCACGACTGCGTCCTTCTCTTCAGATGTCGAGCACAGACACTCTAGATGTCAGTGTTACCTTGTGTCAAGTCTCCTATGTAATGCTGATTGCTAACCGAATTCTGGCCTCGAATAGCGGGCGATAGAGCTCGTGCGAAAGGCGATTGACGAGGACACGAAGCAGAATTATTCGGAGGCCCTCAAATACTACCAAAATTCCCTGGACTATTTCCTCGTAGCGCTCAAATGTGAGTAATTTTGATGCCTTCTGACGAGCTCATTTAATATTTTGCAGATGAAAAGAATGAGCACTTAAGGGATTTGATCAGGGCGAAAATCAACGAATATCTCACTCGCGCCGAAAAGTTGAAAGACTTCCTTATGACACAAAGGCGCGAAAACAGTAGCACTGGCGTTAACAGAGGTGGAGGTACTTCTGGACCGTCATCTAAATCGTGAGCACATCGGTTTTTGAGTCTATATTCTGCTTATAAGTTGTTGTATTTATAGAAGGCAAGATGCTGCTGCTGATGTTGAAGAAAAGCTCAACGAGTCACTCACAAAACGAGACACCGCCTTCCTTGATGGTGCTGGCGGAGATGATGATGCTCAACTCGATGGTACTGGCGATCACGTCTACGTTCACCTCGACGGCGCCGGTGACGACGAAGTTACTGGCCTCGATGGAGCTAACGGCGCAAATTCAACTGAGGCTGCGATTCAGAAGGCTCCCAATTCAACGGAGGGGGGCACGAAATCGTCTAGCAATGTTCCCAGCGAATTCAGCTGCAAACGACCGTTTTGGAAGCGCATTGTACGCCCTTCTAAGTCCTAACCACGAGCGGGGTGACGGAGACGTAATATCGGACATTGTGAGATGGCCTATTCAGTTCAGATCCACCCCTACACGCCCATTCCTTCGTTTGTGTTTGCCATGAGTTGGCCGTGATTGTGTTGATGCTTAAGTGAAATATATGCGCACCATGTGTGACACACAAATATTTTTATGAGCGGGCATATCATTGCAAACACATTGTAATTATGTATCCGCTATAATTTAGTATAAATGTGACCATTTGTGCTGTACATACATTCTCATTTGTGCTGAGCTTGATGTTATCATGATTTGAGCACATTCGGTGGTACGCATCTGAACATTGCTGATATAATCTCCTCCCATGTCCGAATTCGGGTCGCGTTGGGCAGACGAGCGTCGAATGGGATTGCCTGTCTTGCTGCCACAGTGGGTATCCATTTTCTGCTCCCCCGTCGAAATTCGGGAGTAGCCTCTAAATATACGCCTTAAATTTAACGGTTAGCACGTAGCTAAAATAGTAAAACTACATTTTGTACCAGAGTACAGAGTTCAATAGTCCATGCTAATACGCCCTACTTGAGTGTCAAAGGGCTCAAGGTCAGGCCTCGGGAGGCTCGAGCTCAGCTCGACTCCGAGCGCTCACTGGCAAGACGCAACTTGAACTTGGGCGCAACGCGCAAGTCCCATGCCGTCCGGCTGTCGGACGCCGCTATGAGCTGTTTGGGGAAAGCGCGCCACATTTTCGAAGTCCGACATCAGGTCTTTTTAAACTCGCCCCATTTCCAACGAAGTTCAACTTCGAACTTCCATGAGTTCGCCAGCAACCACCTTCCTCCCCAGTGGCATGACTTGCCCCGTCGCATTTTTGTGGCGGCTCAGCGCTCACCACCTGTGTTACTCGTCGACTCACAAGCCCCATGTACCCTTAAACTATCCCGGTAAGACAATTGTGGTCTGGTTTCTGACTGTCACTGACTGTCAACAACCCCAGACGTTTCCGCCCATGAAGACCGCCTTTCGTTGGGTGGATTGTTGTTGATGATAGGTCAATGCAGATTATGTGTAGTATCTTGTCCACTCGTCTCCCTACCCTACTGTTGTATAGTGGAGCAGTGGAGTAGAGGAGGTATACCAGTAGCAAACCAGTAGAGTAGAAACTGTAGAATTATTTGCAATATTATTATTATTATTATCATTATTCATCTTGTGTCCGAAAGTGGAATGGTTAAGCTAAATTGAGACGCTATGCGCGGCATTCGGAGCGGCAGCGGAGCCTGGCAACGATATTTTCGGATGCACTATTATGTGTTGAATATATTGGGATGTTTATGCTGAACACAAACCCCCTCGTATGTGATGAACACCGCTCAACAAATTTAGGAATTGTCATGATACGCACATGCTCAACATAAACAAGCCCGAACATATGAAATACATATGTTCAGCGGCTGGGCGTGTACTTAAACTCTTATATGTTGGGCAAAAGCTATGTAGGTTTCACTTGTATTGACCCTGATAGTATGGCATATTTCAAAAGTTCTGGACTTTCAGTGCTGCGGCTATTTAATTTATCTGTGTGTTGACTGCCAAATACATTCCCAAGGTCTGTCATGAGCGTCCTGCGCTCTGCAGAACATGAATTCATTTCGTTTCCGACAGAAGTTTAGATCAAAGCTTTCATTATATCTAAGTTTACAAAGTAGGTAAGTAAACGGACCATATGCATCTGGTCGACATTAATCACAAGAGCCGAGAATGAAATCACAACAAGACGCTCCAACACAATCGCTCATTACACATAGAATACAATTAGTTTTACCAATCCGCTCTATCGATAGTAGCCTAAATGGTGTAGTAGAAGTCTTCTTGACCCTCGAGAGGCCCGATCTTGCCCTCGCGGCGCAAACGATTTCGGCGTTTAAAGACGAAGGTGGTGATGCCGAGCATGACAATCATGAGGAGCTGCAGTCCTATCGTTGCCCACATGCCGTTTACGTATCTGAATGGAAAGAAGACTTAGTTGAGCAGCTCAGAGAATGTGGATGGGATTTGGTGCATACCTTGGGAAGTCCTGTTGACGGAACACAGTAGTCGCCATGATGCCACCAACGCCGCCCCAAAGAACAATACTTGCCGTATGCACAGCGCGCTTCGTGTGACTTGTGATATTGTTAGCGCTCTGTCAAACAATCAAAAGTTCTAATGTGAATTCAAAAACCAACGACGATCTGTCGGAATGAACTGACATAAGCAAGGACAGCAGGAATGCAGCCCGTGGCACCTCCGTTCACGAGGAAGAGTCCAAAGTAGCGCACGGGATTGCTCGTGGAGTATGCAGCGACCGCCAGACCGGTGATGGTGATGAGATTCTGTACGACCATCCATCCCGCACGATGCTTAGTCTTGTCCGATAGCCAGGCGAAGAAGAAACAAGATATAGCCTAGATGGTGTACAGGTCACGTTAAGCGCCAAGCTTCAGCCTTGAGAGAAGGAGTATAATACTCACAGCCCAAATCCCGGGGGGAGCGGTCAGAAGAAGCGCAGCGGCAGTCGAGAAGCCCATAGCCTTCAGAATGATTGTGATGAAGAAGGCGATGGCATACGCTGGTACCGTGGAGGCCAAAAACATCAACCCTGACAGAAAGGGACTAAATTGAGATACAGATCCGTGAAGTGCGTCACAATTTCACTCACCAAAGGCCCACAACATGGGATCTCTCAGATGACTGAAAAACTTGGCCTTGGTCAGCTTGTCTGGGACCGAATCGCCTCTGTCTGCCTCCACTCGGCCCAAAATCATCTTAAAAGTTCGTTAGTGCGCATAAGGCATAATCCCTCACAAGGAGTTAATTATCACACCTTGCGTTGTTCCTCACTAAGCCATTTGCTCTTATCCGGGAAGTCCGGTACGAAGAACCACACAAGGACGCCCAGGCAGATGGTGAATGCGCCCTCGAGGAGGAAAATCCATTGCCATCCGTTCATGTTGGCTTTTCCGGCGAGAAGGCTGATAGCATAAGCTGAAAGATACCTTAAGTGTCAGTCCTCTAAAAGATTTGAATTGAATGATAAATAAATCACCTAATACAGAACTGAAGCTTGAGATCGCGATAGAACTCAGGTAGAATACGGCTAGTCTTTGCTGGACCTCGTAGCGCTTATACCAAGTGGTGATAATGAATACGAGAGAAGGGAAAAATACAGACTACATGTCGAAGAAAGGTGGGTTAGCATTATAACAAAATGAACTTGGTTCTGCTTTACATACCTCAAAGGCGCCGAGGAAAATGCGACAGAGACACAAAAATCCCCACGTATTCACGAAGGCCATGCCAAGCTGCGCAATGCCCCAACCGACCACGCATAGCGTTAACAAGGTCCGTGGACCGATTGATCGTAAGATGAGATTCCCAGGGATTTGTCTAAATAGAACCCAATTCCGTCAGTTTCGGTTGGCGCGACAATAGGAAACTGGGGAAGGGTAGCGTACAAAAGCATGTAGGGGAAGAAGTATATCATCGAGGCGATGCTGTAGCGGTTCCCGTCCTGGAGGTTCTGTAGCCCATGCGGATCAGATTTGAGCTCTTCATAACCCGTATTCTTTTACGCATGCATTGGGCACGTACCAAATCTTCTTGCATTCCTGCCGTGCGAGCGATACCGAGGTTGATCCTGTCGATGAGAGCAACAGAATACAGGAGACCGAGAAGAGGGAGCATCCGCCAGTCTACCATTCGTCTGTGAAGGCCTATGAGATGCGCTTTGTCGCCATAGGCGAAGGACTTACATGGTTTTCCTGACGAATGAAGGATCATAATGCGCATCGAGGGATGGGGCGACGACCTTCTCCAAAGTCTCGATCCTTTGGAGGGAATCGCTCTTGAGGTCATCACTGTGTTTCGAGTCTCTAGATGACATGTCGGCTTTGGGGAGAAGCGGGCTGCTGTCTGGGGAGTCCAGAATTTAGTGTTGGCATTTTATACCCCTTGGCATGTCTTCTCCATTACGGTTCATCTAAGATAGATACCAGGAACCCGTGAACAGCTATAGCCGCATGCCATAAACATTTCTGTCAGAACGGACTGTGCAGACATACCACATTGGCCCCAGCTCGTAACTTCCAAGGACTTTACTAAAAACAGCACTTTTGGAGCTTGATATCAAGCGGGCGGGACACACCAGCGTGAACGAGTTAATTGAAAGGGCGATGTAGGGACGCGCCGAGGGAGAAAACTTGCGTACTCGTTTGGGCTGTCACGGCCAATCAAAGAACTGAATTCTGAGTTGTTCGCTAGCAAAGGAAAACACATCCGCAAGCGGAGATCACGAGAGAGGTGACACGCGAAAGGCGCTGATTAGGCGTTGAGAAAAGGACTTGACGAACCGTGTGGTTGGCGTGTGCGTATACCATTCATTCAAGGCAATTATACCCCGCGGTATTAAATGGGCGGTACGTCTCCCCACCTTTCTATATATAAATTAGTATTCATAAAAACAAGTGGTCCTCGGTGGGTCCACCAGCATAGGTGAAGGTGGTGAGCGCCTCAAGCCTATAATGAGTTATGGCCTCGGACCGTCGCACTACAGGAACTTGCCCTTTTAGAGCCTGACAATTGATTCTGATATCAAAATTTCATCAGAAAGGGCTGGAGATTATATAGAGATGCATACCTGCATGGCTGATGAATCCGAATTGCCAATTGCAGGTAACAGCAAAATGGTAGACCTACTTGCATTTCCCTCAAGCGGCGATACGGTAGCGCAAATAATCCTCGTTTAGTGGTGTCGGCGTCATAGGATTGGCATTATGCATGATGTAAATTTCCAGCTGTGCTCCAGGTAAGTGGTGGTTGAAAATTAAAAATTATTTTACATGGGTACGGAAACTCCAGCCATGACACGGAGGTCGTGCCAAATGTGAGGCGTTGCGCCAATATGGTAGCTACCTGCGAACGAGTACCCAAAACCGTTTTTTGGATTCTGCATCGCCACTCGAGCCTTGGAAATTACCGTCACTGTGCCGTTAGCTGTCATTGAACGTTATGCGAAAGCTGAATAAGTGAGAGAATACCATTGAATGGAGCTTTGGTAGCTTCGTAAGACCATTTGCATAGAGATAGATAGCGGATTGTGTTCAAGTTGTGATAGGCTGTGACGGAGGTTTGACTAGCGACCACCGTCGGTCGGCGTTTGCCGGATTGTTTGTTTGATGGTGCTGAGTTAGATAAGATAAGATAACAATGGCGCATCTTTTTCTTGTGCGGAGATACCGCAGATCGATTCCCATTCTCTACATGAACCATGCCCAAACGCAAGCAAGACTCTGACGACGAGGCCGACGCATCGTCCTCCTCCGACGTCGTGAGTTGGCCCTTCCTGCAGCTTCACCGAGCATGCTGACTTAGGCAGCCCCGTCCTGGAGAGCCTGGTTGACGTCTCGTTCGAGTTCTTCGACCCCAACCCCAAGGTCGACTACCACGCCATCAAGCGCCTGCTCACGCAGCTCCTGCAGCGCGACGCCGAGCAGCTTTTCGTCGGAGAGCTCACGGACCTCATCCTCTCGCAGCCGACAGTGGGCACCACCATCAAGACCGATGGCATCGAGAGCGACCCGTTTGCGCTCTTCACCGTGCTCAATATGCACCTCCACCACGTGCGTTGTTGTCTCGTTATTCCCATGCAGCGTAGGCCAAAACTGAATTGGGGTCTGCGAGGTATAGCAAAACCCTTCCGTAAAGGCGATCGCGAATTACATCCTCTCCGTGACCGCCGCGCATGACCTTGCGTTCCACGAGACGCTGAAGGCGCTCTTCTCCCAGTCGGAGGCCCATGTGGGCCTCGTGCTCTGCGAGAGGCTCATCAACATGCCAGTGCAGGTCGTACCCCCGATGTACTCCATGCTCGCGAATGAGATCAAGTGGGCGAATGCAGACGTACGTCCCTCTGCCATATCTCAACCTTAAATGCGCTGCTGATTGAGTTGGAATATAGGGCGAGCCCTACCACTTCACGCACCTCCTCTTTATTTCCCGGGTCTACCACCTCACAGAGGAAGAGGAATCCATCCTCGCCAACTCTGCCTCCTCACGCCGGGGCCGGTCCTCAGAAAACCCCTCGAAGAAGAACAAAAAGCAGAGGCCACCGGACGCAGAGCAGAACGGGGCCGCCGCGCGCCCCGTGGACGGTGTTTACCCCTACCATCCAGAGGATGATGTAATTCTAAAAGTAATGTCATTTTCTTACATGTTCATTTTGCCCTTTTATGGGTTATTGCTTCTTGTGGCTCATCGCTGACCTGGTTATTTCTATTCTTGTGTTGGCGTTACACAGGCTGCTTCGCACTCGCTGACGTACCCCTACGTCGCGCCGCTGCCGCCCCTCGTACAGGAGACGCGTGGGCGTGATGTGTTTGGCCTCGACGTGCGGGGGCGTGTGATGCTGGTTCCAGGCGGAGGGGAGCTGCTGAGAGATCTGGGGGCGAGGATGTCCGAGATCTATGGACAGGGATAAGATGTAGTGGACTGCAGACATATCATTTAACCTTCTTGGATCTAGTTCTTTTCAGTTTTATTATATCGTCGACTTTCTTTCCTCGTCCCTTCAAGTTATCGCATACTGGGGAGCCTTTTAATTTAAACTCGCGAACTGAGACGCTTTTCTCATACTTTCATCAAGGCGGAACCATGCTGGGATAATTCTCGTTTTCTTGCGAGCCTTTCCTTCGCCCACATTCGATGCAGAACCTCCAATCGCCAATTTCACAGACTACAAATAAACCACAAAACGCCGTAATCTAGTCTGGCATCTGTGAGACGATAGCTACCGCGAAGGGAAGGCCTGATCCACCGTGGAGTCAATACGCTTGCAATACTCATAAAAATTAAACTCCCTGATCTCCTCGTCGTAATAAAATGTGAGAGAAAGTGCAAGAGAATTCAATGCCTTTCGGTAGTCGCATCCAGTTATATTTGGTCATGATGAAGTGGGCGCCCGTCGTTCTATTCTCGTTTCAAATTGAATACTGGAATTGAGGATGTAATTGAGATGGCCAGGGAGATTTGGATTCGGACAGGCTTGGAATTTTCTCCTTGGTCCGCGTTCTTTAGAATTGACATCTCTTCGGTTGACTGGTAAGTATTTTTGTATCGTTCACCAGCGCTACTTACTAGTCCAAACTTGAAAGAAACCTTACTACAGTTAGTATGTTCGGATCATCCCACTGACAATAAATTGATAATTCGGTGTCCTCGTCTATCCATTTCTTGCAAGGCAGTCGGGGGCTCCCGACCGCGGATCTTTTGTCGGAATAAAATGAATTCAGGTGTCGATATCTACCTACGGATCAACTGCGAAATTATCGGTGCAGTCTCAAAGTGGGCTAGATAGGATTGGATGATGGGGAATGATGATGACGAGGGCTGCGAAAGAATGGACCCTCCAATTTAACCCCA
Source organism: Pholiota adiposa (assembly GCA_009935795.1). Taxonomy (NCBI): domain Eukaryota; kingdom Fungi; phylum Basidiomycota; class Agaricomycetes; order Agaricales; family Strophariaceae; genus Pholiota; species Pholiota adiposa. Next base: position 264,619 of record QEYC01000037.1, read on the forward strand.
AATTTTACTGCTGTTGGTGTGATACAACAAAGATGAGAACATGCCTCTGATGATACTTCAGATCCACAATTTGCATTCATTCCCCAAGCCGAAGGAGCGACTTGGAAATCCTACAAAGCTTCTGCAGCGTCTGGACGTTTTATTATCTTTCGATCATATCTACCCGCCCATATACAAGGATAGGACGTAAAACATGATAACGGCTGCTAGAAAGCCTCAGTGTTGAGCCTCACGTTTGGGTAAGATGTCGATAACTGAGTGATATATAGCCAGTTAAAACAGCAGCATGAGAAGCCTCTTACTTTATACAAAAAGTGCCATGCAACGAGGCTCGAGCTGAAGCAACAATTCGAATTTCCTGAACGCCCTCTTGACGAAGAGAGGCATTCTTCCGGGTCGGAGCACGGATCAACAAATCGCCGATTTTCAGGGACCGGCATTCCGGCGTTACCTTCCCAATATCGATGCCGTGGGCGGCACCTAATCACGATAAATTTGCGGATCACGGATCCGGATCGGCCACCCGTAGATCCTGCTGGATGTCGTTTTTGGACATACATAGCGCACTTATAACCCGCTGCCCTCGTTATCTATGCTTTCCTTCCTCCCCCATCTCCATGCTGCGCTCAAGACTAGGCTTCAGCACCTTTGTCAAGCTTAGATATCCAGGCCAATCCCGATTTTACACTGGTGCCCACCCCAGCACCCGTTCGAGATGGACGAGACGAACGGTCGCAGGGGCTGCCATGCTCACGGCGTCCTCTGTCATCTTAGCGTCTACGATCTACGCCGATAGCGAGGAGCTGATACCACGCCCGACCATAGGGTCGTTGGTCCGCACATACCTGGTGTACGCGATGTGTTCCATACCGCCGCTCGTCGACGCGTCTCCCAAGATCCTGTCCGCGACGTCTTCTGTTCCAGGTCTGAAGCAGATAACGGAAGCTTTTGTTAGATACACTTTCTTCGATCAAGTGAGTTATCAGACCACTACATATCCTGCCCTAATCGCCGAACTGACACGTCGGCCGCAGTTCGTAGGCGCAGACACCGCCGAAGAAACCCTCCCTCTCCTCCGTTCCCTCCGCGCAGCGAATAAAGGCGTCCTGTTCGCTTATTCTGTTGAAGTCGACGAGAACGAGGCAACTGGTGCCTTCATTTCTCCCGCATCTGACAACTCCCCCGGCTCACCTTCTCTCCCCCACCTTTCTGCAGCCGACGACCCAAGTTCTTCTAACCCGATTGTTGACGAGACTATCCATTGTATAGACGTTGCTGCTGACTTCGAGGCCGGCTTTGTAAACAAAACCCCACGGACCTCTGCGTATGGGAGGCGGACATGGGTCGCTGTGAAAGTGACGGCCATGCTTCCCGACGCACACGCCCTGATCGCGCTCTCCTCTAATATTGTCGCCTCTAGAAAAGCCTTCCCCAAGTCTTCGAAAGAAGCATCGGTTCCGTTCCCTGGTTCTGCTAGAATAGAAGATCTAGACATTATCCTGCACGACTCGTCGTCTGCTGATCGGTCCCTGCTCACCCCTGCCGATATTCAACACGTAAAGAATTTGTATGCTGACCTTTCTAGAATATGTGCCCATGCCAAGGAGAGAGGTGTTAAAATTATCGTAGATGCTGAATACAGGTGAGTGCTTCAAGGATGCAGAAGTCTGAGTCGTAGTATTGACAATTGCGCTTTGGTAGCTGGTACCAACCTGCGATAGATGCAATGACCCTGGCGCTTATGCGAGAATATAACACCCCTTCACCGAACAACGCCGGGGATGTTCAACCGCTAATTTACGGAACCTTCCAATGTTATCTACGGAGGTGCGCTATTTTCCTCCTCTTCGTTCCCGTCGCGCGCGTTTTTTAATTAGACACTTTCAACCTTCAATAGAACACCTCAACAACTAACCCTCGCAATCGAAGACTCCAAAAAGCACGGCTACTCTCTCGGTGTCAAGCTCGTGCGCGGCGCGTACCACCCCCACGAAATGGAAGCGCACAAGGCCGGAATCGAGTTCGACGCGGCCCCGCACGCCGTTGGCGCCCCCCGTCCCTCGCTCTCTATCTCGCTCGACGCAGAGCCGCCCGTATGGCGCGAGAAGAAGGACACGGATTATACCTATGACCAGTGCGTAAGGATGTTAGCAAGGGCAGTGAAGGAGGATGTGGAGAGGTGCGCGGGGAAGAAGGCTGGCGGTGCGTCGACTGTGGTGGGGGCGGAGACGCAGAAATTGGGCTGGGTCGATTGGATTAAAGGAGTGAGAAGGTCAGCGACGCCAGTGAAGGATTCCGCTCCGTCCACCGCTTCACCGAGTCCGAGCATTGGGGTGCTGTTTGGAACGCATAATTGGGAGAGCTGTGCTTTGATCTTGAAGGAGCTCGTGCGCAATGGACTAGCGGTTGAGGACGGCGAGCGGGTCGAGGATGGGATCAAGGTTGGCGATGAGACGGTGGAGAGGGTGGCTATTGGGCAGCTTTATGGTGAGTTGTCGTCTTGTGCATTCTGAGCCATTGCTGATTTATGGAAATGAACGATTAGGGATGTGCGATGATTTGACAGACTGGGTCGTCAGTCGGATATCCTCGACTACGCCTTTCGTTATCAAGTGCGCTCCTATTTCTTTTAGCTTGTATTTCTTGAAATCAGTCTGACCTGTCTCTGCTCTCTAGGTATGTACCATACGGCGCTCTCTCTGAAGTGATGCCCTACCTCAGCCGACGCGCGATCGAGAACAAGTCGGTGTTGGGCGGAGGTGCGGCGAAGCACGAGCGACAGAGGGCGGCTGAGGAGATCAAGAAGCGGATCTTTGGTTAGAGATTGGCCCAAGATTGGCCATACACCGTTTCGACTTTCGGATATTGAATGTGGATTATATCCTTGATTCATTTGTAGGTCCATGAGCTCATTCAATCACATACTGTCTATTCTAAGGGTTGGAGAGGTGGTGTTCTTACTCAACATTTGTAGCATAAATTCATCGCGGATTATCAAACTATGCTTCAGACTTCATCATACGCCTTTTTCTTACGGTTTCTAATGGGCAGTCTACGGGCCTTCTTCCCGGTGATGTTCGTGACATAGACAGCTGCTTCGGCGCTGACAGGGTGGGGAAAGGTAGTACGCATGGAGCATGTTTGGGTGGTGTAACGGATAATTAGACTATACATATCGATAGTTGTCAGAATTTGTGGCTTCCCAGTTCCCCCTGTGATTAATGAGAGTGTAATGTATGTGCACTAGCGATCACTAACCACTAACGTTAGTAAAGGCTTTTAACACTGGCACCTCCACGCGCAGTGTTCCTGGGAGGCATGGCGTGCATATGCTTATCTGTAGGGCCTTTAGGATACAATTCGAGAATATCATGGGACGTGCGGATAACTATAGGCTGAAAATAACTTGATGTTTGCGTACGACGAGTTCGCTTAGAACGTTGGACATGACCCGAAAGGGAAAATTGCCTGCCTATTTTGGAATGCCATTTCAGTCCGGAGGTTTTCCATTCACAGAAAATATATTGGAGGCATGGTTTTCAATCTTCCGCAATGCAAAATCCATCGCAAATCTTTGACAAAGTTATCGCAGTTGGAATTCAAGCTTCAAACGTTACACATCGGGAGTTTTGGGATAAAAAAGGGACTTCCACGTGAATTATTGATTTTGACAACTGTATCTAAATCAGGTCGTGCTAGAAAATTGTAAACCACTTTAAGTATTTATCGACATATTTAGGCATCAATTATTTCTTATGTTTGATACCGTCAAAGTCTGACTTCAATCTTGACAAATATTTCGACTACAAAGGGCCTTTCGACGGCGATTTGAATTTAAAGTGTGATTAACAATGGAAGACAGATATATATTTAAAGTCAAAGGATTTTAAGCACAGTCACTTTTCTTTCAAATGCTGGTCAACGTGAAAAACACGCTTCCATTTAAAATATTTTACATCATTTAAATCACGTTACCAATAGTCAAAAACATTTCAAGTTGAAAATCGTCAAAAACGTGAATCATGAGTCCCAGTGAAAAACGCGTCTGCTCAAAACAGCTGAGATGTGCTGAGATCAGTTGAGAATATTTGAGCTGCTGAAATATGCTGAGGTCGGTTGAGCAGCAATAGGGCGTGAGAGAGCCATCACTGGGTTATCCCATTTGGTGAGGTGTTCGAACTATTTCCACGAAACGCAAAGTCCAACCCTCACTCTCGTTCCACCATCATAACCGACAGTGCAGCTATGCAGCCTGTGGTTCTGCACAGACCTTCGCCCAAATGATAGCTGACTCTACTCGTAAGGTATACAAACTCTTGCTCATTCTGTCTGCATCCGCTGCTTCAGAACCCTGTAGGCTTCAGACTCCCGCCACGTCGTTGCATCACCAGCCCACAGATGTAAGCAATCGTTTGGTCTTTATGTTTATGGAAGGTGATTAATTTCTAGCTTCAGTAGCAGCTCTATATAGGCGGTGTCGCTGCGCGGTGATGTGCCAAGTGTCGTAGATATAGTGCAGTGCGAATGAAATCAAACACCAATGACATCTACAACAAAGAGTGGGCAAGAAGGTGTGCGTGAACGAGGTTCCGGAAGGCGTTCCTCCCAAGGTCTGTCACCTCTAGGCTAGAACAACGACTGGGGAACACAAAACTACAACCAGCGGCGAAGGTCCGAAGGTGCAGACGACGAAACGGCGGCGAAATACGCTGGCGGAGAGCGTGGGAAAACGCGAGAACGAGACGAAACGACGGCGGCGAGAGGCGAAAATGAGATGCGAGGACGAAAATCTGAAGTCTAAACGATGGGGTGGGATCGAGGGCAAAACCTCTTCTCTCTTGTTCTGAGTCTACCATACAGGTATATGTGAAACTACGAGGGGGAATGTGATTTAACTACAAAAGGAAAAGCAAAAACATCGAAATCACAAGACGAAGCTAAGGAACAAGAATGGAGACAAAATATATCAAAAAGGGGAAGGGGCTGATGCATTCTAAGAGTTTTATCTGAGCTTGGGGAGGCGGGATAGCAACGGGGGATGGCACATTCATAGATATCGGCGTACAAGGGAATCCGATGCTAAAAATAGCAACTGACATGTGCGCGCCTAAGTCTAGAAAGCCGCTGGGGGTCGCCGGTTGCGTCATTCTTGCGAAATCGTCGAGCAGGAGTGGAGGGGAACTTGGCTGACTGATACTGTCACTTGATCTCCGAGTTTCCGAGGGTGTCGAGGCCGAAAAGATGAGTTGCATGTGCGTAATGACTTTATCGGACAAACGGGGCTTATAGGCGTCACGTGGTGCGTCTTGATGCGTCGAAAATCGAAAAATACGGCCGTATAGCGCTGCGGTGCGCATCATCTCCTCCCTACTGAAGTCCTGACTGTCCTCAGTCAGTCGCCGAGGTCTAGCGGGGTGTAACGAGGTCGAAAAGCAATGGAAAATCGAGTTCGGCGCGTGGGAACGTGACTCTGGGCGGCGAAAATGGACGTTCATTGACGTAGACAAATAACGAGGGCTCGGGACAGCGCGAAAACAATTTGAGATGACGGAGGGATGACTGAAAATGTTGCTAGACTCGTAGCGGGCCTGTGAAGTTGAATGTGCGGGAGCGAGACACTATAGGGATTGTTTCGACGCGGTGCGTATCCGTGGGAATATGGACTTTGAGACGGCGTAAGTGAAGCGCGGCGCGGTGTGAAGGCAAAACACAAGCTGGAAGTGACGGGACAAATGCAAAAGTGACTTGACTATGAAACGGGGGCTCCTGGAGATGCGGTTGAGCTGGACTCGAGTATGCAGATGATGTGCGAGGGCTAGCGGCGTGCATACGCGTGGCGGCGTGGGAACTTGGACTTCAGCGGCGGCGCGAGGTCGATATCCTGAATAACTCTTGATAAATGGTGTTTCAGCGAGGTCAAAGTGAGCGAAGGTGAGTGGAAAAGGATGTTAAAGAATGGATATAACCTTGAACGAGGTGGTACAATGAAAATAAAATCAAAAATATCAAAGAAATCGAGCGCGGCGGCACGAGGAACGAAATTTGAAGTCGAAATCACGGCAAAGAATTTGAAAAAATATATCTGAAGCTAAGAGAACAAAGTCGAAGACTTAGCTAGATAGAAAGTACGACGGAGTGTGGTTTGATAGTCGCAAAACGAGGTCTGAAACAATATCTAGTAGCCAAAATTAAATCAGTAGACACGAAATGAAGAATAAAGTCGAAATGAAGTGCGAAATTCGAAAAAATGAAAATTTCGGGGTGCTTCGGGACGGATATCCTCCTCCCTACTGAAATACTGACTGTCCCCAGTCAGTCGAGGTGCGCGGGAACGAATTCGAAGCTAGCGGCGTTATTTCTTCGAGGGCTGTAGCGGGTGCGGCTTCAAGCGCGTTACAATATGTACTGAGCGCGTTGACGAGATCTTGGCCAGTATCAATGCTTGTCTTCGATATAGAGGTGCCTGAGACGTTGTTGAGAGTGATATTGAGTGCTGGAATGCGAAACGAGGTCGACGGCATGACAAATACAAAAACGGGGGGGGTGGCGGGCGAGGTCAATATGGTGCGCGGTGATGCTAATGAAGATGGAGACGAGATCTGGGAGTAAAATGAAGCGGCGATGATGGGAAATGAGCTGGACGAGGCTGGGGACGACGTTTGAGGCCCAGTGAAAAGCGGTCATGCGGCGGCATGAGCAACTCTGCGCTGGAATGCGGAGTTCTGCACGGCACTGCGGCAATTCTGCGCCGGCATGGACTCTCCAGAAAAACACATACCGACGCATATTTACCTCTAGGCATAAATTACATAGAACAATTTCAATGAAATTCATTTCACGTATACCTAAAGATACCACTCTTAGCAATACCAGAGGGACTCAGATATACTTTCCGCCATCCGACCTATGAGTTCACCGTCGCGTCGCAGCAAGCGCCGAGCAAATCTGTTTCCCTCCCTCACTCTCTTTGTGTTCCTTGCCTCCTACCATCACCATCACCCTCTTCCCCTCTTCCCCCATCCCCTCTACAGCATCCCAGAGCAGCGAGGAGCTCCCCATATTTGGTGAGCCCTTCGCGTATTCAGTCATTGTAAGCAACTTCCGCGACACGATCTGCACAGCCTCCTGTCCAACACGTCGTACATATTCTGGTTGTTTGGAACTTGCGTATTCGTAAGTTATCATAGTTATACTTCTCGTTTTCCGCGCATATATTGACTTTAACGACATATTCTCTATAGAATACATTCTAGATTTGTTGTCAGTAAGTTTTCTCGCGACCGTAGTGAGAGAAGCACTAATATACGTGTTTTCATCAGATGTTGCCTCGCTTATGTCCCATCTACTCGACAAAGCCTTCGTACAAACTAGCAAGCTGTGGGGGAAGGACTTGTGGCGGGGACGGTGATGTTGGGGACCTTGGGGGAACCAGGGCAGAGGGTTAGGGCAGAGGGTTACAGGATGGGCGAGGTGGGAGAGGTGGGGACCTGGACAGCTCAGCGCAGAGGAGCGCAGAAAATTTGCTAGCTATTTTTGTATTTGATTAGTGCTCATAAATTACAAAATTCTCATTTCAATGCAGAAAGATGCAGATATGTTCATACAGACGCAGAGGCGCGCATGAAAAAAGGGAAAAAATATGATGACTGCCACGGCTCTCTGCGTTCCTCTGCGTTCCATGCCGACGCAGAAATTCTCATCTCCGCTCATCTCCGCTCATACCACCGCATGACCGGTTCTCACTGGGTTTGAGGGTCCAACAAAGTGTTTGCAGTGAGAAACGAAGGAGGCGATGCTTGGGATAAAAATTCAGCGCATAACGAAGCAATGGCGGCTCGGAACGACGTAAACAATGGTGGGGACAAAAAACTGGTACTGGACACGAAGAATTCGATGAGGGGCGAAGGAAACGAAGCTGGGGCTCGAAATTCGGCGCTTAACGAGGTTATGAGGCGAGGGTACGAAGGGGGCAACACAGAAGCCAAAATCTGGGCGCTTAAAAACATGAAGATGGTGTACAACGAACTGAGTGATGCCAAAGACTGAAAATGAGCGCATAACGATGCAAGGGTGCTGGAGAATGCTTTGTACAATGCTAGCGGCACCTTCTGCGGTCCTAACAAAGTAATCGCGGTCCGAAACAAAAATATCGAGGCTGGAGATCGAAAACAGGCGCTAAACGAAGGCAAAGCAATTGAGAACGAAGGAGGGAGCCCCAAAGACGTAATATGGGCGGTTATCGATGTGAAGACAATGGGAAACGAGCTGAGCAGTGTTATGGACCGAAAACGAGTGCTTAACGAGGCTAAGGCGATGGGCGACGATGTGAACGACGTGAAGATCGATGTCAAAGCGGCTCTGAACGATGTAAACGACGACGAGGATGTAAAATGGGCACTAAAAGCGACAAGGTCGACGATGGGCGAGGAAAGCGATGCTGGGAATTGAATCTGGGCGCTAAACGAAGGCAATGCAATGAGGAACAAAGGAGGCCACGCAAAATCCAAGGTATGGGCGCATAACATCGTGAATACGATGGGGGATGAGCTGGGCGATGCCAAAGGGCAAAAACAAGCGCCTAACAATGCGACGAGGCTGAGGAGTACAAGGACAACCAAGAAACGAAGTATGCACACTGGAGTCGAGGTCCTCGGTGAAATGGAGGTCGATAACAAGACTGGAGGTTCTAACGAGGTCCCTAGACCTGGGCACAAGTCAATCGACGCCGCTGGAAGCGAAACGAGGTCTCGGAATGCTGGAACGAAGTCAAATACGGTTGTAGACATCCTAGATTCGAATATCGACTCCAAGGGTTCGTTTTTGAGGTCCGAAATCAATGGTGAGGCTTGAGAAGATGCTAAGACAGCGCTATATGGCGGGGGCGAAGCAACGACGTCTTCAATGGGCTCGAGTTCGTTAATCTTCGCTGTGGGAGCTAAAAATGGCGAGGGGACGACCTGAGACATCTGTGAGCTAGCTGGGGCCAAACAGGGTGCTGAAATCTTCGTAGCAGCATCGAGCATCAATGAAACGTCTCTATAGTCGATAGCGAGAGGCACGGCGGTGGCGTGAGAACTCGACTTAGTGTCGACGAAGTCTGAGCACGGCTGAGCGAGCACGGCGTCTTCTCGAGGGCGCTGGGACTTCTCTGGACAAAAACTGAGCTGCGAGCGACTGAGGGGGCTTCCTGGGGTTTTTGGACTGTGATCTGAGTGGCTAGCGGGGTCGTGAGAGTGCGCGCGTGTGATGTCGAGGGACGTGTTGGACTGGGTACTGCGTGAAAGCGTGCATGGGCGTCGATCAATGTCTGGAACAGCGGGGCGAGCTTTGTGAGGTCTGAGAGGCATCTGTGGGGTACTTGGGGTCCCAATGTACATGTCTAAGGTGCTAGCGGGCTCCTGCGTCGACGAAACGAAGCTATTTTCGACGAAGGGAAGCGTGGGGTGAAGAGGCAGCTCTGGACCGAATTTGACGAGGCCTGGGCGAGGCGGGACATAAGACGAGTCGACGGCATGGTAAAATGAAGGCTTGGGCACAATATTCTGAGCTCGAAGAGGCGGCGCGGAGGTGATACGAAGTGAAGCGCTGGCGTGCGAGTTGGAGCCTAAAATAGGCGCTGGCGTGACAGATGGGTGCGCGGAATTGTCTGTGGTTGATAAAACTGGGCGCGGGGACTTCGGTAGCTCGTAGTTAGTCGCAGTAGGTGTCGGGGCATCGTATCGGGGTAAAATCTTCGGAGTGCATCGAAAATCTGACTCAGCCGGCGGCTGGGATTTCCTGGCGGCGTTCTGAAGCATGTGTAACTCGTCTTCAAGCTCCTGGAGGCATTTATTGAGCTGGCGGTGTCGTTCCGGGGGACTGGGTGCATCTGAATATTGCCTAGATGATGCGCTGGCTAGCGGGGTGGTGCGAAATTTTGGCGTAGCGGGGCGCGCTGGAGCGGCGGGGACAGCACGAAACATCAAAGTTGGGGCTGGCGTGAGACCGGGGCTGGCAGAAATAAAACTCGGTGATGGAGATGACTGGGTGGGTGCTGGGAGGCTACTAACGAGAGCCTTCGACGAAGAAATGGCCGGAAAAACACCGGGTGCTGTGAGCGACGAGTACGCGGGACCTAGGAGTGCGAGTGAATGAGCGTGTGAGGTCAGAATCCATACGGCGGCATCGTAAACATCTTTGATGGAGCTGAGTGACTGCGGGTCGAGTGTTGGATGCATGATCTGGAGCCAGTTAAATATCTGAGCAGTGAACGAGGGCTGGAATGCTTGAATATACGAGCGGCGAATTCCTATGTCGCTGAGATAGCCTTTTCGAAGGAGCGCGCTCGAAATTGTCCGAAATTCACGAGTAAACTCGGCAAGGTCGCTAAGCGTGGTAATACCGAGGTGCCGGCAAGATGCAACAAGTTGATCAAAGTCACCGAGGGTGAAGAGGTTATCGGGATTTGCATCGGGATAGAGACGAAGAACGGCGGTCTTGAAATCGAGATACGTCTTGGTGGCATCGGAAAACTCGGGGAATGAAGTCCAAACATTCTGGACGGGTGTCTTGAGATAGAACACAGCAAAGTTCTTCTTCTCGAGGTCGCTGAGCGCGGGGCGAGCGTGAAAAAGAAGCTCGAGGTCATTAAAGTAGCGTGGGAGTTCGCGAATTTGCTCCTTCATCGAGTCGTCGAAGGTCGGCGCACCTGGTTCTCGTCGAAGCGGCATCGGAAGGGGTACAATGGACATGTTGGGGAAGCTGGGGATGTCGAAAATCGAGTACGGGGGTCAAAAATGAGGGCGAAGTGGCGAAACGAAGGTGTGGTCGAGAGTTTATCGGAAAACGGGGACGGCGAGAATAAAAATGGCAACGACGGAAGGAAGGCTCACAATAGTAGGAACCCCTCGCGGTGGGCTCCAGAAATGATGTGCCAAGTGTCGTAGATATAGTGCAGTGCGAATGAAATCAAACACCAATGACATCTACAACAAAGAGTGGGCAAGAAGGTGTGCGTGAACGAGGTTCCGGAAGGCGTTCCTCCCAAGGTCTGTCACCTCTAGGCTAGAACAACGACTGGGGAACACAAAACTACAACCAGCGGCGAAGGTCCGAAGGTGCAGACGACGAAACGGCGGCGAAATACGCTGGCGGAGAGCGTGGGAAAACGCGAGAACGAGACGAAACGACGGCGGCGAGAGCGAAAATGAGATGCGAGGACGAAATCTGAGTCTAAACGATGGGGTGGGATCGAGGCAAAACCTCTCTCTGTTGTTCTGAGTCTACCATACAGGTATATGTGAAACTACGAGGGGAATGTGATTTAACTACAAAAGGAAAAGCAAAAACATCGAAATCACAAGACGAAGCTAAGGAACAAGAATGGAGACAAAAATATCAAAAAGGGGAAGGGGCTGATGCATTCTAAGAGTTTTATCTGAGCTTGGGGAGGCGGGATAGCAACGGGGGATGGCACATTCATAGATATCGGCGTACAAGGGAATCCGATGCTAAAAATAGCAACTGACATGTGCGCGCCTAAGTCTAGAAAGCCGCTGGGGGTCGCCGGTTGCGTCATTCTTGCGAAATCGTCGAGCAGGAGTGGAGGGGAACTTGGCTGACTGATACTGTCACTTGATCTCCGAGTTTCCGAGGGTGTCGAGGCCGAAAAGATGAGTTGCATGTGCGTAATGACTTTATCGGACAAACGGGGCTTATAGGCGTCACGTGGTGCGTCTTGATGCGTCGAAAATCGAAAAATACGGCCGTATAGCGCTGCGGTGCGCATCAGCGGTACGTCACCAACATGGTTGCTTCTTACCCAGCTAACCAGATCCTTCCTCCTTTTGTGTTTGCATGCTGATTCCACTCGTTCTCTCTACACTCATGTCTCGGTGCCTGCTATGGATACATGACAATTCGGGACTCGGGAGGATTGGAGAAACTGCTTTCACCAGTAGTAAGTTCAATTCTTTATAATTTCAAGGACACTACAACAGGAAGCAGTGTGATATTTCTGTTTTTCAGCTGCCTCTGAGTGTACCTGTGACGTGTGTGAAGTGTACAGTTTAAACCACCTACCCCGTTTGCTATTCTATTCCACTTTTCCTTTGGTATGTGCGCGCGCAACAGAATGATAAAACAAGAACTTATTTTTAAACTGGTCATTTCTAGAAGACTAACCCACTTCTCTGGTCCGTGTATCTGTTCTTCCGCCGCCAAAACTCACAAGGGATGGGGCGCGCATCATCCGCATGCACTGTATGCGAACATTGTTAGATGTCATCCGCCCTTGCGCGACAGCCTAAAGGGAAGTAGTAGTACTTCTACCTATGTAGTTACATCTTACACCTGTTTCAAGTTTGCTGTATATATCATTGAATATAACATGTTGTGTTGCACTATCCTATGCGGTCAAATCAGCTGTATTCAAATAACTTGGCTTTGGATGATATGTTGAGATATGGTGCTGTCGGTTGACTGTTGGTGGGACTGACATGAGTCCGATTTCAACATATACCAGCATAACCCAGCAGATTTGAGCATATAATATTCTCACTTTTCGGACGAGGTATGTTCAGATCTGCTGCTTTGATGGGAATGGTTTCACAACCAATTTCACCACATCTGATCTGATCTCCGCATACCGACTTTTCACTGGGCATGAGTGGGCAATTCACGTTTTTGACGATTTTCAACTTGAAATGTTTTTGACTGTCGGTAACGTGATTTGAACGATGTAAAATATTTTAAATGGAAACGTGTTTTGCACGTTGACCAGCATTTGAAAGAAAAGTGGCCACGCTTTAGAAATATTAGTTTTAAATGGAAATTTATCCTCCATTGTGGAACACATTCAAACTCTGAATCACCGTCAAAAAGCCTTTCCAGCAATCTGCAAATGTGTAGACCGTTTTAAAATTTCGAACAAGTGGCAGTGAAGGGTACAAACATTCGTTTTTTTAGAAGGTGGAGACGGCATGATGCATTGGCTTTCTTGCATCTTGAATCCTAAGCCCAAAAGGCCAAAGGTTTTCCCTCTATGGCTGCAGGAAGGGAAGGAGCTCCACGGCGATGGGTGGACTAACGTTGATTTACCCCAACTGGTTTATTTGTTCCACCGCGCACCACTCCAAGTCTCCAACCACCACTCGAGCGCCACTTGCAGAAAATCAAAAGCGGTCTACACATTTGCAGATAGCTGTCATAGTCGAAATATTTGTCAACATCGAAGTCAAACTTTGACGGTATCAAACATAAGAAATAATTGATGCCTAAATATGTCGATAAATACTTAAAGTGGTTTACAATTTTCCAGCACGACCCGATTTAGATACAGTTGTCAAAATCAATAATTCACGTGGAAGTCCCTTTTTTATCCCAAAACTCCCGATGTGTTAGCCGCGGCCGACTCTAAAAGGTCACGTGTGCATCCCTTTATTCACGAGTCGGAGTCGGAGTCCGGTTGGAGTCCGGCGTGTCCCTTGTTGTTCTTTGACTTCCACCCGCCTATACCTCAAAGACTCAATGTCGGAACTGATCATAGAGGCATTCACCTATGGCTCGTAAGTCTGTCTCCTGTTCTTCGAAGCCCACACAATTTCTCAACCTTTTCTTTGATATAGTGGTGAGCTACGCGCTGAAGTGGTGCTTCGACCTACTATCCCGGAGGACATACGAGGGAAAGCTCCTCAGCTTCAGGTTTGGGTGAAGTCGCTTGTTGATTCTATGGGCACAGATCTCAAGCACACGGACGTGTGGGGCTGCGAGATATGCGGTATGTGTCCTTTCACATTATTCTTGATGAACAGGAATCACAGTGAGCTTTGGCATTTCGCGACATACTTAGGTAAACCCGCCAGAGAAACCCAGTATGACATGGCGACGTGGACGCATCTTGAGCAACCTCGGATTGTCTTATATGTGAGTTGCTTCAGTGTTTTCTCCAATCACACAGTCCTTTCAATGAACAACGGTCAAAAGATCCACCACGTCTGCGAAGCGGGCTACAACGTTTGCTCTACGATTCTCGATAGACAATCAGCGAAGATGGCAGCTATGAGTAGCCTTGCCCCTAATATCAAGAAGCGTAATAAACCAGAAGGCGTAGAGTTTCCTTTGTCGGGAAGCTGCCTCAATTGCAAGAAGGATAGCACCTCGAAAGCCCAATTAAGCCGGTGCGGAGGATGCAAGCTAGTAAGGTTAGCTTCTAAGATATCGACTCTTATCGTAAATAATCATTGAATTTGCTCCAGATATTGTGGGTATGTTGCTTTTCCCGGTCTAGTTGTACCTCGTGGTGCGTGAGCTGACTACATTTTTGGTCGAAGGTCGGAATGTCAGAAGGCTGATTGGCGAAGGCATAAGAAGGTCAGTACACATAACACAATCTACCTAGAAATTTTCTCTAATACTCTGACTATTCGCCTTATGTTCTAAAGATTTGCAAAATGATCAAGAGCGTCCAGTTTGTGCCTGGAATTTGAATTCACTTACTGCTCTTTTTAACGGCTATTTCGGGATTGTTGCGGCAAATAAGCGCCCATGGATCATCTGAGTATGTTTCTCTATGTAATACTGAGTCTTTGACACATCCTAACTTCATCCTTATCATAGCCCCAAATCTCTTGACAAATTTACGAGCTTCACTCGGATAGAGAACGGACGCCGGTCTATTACGGTAGTTGGACTTCGACTCCAAACGTCACATGTGCAATACTCTAATATTAAAGTCAATGATGACGTGGATACCTATATAATCATTGTATCCAGCGCAGATCCATCGTGATTCTTCGTTCTTAACCCCCACCAAAATTCCACTGCACTCAAAAAAAAAAAAACAATGTCAGAATTACTTATGGAGGTCTTTACCTATGGCTAGTAAGCCTTTGACCTATTCCAGACTCGAGGCCTTCACACCTCAACCTTCTTTACAGCGGTGAACTACGTGCCGAGGTAGTGCTTCGACCGACAATCCCAGAGGAAATACGAGGGAAACCTCCTCAGTTGCAAACTTGGGCCGAGTCACTCGTTTATATGATGGGCTTCGATTTCAAGCATACAGACGTGTGGGACTGCGAGATATGCGGTATGTGTTATTGCACATTCGAGAGGATCGGAATCATGACTCAAGGATTAATATTACCACGATGTAGGGAAGCCTGCCAGGGAAACTCAGTACGATTTAGCGTCGTGGGTGCATCTTCCACAACCCCGAATCATCTTAAGTGTGAGTTCATTTGCCTGTTTTCTCGATCACGGGGTCTTTTCATTGAGATGCGGTACAAAGATCCACCACGTCTGCGAAGGAGGGTTTAACCCTTGCTCCATAATTCTCAATAAACAATCGGAGCAGCTGGCAGCCATGAGCGGAAATACCGCTAATGTCATAAAACGCCCCAAACCAGAAGGCATGGAGTTTCCCTTATCGGGGAGCTGCCTCAACTGTCAGAAGGACGAGACTTCAAAGGCCCAATTGAACCGCTGCGGAGGATGCAAGCTGGTGAGGTAAGCTTCTGAAAGAATCGATTCTTATCGATGATCAACCAATTCAATCATCGGATTGACTCCAGATATTGTGGGTATGTTACTGTTCCAGTCGGATTGTATCTCATGGGGTATATTCTGACTGATAATCCGATCGAAGGTCGGAATGTCAAAAGGCTGATTGGAGAAGACACAAGAAGGTCAGTATATAAATGTACAATATGCCTGCAAACATCCGCTAATATTTTGACCGTTTATCCTGCGTTTTCAAGGTCTGTAAAATGATCGAGAGCGCCAAATTTGTGCGTACAATTTGAATTTGCATACCACGCTGATTTGCCGTCAAATGGCTATTTCGGACGTGCAAATGAGCGCCTGAGTGTGTCTCTACATAATACTGGTCTTCGTTACAACCAAACTTCATCTATAAGTAATGTAAAGCTTTGCCAACTACAAACACTGGGCTGCAGCAGGGGGCCGTCAATGGAGAATTCCGAAAGATCAACCCACCCGAGGACTGGGGACGCATTAGCGGCAAACGTACGCCGTGTTCGCGCGCTACGCGTTGAGCGCTCGCTCTTCATTCCTGGAGCTGATTATTAAAATCTAGCAACACATAAAGTCATATTTATGGCTGTCCAAGTGGGGAAATATTCCCCGTAAAAATATATTTCCAATTTGCCTCTGCGCCAACTTTATCTAAGTGTTATCTACGTGCGCGTGAACATTATTAAGGACTTGTGACTATATTCAACTCATTTTTACCGTGCGCGTGAACATTTATTGGGTGCGCGTAGAAACATTTGAGTGCGCGTGAACATTTTCGGGGTCCGCGTAGAAACACTTCAGTGCGCGGACATATTTTAACTGTTTTTTGAGTGCGCGTGAACATTTAATGAGTGCGCGTAAAAAGAAATGGAATCCTGTCAGTGCGCGGAAACATTTTGAGTGCGCGAATTCTAAGTAAGCCGTAATGCCGTGATTAGCTAATTGATCCTTTTTCGGCACCGGCTAAGGTCTTCCGGCGCTGCCGCAGCGGAGATTAAAAATGTTGGCTTAAGCGCCCAAGCCGTTGCCCTCCTGCCAACCTCTCACTACCTTTTGGATCAGTAACACGCTAGTTATATAGCACCTTTATATGCCTATAGTTAATTGGTCAAATCGCTATACTTCCCTTGTAGCTCACTGCCCACTGATTCCAGTGACATTACAGGTAGATGTGGATATAAGTAATCCACTCACCCTCCCCTCGCATCTCTCATTCATATCAGAGGACCTCTATTCAGATTACACTGTACTTACAGGCATAAATGCGTGCTTGGCTGCATAGGTGGAGGCGTTGTTGATCAGTGATAGTGGCACATCATGATTATGACGATTAGATAAGCAAGTTCAATCTCCGCCACGGCAGCGCCGGAAGACCTTAGCCGGTGCCGAAAAAGGATCAATTAGCTAATCACGGCATTACGGCTTACTTAGAATTCGCGCACTCAAAATGTTTCCGCGCACTGACAGGATTCCATTTCTTTTTACGCGCACTCATTAAATGTTCACGCGCACTCAAAAAACAGTTAAAATATGTCCGCGCACTGAAGTGTTTCTACGCGGACCCCGAAAATGTTCACGCGCACTCAAATGTTTCTACGCGCACCCAATAAATGTTCACGCGCACGGTAAAAATGAGTTGAATATAGTCACAAGTCCTTAATAATGTTCACGCGCACGTAGATAACACTTAGATAAAGTTGGCGCAGAGGCAAATTGGAAATATATTTTTACGGGGAATATTTCCCCACTTGGACAGCCATAGGTTGAACGAGTGTAAGCCCTTCGGCTCACGCCAATGCAAGCGCGCACGCACTTAACGCACGCGCACACCTTCCTTGAATCACAATCACAGAGCCCTACGGTACAAGAAAGATGGATGGTATTGATAGCAGATTAGAAATTCCATAAATGTATTCTCATTCCCACCTTTCATTGCGCCGTCTTCTGACTACCGCAACGAAGACCACACTGTTGTCCTTTCTTTAGATTGTTCTGAGTGAGGCTGCCAATTCGGACAGCCTTTCAACGAGGAAGACATATGTGTAACCAATGCGTAACTGCTAGTCCAACGGCACCTTGACTTGAGTGGACGCTGAGAACCTGGGTTGGGTGTTCCAATAAAATGACTTTGTCGTATTCAGCAAGAACGTACAAAGTACAAGAATATTCACATCTCTAGGAGTGAACACCGTCGGCGCTCAACGCGTAGCGCGCGAACACGTACGTTTGCCGCTGATGCGTCCCCAGTCATAGCCACATTTCTCACGACCCCCCCTCGGGAGGGTTGATTTTCGGAATTCTCCATTGACGGCCCCCTGGGCTGCAGTCCTTGTATGTAAATCAACCCAATGTATAATTATAATAGCCCCAAAATCTCTTGACAACGTTACGAAGAGCATAATGCTTGTACTAATTAGCAGCACGATTGCTAACTACCAACGTCAATGAAGGCTTTTACCACTGACACCTCCACGCAGTGCTCCGGGGAGTCATGTCATGTATGAACGTTATATCTATGTACGGCAGTTGATTCAATGAGTTCGGATATTTTCGCTTAGAAAGTGAATTGGACATGAGCCGAAAGGGAAATTGACCTGCCTATTTTGGAAGGTCATCTCAATATGAGGTCTGCCGTTCATATACTACAAAACAATACAGTGGAGGCATAGTATGAAATGTTCCTGAACATAGAATCCGTCACAAATCTTCGACAGTCAGTTATCGCAGTTGGACTTCAAATTCTAGGCGACTCAAAAAGTCACGTGTGCGACCCTTTATTCAAGTCGTTACTACACCAACGTGTCCCTTGTAACTTGTTCTTGACTTCCAGCATTCGCCTACACCCCAAAGACGCGATGTCGGAACTGAACATACAGGCGTTTACCTATGGCTCGTGAGTCTGTCTCCTGTTCTTCAATGCCCACGCAATTGCTCAACCTTTTCTTTCATATAGCGGTGAGCTACGTGCCGAAGTGATGCTGCGACCTACTATCCTGGAGGATATAAGAGGGAAAATTCCTCAGCTGCAGGTTTGGGTGAAGTCGCTCGTTGACTCGATGGGCACAGATCTCAAGCACACGGACGTGTGGGGCTGCGAGATATGCGGTATGTGTCTTTTCACGTTGATGTTGATGAACTCGGAGCGTTGATATTATCGCGATGTAGGCAAACCCGCCAGAGAAACTCAGTATGACATGGCGTCGTGGGTTCATCTCCCACAACCTCGAATCAATTTATATGTGAGTCCCTTTAGCGTTCTCTTCAACCGCACAGTCCTTTAATTTTATTGAATGACGGTCAAAGATCCACCACGTCTGCGAAGCGGGTTACAACGTTTGCTCTACGGTTCTCGATAGGCAATCAGCTCAGATTGCAGCTATGACCGGAACTTCCCCAGATATCACAAAGCGCGGTAAACCAGAAGGCGTAGAGTTTCCTTTGTCGGGAAGCTGCCTCAATTGCAAGAAGGATAACACCGCGAAAGCCCAATTAAGCCGTTGTGGAGGATGTAAGCTAGTAAGGTAAGCTTTGATATCGACTCTTATTGTAAATAAATCAGTTTAATCATTGGATTTCTCCAGATATTGTGGGTATGTCACCTGTCCAGCGCAATTGGACCTCTTGCTGCATAAACTGACTATATTTTTGATCGAAGGTCGGAATGTCAGAAGGCTGATTGGCGAAGGCACAAGAAGGTCAGTTCATATAACACAATCCACTAATATTCTGACTGTTTGATCTGCTTTCTAAAGATCTGCAAAATGATCAAGAGCGCCAAATTTGTGCCTGGAATTTGAATTAGATTACTGGTATTTCACATCAGACGGCTATTTCGGGCATGCTGCAGCAAATAAGCGCCCGTGCAGTTCGACTGAATGTGTCTCTACGTTATTATTGGACTTTGTTACAACGAGTCATAGTTTGATTGTTCTTTTGAGATCCCATCACAACGACCCTAAGTGCCCCGAAAAGGAACTCCCGCCGAGACTCTGGTGATGTCGGCGTTCTGAGCATAATAAGATATGCCTCAAACGCTTTGGTACCGTTTACGTAATGTGTTACGTGCCTGTGACACCTATGTCATTGATCACGCGTAATCAGATCTCCGTCGATTTTCCTCGCAATCCTGCTGTATTCAGCCGCATTTTACATAGAGTAGATATGGAAAATTATGTGTTATATGTACAGTAATAGATCAAGAGTTATGCGAGACCAGCTTTGTCGAGGTCAGACATCAGGCTTGCAGGGATAACACGATGTCCTCGATATTTCTTAGCAGCCCATGCAGCTCGTGGTCCATTCAGACCCTTTCTATAAGCATCCATGAACCGAAGAGAACGCGTTGCAAAGCTTGAGACAAAGAGAATTTGACAGTAAGCACATGACTGATTTAAAATACGAACAAACTCACCGCCGGATGGTTTCCAACGGAATTTTGTCCAGGCAAGCAATCACATTTGCTTCAAGAACATCCTCCTTTGATGAGGGTGGCAGTAATCGATAGTTTCTCTTTGCATATCCCCAGCACTGCTCAATGGGATTGAGCTCACAGTGGAACTTCGGGAGAAACAGGACATCAAAGCCATATTCACGCGCATCAATTTCCAGCAGAGACTCGCCCTCGACAAAATCCGGCTCGTTGAATAAGATTCGACGGCAACAGCATGTGGTTGACCCAGATGCGCAGTCTGAGAACTTTTTCCCGCACTGAGCCTTTTACTGACGTTTTCCTTGTCATTTTCACTGCATAAGCCAGAGTTGGACGTAGTGGACGCTGCATCCAGAATTCTAGCACTTATTTCAATCTTGATGCGTTTGGCGAATTGCCCAAATTTTTTTCAAAGGGTTGTACTTTCGTTTATAGACCATGAGGAGGGTATATCGAGGGATTTTGTGTTATAGAGTACGACGCGCAGCGCGATGCATCTTAATTAATCATTTCCATATTTGGTATATGCGGACGAAATCAACTTTGAGCTCATTACAGGACTACTTTTGGGGAATCGGCTCCCAAGAAAATGTTCAAAATCACATTTAGGACATTTTCTTGGGACTAAATTTTAGGCTAATCTCCATTTGCAGCCAAAATCTTCGACTTTATCAAATCAAGGTCAATTGTCACGCTTTGCTTACATAAACAGTACCAAAGTGTTTGAGGCATATCTTAATAACAGTAAATATAGGGTAAAATGTGGTATACCCTCAATAGACCTTGCAGGAAGTGCTAAATATGCGGCAGCTCTACCAAATGTATGCTTACTTTGGGAAATATGTCCAAAATTGGACACACCGAGCGCGTCACCATGCAAAATCAACTAATTCATTCACCACTCATGCTGGAAAACTGAAGTTAATGCATGCATCCCTTCCTGGGAGACCAGAGGTCGAGAAATCCCATGTATACATTCTTTAAATATAACCAAACATTCAAAGGGAGCTCCCTCCAACAGAAACACTGATTCAAAGTATATTCTGTAGCTCTACAAGTGCCTAAAAAGGATTATTGGAGTACTCGTCCGGGCACATCAAGCGGCACGGGCGGCAAGGGTGGCACATGCTTGGATCAACAGTTGGCGGGCTTTTTTGTCCCAAATTCGAAAATTTTGATGGGATCTCAAAAGAACAATCGAACGATCCCTCGGACTGCACCCATTGACAAAGCTTCACATTACATAATGACTGATGAAGCTGAGGTTTAGTTGTAACAAGAGGGATCGTTCGATTGTTCTTTTGAGATCCCATCAAAATTTTCGAATTTGGGACAAAAAAGCCCGCCAACTGTTGATCCAAGCATGTGCCACCCTTGCCGCCCGTGCCGCTTGATGTGCCCGGACGAGTACTCCAATAATCCTTTTTAGGCACTTGTAGAGCTACAGAATATACTTTGAATCAGTGTTTCTGTTGGAGGGAGCTCCCTTTGAATGTTTGGTTATATTTAAAGAATGTATACATGGGATTTCTCGACCTCTGGTCTCCCAGGAAGGGATGCATGCATTAACTTCAGTTTTCCAGCATGAGTGGTGAATGAATTAGTTGATTTTGCATGGTGACGCGCTCGGTGTGTCCAATTTTGGACATATTTCCCAAAGTAAGCATACATTCGGTAGAGCTGCCGCATATTTAGCACTTCCTGCAAGGTCTATTGAGGGTACAGTAATGTACGCAGATGCGGTACAAACAACACTGATGCAGTGTCAGTGCTGCTTGTGCTCAATTGGATGGCTGATGAAGGATATTTTATATTAGTTTAGCTAATTGAGATTGCATAGCTGCAAGAGCTAAGCCGATAAAATAATGGGTGGAGAAGGCGCCCCAAATATGTGATGTGTCCCAAAATGGATGGAAACGGGGAAGCGGTACATTTCTCCGAAGCAAACCTAGCTTTATATCCAGTCGTCCGCTCATCTCCTTCCTTCCTATGTTCCTCCAAATACAAGGTGCAAATGGTATACTTATTGTACAAATAATATTGTATTGCCGCGGTCCCATTTGAACTCGAAGAAAAATTGGATATATTGGGCGGGATTCCTTTTTTGTGCATAGGGACGACAGATTCATTGCCAATTCGCTCACACCTAACATTTTTCTATCGGAGATTTTATTTTTATGTATAAGGGATTGTATTCTACATAGCGGATATGTTATTTGACTCATCCGGCTATGTAGTGCGCTAATAATCCACGAGAACACATTAATTTTGTAAATTCGGGGAAATCCTTCAAATCTTCCAGCTCAGAGTGCAACACAAATGAACCCACTTGAGGGATCATAGCACACCTTCCTGCTGCATTGAATGCTAGCTAAGATCAGTACTAAATGTGTATTTGATCTCCTGAAATTTACCTTTGTACCGCTTCTATGGTTGTACCGCTTCTATGTACAACACTGTATACCACATTTTACCCTATATTTACTGTTATTATTATGCTCAGAACGCCGACATCACCAGAGTCTCGGCGGGAGTTCCTTTTCGGGGCACTTAGGGTCGTTGTGATGGGATCTCAAAAGAACAATCGAACTATGACTCGGTGCAGTCCGACTCCTGGTGTTTATTGCTGTTTTCATAATTCCTGGCGCGACTGCCCTTTTCGGACAAAACCGAACTTTTCGTCACGCCCGGGTTCGTAAATACTTTGCACTGCAGCACACTCAATCCTGAGTCAAACACAATGAAACTTGTTAAGTATTAATTAGAAGAGTGTAAGCTAGTGAATGGTACCAAAAATCGGTGTAAATTTGCAATTTGAGAGACACGCAGGATTTTGACCTTGTATTCCTCGTGCAAGTCCTGCTATTGCTCCAAATCAACCAATTGCCTTGAAATCACTTCAAATCCATCTTCACAGGAATTCTTAAAATGTATCCTGAGAGCCTTGTCTGTGAATTGGAGAGAAAACGTGCTAAATGCGCTGAAGACTCTGTCGCCGTGTCCGCCAAATGACAGCGCATCAACTCGTAACATGTCGGGAATGCACCAAACTCAATGCGCAGCAAATTCAACCATATATTTGAACTCTGTGACCTCGAAGTAAGGCGGATACATTCATCCGCAAGCGTATTATGGCATGGAGCAGATGTACGACCGGTATTCCCTCTCCGAAGACCCGCCAATCTTTCAGATTCTTTCTGCATCGTCACTCAGGTCAGACACGTCCTAACTTGAACTAAACTTGAACAGGACAACAGATTCCACAAGCTACCATTGCATATCCTCAAAAAAGACTCGTTATATATAGTCCATTCACAAGCAAAGAATCAGAGTAAGCTCCGCAAACGAGGTTGATGTTGTTGAAGTTGCTCCTACGACATGCCCGCAATGTATACCCATGAAATTAACATATAAAACTCAGAAGTAATACAATAACCCTGAGATGTACTTGAAAGGTGTGTAAGACCCAACTTTGGGCGCATTTCGTGCGATTCGTGAATCGTGACTACGGACAGCAGGACAAGATCCTATGTGTCTCTCAAATCGCAAATTTACACCGATTTTTGGTACCATTCACTAGCTTACACTCTTCTAATTAATACTCAACAAGTTTCATTGTGTTTGACTCAGGATTGAGTGTGCTGCAGTGCAAAGTATTTACGAACCCGGGCGTGACGAAAAGTTCGGTTTTGTCCGAAAAGGGCAGTCGCGCCAGGAATTATGAAAACAGCAATAAATCAACCTCAACGTAACCCCCAAATCTCTTGACAAATTAAGTTGGACTTCAAATAATATACCCACTCCGAACGTCACGTGTGCAAAGAACCTCTGTTGAAATCATCGTAAAGAATTCGGCTTGTTCATTGTTCTTGTCTTCCACTGCACTACGGACGCAATGTCGGAACTGATCATAGAGGCATTTACTTACGGCTCGTTGAGTCTATCTTTCCACTTTTCAAAACTCACGCGCCTCAAGCTTTCTCTACAGTAATGAGCTGCGCGCCGAGGTGGTTCTTCGCCCTACGATTCCAGAGAACTTGCGGGGGAAGCCCGATGAACTGAAGGTCTGGGTGAAGGAGCTTGCTAATTTGATGGGCACCGATCTCAAGCATACGGATGTGTGGACATGCGAGATATGTGGTATGTCCTTCTACGTTGTTATTGATTGATAAAAATCACCAGTGGTTGCACTGATCGATATTATATATTATATGCAGGGCAACCCGCTAGAGAAACCCAATATGACATGGCGACGTGGACGCATCTTCCACAAACGCGAATTTACTTATATGTGAGTCGGCTTTCGTTATCTCGACCACGCATTCGCTTCATTTGACGAAAATGAACCCACCAATCGGTCAAGATCCACCACGTCTGCGAGGCAGGCTGGGGCCTTTGCGCCGAAATTCTGTACAAACAATCGGAGCAGATGGCGGCTCTGGGCGGCTTTCCTCCTGACATCAAAAGGCGCGACATGCCAACAGACCTACGATTTCCTCTCTCGGGAAGCTGCCTCAATTGCCAGGACGATAAGACCTCGAAAGCCCTGTTAAGCCGCTGCGGTGGATGCAAGCTAGTGAGGCAAGTTCTCAATGTCGCTTCTTATTATAGATTATTCGGTTTAATGTTTGGATCTACCATAGATATTGTGGGTATGTCACTTTCGTAGCCTTCAATTAGGTCGCCACCTCGAAGCGCAAACACTGATCTTTCAACCCAAGGTCTGAATGTCAGAATGCCGATTGGAAAAGACATAAGAAGGTTCGTGCAAAATGAACATGCACCATTAGTTTGACCATTCAACTGAATTCTATGTTTTGAAGATCTGCAAGATGATAAAGAGCGTCAAATTTGTTCCCGGAATCTGATTTGCTTACTGATATCGTGCCGATATCTCATCAAGCGGAAATAAGCGCCCATTTCATTTCTATTGCTCTATTGCTTCTAAGTAGGAGATTTTTGTGTTTGTTGTCTACATAATCCAACAGCCCTGAAAATAATAGCTACATGGCATACATGCATACACTCTAACACATTCCGCTTTAAGACGATGTCAGATTTTCATGCATTCGCATCAAATGACATAAACCTGAAATGGAATGTGGACTGCCAATTCGAGTAAGCCAGTCTCTGGTGCGCCAATGTGGATATATAATGGAAATCATAATAAATTTGTTCTATTGAACGTACTGGAGTGCACAATCCAGACCACGGACATCGTGTGAATGTTTGAAAAAGGTAATCAGGTGTGAACTTACAGATCAGGATTGAGCGAAGCAACAGTGACTCTTACCGACTCCCAATAACACCTCCAGTACAACCCTCCATTCTCCTACGTCTTAAGTACTCGACCTCGATGTCTTATTTGAATTTGGAGGTGTTCACATACGGCTCGTTGAGTTGACTTTCTACTTCCAGAAATGTTAATCTCTAAACTACTAGTATCTGGTTCTCTTTTCAGCAACGATACGCGTGCAGAACTTGTTTTTGACCCTGTCATTCCGGAAGGTATACGAGGGAATATTCCTCAAGTTGATGAGTGGGCGCGGGCTCTTCTTGTGTCTATGAGCAAAGACCTCAAGCATACAGATGATTGGACCTGCGAGATTTGCGGTATGTCCCTCTTCTTGTAATACAATCAAGATATCGATATCTTGATATTGAGACCTCGTAGGTGATCCTGCCAGGGACAGCAAATACGATATCGCAGTGCGGACCCATCTTCCAATACCTGATATTGTTATATATGTAAGTCGTATAGCCAATTCATTCGACCACATGTATCGGTCCTACATTTAATCATTACAGATCCATAGCCTCTGCAAAGAAGGAAACAACCGATGCACCAGAACTCTCAATGTCCAATCGGAGCATATGGCATCCATTGGTGGTTTAAGCCCTGGGTTCATGAACCTGGATGACTTGAAACCAGCCAATGAACCGTTCCCTCTTGCGGGAAGCTGCCTCAATTGTCAGGAGGACAGAACTACAACATCCACATTAGAACGCTGTGGAAAATGTAAATTAGTGAGGTATGGTTGATTAAACCATGAAGTTTTTTTTTGCATTAACTCTTGTTTTGTGCGCTAGGTATTGCGGGTATGGTTCCATTCGACCTTCCTCCGAAATATGCTCTCATTTGACCTTTTGAAAGTACTGAATGTCAGACGGCTGATTGGAAGAGACACAAGAAGGTCAGTTTCAAACTATAAAAACAAACAAATTGTTATTCAGATCTCAGAGATTATATTCTGATTGCACACCTTTATTTTTGAAGATCTGCAAGGCGCTCAAGAGCCTCAAGTGGGCAGATGACCGAGCTCGACTATTTGATGGCTTCAGGGCTAGAGTGGAAGCATCAATGGCAGCAGCCCCCAGGAGGTAATGCATTAATGCTCGGTCTGAATTCAGCTCAAATTTCTCTATTGCATGTCCTTCACCGAAGGAACATCTGAAATTGTCGAGCCTGCGAACTTGAAAAGATTTCAAGGTAGTATCAAGTGATGGATCGAATATCGATGTCAGGCTTGGGAGTCTTCTGCAAAGAATAGAATTAACACACACGCGATGGCTCGATCAGATTTGAGAACCATAATATTCAATGCGGCACTTGTGCAGGTGAGAAAGAGAAGAAAAAGGTGATAAGTAAGTGGTATGAACACGAAGAAAAGGTAAACACACAACGTAAAAAACAAAGCTTCCGGGTGAATGGAGGGAAATTGAACAAGGGGACGAAAAAAAGAGCACGTAGAATACAACATTAACCACTTCCAGGCAAGCATCTGCCCGGCGAAGCTACCATTTCGCTATGGTGTCAAAGGAAGAGCAGCGAAGCACTTATCGAGAAATACCCATCTTTAGCAACGCGCCTACAACGTCCACTTCGTCCCACCGCGAATCCACGGACTCTGTGTCTTCAGAAGCGGCACTTTTCCTTCGTTGGATGTAAACGAGGGTATTCCTGAAATGCTTTGTGATCATGTCGGGTGTTTGGACACCTTCTATCAGGCCTGGGGGTGCTCGCTGTGATGGGTGGACGTCAGGGGAAGAGATATTGTCGATGCTTGACGTGATCAGCTCGACAAGGCTGTTGACAAATTTGGGGGCGACCTATCAGGCAGTAAGAGACTTTAGTATATCATTACCAACGATGCGGTGAAATTTCTTACCGCTTGGGCACCGCGGTCAAGGTAATACAAGTATTGATCCAGGGTATCGCAATACAATTGCACGGTCACAATCTCTTCAATTGCAGAATTTGCGATCCGCAATGACTTCTGAAGACACTCTAAAACACGCTTGCTATCCTGATGAGGATACTGAGCAAAAAATTAGTCTGTGCTTCTGATTTATAAGTATATAAGAATATATAAGAATACTCACTGCCTTGACAGTGCCTTCAGCATCCTTCTCCACAGGAGGTTTCTCAACAACAGGCACCTTTTCGCCAGCCTCCGCATCCCCTTCCGCTGGAGGTGGAGACTCCTGCCACCAGAGATGACTAGCCAGGCCCACCGCCGTCGCCTGATGGCTCTTCTTCAAAAGCTTAGCACCATGCAGGGCCGCCTTCGTGATCAATGTATCAAAGTTATCGATATTGAACACCTTTGCGCCTGCCAGGGTGCCGATGATAAGCGTAATCGCTTGGAGTTGGGCGCGAGATTCGGAAATGCTGTCCTCGTATACGCTGAACGCCTGTACGTAGAAGTCGTATGCAAGGTCTTCGAAGCCGCATTCGTCGGCGATTTGGGCGGAGAGGAGGAAGAGTCGCAGTGCGATGTTCGGGGCGTCTACTGACGTGGCAAGGATGGAGGTCAGCTGTCGGACGAATTTGAGGATTGTTGAGACTTTGGTTTCCCAGTCGGGTTCCTGTGAGTCGGGTGTGAGCAGAAGCTTTGCCGTGAATGATCAAATACATACCAAATGTTCGCGATTCTTGTAGCGCCTGCACAACTTTATCGATGACGTGATCAGAGCAGGGAAAGTGAAGCGCATCCTTTCTCCTCCAAGATCAAAGTGTCGACGGGCGATTTGAAGTAGCTGATAGCTCATGTAAATATTTTCCTTCGCGATAGAGGTCAATAATGCAGATACTCACCTCAAATTGTGTATCCAAGTTCTCCGAGCGGAATAAATGTACCATCCTAGCCACCCAACCCTGCTCTTCCGCCAACTCTTCCCTTTCCACGAAGTACGGCCCTTGCCTCCTCACCTCCCTGATATTCGCCTGCTGGCCATTAGGCATCGGCGGCGCTCCAGAGTCCGTCTGGTCCTTAATCAACACATGGCACAACTCCAAAACCCCATCGACGTCCTCCGGCGCCTCGATGATGGTCTCATTCTTCAGCACAGAGGACACGATCGAGTGCGCGATCGAGCGCCGTGTAGTGAAGAGCTGTTTGGTTAGTAGCGGAACGTAGTTGGGGATAGCGAGGAGTGTGAGCACGGATTGGTAAGAGTTGATAGGGGCAACCAGTAATGAAGCAAGATTCGAAGTGGTTTGCTGGGCGTGTAAATCCGGGCTAGAGATATAAATGAGGCTAGGAACAATTGAGAACGGGTAAGGTATGCATACCTATCAGAATATTCCTTGATCTTCTCCGCAGCAAAGCCGAGCACTTGGTCGACGTATTCCAGGCGGTCAGGATAGCAGCTCAACGACAAGTTCGTCAGCGAAACGAATAGCGCGGTGACATCTTGGATAGATAGATCAGGTCGAGCCTATGATATAGAAGGTTAATCAAAAAAACCCGCTTGAACATTTATAAGGTGCTTACCTTGATGAGCTCAACGACCTGCTTCCAAAAAACCTCGAAAAGCTGGACATCTTCAGGAACACCTCGGAATTTACGCACGGGCGTTCCCTCCTTATCCTTGCCCTTAGAAACCTTATCATCTACAGAACCCTCGCTGGGTGGTTCACTGGGAGGTGGCTCAGTTATGGAAGTGGCATCGGATTCAACTGTCGCAGTCGTTGGGGTAGGAGGCTCGCCCCATGCAGGCGCCTCCAAAGAAGGTGACGTTGGTGGCGACGCGGCGCGGTATGCGCCCTGCTCGCGCGTTTTCGCCTTCTGAGTCTTCACTTTCTCAGCAAGACGACGCGCAGCAGCTTCTTCCTGGCGCTTAGTTTCCTCTGGGTCTTCATTCTCCGCCTCTCTTGCAGCATATGAGGCCAGTCGATCAATGAGGGCAATCACAATTTGCTTAATGTTGACCTTGGGGTGAAGTTGGGCGGTAGCGGATAGAAAGGGGCCGAGAGTGTGTAGGTGGAACTCGTCGGTAAAGACCTAAAGGAGGAAGTTAGTAAACAGTCCATCCAAAACACCACACAAAACGCACCTGAATGACGACTTCCATGAGGTATTCTTGGGCAATCACGTCCTTACAGTTCACTACTTGCTCCAAAATGCTTGGGAGGATAGTCTTCTGGTACATCTCCAAATCTACTCCGTCCAATTGACTCAACCTGACAAGATTTGTTCCAACCAAAATCCGAAGCTCGCGACGTTCCATTTCACGCTTTTCGCGATCCCTTGAATGTCCCTGGTGTTGGAGCCGCACCCAGAGCTTGTTCATCTCGATGAAGTTGGTAAGAACGAATGTGATGGAGTCCTGAAGGTTGCCAGCCGGACTGCAGATGTCATATTTAGATAGCACAAAAAGAGATAGGTAGACACCGCTGGAGCCCATTGCTATTCCATCCAGAAATGATGGATAGGTAGATGTTCGGTGGCTATTTCATGATGAGATACCTTCATATTTCCAAAATAGTTGAAGCCAACTATTACAAGAAATAAGAGGGTATTTCTTCACGACATAGCCCTGAAACATTTTCCTGATCACCATTCTACTTGAAATAGTGATCACTTCCAGCAGTGAGAACAAGATAAACATACCCAGGCTCCAGACCAACTGGCAGATGGTCTCTTGTCTGTCCGCTCAGATAGTGTCGGAGGAAGAGCCCGCGAATAGGGTGGAGTACGCCACGCGACATTTCCATCATGTCCTTCATAATTTCCTTCACCGGCGCGTCTGGGATTGACATGTACACCGAACCAACGGTGATCATGAGGTAGAGCCGGGGGATGATGTTGCCTGCGTATTGGACGAGTTCATAGAGGTCTGCGAGGTGGTGTCTGGATTGTGTGTGCGCCTCGTATAAGTAGTTGGATAAATATCGTAGAGCGTCGAATACAGCCATATCTACGTCACTGGTCAGACTGCGTATAAGGCTGAACCGCAGCATACTCACATAGTTCGTAATATTGTTTGGGGGACAGAGACGAGGTGCGCAACTCGGCAAGCATCAAGCTTGCACTCTTAAGCGCATCCATAAGCTGGTCCAGCTCCTACGATAAATGTGAATATTGAGGTATATGATATCCAACAGGAAATATGGCTTACGAGGTGACGCTTCATCTGCTGGACCTGTATTTTGACCGTGTTGATGGCCTCACTCAGGAGCTTGCCCTCCTCCACCGCTGGCTGCGCCATGGTCGTCGTTGTGGTAGCCAGTGCTGCGAAAATTGTGGTGTCGGTGACGAGAATCACTAGTAGCAAAGGCAAGGACTCGGATGGGCGGCGAGGCCTATTTGTACATGTTAGGCCTTATATTTGTCAGCAGCTCAAGCTCACTGGCAAGTTCGAAACCAACTTACCTTGCCACCAAACCTTACCTTCATCCCACCGAAGCTCATATCTTTCTTCAGCTACTCGTTATCTACAAACTTATCAAACTGCTTATTGGAAGAAACAAGCATACCGGAACTTTATGCGAACTCTTTATCATTCAACGAAGCAGAAACCGCTCCACTCCGAGTCGGGCAACTGGGCATCATTTGCCATTGTCGCTTTCTAAAGCACAAAAGCTAGTGTTGATATGAGCTGCTATACTCCGTTTTGTATCCATTCCGTTTGAATTGTCGCCCAAGAATGACATCAAAACATTTTCACACTGCAGCATCGTCCTCTCGATCCAGAGACTTTTATGGCAATTTACTTTCCTGGACTGCAGATAGCATCGGTCTCTCGAGTCACATCAGGCTGAACTGTATTGACTATCATTGCATCCCGCGAGAGGATTTCGAGCTGCGAAGCCGCCAGGATCAATTCCGCTATTGTGCTCACGTCCAACCCGACGTGAGATCCTGAGTCTTGGTCATCCCACTTCTGCCCAGGACTTCTCAGGCCAGAGATAAGACTTCAACGATTCATCATTATGGGCTGTGACTTGGTGGCACTGAACATACACAATACCAGGCTTGTCTTGCGTTCGCCTGTTTATGTTCCTCGATCTTGAAGGCTTTCGGATCTGCTGGCCCTTAATTTTAAGCTCTTTACCGAGGACTAATGGGGCAGTCAAGTTCTCTACCGGTACCTTACCGCCTCTCTCGCGCACCCCATGCGCACGCGTTTTTGCTTTTTGTCTTGCGTGTCCGTCTCGCTGCGATTCATCTAAGAATAGTCGGATCCGACCCCAGCCTTCGGTGTCCAAAATGTCTTCTACCCCATAAGGTCTATTGTCGGGCCACCAAAATCTCAGCAGACGTCCGCCCCGCTGTCTAAGTTACGCAAAAGTTACGCCGTGTCCTCAAAGCTAACAATTGCAAAGTCTGTTATTGTCTGGTACAACGTCAGACTCAACTCCTAGATTACCCATTTAACTCATTACATTTCTTGGGTACTATATAATAGGTCCGTCGCACTTAGGCTTCTTCAGTTTGAACATCCAGAACTTTCTTCAAACGTCCTTACGAAAGCCGTCTGCTCTCCGACAACTTCAGAGATCGCAAACTTGAAACCATGGACGCTTTCGCCGACTTCATCGCCATCCTGGACTCCACACCTGTCCCGGCTGACGAGGAGAAGAAGGTCACTGCGGGCAACAGTTATTGTGTTATTGCCTAAGGAGCTCGCGGCTCGTAGAGACCACCCACCATGTCTTCATACCCTCATCTTCGCTCTAATCGTCATGTTCGTACATCCTTTCCCTGACTCCCTTGAGCTCAACTAATACCTGACTTTCAGCGCATTCACTTTCTTGCTATCACTCATTCGCAACATCGTCGACAACACCATCATTTTTATACCATTTCACATCATGTCTCTCATGCCTCCGTCAACGTCCGCGAGCTGACACTCGCTTTATCGCTCATCGCTCATCGACCATCGACCATCGCAATTTTTGGTCTATTTATGCGGCACATAGTCATTTCGCCTTTCACTAATATCACTATGTCCCATTCTTATCATTATTACCTTTGACTACAGCTACACAGATGGCATATCAGCTGTAACAACACTATTATAGTTATTTTTTGTGTGGCTGTTGTAACTTGTAT
Source organism: Pholiota adiposa (assembly GCA_009935795.1). Lineage (NCBI taxonomy): Eukaryota > Fungi > Basidiomycota > Agaricomycetes > Agaricales > Strophariaceae > Pholiota > Pholiota adiposa. The sequence continues at coordinate 296,902 of QEYC01000037.1, forward strand.
CGATTGACTCGAGTTGTAATGCATCCTGATTTTGATTTCAAGTACCCTGTATGCTCGAATCTTTGCAAGCATGAGTAGGAACAATAGGCACTGTTGATCCAGTGGCCTATCGGATTTATGTGCTAAGTGCTCTGCTGCTTGCTAAGAGGAGATCTTTGGCCCTCAGGCCTCAGGCCTCAGGGTCAAGGCCCACAATTGCTATAGCCCAAGAAGGAATATATTGCCCGATATAGATGATTTATTTCCCAATTTGAAATTTGAAATTGGGGTGAATAGCCGAGAACGTAAGTATTGCACATTGCAGCTCATGGTATCAGCATAGTTCTTTTCACCATCACTCTGCTACTGAAATCAACTCTATACGTCCATTACCTATTTTTCTCGGGGACCTAGCTTCGATTTCTTCTCTGTACTTACTGAAAAATATACAATTCCGAAGATGTATCGGCGCTATAGTGTAGTGGTTATGACTCGAGATTCTGATTGCTTTGCACTTTCTCGAAACCCAGGTTCGATCCCTGGTAGCGCCTCTCGAATACGTCTAGTGTAGGATATTTTTTGTTCAGATTTCACCCTACTAGGCGACTGATGATTTTGTCACTCTACATCTAAGGCTCCAACCATACAGTATAGGCTACTGTATATATACAGTTTTAACTGTATATGATTAGGTATAGGTATAGGGCAAATCAGAAAGTCCACCTATACAGTAATTATATAGTATATGGTTTTTGTATATAGTTTGTATACAGTTCTTTGAGAATCACTCAGATACACCGTTTGTAGGGTCAAAACTGATAATTTGAGGGCTCTAAGGCTCCAACCATACAGTATAGGCTACTGTATATATACGGTTTTAACTGTATATGATTAGGTATAGGTATAGGGCCAATCGGAAAATCCGCCTATACAGTAATTATATAGTATATGGTTTTCGTATATAGTTTGTATACAGTACTTCGAGAATCACTCGGATACACTGTTTGTAGGGTCGAAACTGATAATTTAAGGGCTCTGATGCTCACAATTTCTAATAAATTTCTAACCGCTGCCGCTGCCGCCTCTTGGCGCCTCTTCCGCGAGCAACGAAGACACTGGACGCCGGGCAATGGACAGGGTGGAGCGCATTTCAGACACATTGCCCATGCCCAACAACATGCGCACCCTCGAGCAGAGTAGCGATTGCGACAGATTCTAACTTTATGCGTTACTAATAGATTTGCGCTGACGCTGCTTGACAGGGAAGGGCGCTACGCAATGTATACTTCTTGCGCACAGGTCAAGGACTACTAGCACGTTCACTGTAGTCTGTACGTGATGAAATGATTTACTAATTATTTTCTTAAGCAATATTGAGCACTGTTTGAATAAAGTTTGAATGCCGAGCAAGCGCGCACGCCCAAGGCTGGAAGCGCACTAGCATTGCGGCGCGTGTTGCGCATCGCCGCATGATGCACGATCAATGTACGCTGCTATGGCTGGGTAACATATAGACGTATGGTAGGTTCAACTTTGCCAAATGACATGGTTGTAACACTTTTAGAGTGAATTTTAGCACAGAAAAAAATTCTGTAAACTAAAATCTTCGAAAAGTGTCTATAAAAAGGGTATAACTGTATATATACAGTAATTATACAGTAGGCAACCGTATATGTATACTTACACCGCCAGGCCTATACATATACTATATGGTTGGAGCCTTAGAGGGCTCTGATGCGCACAATTTCTAATAAATTTCTAACCACTGCTGGTTGGCCACCTCTTGGCACCTCTTCCGTGAGCGACAAAGACAGACGCCGGGAAATAGATGGGGTGGAGCGCATGTCAGATAGATTGCCCATGCCCAACAGAATATGCGCACCCTCGAGCAGAGAATAACGATTGCGACTGATTCTGACTTTATGTGTTATTAATAGATTTGCGCTGACGCTGCTTGACAGGGAAGGGTGCTATGCAATGTATACTTCTTGCGCATGGGTCAAGGACTACTAGCACATTCACTGTAGTCTGTACGCGATGAAATTATTTATGTACTATTTGTTTTCTTAAGCGATATGATGCACGATCAATGTACGCTGCTATGGCTGGGCAACATTGCCATATAGACATATGGTAGGTTCAACTTTGCCAAATGACATGATTATAACACTTTAGAGTGAATTTTAGCACAGAAAAAAACTCTGTAAACTAAATTCTTTGAAAAGTGTCTATAAAAAGGGTATAACTGTATATATACAGTAATTATACAGTAGGCAACCGTATATGTATACTTACACTGCCATGCCTATACATATACTATATGGTTGGAGCCTTATCTACATCCTAGTTCCAAGTTTCGGAAGTATAACTATCATCACATTAAACTCACAATCTCCCAAAGCGTCTCCACGTTTTTCCATTGAGCGGCCACAACCACCCCAGTTCCCCTTCTCTCAACGCCTTCATCAAACTTCTCCCCAAACAAAATATTATACACCTCCACCCGTCCCGTCTCACGCACGGGAAAGCCTCTCGAATAATGGACGTTGGGATGCCACCCCCTTGAGAGCGCTATCAGCACATAGTTCCCCTTGCACGACGGTACGGCGGTATGATTATCTGGTAAGAGACTTCCGATGCAGACGCCTTAGGTATCGCATATACACGCCGAATGCGGCGTGGACTTCTCTGAAGTGTCCCATGAACACAAACCCACCCATTCGGGCGTTCGAATAATGATTTGAAAGCCGTAGCATACTGAGCCCCGGAAGCGCAGCGTGTGGGCGTGCAGTATATTCCACGGAATCGGCGACTTCGAAAACAAGAAGTCCTTGAAATCGTCAATCTCGACAAACGGAAGCGCCATGGCGGTCGATTCTAGGCTCTCTGGAGATCCGTAGACTGCCGCCCACTCGGAGACCAGAGCCTCTTGTGCTAACACGTCTGATTCGCGCGCTACTGTTACAGCACCAATCCATCCTGCCCATGACCACGCAGGGAACCGTCTGCCCGTGACTGGGTTGAGGCACTGCCTTCGGACAAGGGTATTTTGCAGCGGCTTCCAGAGCAGCGCATCCGATAAGCCCATTACTGACAGCCCACCAACGAAACCACGCATGCCCGCATACGTCTGGAAGGCGTTTGCGACCCCAATGAATGCATTGAGAATATCGGTGTGGTTACCCAGAAAACGTGCCATGTAGTTTGTCACAGCGGATTGGTACAGACGAAACGAGTTAAATGGCGTGTCGTGCTCAGTTTCGGAGGCGATGTCCTTTGCCCGACTGGGAGAAGGAAGCCGCTCCAAAATGGCGCGTGCTTCTTCCCTGTTGATTTCGAGGACGATTTCGCATTCATCGCAAGATTTGTATGGAAACAGGTCTTCGCAATATATCTCCGTTGGACATTCGTAGTACGCCTGTCTTTCCGTGAAAACGAGCGTTTTACGCGAGAGCATTTGTTCTTGGTATGTCCATCCCCGCGTCTTCCAGAACGAGTGTTTTGCGGCCTCTGAAAGTGATGGCAACGGAGCTGCGAGACGAAGCCCTTTGATTGTTTCCATTAATTGCTCTGGCTTGCGTCCTGTGGTTGATATACCAGGCAGTCCTGCGTTGGCGCCGAGCCCAGCTGCAGCGATTATGGTGAAGTCCGCACACTGGTAAATTAGGTCCATTTGCTCCAGTTGACCTCGAAGAGTGCTTGGGTCGTTCTGTGTGATACATAGACTATCAATCCATCGATAACTTTGGTTGAGCTGTTTACAGAGGATGACGCTATCGCGAATTGTGGGTGGAAGGACTTCGAGAGGCGGCATACCTCCTGGCTGGGACCATGGCGAGATGTTTTCTAAGAGCATTTTAAACTGCTGATCGCCACCCCAAGTGTAACTTAGAGCAACATATCCATCGCCAATGTCTACTGGCATAATACATTGGTTGATGGTGTCTATCAGGCGGATGTTGGTAGGAAATGGCCCGGAGGATTTTGGTCCCTGGCACTTGGGATGCTTAGAGCAGCGCTGAATCACATTTTTGAGAAGGTTAACGTTGACTTTTTCATCGACTAATTGCGAAAGGCTGAACGAAGGACTTATCTTCAGTCGTTTGTATCAGGCGAGCGAACGAATCTCCCCTATTAATCCTTGCTGCACGCCGAATTCAACGATGATACGCAAAACTGGCAGGGAAGGTCGTCCGTCAATCTCTCTTTTCCTGAGTTTATAGGTCAAATCGGATGCTTCCAGTCCTTGGATATTCTCGGAATTTGTTATCCAGTGGGTTTCATCGCTCGTAAGGTAAACGTATCCGTTTTTCATGGTCGGGAACATCTTTTTGGGATTGAAAAGCGTTAGATCTTCTGGAAGAGGCGGTGGGACATGGCATAAAGCACAGGCCGAGATATGGATAGCATGACCTATAAGATGGCAAAGTGCACAGGACGTCTGCTCTGCGAGGATCTCTTCGAGGGTGAGGCTGTGTCTTTGTTCGGGGCCAGGAGATGTATCGAAGAACTTACAAGTACCGCAGAGTTCTCGGGTGTCGCAGTCATCACTATCGTCAGAGTCAATGTCGTACATGGTCAATGGCAAGTACTCAAGTTCTTGTTCAAAGGGGAGTGAAACTGTGAAAGTAAGGAATGGCAGCAGTTGTTTTGACGAGCCAAACATCGTGTACATACGCCTGGCGCTTCTGCCACGTCTTTCCCTTATACTTCCATTATGTCTGCAGCAGCGCGTGCAGAAGCCCGCAGAAAAGCGATCCTATCTCGAGGAGGCGACCGACTCGCAAAGCTCACCACATCGGCGCGCGGTGAAGATGCGCCAGCATATCTCCATGATGGTGCGCAAATTGAAACATACTTCCAAGTTCCCACTTTTTACAGGCATTAATCACCTTGCAGACCCCCCAGTTCCAAACTTGCCATCGACAAGCACGCGCAATTTTCTAGGCGAAGAAAGCAGTGACATGCCCTCTCTACGAAGCCGTTCGAGCCAGTCACCGAGCCCGCAACCCGCGCGAACGACGGCCACGCAGCCACGGAGCGCCAACGTGTTTGAGGGCTTGGCAGCTAACGCACCGGATCCATCTGTATGGAGCTCCGAGCAGCAGCAGGAGTTCATTCAGGCTCTGATGAATGCCTCAAGTAGGCCAGGCGGCGCGTTTCCGCCACTGCCAGCAGCTGCAGATCCGAACGTCCCCCATGACCCGTCTATGACTCCCATAGATAATCCGTTTGCTGCGCTGATGGGCCCACAGGGTCTGGGAGGTGCTGGAGGGGGGATGTTCCCGCCTTTTGGGCCTGGGATGGAAGGGATGGCAGGTAGATTCCCGGGTGCCATGGCACAGCCGCCGAAGGAGAAGACCAAGTTGCAGAAGATGCTGCCTTTGTTGCATCTTGTCGCCATGTGGTGTTTGCTTGCATACTTTGTGCTGTGGGGCGAGCCGAATGTGCATAGGGAAATTACTGGTGAGGAGGTTGCGTGGAATGCGACGGGGATTTGGAAGCGGTGGGCAAGTCTTGGCCAGCGGAGTCCGCTGCTGGCAACTTCGATGGAGACGTTCAAGGTTCATGTTGTGGTGCGTATTAACGCTGCCTATTGCGAAGTAGCCTTTCTGACCTTCTGGCAATTACGATGAATAGCCGTTTTTCTGGGCATTTACCACTCTTCAAATTGCATTGCACTCACTGCGCATATTTTCCGGTTTTGTGAGTAACACATTATTTCTCAATGTACTTGAGCGCTTATACTTCGTCCGTAGGATTCCATACAACCTCCGACTCTCTTAGCACTCGCGCTACCTCATCTACCACCGCCCATACCTTCGCTGATCATTAACTCTCTAAAGTACATGCAAATGGGCAGCCTATTTCTAGATGATTTGTCGGGTCTTATAGTGGGTGTTGGGTTTATCATCTATTTTTCGGGTTGGATTGTGCAGACATAGACGCATACAATATCTCTCTTCCTGCGGCCACACTCCACGGATTAATTTATATATTTACTATAAATGATAATTTTGGAGTGTCCTATACAACGGAATATCTAATCTAGCTCGTAGATGCAGATGGCGCGTCCGAAGGTGTAAATGAGGATTTGCTGGTCTGGGTATCCTTCGTCTTCCGTTGAATAGGCGTCTTGACCATCGCGTCCTTCTTCTCGGGGTGGGCCTTCAGGTATTCCGCTAGTGAAGGCAGCTTTTCGTCGGGCTTCTGTGGTTTGGCTTTCAGCTTGCGCTCTTCGATCTCGTGCACTTCGAGGCCTGGAAGGATGGGCAGCCCCGCGTTCTTGCAGGAGAAGACGTGTTTCTGCCATTCTGGGCTGCCTGTCAGCTCCATTAGCTCCTGCGTTATCGAGCTTGACCATTTATTGTTCATGTCGAGCTTTTCTACTGTTCCGTTTTCTGTGGATTGTACGGTAGATGAAAGGAGGAAATTTGAGGGTGGTATGGTGCGCAGACGAGGCGGAGGGAAAAAGCAGGCGGCAGAAAATAAGAGATGGAGACAACACCAGAAGCAGATAGCCAACGCACCCAGTTCAACCTCCATCTCCGGCCTCCACTTCTCTTCCGGCGTCTTAGGCACCTTTAACACCTCAATCTCTAGGTTGGGATTCGCATAGCGTATTCGTGGCAGATGGTCGTGCACGAAATGCCTACCAATACCAAAACGGAACGAAGATACCACGAATACAACAAGAATGGAGAAATATTCGTCAGCAAATTGCACAGGCAACGCAAAAGGAAGGCCAGGCACTCACTGCGCACCGAAGTGGTCGCCCTTGGCTGAGAGGGACAGGCGCAGGCTCTTCACGCCGGGCAGAACGAGTTTGGGCGGCGCGTTGAGGTGGGATAGTAGCTTGCTTAGGCGCACGATGCCGCCGGGGAAGGACTCTGATCTTGGGGGCATGGTGTAGGGGTGGAAAGCGGAGAAAGGGGAGGAGGGTAGTGTGAGCGTTCGCGTTCCGAAACTGCAATTGAGCGAGGCCGAATTTTCTATTTGCTCGTGTTAGCACCCGAGCGTAACCGCTTCAGACTTCTCACTGCTCTTTCATGGAAAATAGAATTGCATTAATCGTTATTTTATTGGTACATACTGTATTCTAAATCTCACTTTTTTAATATAGGAAATCTACGAATTACTTAAACACAAAACATACGAAAATTCCATGGTGTGCGTTGCGCGTGGGGTCTAAAAAAGAGTTTCCCATCATCTGAAAATTCAGATGTCGAGATTTACAACCGAAACTGGCGAGTGCTCTCTGAAAGCGGACGGAAAGCTTTGTTCCACATCCTTTTCTTCAGTAAGTGTCGTCTACTTGATCAATAGCAAGTATTAGGGAAGCACAGGTCACAGTAACACACAGTTTTTTGAGCTTGGTTTCCTATCCACCAAAAGAAAAAGAAAAAGACTGTCTTTTGGAAAAAGTGAACATACTTAGATCTAGAGGAACGAATAGGCATCAGGTCAAATAGATTGTGTTCTCCAGAAAAAAAGGAAGGAGGTTCGCGACAAATAACCACAGAGATGCACCAGAGACGGTAACCAGACCAAGGTGAAAATTTGACAAGATCCTTCAGAAAGAGTGCTGTCGTGTCTATCCTTCTCGCAGCATTTTCGCCTCGATTCAGACGTAAATATGCGAGGATTGCACTCTTGTCCTTTGGGAGCATTGAGGAGCTTCGAGAATCGAGAGGTCCGCCAGGAGGGCCGAATTCAACAGCCATAGTGCCTTGCAGCTCGAAGGTGATGAAGATCCTAGATATGAAGCCGGTTTAGTTCTGTGGGCGCCCCAAGCAGTTCTTGGTCTAGATACTGGGTTCAGGGCCAAGCTAGGTGCACAACGAGGTCAGGCTGTGAGTCGTCGGGATTAAAGCGGCGCTCCAAGCCCCTTCGAGGAAATATAGGAAAGTCCCAAGAAAGTCCATCGGCGTGTTAGTTGGAGCACTTGAAAGGGTATTATAACGCAAAGATAAGAAGAAATGACTAGCGTAGAGCGATGCGTTTTGTTGGCTCGAGGACGCGGAGGATGAAAGTGGCCTTTTAAGCAACTTTTAAGCGCTTTAAGCCCATTGTTGGGCGTGACTAATCACGCATGTGACTCAAAACGGGTCCGACTTTGTGGCGGAGTCGAAAACGACAAGCATCGTTGGTTGTCCTCGAACCACCACGCAACTCTTCAGCATTTGCCGCTGGACACTCAACACCCCCCATATTCCCCTCCCAGTGTGGTCTATTGAGTCTTATCGACTTATAACCGCATTCTACGGCCTCGACAGCCGCTCTTTGGAGAATTTTCCACCCCTTCTGAAGCGCTTTTCGTCTCCCTCCCTTTCGCCAACAAAAGCTTACGACAAGCCTTCAAGTCTTCCCCGGATCCCACAAGCCTCTATATACACCCAATAATTTGGTCCTTGAACACTTTTCCTCATAAAATATCGATTCTTTCCAGCTACCTCATTCGTATCCAACATTACCCTTTGTCTCTATAATCCAACATGCTCGGTCATCAGTTTGCCTATTCTGCGGCACCCATTCGCAAAGTGAAGGAGGTTCAGTTTGGTATCCTTTCACCCGAGGAGATCGTGAGTTGCTCATCCTGCCCCCGCGTCGTGCGCTGACACATTTTGCTGTGACTCACAGAAAGCCATCTCCGTCGCCAAAATCGAACATCCAGAGGTTATGGATGAGGCCACTCACAAGCCAAAGATGGGTGGCCTGATGGACCCTCGTATGGGCACTATCGATCGTAACTTCAAGTGTCAGACGTGTGGAGAGGGTATGTCGGAATGTCCGGGGCATTTTGGTCACATTGAGCTGGCGAGGCCTGTCTTTCACCCTGGTACGTCCATCCATCACATCACGTCACAAGCGCTTGTGTCTTTACGACTACTCTTTTTTCAGGGTTCATTATCAAAGTGAAGAAGATCTTGGAGAGTATTTGTGTCAATTGCGGAAAGTTGAAAGCGGACATCGTGAGTCGCGTTCCATAACTTCCTCTACTCGTTTCGCACCCCACCATCCCAATTTTCTGGGGGCTCTCTCCACACCCATGGAGAACCCCAAACCCGCACCACGGTAGTTCCCTTGACAATCGAGGGCGTTCTTCCACCCATGGCGGGGGGTCGTATGGCGCGCGTTTTCGGTCGCTTGATCGCCGCGTCGACCCCATTGCTCCCGCCTGGTTCTTGGTTGGACACGAGGTTGCGCGGTGAAATGGGGGGCTGAACGAGGAGTGCGGAAAAAAAGAACACCACATGAGCTGTCAAAGGCCATGTTTGTGGAGATGGATAATGGTCAACCGCTCGCAGCTGTAACGCAGCTTGGGATGCGTGTCAGAGACCCTGCACTTTTTACTCGATGTCTATTGCCCCCTGTGTTGTCCCCATCTGTTATTCTATCCGAAGTTGTGTGTTTCGTAGACACCCTCATACTGACGTTTTGATTTGCATGTTGCTTCGGAACCTTCACCGATTTTTTGTTGCTTCTTGGTTTGATTTATTAAGTCGGATCCCAATTTCGCGGAGAAGATTCGCCACATCCGAGATCCTAAAGCACGCATGGCTGTTGTGTGGGCCCACTGCAAGACCAAAATGGTTTGTGAACCCGATGACCCCAAGGAAGAAGGCGCGGAGCCCGACAACGAGGAAGTCAAGAAGGGTCATGGCGGTTGTGGTCATAATCAACCGCAGATCCGAAAGGAAGGCCTAAAGCTTTTCGTTCAGTACAAGAAGACGAAGGATGAGGATGACGTTAGCAAAAATTTCCATCCTTCTTTGAGATTCAAATGCTTACACTTATTTCAGGACATGAAAAACATGCAGCCCGACAAGAGGCTCATCACCCCGTCCGAGGTCTATACTGTCTTCAAAAAGATGTCGGACCACGATCTTCACCTGCTAGGTCTTTCCGATGAGTACGCCAGGCCCGAATGGATGATTTTGACTGTCATGCCCGTCCCTCCCCCTCCCGTCCGTCCTAGTATTGCCGTCGATGGAGGCGCCATGCGAAGCGAGGATGATTTGACCTACAAGCTGGGCGACATCATCAAAGCTTCGGCGAACGTACGTCGTTGCGAGCAGGAAGGAGCCCCCGCCCACGTCATCACTGAGTTTGAGCAATTGCTCCAGGTATGCGCCGCTGCTATCCCTTCCTTCCAAACACTAACCTCGATTAACTCACCAGTTCCATGTGGCAACATACATGGATAACGACATTGCCGGCATCCCTCAGGCTCTGCAAAAGTCAGGCAGGCCCGTGAAGGCTATCCGTGCTCGTCTAAAGGGCAAAGAAGGACGTCTGCGTGGCAATCTGATGGGAAAGCGGGTTGACTTCTCAGCTCGTACCGTTATCACAGGAGACCCAAATTTAGAATTAGACCAAGTCGGTGTGCCAAGGAGCATTGCCATGAATCTGACGTTCCCGGAACGAGGTAAGCATTTTCATGGTCTTCCTTGCCGTCGCCAATGCTGATTCTGCCGCAGTTACCCCGTACAACATCGCTTACCTGCAAGAGTTGGTACGAAATGGACCCACAACGTACCCTGGAGCGCGATATGTCGTTCGCGATACTGGAGAGCGTATCGATCTGAGGTACAACAAGCGCGCTGATGCTTTCTTGCAGTATGGATGGATCGTCGAGCGGCATTTGAAGGACGGAGAGTGCGTCTACAATTTTTCTAACGAAAAATTGTTTCAGGATGCTAATCCGGCCATTTAGCTTTGTTCTCTTTAACCGTCAACCATCTCTCCACAAGATGAGTATGATGAGTCATCGTGTCAAGCTCATGCCCTATTCGAGTGAGTCTAATTCATCGTGTCGTGTCTAATCAATCATCTAACATTTTTTCAAGCCTTCCGCCTGAATCTCTCGGTGTAAGTTAATTGTGCAACAGCAATGTCTGGCACGTTAATAATATTTTCCAGAACGCCTCCTTACAATGCCGATTTTGATGGAGATGAAATGAACATGCAGTATGTCTTGTATCTATTTTTCTTTTCGAGCTTAATCTCATAAAATTCGTAGCGTGCCCCAAAGCGAAGAGACTCGTGCTGAGCTTAGTCAGATTGCTTGGGTTCCCAGACAGGTTAGGATTTTCTTTTTTTCCATTTAGCACGAATCTTGATTTCGCTCTAGATCATTTCGCCACAAGCGAACAAGCCTGTCATGGGTATTGTTCAGGATACTCTGTGTGGTATCCGGAAATTCACACTACGAGATACTTTCCTCGATTGGAACGCCGTGCAGAACATCCTTCTTTGGGTACCCGAATGGGACGGTACTGTGCCAACACCCGCCATCATCAAGCCTAAACCTCTTTGGACCGGAAAACAAATTCTCAGTCTGACAATTCCGAGAGGTATCAACATCTCGCGCGCGCCTGACCCGAAGTCAAATAACCCTATCTTTGATGATGGTGTTCTCATCGAAAACGGCGAGCTGATCTACGGTATCGTGGAGAAGAAGACTGTCGGTGCATCCCAAGGTGGTCTGGTCCACGTCGTTTTCCGAGAGAAGGGCCCTGAAGCAACTCGTCAACTCTTCACCGGTCTTCAAATGGTTGTCAACTACTGGCTTTTCCACAATGGCTTCAGCATTGGTATTGGTGACACCATCGCCGATTCCGCGACGATGTCCTATATTACCCAGACGATCGCCGAGCGAAAAGCCAATGTCTCCCAAATCATCGACGACGCCACCCACGATCGCCTTAAAGCTGCTCCTGGTATGACGATTCGTGAATCATTCGAGAGTTTGGTAGAACGCCAACTCAATTTGGCTCGTGATACTTCTGGTCAGTACGCCCAGAAGCATTTGAAGGAGGACAACAACGTGAAGCAGATGGTGGTCGCCGGTTCGAAGGGTTCTTTCATCAACATCTCCCAGATGTCTGTTTGTGTGGGTCAACAGTCCGTCGAAGGTCGCCGTATTCCATTCGGATTCCGTCATCGTACCCTGCCGCATTTCACCAAGGATGATTTCAGCCCAGAATCTCGAGGCTTCGTCGAGAACTCTTACCTTCGTGGTCTGACGCCTCAAGAATTCTTCTTCCATGCCATGGCCGGTCGTGAAGGTCTCATCGATACCGCTGTCAAGACGGCTGAAACTGGTTATATTCAGCGTCGTCTCGTGAAGGCATTGGAAGATGTCATGGTCTGCTACGATGGAACAGTCAGGAATTCACTTGGCGATCTGATTCAATTCGTTTACGGCGAGGACGGAATGGATGGTGCTTTCATTGAGAAGCAAACCATCGAAACATTTGGTTTGAATGACAGAGAGTTTGAACACAACTACCGGGTGGATGTGACGGATCCCTCTGGCGGCTTCTTGCCAGGTGTTCTCCAGGTTGGCATCGATGATAGCTCGCTCGAGCTACAAACCAAGCTTGACGAAGAATACGTACGCCTATCTGAAGATCGCAGGCTTCTCCGCAACTTCGTTTTCCCCCGCGTACCCACCACCCAACCTCATTACCTCCCTGTCAACCTTGCTCGCATTGTGCAGAATGCCATTCAAATTTTCCATATCGATCGCCGAAAGCCTAGTGACCTTGCCCCTGCATATATCGTCGATGCCATCAATGAGCTAGGCAAACGTCTGATCGTGGTTCGTGGAGATGACCCTCTCAGCACAGAAGCCCAAGAGAATTCCACGTTAACATTCAGGATGCATCTTCGGGCAACCTTTGCATCGCGGCGCGTGTTGGAAAGATGGCATCTAACACGGGAAGCTTTCGATTGGGTCATCGGTGAAGTGGAAACGAAATTCAATCAGTCCCTGGTGCATCCTGGAGAAATGTGTGGTACTCTGGCTGCACAGTCAATTGGAGAACCTGCAACACAGATGACGCTCAACACCTTCCATTATGCTGGTGTCTCCAGTAAGAATGTCACTCTCGGTGTGCCACGTTTGAAGGAAATTATCAACGTCGCGACTAACATCAAGACGCCCTCGTTGACGGTATACCTTGAACCTGAAATCTCTCGTTCTTCAAGTCTAGCCAAAAACGTGCAACAAGAACTTGCCTATACCTCCCTTCGCACTGTTACAGCTGCTGTCGAAATTTGGTACGACCCAGATCCCAGTTCGACGATTATCGAAGAGGATTCCGTTTTCGTCGAATCCTTCTTCGCCATTCCTGATGAGGAGATCGAATCAAAGCTTCATCTGCAATCCGCATGGCTTCTCCGTCTCGAGCTTGATCGTGCCAAGATGATTGATCGCAAGCTTACTATGCACTATGTCGCTGGACGTATTGCAGAAAGCTTCAAGACCGATCTCTTTGTTATCTGGAGTGAAGATAACTCCGAGAAGCTCATCATTCGTTGTCGTGTGCTTGGAGGAGGTGATAAGGAAGAAGAGGGTGCTCCGGACGAGGATATCTTCCTTCGACAACTTGAAGGCGCGATGTTGAACTCCGTCAGCCTTCGTGGTGTCAAAGGCATCAACCGTGTCTTCTTGACCGAACAAGACAAGATCACGGTGTCGAATGATGGTAGCATCCTCACAGGAAAGGAGAAGGAGTGGGTGTTGGAAACAGATGGTGTTAACCTGAAGACAGTCATGTGCATCGACGGTGTTGACTTCAAGAGGACATATTCCAACAGCTGCGTTGAGATCTTTAATGTTCTCGGCATTGAAGCAGCACGAGCAGCCATTTTGAAGGAACTTCGTGGCGTCATCGAATTCGATGGTTCGTACGTCAATTACCGCCATCTCGCACTTCTGTGCGACTTGATGACCCACCGCGGTACATTGATGGCCATTACTCGTCATGGAATCAATCGTGCGGATACTGGCGCGCTAATGAGATGTTCCTTCGAGGAGACGGTCGAAATCTTGATGGAGGCAGCAGCTGTTGGCGAGAAGGACGATTGTCATGGCATCGCTGAGAATGTCATGTTTGGACAGATGGCTCCAATGGGTACAGGGGCCTTTGAAGTCGCACTCGATATCGATATGTTGAAGGATGCCATCGTTGACCACCGCTTGCCGGTACAATCGATGCTTGCGGCGCAGATTGATGGTGGAATGACCCCTGGACAAGTCGCAATGACACCATATGACACAAACTCTCCTGTATGGCAACAGGAAGGACTATTCAAGGGTGACGCTGCCTCGGCGTCATTTTCACCTCTTGCCGTAAATGGTGGCGAGGATGCATCGAGCTTCCAGTTCCGAGGCTATGGGGCAGGTCCTTTGGGTGCAGGCGGCATGTCTCCGGGCGGTTACAGTCCCAGTTCCCCCAATGCGTATACGCCGACGTCGCCAAGCTTTGTCCCTCAATCACCGTTTGGTGGTGCAACGTCACCTTTCGGTGCTTCCCCTTACGCTACCTCTCCATTCTACGATCGCAGCAGAGGACCTACGTCGCCGACGTACTCGCCGACATCACCTGCTCTCAATCTCACATCTCCAGGATACTCGCCCACGAGTCCTCGCTATTCTCCTACATCGCCTTCATTCTCTCCTACATCCCCACGATATAGCCCACAATCCCCTTCATTCAGCCCGACCTCCCCACGCTACTCTCCCACAAGTCCTTCGTTTAGCCCTGCTTCCCCACGTTGTAAGTGTTTCCTATTGATGGCAAATGTTCGAAAGCTAACCTGTTAATCGTACAGATTCACCGAGTAAGTCTCAAGACATATTTCTATTTCATTATATGTTGCTCATGATCTGTTGCTACTTCGTCTTGCATCCTCAGCTTGTGAGTCTTCTTTTTCACACTTTGCTTTCTGATATTAATAGTCCTTTAGCTCCTGCTCATTTGTCGCCGTCGTCACCGAAGTATTCCCCTACATCTCCAATGGCCTCGCCATCCTCACCAAAATACTGTACGTTTGATTGTCAATCTCAAAATGTCTTGTCTGGCCTGACATCATCTTCAATAGCTCCCACTTCGCCGGCATATTCACCAGCGTGTACGTGTTCTTATACACTTTCAAGCTTGAACCGCAAGACTAATCTCTATTTTTTTAGCACCTGCCTACTCACCTGCATCTCCTGGGTATAGTCCCACATCTCCATCATGGTCGCCTTCCAGCCCCGCTCAAAACCAGAACGGAACGCCGCCGGCGAGAAGCCACACTTACCAATCCAACCCGTCATGGGATTGAGGGTTTTTGGAGTTTTTCTTTGTCGTTACTACCATGCATTATTATCTACCCCTTCCAAGATTTTGTAGACTATGATTACCAACTGTGCGTCGCCAGTTTTTGCACCATTTGCAATGAATATTTTGGCTTTATTAGCAAGTGATCTTTTCAGAGATGGTATGAGTAAGGTGTGTCTCTCAAAGTGGCAGAATTTCTGTTTCCTCGCATCTAAGTGATGTCCAGTCCCATGAAGCACTGTACACACGTTGTGTACTACAAAGTTTACATTATAATGTCCTTGCCAGTCCGTATTCACTCTTCCAACAGTCAAGCGACTTCCACTCCTCTGGCCTAATGTCCGACGTCCTTGGTGAAAACTCTGCCCAAGGTCGTAGTGGTCTTCTCAACAACCGTAACCTTATTCCCCAACGTATCAAGCACCGTCACAGCCTGATATTGATCGCCCCGCCTGGGCTCCCTATCCAAAATCCTCGTCCCCATCGTCTTCAACTTCTCATACACCTGCCCCCAGCAGTCTGTCTCGACCTGGAGGAACACGCCGTCCCCCGCTTGGTTGCCTACCGCGCGCCAGTCCTTCTCAGAGCGCGCCTCGCGGAAGCGCAGCGACGCGGCGGGGGTGAACTCGACGAGGTTGGGCGGGGAGGCGATGACGAGGCGCTCGCCGTTGATCTCCTCATCGCATTTAAGGGTGAAGTCGAGGGTGCCGACGTAGAAGCGGAGCGCGTCGGGGATGCTGTGGCACATTACGGTGACGAGCGCGAGGGTGTCGGAGCGGATGAGGGGTTCGGACGAGGCCATTTCTTTCTTTGTGGTTGGGAATCGGGATGCGTTTGGGAGGCTTTTAAATTTTGAACGCTGTTGAGGGGGAGGGGTGAGGTTGGGGTTTTTTCGGTGGTGAGTTGGTTGCGTGTTTTCTGCTGGCTCCAAAGCTACCTTCTCCCTGAATATTTGAATAACGCTTCGGAGGCAATGACATCAACTTCGAGAGGGTTTGCGAGGTTTAAAATAGTCGACAGCGCCATTGGAGTAGTGACTTCAGCGCTCCAGTGGTGGGCGCTTGGAGTAATAGATTGAGGTTGACAGGCCCCGTACTCTCCACAATATTTATTTGAAAATTTCTGCGCATGTAGCTTGGTGAAGATCTGGTAGAAATCTGAGTTTGCGCCACACAAATACGTGATTTTGATGACGTTCTCTGAGTTCGTGTATGGACTTTGGACAACTTACAATGAAGCAGGCGATGTCAATCCATGGTCCTTGCTCGTCTTTTGGGATCCATAAACACATCAGAAAAATCTTGAATATATATCGGACGTTCGGAAAGAACTAAAAAGTTCATTTCTACGAGGGAGAATAGCGATACAAATTCATGTCCACTATCATTTAACCATTACAAAAGTTCTTTGTTAACTATAAACGCTCAAAGAAACTAGTAGCTGCGTATATCGATTCCCCTATCATCTCCTGCGCATTAAGTCCTTGAGTCAGAAAATTCAACATAAATCTCGTAAAACAATCGAGGAGTCATCGTCAAGACGTATGGACACGACGTCATCGACGCGGGCATCGACAGAAGGAGGTCGTTTTCTAGCCACTGGTCGCACACATTTCAGTCACTGCCTCACAATACCGCAGTTTGATAACCAGCATTCGAAGAAAGAGAGAAATATACTCACAGAAGTGAAAGCGTAACGTCGCCGTGAACCCTCGCTTTGATCTGGACATCGACGTCGAGATTTAAATCTAGTCGAAGCTTGAGGGTGTCCTTGCCGCCGCTGCCCGATTGCTGGCCGCCTGTGACTTGACCGAGGGTGTTTCCAAGGAGCTGACCTGCTTGCCCAGCAGGGCCTGCTAGGGCCTGGTTAGCACCACCCTGGCCGAGAAGTTGATTTTGCTGTTGAGGCTGTTGTTGGAGTTGCTGCTGCTCCGGTGGTGCACCTTGGAATTGTTGCTGTTGGGTGCGGCGACGACGGCCGGCAGCGGGCGCTTGTTGCGGCTGAGGAGCAGGCTCCTGGGGCTGAGGTTGGTCGTTCTCCCACTGTTCCATGGGATTGGGAGAAGCAGAGCGTGAGCGCGATTCGTCGGACATGGTTTTATGTTTGTAGTAGTAGCAAGGATGGACGCGAATTTTTAAAATTCAGAAAAGGAGGCTTGGGGCGTTGTTTAAATAAGCCTCACGACCTATAGACTATGTCATTTATCCACATCGATTACGCGGCTGCGTTGGAACCATGGATCCTCTTGCATGCAGACTTGCTGGAGTCCTGTCGTTGAGTGTGGCGTCGTACGGAGAGTAGTCCAAAATTAGCGCTCGTGATGTCATAATTGAATTACTTGGCGTCGTCCTGCCAAAGTGCCAGTGGATTGCTACTGTAAAATTGTGCGGGGCAGGAGCTAAATTATTGGAACTCTCAGTTATTATCCCCACAATATCTTGTATTGACCTCACTCGTCCTCAACTTTCTTCTTGCGATTGAGGCATTTCAATCAACGATTGGACCTGAACCGCGATCTCAAAACACACCCCTACTCGAAGGGCCTATATTGACCACACATCCACATACCCAGCAATGGACGTTATAGGGATAATCGGCGTCGCAGCAGGCTCAGTAGCCATCCCTCTAGCCGCAGTCTCAACTTCAACCTCGGTAGTAGGCATCTCACAAGGCGTTAGCGCGCAACAGAAAGGCGCCGCCGGAGCTGGAAATGGAGCCTCCGGTAACGCCGAAGCAGACAAATCAGACCCAAGACTCGCGAAATTCAACCTGATCGCGCATTGTGCACCGCAAGGATCCGCAGGGTCGTCTGCACTGAAGTTAGTCAACGGAAAGATCGTGGTGCTGCGCAAAGGCAGGGTTAGTTTCCAGCTCCCAATTTTTGGCATGCGTTGTAGAGCACATTCACTAATTATTTCGCAACAGCTCTTTCTAGACGCCGCAGACCCGGAATACCGCATCTTCACCGACGCGCACCCCTTCTCCGGGTTCTACCTCGACTACCCCGCGGGGACGAAACCCATGGGGCTCGTGAGCACCATCTCGCGCGACCCACCCGAGCTCAACTGGATATACGCCGATGATGACACACTCGCGCTCAAATACGGGAACAAAACCGCGAGCGTAGACCACATCTACGGGCCCTGGGATTGGACCGCCGACCAACGGGGGTTGACGCTGGAGGACTGGGAGGGGTTCGTGGCGGTAGAGGAGTCTCCGGGCGTGTGGGGGTTGTATTATGACCAAGACGACGACCATTTGAAATCTACTGGGATAGCAAAGAACAAGAGGGTGGTTGAATGCAGTCTGCAGCGACAGCTGGAGAAGTAGAAATATAACGTTTGAATGACCCCCCAACCAAAGACACTTAAACGAGGAAATAGTCCAGGAACCTACACTATATATAAATCATGACCGTACGACGTAATAACACAAAAAAGCTTCAAAACAATACTACCCATCTGTCCAGAAAACATCTGCTCCGAGAAGTCCCATCCTACAGATCAATCAACAGTGCTTCCTTCTTTTCGAATGCAGGCGACGATCCATAAGCAGCGAATGATGATTGCGGAATCGTGGTAGGCGCAGTGGGGAACTGTGGGAGGGCGGCAGCTGCCGGCGGGGGAGAGGCGACTTGGTATGGCGGCTGCTGTTGTTGTTGCTGCTGTTGTTGTTGCTGCTGCTGCGGGGGCACCTGGTATTGTTGCTGAACCTGCTGAACCGGGCCGCCAGGACCGCTAGACACCGGAGCCTGCGGAGGCGAGGCGAAACTCGAATACGCCAACGAGCTCGAGCGCGCAGGAGGCGGTGGCGACTGCGGGACGGCGATGGGCGCCTGGTACTGTGGCGAAAGCGTCGGTAATTGAGGCTGGACGGACGGAGCGGGAGGAGGCGGGGCGGGCGTGGCATAGTACGCGTTATTCTGTATTGACGGCGGCGCCTGGCCCTGGACGGACCCTGCGGGTGTACTTGTGGCGTATGGTTGGTACTGTGTCTGGGCGTACTGCTGAGGAGCAGGTGGGGGTGATGTGACGGGAGCCGGAGGCGCGTATTGCGTTTGTTGTTGGGGTTGTTGCTGGAAGTGTTGGTACTGTTGCGGTGGAACCTCTGGAGCGAGTACTTGTAGAGGAACCGGGGCGTATGCTTCTCGAGGAGGAGACTTTGGCTGGGCTTCGGCATTTGGTTGATATCCCTGTTGTTGTGCACCCCATTGCGCATACCCGTTCATCGCATAACCTGCATTTGGCACTGGCTGTTGCGTTTGGTACTGTGTACTTGGTGCGAGCGAGGACGTTCGCCACCGTGGTTGAGCAATTTGCTGCGTCAATATATGATCATAGAGCTTGACAGCCTGTGATAGCTTATCGTGCATATCTGTGAGCATCTCTGAAAGAAAGATGGACCGTCAACACAACACAGAACTAACAACGACACAAAATAACTCACGTTCTTTCCTTCCAGCATCATCCAGACTAAGCGCCAATTTCGGACGCAACCCACTAGCCTTGTCATACAGCTGCGTCACAGCTGGATACCTCGACAGATCCCTGCCTCCTTGCGCCTCCACCTGCTCCACCGTTTGATTGAACGTCAAAATCGCGTCCGCCTCCAGCGGCTGCAGATCATAATTAGGCAGCTCCGGCAACGCAGGCTGCGCGGCTGCAGCTGGGGGGTATGACTGCGAATACCCAGGCCCCGAATAGGAATACGAAGGCTCCTCGGACCGCGGTGTCTCGACGACCACCGGCGCGCTGGGCTTAGGGGCCGACGCCTCTCGCAAGCTCGCCTCGATGGCGGCCTTCAGGTCCGGATCGTCATCGTCCTCCACCTGCGCGGATTTCCGGTTCGGATAGGTGCTGCGGTCGACGATGGGAGGTTCTGAATAACTCCATTTAGTGGGTGATGGCTCTGAGGGAACGTAGCCCGCTCGTGATCGCCCACTCGTGCCGTTGACCTCTTCCAGAGACAGTTGTATGGCGCGTTGGAGCTCAGCGTCCGCTACTTCACGTCCACTTCTGTGGCGGTGCCCGTGTAGGCTGCTTGAATGCCGATGGCCTTTGTGGCTGGAAACAATCATTAGGATCACCAGCACATGATATTAAGAGATAGCTTACGCTTTCTCTGCTTTCTTGGTGAGTTTTGAATGGCAACCATCGCATACTCTGACTTCTTGGGTGATACCAAAGTGAGGGAGCGCCATGGTCTTTGAAGAACATGCTTGATCGAAGACTTGACCGCAATTCCGGCAGTGGTGTTTGCGGTTTGTGAAAGAGAAGGGTGTTCGACAACGCAGGCAGACTTCCGAATCAATCCATTCCGGAGCTGTTTGGGTATCAACCATGGCGGAATTTGCTACTGCGAGGTCTTGAGGAGGGAATTTGTAACCTGACACAGCCCAAATGTTATTTGTACTTCACTGTCTAGTTCATGAATGCACGCACCTTCACTTGTCAACGTCTTATACACTTGTCCTACGTAGTTCAAGTTTGGCTTTCCCTCAAAAGCAACACTCCAGTTTTGTACGAGACGAAGTATCATTTGTTTGACGTCGTGATTCAGAGCCGGGATCTTGAGGATGGACACCAGATTGTCCATAAACTCGCGCGACGCCACTTCAGCAAGAAAGAGATCTCCTCCGTTCTTGATACATATATCTGTCAACTAGATAAATTCAGCTCAAAGTTCCACCGACGCAGCTCTGACGAATCCGACTTACACTTAGGGCGAGCAGTTGAACATTGGGATTCTTGTGGTTCAGTCGGCGTTTAAGTGCGCGCATGGCGTCCTTCGCTGGGACCGACTTTGAGCGTATCTGATCGCATATCTCGAGGTTCAGAGCAATATCCTCGCCGCCCGCTGGCAGCAGCTCCGACGTTGCCTTGTCTAATCACCGCAGGTCAATTACCGATATAAACCCCTAGAAATTGTGCCACACACCTATAGCATCATCGAGCTGGGAGGTGCCCCATATCCAAGACCCCAAGCCGGACATTGGTGAGAGTGCGAGAAAGGATGATGTGGATGAAAGGCAGAGAAGGTAAGGGAAGCGATTCGTAATTGTAGCGTTCTGCTCAGCTCCTGATGATGAAACCGCGCTTTCCGCCTGTGCATTTGATGACTAATCGAGGTTATCTGGGTTCACCCGCCGTTGACTCGAATGCACAGTAAGGCTGACAACGACATCACCGAGTTGTATGGGCATTTACTAGGTCTTTCGAAATGAGGTGTATGTTGTTGTCTAATTTTTGTTGCTATTTTTCTGACGTTTGGCCAGGGAAAGGTTCGAGCGAGCATCAAGATTAATATTCAACGTCAACTCATATAATTCTGAATCGTCGCCTGAGGGCCGATATTGCAATACAAAGTCCATTAATTTGAACGCGCAAAATGAAGCAGGGTATATTCATCCTAAACGTCAAATTTTCAAGCACATCCATTCACCGACACCTCCGCACTCTTCAGAATCTCTTTCGTGGCCTCAAAAAGCTGCTTCTGTCGCGCCTCATCCAACGCGGCCGTTGCCTGCGCCACTGCAACGTTAGGCGGGAAAATATATGCGCCATGCGAGATATGTGGGTTGTCTCGGGGAGCGCCAGCGGCGAAGACGGTGGTAAATGCGCCTTGTTCTTGAGAATACATCATTGTGCCTAGGAGCCAGATCCAGAATTTGGGGACTGGGAGGGTTTTCAGGGAGCGGACAGCACCATCCTAAAATGCCCCGGTGAGTGCTTTCAAGGCCATGAAACCAGGAAATACAGAAAGAGAACGCACACTGAGGATAGCTCCGGGGTGTACAAGCAAAACCATCACCTTGGAGTCTGCATCATTAAGACGTTTCGCGAGGTTGTTGGTCCACAGGTGGACGGCAAGCTTGGAATATTCTACCTGTCGTTAGCCTATGTCGCTTGAGGATACAGTGTACAATTGACTGACTATATCGGTCTAGTGTTGGGAGCATCGACCATTTGAATTTATGGTTCCATGCCTCCTTGGAGCTGTAGTCCAGATAATGAACATCTTTATGTCCATCTGAGCCGACCTGAAAATCATTTAATTTTAACTGAGAAAAGAGATAAAAAAATATACAGGTTAAAACTCACATTTATTATCCGAACGTCGGTCCCATCAGCTGCAGTGGATTCGAGAAGGGGAAGAAGTGTCTGGGTAAAAACAAAAGGACCCAGATAGCTACGAGATATTGTGTGAGATAAATGAATATGCCGGTAACATACCTACTGAGGTGAAATGACATACTTAATAGCCATGTTATCTTGAACACCATCAGCATTCTTTTGAGGGTTTCCAAGGTCGGTGATTCTAGCATTCGGGAAACCTCAGAAAACCTTCCAGTCAAAAAGAAAATTGAGATGATACGAACAAGGCGGCGTTGTTGACTACAGGTCAGGATATAATTATCGACTTTTAGAGCCAACGCTGGCAAGATAAATACGTACTCAGGATATCAAGCCTCTGTTCCCTCTCTAAGAAGCGTTCAGCAGAAGCTTTGGCGTCGCGAGGGTCCTTAAGATCAAGTTCGTGCCACACTACCTCTCCAAGGCCAGGCTCGCGGCCCTCTCGTCGACGCGTTCAAGCGCTTCCTTCGTCCGGTCTTCGTCAGGAACAGCCATATAAACCTAAGTCAATTAGCCATGTCAATAATCGCAGGAGTCAGGTTAAAATGCAATAATACCTTAGCGCCCATCCGCGCAAGGTGCTGCAAACTCGCAAAACCGATCCCGCTACTACTCACAAAGAGGGGTAAGCTACCTTTCCCAATTATAACTGACGGGACTAACCTTGACCCCGTTACCAACACCACCTTTCCCTTCATGCTTGGGAGGTCCTTGATAGGGTCGAAGACCTTCGACGGAGCTGCACCGCCCATTTCTCGCGTACAAGCCTATAAGTTGAACAGTCAAGTTAGAACTAGGCAATTAACCTGGAGCGCCGAAATATGTTGTCGAAAGAATAAAGATAGATTGTGACATGTTGCACTGGTGAACCTGATGTGGCAATGAATAGGGAAACGAGGCGGCGACTCAGGCTCGGGAAACAAATGGGTTGTAAATGTGGTAATTATCTCCGCCTTTCTGTAGCTTACTTCCACGACGACGTCCCAGATGGTCCCTCTCATGATCATAACGCCAGGAACATGATAAAACAATATCGACAGCGCTCAAAAGTTCGTTTTATTGGCTTGTCATTCGGAAAATACCCCTGCGCATGCTGCAATGCATTCTTATCGATCACTCCAGTGTTGACTTTGGATAAAATCTCTCACTATGAACCACACCATTTTCAAGCTCTGCGCACTGAATATCTCAGAGCACGTTGTACCGCTTGTACTGGTGCTGCGAGGCTGGCTTCTTTTGATATTGATGACAAGTACCGTCCTTGGAGCCCTCTTGGGGTGGTCGAATTCTACCCGAATTAGCAACGCGTCTTGGGATACATAGTCCAAAATCCCAGCACTTGTCAATTTCCGGAGCGTCAATGATGGTTTCTACCAAACGTTCTATGGGTGCTCAGCTATGTATAGCTGCAAAGCACCATCATTGCCCGAGGGATTTCGCATCATCCTTCGGATCCAGAAATAGAGGACTGCGGAATAAAAATGTCTCCCAGTATCTTCCCTGCAGCCGGAGGGCCCTTCTGTGCGAGTCGTCATCTTGATTGAAGCTTCCTGTTTAAAAGCGAGCATTGAGACAACGCTTTGCGAGTTCCTCCCCCGCGTAATTGGCGCGCTTTAATACTCCCTTTTGCTCGATGTCTTCGCTTGTCCCACCCACTGGACCTGATCTCCCGATTCCAGCTTTCGATAATACGCTGGGTGCCCTCTTTATTGGCTATTCTATTGCTACAATGTAAGGATGGTTTTATGCCTGCAATCCACGATTTGAAGGACCTTGCTGACGATATACTTCAACCAGTCTATATGGCATCGGATGCCTTCAAGTCTTCCTTTATGTTACGGCCAACAGGACTCAGATAGACAAGCTATGGCTGAAGCTCTTTGTCTATATTCTATTGTGCGACTCTACTCATATTTCTGGTCCTAAACTCCAAGCTCACGGATGAACCTTAGTGTAAGTATCTTTCCACTTCGTCGACCTTTCATTACCTGAACTTTGAACATTATTAGGGAATAGATTCCGCACAGCAGCTTTGTATGTCTGCTGCTATGTATCGCTTCCTGATCACCGACTATCTGAAACCACAATCACTTTCGAGCGGTGGTGCTGGGAGTGGCGAAGTGTAAGCACATACTATATTCATTCATTCAATGCCTCGCTCACTTATTTTACTTCAGATTTACCTACGTACGTATACTTGCGGAGCTAAGTCGAGATTTCCACCAATAACTAATTCTCACAGGCTCAATCTTTATTATTGACATGTAACAGTGTCCTCGTCCAATTGTGAGCATAACTTCTTTCTTGTTTCTTTTGCTTATCACCACTGCATAGATTCTTCTGTTGGCGAATATGGATATTCAGCCGTGTTGCCTTTTCACGGGTTTATCGTGTTGCGTTCTTAACGTTGATGGTAAGAACCCAAAAATACGATCGCAACACGGACTCTTAGATTACTTTCTTTTAGGTTTCCTTGGCGCTCTTCAGTTTCTGTAAGTCCATATACAACATTAACTAGCCTTCACTTATCGCGGACGTTTCCTCCAGCCACCGGTACAGGTACGCAACGAGCTCAATCTCATTTAAACTCTCATCTTAGTGCATGGTTGCAAAGATCTGTCGATTGCCGGTTTCAGGCATCGTATATTGACCGGAAACACCCCCGATTTCCTCGTGAGTAGTATATAGCATCGCGTTCGAATTATTAGAGGCTGAATTAACCTAAGCTTGCATTCAAACTCTCAACGACGAGCCAAGTTGCCTTTGACGTTCTTATGACAGTAGCCATGAGTAAGTACCCTTTCAGAGCCATGTACGACATTTTGTGCCATGATTTCGCGCTGATGGTGTTATATTCAATTATATGTGTGCTACAGCATTGACTCTTCATCGTGCTCAATCTAACATCAAGAGGTATGTTCAGACGTTCTATTTAATCTCATCGGCGACTAATTTCATTTCGGATACGCAGCACGAAGCATGTTATAGTTATTATAACACTCTTTGTCGTCAATTCGAATCTCCTTTCAACGTATGTATCCGCCGCATTTAAGCATTTCCTGCGTACTCACCCGCTGTTCATGAAGGATATTTGCTATTTCATCTCTCGTAACGGTGAGGCTATTCACTGGCTTAGCGGTATCTCACATTTCAATGGTGGACTTCTTCAGTTCCTGACCCTTCCGCACGCCACTGTCTATGGAGGGATCAGTTTCATTGGGGCGAAATGTAAGGAGCAATTAGTGCATCTTGTCTGTGCGATCAGGCTTTCTCATCGAACCGATTTTAGCATACTTCAATTCATTCCTTGCAATGTACGAAAAGCCTCGCTGAGTTTCTACGACCAATGAAAACTTACATGGACGCGTTTCAGCTTAAATTCACGAGAATTCCTCAGCGAGAAACTGACGCAAACGACAATTTCGGCCGATCGTTGGCAGGTCAACTTCGCTACCGACAACCGTAACGCCACAGTGAGCTGCTATTGTATAGTCTCTCCGAGTTGTCCTTTTTCTAACGCCCTCATATCACAGACTGGACATGAGAGCGACACTATTGCAACTGGTTATGAGCTGAACACTCTTGATATGGCACAGAATAGCTCAGAGGGCCAGAAGCAGAAAAGTCATGGTGTCATCCCAACCTTCACTTCGGAGGTATAATTCGGGAAGCGGGTGGATTTTTTCTCTTGCGTTTCATACAAGCAAACCTCTACCTCTGCAGGAATATAAATTACCTGAGTACTTAAATAAAGGCATGTGTATTACCATTGTAGATGTGGAAGTTAACATTCGCGTCGCCGAGGGTCTATGTGTACGGCTCGCAACAACAAAAGACAAATATATATTCAAGTATCGTACTCATTTTCTGAAATCTGAAATTCATTTATTTCAAAACCATTTTTAAAAAAAGAATGTCTGTCTACTTGAGTTACTCGTGAAATACTGCAGCATCCTTGGCTTCATCCGGCAGTTCTTTGGGACCTCTTCCAAAATCGTCAAGCTCTACTACATCTTTCGGAATAGCCAAAAATTCAGGCTTAGTTTCTATTCCTTCGATCAGGTATAAATCAAGGATATGATCTTGTAAAAGGCAGAGCAATCCTCGACGATCTTGTGGCACATTGATCTCCTCTGTGATGGCAGGATAATCTTCTCGATATGCCCTCTGGATCGTTTTGCGCTCCCAACTGTGCGCGATTCCGAAAAGAAATATACATACCAAAAAGAATACGCATTAGTGAGCTTCCAAAATAGCAGGGAAGATGCCGCTATGGAATGTCCATACACCACAGTTTGCGACAATTCGTTTAGAAACGATCTTTCTTTGGAGTCCTGCATGATGATCCGCACGTAAAATGTGGCATCAAATGCGACTCGCATCAACGCGAGTAGGGGTAGAGCGCCAACTAAGTAGTAACATAGGATTGCATGGATTAACGTGAATTAACCCGCCCAAGGGTTGACATCCGACGAGATTTGTTCGAACCAAGCATAGAATATAAGCCCTAATCAAGTCATACCCAAGGCATTTCACACCAGTCAAATCAAGTCGGTTATGGCGTGCAGAAAGGGAACCGCAAAAGCACTGCAAAACAGGTAAGAATCAGCGGGAAGTAATGCAGAAACTTGGGCCATGTGTGCTTATGAACAAACTGACCATACTCGAGTATAATCTGATGTGACAA
Organism: Pholiota adiposa; assembly: GCA_009935795.1. Taxonomy (NCBI): domain Eukaryota; kingdom Fungi; phylum Basidiomycota; class Agaricomycetes; order Agaricales; family Strophariaceae; genus Pholiota; species Pholiota adiposa. The sequence continues at coordinate 323,817 of QEYC01000037.1, forward strand.
GATAGATGAGAACAACAAACCCCATTTCAAAGACTGGTTCAGGCCGCGGAATATCAGCCAGACGACAGAAGCCGATATGAATAATCTCCTCAGAAAGAACAGGTAATGAGCTCGAGAAAGCCATCCGAGGAGCTTCATCGTTGTGGTGGTGGGTGTATCGAAGAGGTTGCTCTGGCTGTAGATTATAATATAAGTTCAAGGGAAGGTTGTTAATGAACCCACAGGTAAGAATTAATAAACATGCACAGGCCTCGTGGTACTGAATGGCCCACTTTTTCTTCGCATAACTTCACTTGGGTGACGTTTTTGAGCTGCTTCCACGTACCTCACCTTACTGATAAAAACAGAAACAAGGAAGGTTTCCCAAGTAATGTCTTCTGGAGTAATCTTTTAGACGCCGATCAATATATATGGGCGCCAATTTGCGAGATGGAACAGATAACGAAGAAATTCAATCAACACGTTTACAATACACGAGGGTCTACCTATAGAGACAGATCAGAATAGCATCCTTATCATCCATATAAACGCCAACTCACCTTACAAATTGAAGCCGGAAGCAATATCCTCAGTGACGAAGACTGCCGACTACAGCGCGATTTCCACATCCAGTCTAGCCAGATATGAATATACATCTGGGGACATGCGATATTTCAAGATACCCGCAAACACCATGAGTGAGCGAGATTTTTTCCGGATGCTTGCCAACGTCTGTTCAAAACCAACAATCATGAGAAGGGACAAAATAATAAACGAGAGAAGGGAAGGGCAAAACGCACCATCTGCTTGGTAGCATCCGCGACCATCGAGCTCTTCACTCGTTGGTGCACACCCTGAAGAGCATCCATCGTCAACGTGAGGTATATCTGCAAGTTTTTCTGCAGGGCAGGGTGGAGATCCCGGAACTCCTCTGCACGTCGTGTGATCTTCGCAATGTCCCCGCTGAGAGGAATGAGGTCTGTCGACTCCAAAATCTGCGGCAGGGGAACAAAGTCAGCAACAGAAGAATAAATAAGCAAGTCAATACAAAAAACTTACATCAAGCCCAGCCTCTGGCCTTCCAGCGTTCTTCGCCTCCATCGCCTCCCGAATCCTCAGAAGTCGTACCACAGCCTCGCGCTCCCTACCGACCGCACGGTTCGCACGCTCATAATGCCTCAAAATCTCGCCTGCCGTGCGTTCGACAGCACGCGCCTTCTCCTCGGGGGTGGGTTGCGCGATAGTGTTACCCAGCGCCTGCGCCAGACAGGAGACGACGGTGGTATAGTCCTCAGCGAGGTTGTAGAGCTTGATAGCCTCTGCGATGCGGTCGTTCTCCTCTGCGTTCTGCGCTGCACGAATGAGGATTTGTGCGTGGAACTCTTGCGCGGTATTGAGATGCAGGAGGCTGGCACCTTGCTCGATGATACCAGGCTAATTTTTTTGTGCACAATTGTCAGAAACACGCGACATTGAAAGTATAAAAAAGGTACGCACGAATTTTCCGCCCTCAGGTCTGATTCCGCCAACCAACTCCTCCCATGCAGGTCCGCTGTTAGCTCCCACAATGATGCGCCTAGTCAATTCCCAAGCAATCTCAACCTGCTCTTTACCAACGCCATCGCCTTGGTCGGCGGACAAGCAGACACAATACACATACTGCATTGCCTCCTTGGCATCCATCTTGATGAATTGACGAATATAACGCCATACGAGAGTGGAAATGCTAAGCGCTGGCGGTGACGCAGGCGAGAGGGACACTGACGATAAAATAAATCTTGTCAATAACAAGAGCCAGCCGTTCAAAAAAAAAACTTACAAGGTGTCATATCCGAAGTCTCCGCACGCGTGGGTATTCTAAGGAGACCATGATAGGCCAACGCAATAGCCAAATGAACAGCTTCGATCTCCGTCTCTTGATAGTCCCAGAGCGCCGCAACGGCCCTCTCAAACTGCCCACACATCAACAACACACCGGCCCACACCCCCCTTCTTGACCCAGGCTGACCTGGCGGCCCATCAAAGTGCCTCTCGCCATATCCCAGAAGCACGTCTGCGAGAGCCCTGAGACCGCCATCTTCCTCCTCGTCCACCATGGCAAGCTGGAGCCAGAGCCAGTCTTCTGTTGTTGTTGTCACCTGAGGCACACTGCGTCGCGAGGGCTCGAGGCGGCCCATAAGCTTGTACAACGCGAGCTTGAAAGGGTCTGCTGTGGAGGAGTGCAGCATGTGTGCGTTATAAACTGATTGCAGGTGGTCACGGTGAGCTTTGGGGAGTCTGAATGAAGAGTTAGTATCTCATGTGTCAGAAATAAGATAAATCGGACGCACTTTCGGTCGGGAGATTCAAGCCATGTCTTGAATTGGGTTACGAAGGAGGCCTCGCGGTTATCAATGGCTTGTTGAAATTTCGTTGCCTCAGCAATAGCTTCCTGCACATGTCCAGTCCGGACAAGGTAGAATAGCTTGGCCCAAAGAGGTTGACCTGCAATAAGCTTTGAACAAAAATTAGAACTTGACTTGGAGCAAGATAATTAATCAAAGCACAAACCTCAATCCGGTCTTCCCATTCTCCATTCCTATAATAGCGGACCAACAAAAATGCCCTGACCCGGTTGGCGATACTTGGATCGCCTCCGAGTCTTGCTTCCATGGGTCTCGACTGCACCGTACGCTCTAAAATATCCCAATATTGTTCTTCAAGCGCCTCTCGAGCTCCATTTGCGATCTGTTTTCGCAGCGCAATGACATCACGAGAATTAGGGTCTCCAAGATATACTCGCGCGTATTTGCGCTCAAAGAGCGGGGCATTGAGAATATGTGCGCCTGCGTGTTCAACGGGTGGCAGCGCTGGAGGCTCGCCTGTGATTTTAGAGAGGACATGGAAGTTTTGAGTCATTTGAATGCCACGAGACTGTCGAATCAAAACTATAAATGAATTCGCGATATACAACAAGGGAAGACATACGTCTGTAGCAAGAGCCAGAGAAGCTTCTGTAAGAGCGTGCACGATGGGGTAGGACGTCCCTCGTAGCCGAGCGTTGTTCATTTCGGTGATGACACGGTCGTAAGCCATCATCTTGCCTTGCATTTGCAGTGTAACCGTTTGTGCAGGAGCCTACGCGAAATAGAATAGGTAAGTCAATGTCCTCAAAGATAACCAAGATACTCACGCCCAAGGTGCTCTTTCCAAGAGTACTAGCCCTCAAATCTACCACGTTGCGCTCTGTCCTAGAAACACGTCCTCCAAGCTCCTCAAAGACGTGCTTCTTTTTAGCTTCCCAGTCCCGTTGACTACGTTCCTCAAGAACGCGGTAAAACTCTTCTTGGGTCTCCTTTCGGCCCTCTTCGATCGTAGATATCAGATTTTGTTCATGAGCAATACGTAGGTAACCTGCTACATCGGTGTCCAGTAGTGGCTGGAGTGGCGAAAAGGTCGTCGATGTGTTGAGGTGGGCAATGGATTGGGAAAGTGCTGAGGCATCGACGTGGGCTTGCGCGAGAAGGTAGTTTCTAACAACCAAAAATACCTGGTCAGATACAGTAGCACGGAGGATAAAGTGCAAACTCACGCGCGGTCTGTGTCGGCTGATGTCCCTGGTTGACGCGAAACCAAACGACGCGATAACGCCTCAATTTGGTCCAAGGATAAATTCACAGATGGTAGGTCGGGCCTTGACAAATGGGAGGTCAAGTGTTTAGACGAAGTTAACAACGCTGATAGGTCCGCCATGTTGTTTCGCGATTAGTGGATGTTGCAGCCCAAATATCTCCGAGTATGTCCTTTCACACGTTCGTTAAGTTTTTCTCCGTTATGCAGAAAGATGGTGCGTCCGTGAAGAAATGACTGCAGATAAAGAGCGTTGAGTGAGTTCTAGTTATGAGTTCAAGTTCAACCCACTTGCTGATTCGCGGGCCTAATTGGCAAGAGCCACAACAACAAACAACCATATTCCACACAACTTTTGAACATTATTTACTGAGTACTGCATTCACTAGTGAGCTGTCCATTAAATGCACGATGAGAGAGCCTTGTTCGTGTTGGAATCCAGGATAAGATGGTTTTTTGTTGCGCCAGAAAATGGGCGCCAAACACATCTGCAGACTCGAAAAACAATACCACCTTGTCGATGACCTCCAGATTCAACATCCTCTTTCTTTCGAACGCCCACTTTCCTCAGGCTCAAGGTTTCCTTGTGAAGTTGTAATGCTCCCAAGGCATCGCACTACTATTCTTCCATAATATAATTCTCAACGCTCGCGTCCTCGGGGGTGACACCTACGATAATACACTGCCGCTCGAGTTGATCTATGCACGTTTAACTGCCAACTTTCCAAATTCGCAACGCGCGGACTGACACGGCTATTTTAGCTTTCATTCTCGAACCAATGTCTGAAACGCACGTAGCGATGGACGTCGATACCGACGAGAAGCCTCTCAACATTCATTATCTGCCGACCACCTATCTTCCCTCTCTCCCAACAAATCCTGAACCATATTCCGCCCACCGCTCAGCCCACACGCCTATCGTCATCGACAATGGCTCTACGAACTTGCGTTGGGGGTTTGGCACGTCGAACACACCCGCAACAGGGCTTAACGCCGTCGCCAAGTACAAAGAACGGCGGACGAACAAACCGCTGCTGTTGTTTGGGGAGGCAATTGACTCTGAGAGCGGCGCGCGAGCACAGACACGAACACCTTGGGAAGGGGATGTATTACTAAATTTCGATGCCTTGGTGAGTGGGCCACGTCGAGCCCCGGAGGAAATCTGACCCAGTCTCGTCGAGATGTAGGAAAATGCACTGGACTACGCCTTCATCAACCTTGGGATCGACACGCCGGCAGTGGACCACCCCATTCTCATGACGGAACGACTGTGTAGTCCTTTACATTCGCGAGCTTGTAAGGACCTTCCTCTGCATCCTATCATTTGTACAAGCTGATAGAATTATGCCAGTGACCTCCGAACTAATGTTCGAGCTCTATTCCGTGCCCTCCTTGACCTACTGCATTGACGGCATCATGTCCTTCTATCAGAACCACCTCCCACGGCCTGCCCAACCTTTCGCAAAAAATGGCCTGGTTGTATCCTTTAACACGGCGTCGACCTCCGTCATACCTATCCTCAGAGGCAAGGGCGTCTTAAGCTTGGCGAAACGGTAAGTCGAACTCTCCTCATGTTGTATATTTTCTGATGATCGTAATTAGAATACCTTGGGGCGCGTCCCAGTCATCTGAATACCTCCTCAAACTCATCCAACTCAAGTATCCCAATTTCCCAACACGCGTAACGACCGTCCAGACCAACGTATGCGTTTATCCTTCTTTTTACCACCATTTACTAAAATGTCTTTTAGTGGATGTTCCATAACTTTTGCGAAGTTGCCACCGACTTCAACACCCTCCTGCGCGAGCTATGCGACCCACTCAAGATGCGTGCCTCCGAAGTTGTAGTACAGTTTCCCTTCGTACTCCCAGTAACAGAGGAAAAGACAGAAGAAGAGTTAGCGAAGATAGCAGAGAAAAGGAAGGAGCAGGGCCGGAAATTGCAGGAGCTCGCGGCAAAGACGCGACTGGAAAAGGTAAACTGCAATTTTCGAGTGGCTGCTGCGTACGGAGGCTAATTACATCTTGGTTGTTGGTTTCAGTTGCTGCAGAAGGAAAACGACCTGCAGTACCTCACCTCGCTGAAGGAGAGTAAAGGCACAGAGTCAAAGCGCGAGTGGATGGTGCGTCTTCTGCACCAGGGGTTTACTCAAATCTAACCTTGGCGTAGAGTAAACTACAAGCCGAAGGACTCGACAATGAGGCAATGCTCGACGAAACAATCAAGAAACTCGACAACGACCTGAAGAAGGCACGAAAGAAAGAGGCAGGCGAGACTGAGGATGTCGCTGTACGCTCTTCATTCCTTCCTCATATTTACTTCACTTATCACCTGGAAAATAGGAGGAGCCCTCATTCCCACTCCTAGACGTCCCAGACGCAGATGTACGTGCTTCGTCTTAAATTTCCCACTTGACCACTCATAGGCACGCTAGCTTGACGAAGAACAAATCAAGGAGAAGAAGAAACAAAGACTATTAAAAGCAGGCTTCGACGCGCGTGCGCGCGCACGCAAGGAGAAAGAGCGCGAGCGGGAGGAGCGGGAGATGCAGGAGCGCCGCGAGGAGGAAGAGCGCGATATGGATCTGGGAGGCTGGTCGCGCAAGCTTCGGCAGGAACAAGAAGTATGTTTTTCTTTCTTTGTTCGTCATTGGTGAATTTTACTGGGACTAACTATGTGTGCAAGGCACTCATGACGAAGATCAAAGATCGTGCACGGAGGAAAGCAGCGCTGACGGACAGGAAGAGTGCCGCTGCTCAGGCGAGGATGAAGAATATCGCGACGCTCGCAGCGGACGACCGCGTGCCGAAGGCGAAGAAGCGGAAAGGAGGCGGAGGTGTGTCTGCCTACCTCTCTTATTTTCTTCGCTCATACCTATTCATATTTTTGAAGAGGACCTGTTCGGCGCAGACGACGCGGACTGGGCTATTTACCGCAAAATCGTGGGTTGTTCTCCTTTTACGCCTTTTTTAATTTTCCATTGACCTATTTATTTTCTCAAGAACACGGCAGCACCTTCTTCAGATGAAGAAGATGACCTCGTCCAGTTGCAAACGATAGAGCAGAAATTGCTCACACACGACCCCACCTTTACTGCGAAGCACACGCATGCGGCAATAATAACCCAGCGCTCGGCGCTCATGTCTGCATTCAGGCCTATCTACGCGGAGGGCGACATCGAAGGTAAAGATTCAATCACTATCCACCACAACAGGTCATGACTTTTTCTTTTCTTTTCTTTTCTTTTGTCTGCAGGCAACACGCGCATCCATCTCAGCACCGAGCGCTACCGTGTCTGCGAGGCGTATTTCTCGCCCGGCATGGCAGGCGTCGACTCCGCTGGGCTCGGCGAGGTCATCCAGAACCTCATCCCGTCCTTCATCCCCTCGCGCTCAAGCAGCGTGGCCCTCGACTATGCACAAGACCGCAGCGAGGTCATCCAGGTCCGTCCCCTATCTGGTTTCCTCACCTCCGACTAACCAACCTCTACACAGAACATCTTCCTCACAGGCGCTCCCTCCCTCCTACCGGGGCTTGAACCGCGCCTACGTTCCATCCTCCAATCTCTCTTACCACCGGGATCCCCCATCTCCATCATGCGCGCCGCCGACCCCGCGCTCGACGCATGGCGCGGGATGGCGGCGTTCAGCCGCACGTTCGAGTTCCGGCAGGGCACAGGGAGGGTGACCAGGGCTGAGTACCTCGAGTACGGCGGGGAGCGCATACGCAGGTGGTGGGGCGGGAACTGGAATGGGGAGTTTGACTTTGGGAAGCCTGAGCCTTCCGCAACCCCTGAATACGATCAATATCTAGACGATCCGAGTGAATTGGAGTGGTAGGTCGGGTCGGATTTTTGGAGGGTACGGAGGAGGTTGCGGGTTGGTTGGTATTGGTGCCGTTCATCATTTACTTGCCAGGCCTGCATTTCATGTGGACTGCGCAAGCTTTGTTTTCTTGTTTCTCATTCTCTGCGCTATTTTGTACTTTCAACGCAAATGTATTATGGTCTCCAACGTCATCAACCACCAGATGCAGCCTAGCCAGCTCGCAGAGAGGGGAAAAATTCGACTGAAACGACTATGGTAAATGAACAAACAGGAATCACAGATTGAGTATCCAGATTACCACATACAAAAGAACATGGGGTGAAAATGAAAAAAAAGCGAGAATGAAATATGCTTCATTGTACACAGGACGAGCTCAGCCAAGTAATGGGTGGATAATGAACGGGCATGGACGGGCATGGATGTAAGGGGGATGCTAAAGGCAAGAGGCAGGCAGGTAGGATGCCTGAGGTAAGTACCGTTTCGCCGATAGATGGATAATGGCATGCAACCGGGGTACACACAGTAATAGTAGCAGCAACGACAAAAAAGGATCCAAAATGAGGAGGAAGGGAACAGCAAGAGTAACAACACAACCACCGGCGCCACCGTACGATATATATATATGTGGAGACAAATGTTTATGTGCAGCAGCCTGGCGTTGACTGTGCTGCGGGCTGGTTGACCTTGACCGAGTCGGTGGCGCCTGATCCGGGTGCTGCGTTATCTGCTTGCGAGTCAATCAGGCGAGTCTTGATGTCCCTGTTGGCAGAATTCATGTCAGTTGCGAAGTCCAGGCCGCCAGCGACTCCACACCACGGGCTTCGAATGCAGAAGCAGAAGACTGGGGTCCATTGGCAACGAAATCAGACTTCGAACTCACCTGGCGAGAGTAAAGAATGCCTCCTCGACGCCCTCGTTCACCTTCGCGGAGGTCTCCATGAACCTAATCCCAAGCTCGTTGGCAAGCTCGCGGCCTTGCTCCTCCGTCACAGCTCGTTTGTCTGTCCAGTCAGACTTGTTGCCAATGAGGATCTTGTTCACGCCTTCCGAGGCGTGTTGCTCAATGTTCGAGTGCCATGTTCGGATGTCTGAAGTAGGTCCGGAAGCAGAGGAACAAGGTAACGATAGAGTGGTCAGCGGTGGTTTTGAGGAAATCTGGAAAGGCTTTGGCTACTCACTGTTAAACGAGCGCTCGTCTGTGACATCGTACACTAGTAGGATGCCCATAGCACCACGGTAGTAGGCAGTAGTGATTGTCCTGAACCGCTCCTGGCCTGCTGTATCCCACTGCACAATACATCACCCAAAAGCCCAAGACAAAGTCAGATACGGCACTAGCAGATGAAGATATGACGTAGACGGGGTACGCACAATCTGCAGCTTGATTCGCTTCCCGTCGAGCTCAATGGTGCGGATCTTGAAGTCGATACCAATCGTGGTGATGAACGACGGCGTCCATGCGTCGTCACAGAAACGCAGCAGCAAGCACGACTTGCCTACACCTACACAGCGCCACCCCAACACCCAGCATCAGATATTAAATCAGTCCACTGCCCGGCTTCGCAAGTAGGGCGTCCACGACAAACCGGAGTCTCCAATGAGCAGAAGCTGGAGAGATAGATGAGGTTAGCTCGGGGTGTTAGCGATATAGGGCTATATGCTTGCCTTGATGAGGAAGTCGTAGTGCGGGGGTGGCATGGCGGGGTGTGAGTGGTGGAAATGAGGTGAAAGTGGTATCTAGGGGCTGCGCGGGCTGAGGAGAGAGGCAGGTTGTAAGTCCTCCATCCCTTTTGACCTCCGCTCAACGTCTCCAAGGCACGTGGCGGTGCCCATTTCGTCCCTCCGTACTGCGCTCATCTGCCAACTATCATATCTCGGCCTTGTCAAACAAAATCACTCATGTAACTGCGGCCAAATACCAGGACATTCTGAATTTGCAACAGACCAGATTCCAGGGGACCTCTATCACCACGGACAACACATCATTAATCTATGCTCAGCTTGTCTCCGGAACATTTATCGAGTGCCCCAATCCTCACTTGCCCTCTCTCTGAAAGCGCCTGACTAGCCACGCATGAACGCTTTGGCGATATCCGTCTGGAACCTCCCAATGTACTCCAGCAAATCCCGATCCGGCAACGCGGAATGCTCGTACGCCTGCACGAGTTGCGTTCGAAGCTATCGAATGGCCCAAGGTAAAATAAATAAAAATTTAGGCATAGAAAAATACTGGAAAGGAAAACAGTTACCCTCAACAAAGCCTTCCTCTTGACCGCCGTTTTCGCGCTCTCGCTGGACTCTTCGTGTCTTGTCTGCAGCACCTCAAGTCTCTCTGCCACCCTCTTGCCTTCGGTGAGGACGTCCTGAGGAAGGTCAGCGAGTCGCGCAAGCTCTATACCTGTATGCGAGTATTTTTGGCATGCAAAGCCAGGATTAAACTAGAAAGGAAAAGGCCGACCATAATGGCTAAAATCTTCGGAGGCTCCATCCAAAATCCTAGAAATATAAGCACTTTCCTCACGCACTGAAGATGCGACATACTTGTACTGGAACGTCATCCCAAAATTGGCCGCAGTTACCCTGCTGCGCTTTAAAATGCAGACAAGATGCATTTTAGAGTGGTGCATTTTGATCATGCAGAAGTCATGAGTACCTGAACCGACAGATGCAAACTTTCAGGACGATACCATCAACACTCAAAGAGAGAAATGAAAACAGCCAAAATCCACTGACTTGATGACGGTAGGTTGTCGCGAAAGCGTCTTGGTGAGTTCAGAAAAATGCCTACGCAGACAGAGAAATACATCAGGTAGACTTCCCACCTTCAAATAAAGAGTACTTACGTCGCGAAAAATACGAAAGGCTTCCAACACCATACATCAATTCATCAGAGCAAGTCTTACCTCTCACTTACCATCAGAACGATCAACCCTTCAGCGATAGCATGCGAAATGCCCACACCTTCCCTTGGAGATGTTCCACGACCAAGCTCATCGACCAATACGAGTGATTTCCGTGTAGCCAAACCTAGAGAGAGAAGTGAGCAGAATTTATGCCGTATCAAGGATGAGTAATGACTAGGATCACGCACCCAGAATCATCGCGGACGAAGCCATCTCGCTCGCAAACGTACTGAGACTCTTTTCCATGTCGTCGTCATTTGACAACCTTGTCAACAAGGCGTCGTGTATCCTACGAGAACAAGTATGTCACGAATCAAATAGAATGGATCAAAATAATGCGAACCTGAAGCTGGCATATTCAGCAGGGACGAAGCATCCACACATGGCCATCAACGCGAGCAAGCCGACTTGACGGAGGTAAGTGCTCTTTCCTGTACGTTCCCTTCAACTTTGTACAAGACTTGCAGAGCCATCCGGTCTGGAATGCCTACCAGACATGCTACAACCAAAGTGAGTTGTCAGCAGGCTTTTTATATAAGAAGTAATTATGCTCACTTGGGACCCTGGATCAGCTGAAACGAGGAAGAATCATCGCAATATACGTCGTTCGGTACGAGTGTCCCCGCCGAATGCACCGTCTCCAAAATGGGATGTCGTCCAGATTTTATAGCCAACGTTCCTGTAAATTCTGGTCGAACTAAAATCGGACGGAATTGAACATTGTTGGCTTTAATTATTTCGAGTGAAAGGCGAACCGTAGTTGCGCACTGGAACCAAGTTTGCTCTATAGTTGTGTAGTAGGGAATGAAGGAGATACACTCACTGATAGACGCGTGCGCGAATGACCAGAGCATATCAACAAGAGCAACCTAAGTCACCAAGATATGTAAGTTGATTGAAGGGAACCGTCACCCAGTCAATGTACCGCTTCCGATGCCTTATACAATGCCCCCACATCTCCGATGATTTGTGCAATGAGATCCTGTACGATTCTAATAACAAGTTTAGTTTCTCCAAAGTGGATCGTGATATAAAACCTGAATACTTGTCGCTCAAAATTAGGGTTTCATCGAGGGCGTCCTTCATTCTCGAATTCATCTTTTTCTAAATGTCGAATTCAGCTCAGTGACGAACATTGGCTGAGGCAGCAAGGACATGGGAACACACCAATTCCATGCTCGAGAAATTCCATCTTCCTTTCTTCATCGTTACATTCACGAACCCCTTCGGCAGTTCCCCTTCCAAACTCGATTTCTTGAGGGCGAATACGAATCCCGTTTCTTGATAAACAAGCGTCAGAGGAAGACCGTGTTCTTCGGACAAAGTTCGATTGAGCTGGTAGATATCCCCGACATTTTCTTTGTAGGTTTCTCGAGCGACATCCAGTAGCCGATTGCAGTTCGCCTTGACTGCATATACGCGTGCATTTACAGCCGCCAGCCCGCCCTATGCAGCTCATGAGCCAGAAAATCGGGTTTTAAAAAACAAATGAATACACCTTGGTTGTCGCGCTTTCTTCGTTCAAATGTGCCGATACTAATTTATCGATTTTTTCTATCCTTTCATCAGAGAGCATCTGCAGTTTATTAGTTTTGATTTTGATTATCTCGTGCTCTGGAAGATAGCGGATCGCCTTACATCACAAACAATTCTGAGGAGCTGAGATTGGCAGCCTTTCAATGCTTGGCGCAGCAACGGAACATTTCTCACAACATTTCGCAAGTTGAGTATCTGTAGAATACGGTAGGAAGCCGGCTTTGAGCTGGATGTGACCCGCGCTTCGGAGGATACAAGCTTCCGAGAAATTCAGTGATTCTGTCATTGATTTTAAGGGAAAGTCGTACTGCAGCAATTAATTTGTCGAAATCCATTTTGTTTAAGGTTTTCAAAGCATCCCGAACACATGTAAATCGGTCTTCAGCGTTGATAAGTTCTATAATTCATTTTTTTGGGTTGCATATAACTCAGTGACAAAACTCTAGACGCACCTTCAACGACATCAAGCCTTGCGTCAATGGAATTTTGTACTATGTGGCATTGGTGTTAAATAGCTGAACTCCGAATTTATAGAAAATGATTTACTTGTTATAGGAGATAGTATATTGACCCTCAGCAATCTCGACGCCATTGGCGTATAAGTATGGTTGAGGATACTGATATGTGACAGAAGATCTGTCAATGGCGTCGGGTGTTTGCGTTGTCAAAAACTCACCCGAAAAGCGAATGAGTAGATTTTTTTGAGGTCATATTCCCAACGAGCTCAAGGTTACGAGCTGAGTCAGGATCTATCATCATCGTCCCTTCGACTGGGACATATCGAATTCGCAAGGATCCAGCCGCGAAACGCGTATTCATTCGGCCCTCTGCGTATTTGAACAATGCGCACGCGGATGAAAGAGCATAATATCTTCGAAAATCAAGCCATGTGTCACTCTAGAGAACGAGGAACCTTACTTGTTGGATACTGCTAGAACCGTTCCTGCTCTCTCGTCGTCTTCAACACAAAGTTGGAGAACAAACTCGAGACCTTCAACGACATTTGAATTCATGCCTGTGCTCAGACAAAAAGACTGACCTCCAGAATCGTTCCAGTATCGACGACCAACGGGCTCTATTTGTACGCCAGGAAACTCTTCGCGTATATATTCGACCAGGAGCGAAGTAGAGGTCGCCCGTTTGCCAGAAGGCGCCAACGCAGCGTCGGAAGTCGAGAGAAATGTATCGGGGATGAGCACAAGACATGGACGATGAAGATGCATTTGATGCAGAGTTTTCACGTAGGTCTGGCAATCAGCCACCTATTGCCATATGACACGTAAAAACGCGCATATATTGACGCGTTTGCTGAAAAAATTACCTGAACCAACATCACCTTGCCAGTGTCTTTGTCCAGAGCTGCGATTCCGACTTCTCGCGATACACCTCGGCCTTCAAGAACAGCTACCACATATGAAGCTTCATAGCGAACTGAGGCCGCTGTTTGAGGACGCGCTGTCGTTGGTCGAGATTGACCTGTCCGTGGGCGGCTCGATGGATCAGCTGTGGAAAATGGGCGCGATTGACCTGTCCACGGTCGGGTCGTCGGCCCCGAAGACATTTACTATAATGATTCTGAGAGCAATATAAAACTAGAAAAGGGTGGTTGTATTCAGGCAATGATAGGGAGCAAGTTATGATTCGCGTTCATGCTGAAAGAAATGAGCCGACGGTCCAAATTTAAGAGGCGCTCAAAATTATAAACTTTGTTCGGGTGACTCGCTCGTCGCCGCTTTGCAGCTAACCATGGTCAAATGTCATTCGGGGCTATTCGGGTCCCTCCACGTTCCCATCGTCGTGGAGCTCAGCGCTTCTCGACATCAAACCCCAACTTAGACACTCAGTGCGCCCTTCATCTTCCAAATTCTGTGTGTCACGGTATTAATAGTTTGCAGCTTTTTAGACCATATTAAGAATGAGACGTAGCCTCAGGAAAATCAAGCAAAATGCTGCGCGGAAAATTGGCACGGTCATCCCCCTCGCACTGCGAGATAATGAACTGTTGAAACTCTCGCCAGTCCCGGAGCTCTTGGCTTCCAACCTTCCCCCTTCGGATGACGAAATACCCCTCATTCTCAATTCTATAGCGAAAATGGAAAGGACGCTAGCCGATATTGATCAAGAACTGTCGACTGGGCCCTTGTCAACGCAAGGCTCAAAGAATCTTCGCAAGCGAAAATCCAAATACCAGGAATTCTTGCGCATACACCGATCTTTTCTCTCTCCTCTCCGGCGCCTCCCTGATGATATCCTGGCCGAAATATTCACTCGGGTAGCATACGACGAATTGACTATCTATTCCACACCACCCTGGGCAATATCGCAGACCTGTAGCGAATGGAGGACCCTTGCTTTAGATCTCCCATTGCTATGGAACTGCTTCGACGTTGTGTTTGATGAAAAACATAAAACACACTCTTATCTTCAATTCCTTGAGATGCTCTTAAATCGTTCGCGGAACGCCCCGCTTGATATTTTTATATCTGTCCGTTCCAAATTGAACTATGCTCAACATCCTACCATCGGTATCCTCACGACTCATTCTGAAAGATGGCGAAAGCTTCTTCTGCATATGTCGGGTCAAACACTCCAGGCGTTCAAAGCGATTAAAGGACATTTACATAGCCTGGAGTTGCTCACTCTGCAGCTTTATGAACCCTTTCCAGATGAGTCAATGGACATATTCGCAATTGCTCCTCAGCTTCATGGAATCGTCGTCAAAGGCACGATTCCGAATCCACTGAATATCCCTTGGACACAGATACGCTCTTACCGGGACAATTTTCGAAATGCAAATATGAGGGACACAATTTTAACTTCGTCCTCCTCGCTAGAAACCCTTGACTTCGACTGTCAAGACAATCGCGACTTCTTTATTGTAAATTTGTTGCCCATTTTTCCATCAGTCCACTTAGAAGAGCTATATCGGCTCTCCATTGGATTTCCACCATCCCTTTCTGCTAGCGAAGCGCTCCCCAGACAATTTCTTGATGGTCTGACCTTACCAGCTTTGGATGAACTGCGGCTCGCCAATTATTACGGTCAAATTGAGCCTTCTGTCAAATCTTTAATCAGACGATCGCATGCAACATTGACAAAGTTAGAGCTATCGTCTCCCTCGGGATCAACACAACTGAACTTGCCTGGAACTCTCACCTCAATCCTAGGATCTGTGCCACAGCTTGCCGAATTAATCACAACATTGCCGAATTACGACGACCTTGCAAACCTCGTCGACATATCGGATCCGCAAACAAGCCTTGTCCCGTTTCTCCAAAAGCTTGTTTTGTACATACCGTCAGGCATTAATGATGGCAACGAATTTGAAGAATTGATGGCTACTCTCATCACCTCCAGATGCGAAACAACTTTTCGCTTGGTCTTCTATGACTTAACTCAATGTCTCTCAACGCGCGAGCATCTCGAAATACTTCACCGGAATCTACATTGAACAAAGACTTAGTAACGGAAGAAAGGTTCGACGACTTGGCAATTTTACGGTCTCGGTTCAGAAAACAGCTCTATCAAATGTCAATCTGCATCTCCGTGGCGAGTCGGAAACCATTGAAGGCCAATTACCCTGGCGCCGATGGAATTTCTCGTCAAGCCTTGGAATTGTTCAATGAAATTGATGCATTTGAATTTGCGAATGTTGCAGAATTGCATGTGAGTTCTTTCAACTCTATAGTAATTTGAAGCTCATGAGTCAAATGCAGGTATCGCAATTGCACCATCTGCTGTACCACGTATCCCGTATAATAGGAAAATCAGCTCTCGCGAACCAGGAAGAATTGATATATCCCTGGAAGGCAAAAGCAGAGGCGATACTCGATAAATGGAACCCACTGTTGATCGAAGACCTTCCAAGCCGTCGCTGGGCTTTCCAAGGCTTTCAGTCAATTGTTTGCAATCCCATAAAATATGGTGAGCACGACAGTGAGATTCCAGATTCCAGAGTATAGTAAATTTTGACGTTTTGATAGCCTTCCAATTGGATGAAAACTTGTCCCTCAAGAAGATTTACGGCACGCAATTCTATGGTGACAAATATGACGAACATACCTGGTCAACATTATTTCCCAGCAATTTACGGTGTATAGATTAAGTCCCCTCACCCTCACTTGCTTTAATTTGTAACTAGTTGTTTCCAATATGCAAAGTCCGCTGGAGAGAGTGTTGGTTTTCCATTTCCTGTGTTGTATATTCCAAACGATGCTCCTTTGAAGAAAAATCCTCTGCATTCCATGAGAACTCGCAAAGAAAGACACCAACTGGCAAAGTAAACTTACCCAGCAGGAGCACTAGACAAAGCACTTGAATCTACGACTGACGGGTATACCCAGTTTCGGCCCCCTTCCGCAAAACCCAGTAAATACGACGTTGAGTTCCCGATGATTGTCAGTCTGACTGGTTCAGTAGCAGTCTTGAGAGCAATGTATTGAACCTATATTTGTAAGGTTAGCGGTGTTAAATAAGAGATGAGAACAAGCGACTTGCCGTAGTTATAGTTGCATTCGTTGTCGTTAAAGCCCAAGGTCCAACCTGCGAAGCCTGTACAATGGTCCGGATGACGATGAACCGACCCGTGCTGTCGCCTTGCCCTCCCGTTATTCCGATTTCATTGTGCAACATATCACCATAGTAGATTGTCACACCAGCTTCGGTCAAATTATCTCTGGGATCGAATTCGAGTTCTGTCTCGAAAGATTCGCCATAACTTGTTTGCTTCCGTAGTATAAGGGCAGAGCTATCTCTGTCACCAGGAGCGTAAGAGTTTCCTAACAGCCGAAGGTACCCGTGGCGAGCTATAAGAGAATGGAAAGCTTTATACGGTGTTCGCACAAAGTAGAAATAATGATCGAGTTGATGGGTGTCAAATGTGTTTAGATAGGTCTGTACGGGAGCATTTTCTGGCAGATGTGTAGACTGAGGTGTGTCGGCGATCGTCGTAGACAGTGGTTTTCCATGATTGAATACAGGCCACCCAGATTCCCAGGTAACAGGAAAAAGAAACGTCTCTCTCCCTGTTCATAATGCCTTGTCAAAATCAACACACTTCGCAACAAAAGTCAGATGACTCACCTAGTTGTATGTGACTGAAGTTCCCATCCTGTGGCCGCACACCCAAAGCAACACCCCACCAATTTCCGTCGTTAGCTTGAACGATATCTGCATGACCTGTGTCCTGTGTAGGCAAGGATAAATTAGCCCCGTTGAACAGAATGGGATTGTTTGGGTTATTCTCCCATGGGCCGGATGGCGAAGGGCTACGTTGAATTGTTGCCCGATGATGAATGTCAGTCCCACCTCGAAGAAAATTAACGGACAGCCAAAAGAGTTTGGGTATGCGCGTACCTTCAGCAATTAAGAGGTAGTATGTTGAGTTGATCAGGTAAATATGAGGCCCTTCAGGGCGAGCCGACGAATTGTGAGGAAGAGTTCCATCGAAAATATCGACCGCGGGCGTTAACGAATTTCCAGTGGTAAGATTGATTTTATTTTGCCAAATACCTACAAATGTCTTTGATCAATTTGAAGCTTCAGTGAACAGTTAGCTAATATATGACAAACTATAGATCTTGTCAATAGCATTGTTGATCCCGGACCATGTGCAGTATACCTTAATCAAAATGGTTTATGAGACGGTAAACTGTAGAGGTCTGCTAAAATTTACGTCTCCATTTATGTCCCAAAAAAGATCAGTGTCATAACCAAGAGTATCTAGTTGCGAAAGCTGAATACAACCCGTTTCGATAGGCAGATTTTTGTGGCTTACCAAAATAAATAGGATCACTCCAGTTATTGGAAAATATATCATTTGTCTTGACGTAGAATGATCTTGGAAATTTTTAAGCTCATCTGAGTACCATGCCATAGGAAGTTAATCACCTCTTCACTATCATTGTAGCAGAAGAATCGACGCACTGGTATAAACATATCTTGTGGTAGAAGTCAAGTAAAATGTCCCATCATGATATCGAAGGCCAGGAGCCCAAGACCCAGCATCCGACGGAGTTCCAAAGAGGCTAAGTTGAGAGGGTCGGTTCAGAGCGTGTCCAATCAAGGTCCAATTGGCTAAGTCCGTGCTGTGATATATGGGATGACCAGGAAAATATTCGAATGTCGAGGTCGCAATAAAATAATCGCTATCAACGCGAAGTATTGTTGGATCTGGATTCCATCCAGGGAGGATCGGGTTCATCAAAGCATAAGTAAGTGCTGAACAGTGAATCGCGTCAGAGTTTTTCATGGAGCTCATGTTTGCGAATGTGAACTCACAAGGAAAGATGGAGCCAGAGAAAATGGCACCACAAATCCTGGCCAACCGCATGCTGATTCAGAAGGATCGTCTGCGTAATAAAGTAGAGGCGCGATTTTTTACCAGTTGTTTTATGGCAAACAATGTCACTGAGTGGTCCGGATTGCATCATATGACTATCCTCGCGCACAGTAGAGTTCATTCGCTTACGGTCGGTCCCCTAACCATGTTGAAAGCGGTCCGGTAGTCAAAGAGTGGCCTATAAATAATGCTGAGCGTTTAGTAAAAGCCTCATGATACGGCGTTAGGTCGAATGTTCAACGAAAGATGGTCGAAATCAAGTATATTGTTGACTACAGAGTACAAGGAGTCGGGCGTGCGATGCGTTAAGGCGGTCGTGGTTTGCCTATCTGGGAAGTGCGCGACTGCCCCTCCGAAGCTCGCACAAAGAACAAGGATCATAAAAGTGAATGTAAAGGTGCGATGACAATGGTCGAAAAGCAAGGGAATGAGCGCTGGCGGTATATCAAGGGTCAACGACCATGGGGTCGTCCTCGGCAGTCGAACCAGCTTCCAGCGCCTCTCGCTCCAGAACAGCAGGAGGTGGTTCTTCTTGGTCGACGTAGCACCCTATCGAAGGATTCCAGACATACTCATGTCGGAGCAGCCCAGTGAGCACTTTATACGCATAGCTGTCGGCATATGGGACACCTGTCCGTGGATCCAGATAGTGAGCCTGTCGCCCTGTAATCAGGCAAGTTTGTCGTGGTCGTGCTATTCAAGAGTTTAGCCCTCGGAGTGGTATGAAGATGTGAAACATTTGCTTACACAGTGGACGTCCTTTCCCAACAAACACCTTGATTTCGTCCCACTTAACGTGATCGCCAAACATCGCTTGCATAGTTTCGGCCCAGGTAGGTTTCGCTGTACCTCGTTGCTGAGCTAACTCATGGACAATGTAGTTTTTCGTCACTGTTTGTAGTCGATATTCCGGTTCCGGAGGTGTTGATTCTGCGGTCGTTGGCGGTTTCACTGTTATATCACCAGGAGCAGATGTCGGCTGCGAAGATGATGGAGCTTGTGAATTTGTTGTGGTAGTCGGCGCCGTAGGCTGATAATAAGGCGTGTGTGGAGAAAGTGGTGGAGGCCACATAGGAAAGGCTGAGAATGTGGGATCCATGTAGGGTTGATAAGGTAAATATGGCGTGGTTGGCGTGGTTGTTGGAGTTGTATTAGGTTGTATTGTAGTACTAGACGTTGAAGCAATCGTCGAAATCATGGTAGTACCGCCAGCATAACTGTACGTCGTAGGTGTGAACAAGCTGCCTGGCGGTCCATAGATACTTCGATAGAGCGAAGCTGAGATTTGGGGAATTGTCGCAGCTGGCGCAGGCGGGGCAGGTAAAGGAATAACGGCGACTTTGATTTCTTCCGCTTTACTGGTCCATCTAAGCAGTGGACCTGTAACAGCTGTTCGTATGACTCGGGCGCGCTTTCGCTTTTCAGCCTCGTTTTTGAGATAGTCTCGGTGCTCCACAATATTCCCTTCCTCAGTATCCAGAGCTGAAGCAATGAGTTCCGCTTGAGTATATCTCTTTGTTTCGATCTTTGCTTTCTTCGGTTGAGAGGCCTGGAAAACATTGAGCAGGCGACAACAAGCTACATTTACAACACTACTAACCTTTTTCGCTTCAGATTGCTTAAGTCTCGTTACTGTTGCGGAAGTATTTAGAACGGTGTGCTTCCGTTTGCTGGTCCTCTGCTTGTCGACCGTCACTTGTGTGCCTTCGACGGTCCATAAAGCTATTGAAGCTTCCGAAGAAACGCGCGGGGTTTTGGGTTTCGTTTTTGGTTTGGTAGTGGTTGAGACTTGGATATCGGGATTGAATGAAGATTTATGCTTTGCATGAGCAGCAGCGGTTATCTTCTCTAGTCGCGTACGCGCTGCCTACATATCAATATTAGTCTCGTCCGAGAATATATTCAAAGCGTAACGCACCTTTTTGACCCTTCTCTCCTCAATGACGACTTCACTTTCACCAGCTTCTTCTACTGCCTTTTCTGCCTCTTCGTCTGTACTCTCGAAGTCGGAGCCAAAGATATCCTCCTCAACTAGAATTCAAAAGCATTCTGTGTGAGTAAGAAAGCGAGATTCAGGACATGCTTTGTGACAGAATGTGTACCTTTGTCGTCCACAAAGTCAATATCATCATCTATATCCTTGTTTAAATCTTCCAACGCCATTTCAGCTAAAGCAGCCTCCATCCTGGAGCATATGTCAACGAGCACGAACATAAAAAGTAAGATTGCAGCGCACCGATTTCCGGCTGTGCTTCGCTTTGGGCGTCGTGTAACCAGCATTTCAGCTGGACCATCTGCAATTGAGTCATGCATGTCGGAGAAAGAGCAAAGCTTGACTATTCAGGACGGTCAAAGGATGGAAAATATATGGTGTCGAGGCGCAAAGACTCGTTTGACTCCGACGACTCCGAGGATGCCACCCAGTCACATGATCACAACCTGACCTAATTTTAAGGCTCGCCTTTTAGTTATTTATGGGGTCTGGCAACGCCGGCTAGAAAAGTGTGACAGAAAAAGTGGACACGACCGAATTTGGAATCAGCACTTTCCCACCGCTTATCTCTCACCTTGATCATAACAAGCCGGCGCATCGACGTACATCTCTGTCCATCCACATCACTTGAAGACTGTTACTGTATTGGATTATATGTAAGGAAGTACTATGCATAATTAAGAACAAGAATATAACAAATTATAAGGAAGATTAACGAAATAATAGGTAAAGAATTGCCGTCTTAATCTTGGACGAGTTCCATGAGATCTGCATCCTGTACGTCTTCTGCCTCCTCCCAGTCCATTTCTGCAGAGACAAGACATGCACTAGAATCAATTCCACTGATTCCATGCACATACAAGGTCCAAGGAGTTTGGTGGTACTGTGTCACAGCCACGATTAGCTGGACTAGAATATCATCTGTCTTCATCTTGGATGCCAGTCTATCTGCGCCTTCATTTCTGACACGGTTTTCCTTTTTGTGTTTGCTTTTAGGCCTGCCTGAAGGGCAGTAATGTTGAGTTCGAGCTCAAGTTTATCAAGACAACTCTCAGCTTCGGCAATCTTCTCTTGACGCGACGCGCTCCTTCTGGCCAGGTATACGAGCGTGTTCCATATGACTTGAGTCCTTTAGCTTTCTTAGATAATTTTGCACCGTTTCTTTGCCCGCATAGCCTCCTTTTTTTTATTCCTGAGCTTCTTTACTGTTTCCGTGAGTTTTGTTGTCTTCACAGAGATTTCTTGCTGAAGCGCTTCCAGTTTCGCCAGGGATATTGAAATTAGAGGTGACCGGGGCGCTGATGGCAGTTCCGAGGCATTTTTCACATTTTTTCTCGTGTTTATTGCATCCATATAGTTATATGATTCCTCTGGAGGATTTCTGCGTCCTTGAAGCATGTTTGACGAGAAAAAGTGCAATACGAAGAGGAGGAGGATGCATACTGTACCATTTCGAATGGTTCGGCCGTCCCGTGTCCCAAGGCTAGTGGCTATGGCCGAAATCGGTCACTTGTCCCATGTCCCAACGTCGTTGGCCACCACTTCAAAATGTCCCAGTCAGAAAATCGATTTTTTTCCTGAAAAATTCGTCTGAAATTTGCACTTGGCCGAAATTTTTGGCCGAAATTTTGGCTCTGTCCTAGGTCCTCGTCTGGGTGGCCAGTATCAAAATTTTGGCCACTTTGTCCCATGTCCCACTCCCGGCCGAACCATTTGAAATGGTACAGTATTGGCCACTCATGAATATTTTGATGGTGGTGATTTCCTTATGCGGATACATTTCGCCCTCTTCACGGCGTCGAATGTTTTTCGCATTGAGTAGCCTCCTCTGCTTCGTTTTTTGCAAAATAAAATTCTGTTTTATGTATTTAAGGAGTATCCAATTGATTTCTTTCGTGCAGAATTTTGCATACTGTCCTAGATAATGAGATATGGGCATGCAGTCGGCAGTTTTGAGCGAACCAAGAAGTTTAAAAAAATTCTGCACGAAAGAATCTTTTTAAACTATTGAACTGATTCTATCCAACATAAAAAAGTCACACTCAGAGTGTTGTGCAAGTCCGTATAGCTTGTGGCCATTTTGCATCGATGTGTCGGAGTTTAAATCTGGCAGGGATTGCCAGACCCCATTATTTATTTATTTAATTTTGTCTCAACAACACCCGTATCGAGCCAATTTTAGACACCCGGCGCTTCCTCCACCCGTTCCCATCTCACCTTCAAGTTTAGAGATATCGATAAGTATTAGCCCCTGGGAGATAAGAAAGAACCTCAAAGTGGATGGATTATACTTTCCCTCATCATATGGACGTGAAGCCTTGTATTCAAGCCCCAACTTGACATTCTCCAACTCTCACCCATAAACAATCAGCCCCGCAATGTCTTCATCCACCGTCAACCTCACCAACTTCGCTCCTCGAGACTTCCGAGGATATGGACGAAACCCTCCGAACCCCAATTGGCCCAATGGTGCAAAGATTGCTGTCAACTTCGTCATTAACTACGAAGAAGGCGGCGAAAACACACTCGACAATGGAGACGCTCAGGCAGAGGCAATGCTTCAGGAAGTTGGACCTGTACGTTTTCCGTCTCTCTCTCTCGGTGATTTTTTGCTAAAACCAAAGCATGTGCCGTCAAGAAAATCGGCTTACAAGGCGAGCGCGATATTCCGATGGAGACCCAGTTCGAATATGGTTCACGCCGTGGTATGTGGCGCCTCCTCAACTTGTTCGAGAAGCATAAAATGGCGATCACTGTCTATGCCGTTGGGAAGGCCTACGAGCAACAACCGTGTGTTACATATTTCCATCTTCTGCGCCATATTATTCAATACATTCTTGTACTCTCTCAGTGAGATTGCCAAAGCAGTCGAGGAAGGCGGCCACGAAACAGCCTCCCACTGCTATCGCTGGATTGACTACACCATTATGGATGCCGAAAGCGAGGAAAAGCTCATCCGCCAAGCAGTTGAATCTTACAAGAAAACCAGCCCGACAGGTAGAGTGCCAGTTGGGTGGTACTACGGTCGACCTTCACCTCGCAGCCGTGCCCTAATCTCCAAAGTCTATCGCGAACTCGGTTTAGAGCTCCTCTATCAGGCAGACACATGTGCGTTAAAATTTCAATCAATATTAGTTGCGTCTTTAACGACGATGATATTTGTAGACGCCGACGACCTTCCATACTGGATCCCTGATCCTATTGTTGGAGCTTCGGAGGGTCTCCTGATGATGCCCTATACATACGACTGCAATGACTTTAAATTCTTCGTCGCCCCAGGATTCGGATCCTCGATGGCGTATTTCGAACATGCGAAGAACGCGTTTGATACCCTGTACGAGGAAGGACAAGAGGGACATCCATCCTATCTCACAGTTGCTCTGCATGCTCGAGTGATCGGTCGTCCTGGACGGTTCCCAGCTATCAAACAGGTGTGTTCGCAAGGCATGTTGTGTTTCATCGGTCTTTAAACATATTCTTTCTCAGTTTGTCGAATATATTTCGAAGAAGCCTGATGTATGGGTTGCCACGCGTGAGCAGATTGCGAGGCATTGGAAGGCGCAGTATCCCTATCAGCCCGCTAGCGCCCAGGCTTAGTCCTGAATTTTTCGAATTCCCCGCATGTAATTATGTTGAGCACACGCTTATGAATTGACCGTATCTTTGCTCCAACTTTCCGCTTCTCGGCTCGCAATACTTAGAAAGGAGAGAAAATTAACACCTTACGAAGCATTCCAAATTGTTATCTTTCTAACTGACTGGTAAGTTCTTTCCCACTTGGGCATATCTCTTATCCTGGGACTCGTTCATGAATGTTTGCAGCGTTATCTCCGGTCTAGGGATCCCTGCGACCGCATATTTTCTAGATCCTGGGTGCCAAAGTTACTAGTAATGACGGTATGTCGTAGATCTCCTCTCCCACCGAGTTTAAATTTGAACTTTGTCGCTAAATTTGTATACATATAACTACAGGCCTTCCGCGATCCGAACCCATTGCCCCTTATCATGGCTACCAAGTTCATTAGTCGCTGCAAGCAGAAGATCATTATTCAGTCTGCCGCCAACGACGCCAATGAAGATCTCTTACCCACTCCTATGGAACAACGTACTTGGACCTGGTGGAATTACAGTTCCCTCTGGGCAGGACAGTCGTTTGATGCTACTTGGGTATGTCGTATGTGCTGTCTTGTGTACTTATTTCAGCTTATCCAAATGCTGTTTCAGTGGAATGTAGGCTGTACGTCAAATATGTTTTTCTACCAGTTCTTTCCTTGAGGTTAATCGTTGACTTAGCCTCGTTGATTGGAGTGGGCCTCACTGTGCCTCAAACAGTCGCCCCGGTATTAATTGGATGTTTACTTCTCGGATGTGCGGCTGTGTATGTCTCTACGTTCTGTAATATTCGAGAACAGCGTCTCACAAGCTTTCCATCGCCATAGGTTGAATGCCTCCTTTGGTGCGCATTATCATGTTGGATTCCCTGCGATGATTCGGTAATTGCACCTGTTCACTTTTCCGTTTATTCTGTTGATGGCAACGTTGTAAACAGCCCAACATTTGGTGTTGTTGGATCAAAATGGTTCGTTGGTTTACGTGGCCTAGTTGGAATCGTACGCGCCGTCATTTTTGCACTATTATAACCTCGTTCTGACCTGCGCCACAGATTTGGTAGTAAGTATCAATGCCATATTTCCTGGTGATCTATCTGAACGACGGATAATCAGTGCGGTGCAGGTGTATTATTGTGGACAACTTATGGGTGTTATGTTTCTCTGCGTGTTTGGCGCATCATATAGGGATTGGGATCCTCCCGTTCCTGCCTCTGCTGGAACTGATGCTAAAACTATACTCCTTTGTAAGCCTTCTAATCTCAAGTATTGTCAGGACTGTGTACTCAAAGCGATCCAGATTTCCTGTCTTGGACAATTGCATTTCCGTTAACTTTGATCCACCCGTCCAAACTACGAAGCGTCTTCATGACAAGGGCACTTTTTGGAGGCAGCGCATTCTTCGCCATGTTCAGTAAGCTTGCCTTTAGACTGTCAAGGATTGTGAGTTCGGAAATCCTAAGTTTCTTTGACAGTCTGGTGTACAACTCTGGGTCAACGAGATCCTGAGGGATTCAAAGGCTTTAGTGTCCTCCAGACTAACCCAATATCAGGTTCTGCCCTCGGCTGGGCTATCCTGAGCGGCATCAACTCGATCCTTGGAACCACCGCCCCAATGGTCACTAACCAGTCTGATGTCTCTCGCTACGCTAGAACGCCGAGGCAGGCTGGTTGGCCGCAGGGATTTACTATGTTCACGACGAAGACAATCATGTCTTTCTTGAGTATCGTCGCTACTGCGTCTCTTCAATCACGCTATGGTGGTATCCCACTATGGAATATTTGGGACCAACTGCATCTTCTGCTTGATGAGAATTGGAACGCTAAAACTCGCTTTGGATGGTACGTGCCATCTCCAACTTCAGTATGACGAAAACTCTTATTATTGGGGCAGCTTCGTCATTGCTCTCGGTGTTTCTTACTCTATCATGGTCACCAACGCCTACTGCAATGCGATTCCCTTCGGTGCTGATATTGCTGCTATCTTCCCAAGTGAGCGATACCCTGACGCGGCTAAGCTTACATTATTGATGCGTATTCTCTCTAGGATACTTCAGTTCGTCATTCAGCTCTGTGGACCCCACACCAAACTGATATTTGGCAGATATTGTCCGCGGTCAAATCTTTATCGCGTTTATCTCATTGCCTGTCCTTCCTTGGCAGATTCTGTAAGTTCGTGTTTACCAGAATCAACCTATGTCTTATTAAAATTAAAATCTTTCTTCTAGTACCAATGCCGAAGCATGTACGTCCATTTCTACCACATTTTGTTGTACTCTACAGTAGAGCTCATCGATTATATCCAGTTTTAACATTCTTGGGAAGCTACACATTCCTGATGGGTGCGTTACTTGGGTGCCAGTGGGGTGACTTCATTATCCGCAAAGGGAATTAGTGAGTACGCACCTCGAAATTGGATCTTCAAGTATCTGATCCTTTTCCCTCTTCAGTCATGTCCCTTCAATGTATGATTACGGAAAGGACTGCATTTATATGTACACCAAGGGGTACAACTGGAGAGGATTCGCCTCTTGGGCTGTGTCATTCTGCATCATTTTCCCGGGCCTCATCGCTGCATATATTCCAGACAAAATGGGCGCCGCTCCGAAGCGAATCTACAGCATGGTTCGTTCATTTAAATATTCCTCCAGTCCCTTTCTAATAATGCATGGCAGGGATGGATTATCAGTGTCTCCCTTTCAATGCTATGCTACATCGTTATCAACAAACTCTTTGCAGTACCTTTAGTTCCGGAGGAACATGCTGGTTCACCAGAACTCGAGAGGTGGCTAGGAATGAGTCCGAATCATGGTACGTGGGCTCCTTATCCGACATAGTGCCAATGCTGATTTGAACCATTCAGGTTTCTTCCCAGGAGACACCATCGAAAATGCCAATACCGCGTCAGTTGACTCATCGTCTATCTCAGAGAGCGAGAAAGCGACAGATACTATCGTGCACTCTTTTCCTGTATGAATCATGACCCTGGTATATCTTTGGTTTTCTGTGTAATTTACAATGTACTTAAGTCTCCCGTAGGCATACTCCGAAATGCATGCGTGTGCCACCGCTTGCCAGTGGCCATGGTGGCTCGCGCTTTCGCATTTGCTATATAATCGCTATATAAGATGTCTCCCCCTTCCCCTTCTTCTTTGTGTTCTCATCTTTTGTATCTCCCACAGCTCGATTTGTCAGATTTTTCTCGTGTTCTCATCTTTTGTAGAGTCTCACACAGCTCGATAGGCTATGCCTAGAGCCAATTTTTCCGACGAAAAATACATTTTCGCGTTTTCCACCCAACTCACGGACTCCTGTCTCATCACACGCCTGTGCACCGCTGTCAGTCTTCTTTCTTCCTTTTCCCTTTCTTCCTTTCTTTGTTTCATCCTCTCGGAGGCCGGCATAGACGAGGATTTGGTACCGAAAATGATTCCTTCCCGTGAAAGTTTTTCAACATACTACGAGCAAGGGGTAGCTAATTAACGACGCGTCGAGGCGCGTGGAAACGAAACGTGACATGACCAAAATGCTTACGAACCATGCGCGTTTACTAACCGTTTAGGAACAGACTAAGATAGATGCCTCCAGGAACCGCCACCCCTTATGTAAGCGTGTCCTTGGCGCCAAGAGCGGCGAAATGTTTGGTTGGAAAAAATTCTGAAATTTCTTTTGGTAGGAAATGCATTAAAAACCACTTTAGAGAACATGGATTTTTTTGAGATATATTGAGCCATTTTAGAAGATAAAAAGTACCCCCCATAGCTTTACTTCAACCCGTAAATCACTCAGAATGCATAGCGCGCCCATCTAAGCTCTAGCGCGGTACCCGTTGATGGGCGCGCAGCGTATGCGCGATGCTAGCCGACAAATCACATGACTAAAAGTGCCTCAAATGGATCACATGCTGCATTATGTAAGCGGCGAAATGTGCGGCTCAAGATTTGGACGAACTTTTCTATCCACTTATTTGGCTTGATCAATATGCTTACATAAGGGATGGCGGTTCCTGGAGGCATCTATCTTACAATGTACTCAACGATGGAAAATTGATGTGCCCCTACAACTGCGGTGGCTTGTAGGGATATTGCGATGCCCAATGCCTCGCAATGCCCTCTCTTGTTGCTACCCATACATCTGGTTTGCTCTTGATGTACTCGACGAACTAAAACATGAACGATGAATCAACGATGAATAAAATGTGGGGCAAAATTTCACGAGAAACAAACCTGTTTAATCGCTGGGAAACGACCTGGTCTGCCTAGCATTCGGGCATGCAGAGCGATTGACATGAATGAAGGTTGTCCATTTTGCCCCTCCTCATAAAGAGTATCTGCCACCACGTTATGAGTCCAAGATCCTGAGCCAGCGAGCATCAAGTACCAAACGCATTCTTGATATGCTCATAATATGCCATGGAAGAAGCAAATCCAGGCGCAATGAAAAACTTGAAGTCATTGGCGTCGTAAGTGTACGGCACCAAAAGAAGACCTTCCTCAGGACCAGTGATTGGATTTGGAATCCAGTAAGGTAAATCGTCTGCATCTATAATTTGCGGAATAAATCAGAAATAAGAAAGGAGGAAAAACTCATACATACAAGTATCAGACTGGTACAGCAACTCTAACCCAAGTTCTTTATAAACCTTGCACAAGAGCGCTCGACTGCGTGGTGACGGACGTCCATAATACCATCCTACTGGCACTCTGCCTGAGGGACTGGTTCTGCGGTAGGATTCAATGGCCTGACGAATCAGTTTTTCCTCTTCTTCGGCGTCCATCTTGGTATAATTGATCCAACGATAACAGTGCGAGGCGGTCTCGTGCCCCGCCTCTTCGCAAGCCTTCGCAATATCCCTAGAAAAACATTAGCATTAATCAGGTAATTTTGTTAATGAGAATACACACGGATTTGCCTCATACGCCTTTCCGACTGCGTAAATCGTGATATGCATGTCGTGCTTCTCGAAGAGGTTCAACAGACGCCACATCCCTCTTCGCGAGCCATATTCGAACTGACTTTCCATAGGGAGATCACGCATACCAACCAGAGGTGGTTTCTAGTGCCCAACAATTAGTTGTAGAAAGACCACTAAACAAATTGCGTACCGGTCCTGTCTCCTGTAAATTCGACTCCGCTTGTGCATCCCCGTTATCGAGGGTATTCTCGCCTCCTTCCTCGTAGTTGATCACGAAGTTCACCGCGATCTTAGCGCCATTCGGCCAGTTGGGGTTCGGAGGAAACCGACCATAACCAATCAAGTCGCGTGGAGGATAGTTAGTGAGAGATATTGTGGTCGACATATATGCGGGCTCTTTCGCTGGATGCGCTATTAGAACTTGAATGCGTCAGGTTAAATCGTCCACGGGAGAAGTCTTTCAATTAGTCATCCTTAGGAAGTGAGATCCATGTGAATTGACACCATGAATCCCATGATACAATTTGAATGATAGGCTGATAAGAAAATGAGGCTTACGAAGCCACGGCATGTTTAACGCCTGATCAAGCTGTATTTCCACGAATTTGAACATACTCCCATGCAGGTTTAAATTCTTTATTAGTACATACATATCTAGATTTGAGTTTAAATTCACTGTCAAACCACTTTATCCGAAATGTTGGGGCCTCTCAAATCAAATTTCGTAATCAACGCAATCCTATCTTCGGGCATTGAATATTGATCCCAAAAGGCAATAGAATTACCCGATTAGGTATCACTCTATTTTCCATGGCTCGTCTGTGGGGTTTCATCCGGAGCGGCAAGTTCTTGGTTCAGATGGATTGTATCTTAAAAGAAATACCAAATGAGCCATGGTAACTTGCAACATCAGGGAATTGGGAAACTCTCTTACATCCGATAGCGTTGTCCGGGAACGGTCCGTAGAAACGAGAGCGATCTATGGAACGTCAATGAAGCCTAAGGAAATGAAATTACGAACACAGAATGCTTGCCATATTTGAAAAATGGCTGCCCTTTGCGCAACTTATCAACGAGGTCAAGGTTTGACGTGAAATACCGACCAAAGGCAACGGCGTCGTGATCGCCCTACGCATCAAGGTAAATGAGTATGAAACCGAATCATCATTCGGAGAAGACAAAGAAACGCACTCTCTCAATACCTTCCCAGCAATTGTTATAATTGTATCCACCGGCGACAATGCAAGGTGTGTCTTCAAGTGCTTCGCGGAATGGGCGCAGCGTAAGCTGGTCTTCAGTGAACCCGGGGAGTTCTTTCTCCGCATCGCTGGAAGATAGATCTTTCAGTTTATCTTGTTGTGTGCGCACTTCATCAAATCCTGTGCGAGATATACAAGTTAGATTGGTTGACTCCAAATGAATAAACATCAGGCGTACGAGGTTCGACAAGATGAACATATGCAACCTTCAGCCGGGAGAGCTCTCTGCAGAGATACGTCCATTGGTAGAGACGCTCTTTGCCGCGTGTTTGGTTGAAGAAACCAAATGGACTAGAAATCGTGCTTTGAGTACGCCATAACGTCAGGCGCTCAGAAAACGTACGAAAGGCGCACTGCAACACGGTCAAAGCCAATGACGTTTCCGATTTCGGAGGTAATTTCTAGGAGAAATCGACATCGGTTTTCCGGGCTGCCTCCATATGGATCCGTGCGTATGTTGATATTGCTATGCAGAAATTGCTCGGGGAGATACCTTTGTTGTTCAAATTATTATCAATGACGTATTCGTCGACTTAGAGAAGGAAAGATGAAGGAAATGGACGTACCCATTCGCTCCATGCACTTCAATACCATCGAACCCAGCCTCCCTGGCAGCCTTCGAGGCGTCTACAAATTCCTTCTTTACCATATCAATATCCTCCTGAGTCATCTCCTTTGGAGTCTCATAATCAATGGAAGGGACATCATTCCAACGATATTGAGACTCGGTAATGCGTACTGCGGATGCGGAGAGAGTCTGCATGCCCGTCACGCAAGAGTGCGTGTTCCGCCCTTGATGCCACACTAGAAATTGAAACCTTGAGTTTAATGGTGATATGTAACAAAGTTGGACATACATTGCATGACGAAGACACCGCCTTTTGCATGAACGCCATCGACAACTCTCTTCCACCCTGCGACCTGCTCATCCGTAAATATACCCGGAACGCCTGGCAATCCTGAGGCTTGCAAGCTAATGGGGCTGTATATTCCGATGTCATTATGATTTTATCCGATTTTGAGATACTTGGAGGCATTTCAGAGCACGAAAATACTCACGTCGCTTCGGAAATCAATAGTCCTCCGTCTGTAGCGCACCTGTTGTAGTATTCGACGCCGAGGTCATCCGGGTACCACGTCCTTTCGTATATCTGGGATTGAGTTCCTCTGTTGCGCGTCAAAGGTGCTAGCACAACGCTATCCAAAGATTCAGTAAACTCTGAGCAGTACTTGGCCAGCACACGCACCGATGCTTCAGTTTGAACGCGCCAAATGTGGCGGAAGCAAACAGCTTGGACTGCTCCGTGGAGAAAGACATGGAGAAAGATATAACTGGGCAATATGTCTGGGTCTGGCTCCGATATCGGACAAGATTTTAGAGGAGACATCGTGTGAGCGTAGGATAAACAATAATGAATGCATTAGAATAGCAGCAACTGGGGAAAGGGAAGGAGCGTTTATTCAAATTGGGACCGTCACGTCATAAACAGACCGATAAGATAGCCGTTTCGATCTCCGCTCATATGCAGACATCGCGACGGCGCGGCGAACTTGTTCTTCTCCAGACTCCAGGCACACGCAACTTACAAATATGCGTCCTAATCATGGAGGTCTTCACAAGCCTATCTGTTATCTCTCACCGAACTCATTTGTCGCGCCACCATGTCCGTCGTCTCGCTCGCGGTGAGGGAAGGCAACCCAGTCACTGAGGAGACCGTTCGCCAGCTGGCGTCTAAGATATCGACTGGAATGGAGGTCAAGAACCCACAGGACGTGAAGGACTTTGCTACCGTACTCGCTGCGTTTCATGACTCTGCCATGTCAATTCTCGAAATGGACGACTATGTTCCGCCTAGCCTTCTACCAGACTTGGAGCGATATCCTAGGGAGAACATTAGCTATCCAGAGAAAGACAGTCCAGTATGTGCTTTCGCTATGCAGTATATAATGCGTTTTCAAGTTCTGTAGGGTAACCTTCTCAATGGATGGGCATGCAAATTTACGCTCGAAGACAAGAAAAAGGCGACGCATCAAGGATTACTGGAAGGAAGGACCATCATTCTTAAGGATTGCATTTCAGTCGCCGGAGTCCCATGTACGATTGGAACGTACGCAATATCTCCCTGATACTGCAATAATTACTGAATCTCTAACAGCGATGCTATTTCTCCACCTTGGGTTCCCTTCGTCGACGCGACAATCGTAACACGCGTCCTCGAAGCAGGAGGCACAGTACGAAATTCACTTCTTCTATTTTCTCTACACCATTATTCACTAATCACTTTGCAGATTGTGGGCAAAGCCTCAACAGAGTCTATGTGCCAATCCGCGTCCTCCTTCACATCCTGCACCGGTCCTGTTCACAACCCCTACGCTCACGGGCGTACTAGCGGTGGAAGCAGCTCAGGCTGTGCCGTCCTTATTGCAGACGGTTCCTGCGACATGGGTATCGGTGCAGACCAAGGCGGCTCCATCCGCATGCCAAGCGCCTTTTGTGGACTTGTTGGTATCAAACCAACGTAGGTACCATAGTTATGGCCATTGCATACCATCTGCTAATATTTTCCCTGTTCATCAGTTTCGGCTTGGTCCCATACACTGCCATTGCCTCAAACGAATGGCAACACGACTACGCCGGCCCCATAGCGCGTACCGTCGCCGACGCCGCGCTCCTCCTCCAAGTCATCGCAGGTGCAGATGGCCTCGACGACCGCGCCGGCGCCGGGTGTCCCTTCCCCGCTGACGTCCAGCCTTACTCCCAGCTTCTCGTCAGCGCGAGTGCAGAGCCCACCAAGCCGCTCAAGGGGAAGAAGATCGGGATTTTGAAAGAGGCTTTTGAGATGCCGGTTTTGGACCCAAGAGTCGCGAAGAAGATTAAGGAGGCGGCGAAGCTGTTCGAGGATTTAGGCGCGCAGGTGGAGGAAGTTAGTGTTCCTTTGCATGCGGTTGCGCCTACTATTTGGATGGTAGGTTTTTTTTACTCGGAGAGATTGATTGTGGTTGTTGATGATGATCTGCACTGGTAGGTCGCCAATCGCTATGCAGGTGGAAAGACACGACTAGGAGAGGCTTGTGGTCACAGACAATATTACCAGAACGACCTTTACTCCAAGTTCGTCTTCGGAAGATTGGCCGCAATATTTCCTGGCCTGATAGTATTCTCCTTCACAGGTTGTTCCCTCTCAAGCAAGAAGTATGGGAGAAATTGATTCCTGCAACTATCAATGGCCAATTCAATGCATTATATGGCTGGGAGAACATGCCTGGCGCATACGGAAAGGTACGCTCCCTATTTCGAACTTCAACGTAAATGCTCATTATCATTCGTAGGCTATGAACAAGCTTATGCAAATCACCCACGCATACGACGCCGCCCTCAAGGAATACGACTGCTTCGTACTCCCCACCGTCGCCTTCGTACGATCTCCTCTTACCTCCTTCCTACCCAGAAATCCTAATACACCCATTTTTCAATTACACAGGTAGCCAACACCCACCCAGCTCCCAACGCAACCTCCCTGCAGAAAATCCAAAAGTCCGTAGGGCAGGGCCTGAACTGCTGCCCCTTCAACGCCACGGGCCACCCGGCGCTGACCTTCCCCATCGGCACGCTCCCGCCTGCGCAGGAGGATTGGGTGTCGCCGAGTGATGCGGAGCTGAAGCTGCCTGTGGGGATGCAGATTGTGGGGAAGTGGTGGGATGAGGCGGCGTTGTTCCAGATTGCGCATGCATGGGAGGGGGCGTATGATTGGAAGAGTATGTAGGTTGTTGGGCGGGTTGGAGATCTACGAAGTCTTGAAAGTGTGTATACGTAGTAGCCAATAGCAAGTGAATGGATGAGTATTTATTCAAAGACCCAAAGATCAAAGACATGTTATCGTTGTCACTTACACGGATTAGAATGTCACTCTTCTCTGGATAACTTACGATGTATGAACAAGAGAATGTAACAAAGTGCTGGGATCGAAGAAGAGTAAGCAACGGAAGATCGACACCTCGTGTGATGGGGTATAACGAATCAGATCATATTCGATAGTTCAAATGTATGTGTTGAAATTGACGTACACAATCGTTAACAAGAGGACAATATATCGGAGCTGCATGCTCAAGCACTCATGATCACGGCCAATTACCTTTGCGTAGAGATGAAATCACCATTTTCGTCGACCTCGATGTCTTCGTTATCGTCATCGACGTAGGCTTCTCCCTCTGCTTCCTCAACTGCAGCTTCCCCAGTTGCGGCTTTCGCGACTTCCTCGACGTTGTCACTCCACGGCGGTGGTGATAGTGATGGTTCATGAAGCGGACTTGGTAGTGCGTTGGGTTGTGCACTAGGTTGTGGAGCCTGTCTTTGGGCCTGTGAGAGCAGAAAAATTAGAATGCGCAGTCTGCGATGCGAAAAAATTCGACAACATACATGGTACATCGCTGTCCAATAGCCACTCCAATACATAGCGTTCAGTGCACGCGAGAAAGCTTCATCTTGACTGACCATAGCACCAGCAGGGGTTTCAGGGACGTAGTTCGCAGCGCTGGCAGCCGCGGGAGTTTCGAGAGATGGGTCGTAAGATGGCACGAAGGTATCAAAGTTCAGAGGTCTGGAATCATCTTCGCCGCCTGCCTTTGCTGTTGACGGACCGACCGAAGGGATGATGATGGCAGGTGTGATGGGAGAGGTTTTAGCGGGCTTGTCGGTGGTATCTATTGGTACGTTATACCATCTATATGTAGGGAAAACCGAGGATATCAGTATACATTTTCATAAGAGGCAAGCTACTCACAGAGGGGATTTCTTCACTGGCTCTGCCTTCCACGCCTCTTCTCCGCCATGATATGCCTTATACTCCTCCATTGCCGACTCCCAGGCATTGACAAGCGCCGAGTCGTCCCATATTTCCTCGTGCGTCAACTCACGACTCTCTTCGTCTTCCTCCTCATACTCACCCTCCTCGTACTCGCCTTCCATGTCCTCGTCTTCTTCCACTGGGCCTGAAGATGCCAACGATCTTCTCGCATGCGTTACAGTTACTTTGGACCGTTTGGCATACTTCTTAAACGAATTCGACGCGCCGTTCGCGGAAGGATCGTCCCAGTGTTTTCCCTTTTGGTTGTTGCTTTTCTTCCGCTTTTTGTTTGGAGGCTGGCCGCTTGATTTTGAAGGTTGAGGAGGTGGTGGTGGTGGGACGTCTTCTACATCGTATGGGAGGGTTATGTCGTCGTACGATACCACTGTGCGCGCTGCCATTGTGGAATTTTGGTGGTGAGTGGTAGACGGGAGGGCCGAAGGAAAGTCTGGCGTTATTTGGCATCAGCTTCCGGTGCAATGAGTAGATGCCGGACGGCGGCAGCTTTTGACATCATGAACAGCGGCGTCGACATGGGCGCCTCTTTTGCGGGATGCTGCGGCTTTGCCTGCGTTCTGCACCTTGATATCGCTTCAAAAAGAACCGTGTCCTCCAGCGAATTATACCAGAACAAAGTCATCAAGCCTTCGATGATCAACGGAACTGGCGCCCGACTGCGACGGTGCCGGCCCGCGCAAAGTTTCAACTAGCCGCCATCGTCGGGTCTGCCGGCGAACATAATAGACGCCCCCAATGAATCATGGTGCCGCCAACAAGCCACCCATTCAACGGATCTCCTATCCGTATAAAACAAAGTGGCCGATGAATCGATGACGAGAGTGATGAACCATACCCCCTTTCCATTCTTGCTTTCTGCTGCCACGAACTACCCAGGTCAGGTCGTCGTCGGCGGTCGCTTCGAATTCCATCTCGCATGCATCCTATTCCTATTCATAGCGCCCTCCCTCCCGAAATCCTGGAACTATTCATCGACGAACTAGGCCGGAACCCAGTCAAAGAAGAAAACTGGCTCGCGCTGAAAGCGTGCACGCTCGTATCGCGGGCGTTCCGAAACCGCGCGCATCATCATCTCTTCTCCTTCATCAGCTTCGTCCAGCGCCCGTACTCCGCGCCGACTAAGACCCTTGAGCGACTATGGCGCTACAGGGAACTGGTTCATTCTGGAATGAATTTCTCTGGCCTGACTGGCGTTCTCTACCACCTCCGCACGTTGTCGATAATAACAGACGGATCGGTATTTGAAGCGTACACAATTCTTGTTAGACGGGATAGCGTAGTGGTAGCTCCTCCGATTGTAATAATACGAACAAATAAACTATTTATACGAAGCGCGTGTGTACGTAATCATCCAACCTCCAACACTCCTCCTGATTACGGCTCCTCCGGATCTAATCTCCGTTCGGTCGGTTTTCGGTCGCCAAGCCAAGTCGGCACGGCTTTCTCCTTGCATTCGGTCCGAGTCGCCGTTCCGGCGTGCCCAATGCGTCTCGCAAATCTTCGTCGTCCAAGCAAATTTTCGTCGGCCAATTTTCTTTGTCGTTCTTCGTCGTCTCACGTCGGTTTCCTTCGCATTTCGTGCCCAAGTACGGTCTGGGACTTTCCATTTGGTTAGATGCCCAAGTACAGTCTGGGACTTTCCGGGCCTTGGTTACGCAAGGACTTTTCGAGTTCGGTTCGGGTTCGTGTTCGGTGTCAGATCGCAATCAAGCGTTCGACGGTCCGGGGGTGGTCAAGTTCGGGGTTTCGTGAATCGTGGTAATGCACGTGCAGCGCAGATCGAGCGCAGGTCGCGGGAGGGTTTCGAGGGAGGGTTCAGCGTGAGGATCGCATGTTTCGAGTGATTTTGCCGGGGCCCATAACCTGTTAGACGGGATAGCGTAGTGGTAGCTCCTCCGATTGTAATAATACGAACAAATAAACTATTTATACGAAGCGCGTGTGTACGTAATCATCCAACCTCCAACAATTCTGGAAAACGAGGACGTCGCCGAATTACTCCAAGATGTGCAGGCCCACAGCAAGCACATCGAAGCCCTCACGATCCAAGGCTCCTCGTATCCCATCGTCTGGACCAATTTAACGCAGGGCTTCCGGCGGGCCCTCACATCTCTCTGTCGCTCCTCCCCAAACCTGACAACCCTAAATTTAGAGAACATCGTCAGCGTACCCAACGCTCTTCTAAAAGGAACGAACATAAAGCACGTCCGCTTCCATTTCATCGAGTTCGAAAAGCCGCGTGGGATGGCGTTTGGCATTTTTCCCAGCGACGACTCCCTGCTGGATAAAGGGCAGCTGGAATCCATCGATATCGATTACACGTTTCCATTCCCCCCATCCAACACCAACGCCCTGGAGGTGAATATCACGCATAAAAGCGCGATGGAGGATTACCAGTCATTTTTCTCTAGCGTGAAGAACCTGCGATATGTCCTCCACCGATCCGACGACCTAGAGCACTTCATCGCCGTGGCGCGCAACATCCCGCTCCTGGAGACCTTAGATTTAGAGCTCTCAAATTCAGACAACGGCTTTCTGCGAGGGACGCCCCTAGACCTCCCCCTCCACTCACTCCCCCACCTGCGCCGCTTCATCATCCGCCACAGAACGCTCGTCAACATCGGCATGCGGCACCCCCTCTTCAAAGTGATAGCCATCCTCAAAAGCATATCCATCCCAAAATCACTCCGCACCATCGAGTTGTTCTTCGACATCTCCGCACGCGCACCGTGGACCAAACCCACGCACTTCTTCCCCGATCCGAAATCGTGGGGGATGCTTGACGCCGCCCTGACAACGCAGCTGCGCTTCGGGGTTGTATGCGATGTGATATTGAATCTTAAGTATTGTCCACTCCTGGAGAAGCCGTGGACGTTCGACGAGGATGTTTGTTCGGAGAGGATTTATGAGATTTTCCGGGACGTGTTTCCTTTGCTCTCACATTCCGAGTCCAAGAGGCTCGCTTTGGACATAACGTTCTGTCCAGGAAGTACACACTGAGCGGCTGGATCCCACTTCCATGTATATTAATCCTCATTATAGTAGCAAATTAGTATATACTAACATGTATGGCAGGCGCCTAATATAGTAATAAACAATATCGGCTGTCTTCCCATTATTTATTGCCTAATGCGGAAGATATTTCCCATTTTGGATATGACTAATGTGGGCACGATGATTGACAGGGGCAAGCGGCTTACTGCGACCGACGATGTCGTCATCCAGAGAAAGCGGTGCGAAGAGAAGGATACTGCAAAGGCATGGAGGAAGAGATTTTGGCTATGACTGAGTCACTGACCCTAAAATTATCTTCTGTTTATTCCTTGCCTCCGCTCTCCACGGTGTACTCGCACAGACCGCATCAGACAATACCATTAGCTCTTCTGCTGTGATCTACTGTTGATTTCGATCTTCAGAATTATTGCTCTTGTCGAGAACGCGAGAATCAAGCTAAAATAATAGCAGTTCATTCTAAACAAAAATATATAGATGACGATCATATATATGATAGAGTACAATCCAGCTGTTGGGAATCTGAATACATAAAAAGTCTACAGTGTCTAAATGATAGCATGCAGTTACAATGGTTGGGAAGGGCGTAAGCAGAGGGTCGCCAAAAAATATCAATGAAGTGACCGCCGAATTTTGTCTTGACAGAGCCAACGTGCGTCGTCCATCCATGAACGTTGGAGGGGTCCGGACTGGAGAAGACTCAGGAGGAGCCGCAGCGGGTGGGTGTGAGCAGGAAAACCCAGATGGATTGGTTGTAAGCGTAGCTACGACACAGAAACGCATAGTCTACGAGGTTCGGGCTCCGCTGAGCCTGCCGAGCTGCCAGCACCGCCACAACGTGGGCTGCCAATATCGTTACAGAAGCAGCGCTACAACGCACTGACATCGTAGATAAATAGGCTCGCAGTGAGCCGTCCCCGCACCTCCAAACCCGAAGAATAGTGGAACCGGCACGGGGAAAGCTCACAATCGACGACCTTGTTTCATTCACCAATCACCGTCCCCATTGCCCGATGCCTCCCAGCCGCCCTTGTCACGGACGCCCGTGCTGCCGAGCTTGGTCTTCGTGCGCGACTTGCGTCCACCGAGCTCTTTGTACTGAGCGCGCATCTCGACCTTGCCAGGTTTCACCGCGACCTCTTCCTCCGCGCGCCATTGCTCCTCCTTTGCCTCGCGAGGAGTCTGGTAGCCCGAGCGCGAGGGAGAGTTGTACCCTGATTGCGGGCGGGAGAAAGAGACTGCGGTTGGGGAGCGGTCTTTGGCTAATTTTAGGTAGGTTTGGCGCTGTGGAGAATGACTCGAGTCAGCAATGCTCCCCGGTGTTGGAGAAAAGGAAGAGACGTACCCAGTTTTGTTTTGATTCACGCTTCGTCCATTTACCAGGTGGTAGACTCTCGTCGTGAAAGTTCTCCTTTCTGTAATGCTGGAACCAGACTAGTGAGACCCGATCGACTGATCAGCATTTGACAAGGCATAATAGAGCAGACAAGCATACCATAGTTTATCGTCTGGCTACGTGCCCACTTCTTGCTAACGAGAGCACACTTTGCTAGTTCTTTAATGGATAGTCTCGAGAATATCCGTTGTGAGACATCGGTGGGGAAGGCTTTGAGTGGGTCGAGGCGACTTGATGATATGATAAGAGGGCCCTTAGCTATAGGCCGTGAAGCAGCGCCTCCGCCTCCTCGTGTAGGGGACGAAGGTCGTGTCCTTGAGGGGGTGCCAGGTAAAGAAACCTACAACAAGTCAGCAACCCACATCCCCATTACAGAAAGAAGCCAACGCACAACATTGACGAGATCGTCATCTGAATCCTCCTTATCTTCGTATGGGGCCTGTCCACCCTTGCCGTGGGGACGGACGTTCCTGAGGCGGGTTTCGATGTCCTCGGTGGTTGATCTGAGCACGCCCTGGAGGAGACTCATGTTGGAGTGATAGAGTTGAGATGGATGTGGGGTATCGATTGGATTCTGAGTCGAGGCCGCAGAGCAGCTTTAAACGACTCGAGCTGCTGACAAATGGTGATGTCATCAGAATATGGCTCGGCAGAGGCTAGCCCGCGCCCGGCGCCATCGATCCACCTTCAATGGTCCTCCCGCCGGTAGTCCAGCCTCTGG
Source organism: Pholiota adiposa (assembly GCA_009935795.1). NCBI lineage: Eukaryota > Fungi > Basidiomycota > Agaricomycetes > Agaricales > Strophariaceae > Pholiota > Pholiota adiposa. Next base: position 363,778 of record QEYC01000037.1, read on the forward strand.
ATATCAGGAATTTTCGAGACGGTATAGCACGCAAGGCTGAACTTGTTGTGGAGAACCTCATTGTGAAACTTGCTGTGATACAATTGACTCGGAAAAGGAGAGAACACCACTGCAATTCATCTTCACAATACACGCAATATCATTCCAGTATTCCAGACTATAACACGAACGAGGAGAAAAAAGAGTCCAATAAGCGAGCGTGTCACAATAATATATATAATTAAACAGTGGTGAACAAAACCCAAATACCCTTCGCATACGATACAATCTCGTTCGCCCCCAGCTTGCTGTCTCCAAAAATGCGGTCCACGAATGTGATAGGCACTTCCCCGACGGTGTATCCCAGCGCACGCGCACGTACCATCATCTCCATCTGGAACACATAGCCCTTGGACACAGTTTCCGTGATGATGTGGCGAAGGACGGGGAGGCGGTACAACCTGAAAACCAGAATAACATCATAGGTCTTCAGTAAAATCCAAGAGATGATAGAAGGATGCGTACCGGAAACTACCGGTCAAATCGCTCACTCCAGGGTTCAAGATGGTGTCAGCGAGGAAGTTGGCACCCCTCGACACCAGTTTGCGCTTGAAATCCCAGCCATGCACGCCTCCAGGTCGTGCGTCAGGCGAAGCGGGCTTGGACGTCGCGCGGTATCGCGTGCCTGTCACAATATCCAAATTGTGGGCCTTTTGTAGTCTGTGATAAGAGGACTAGGTTAAGAATAGAAGGCGCTTCTAAGGTTTGACAGACGTACCGGATGAACTGAGGGATGAATTTCGGCTGAAGGAATGTGTAAACGCTAGCACGCAAGAGACAAGGAAGAGAGCGTACATGATGAGAGAAGTCAGCATCCATGATGATGACGAAGTCCCCAGTTACAAAGTTCAGTCCGTGAATGTATGCAGTTCTGGATGTAATTTTGCCATGTCAGAGCAGCATTTCTGGTGTCGAGACAGAAACATACCCTAGACCTAGTTTACCAGCACGAGGTTTAAGGACCTAGCAGGTCATGTAAGTGCACGCTATATAACTAGAATGTTGCGGGAGGTACTAACGATTTTGTCTTCGCCATAGACCTTCGCCAATTGCAGAGCGATTTCCTGCGTCCCATCTGGGCTATTATCATCGACAATGATTACCTCCCATGTAAGATGACTATTCAACCCATCCCAATCAGCACCAATGTCCACACAAAACCAAAAACACTCACTTCTCGTTGAATGTCTTCGCCAACAACCAAATAATAACAGGGAGATTCTTGCGCTCGTTGTACGTCGGGAGGATCACACTATACTTGTGCGTGTCCGGGGAATTGAAAGAGCCCTGCATATTGCGCGATACGTTGCTTTCGAAGGGGTTCATCCAAGAGGGCTTCAGATGGCTTGCATCGATAGAGGAAATCCCAAGCTGGAGGTAGATTAATTATAAGGCGCGGTGGGCATTGGCGCGACCACGGCGAGAGATTGTGACGTGTTAGTCACGCGACTTCCATCAGTCCCCGGACCGCTGCACGCGCGCCAGAACCATGCTTTCTTCCGTCCACCCATCATCCTACACCCCGCCGCTCTCCCCCATCCCATTCTCCCCGCCATCCTCGCCACCGCAGGATGTCGCACCGACAAGGTCGACGTCGGCGCTCGAAGACCTGCGCAAGCTCCTGCAGCAGCTCTTGCGCATAACCGTCAACGACGGCCGCGTTTTCGTCGGCACGTTCGCGGGCACCGATAAGCCTCTCAATCTCATCCTCATCAACGCGGAGGAATTCAGGATTGGGCCAGGGCAGGATCCGGATGGCCGATACGTGGGAGAGATCATGCTGCCGTGGAAGGTCATCGTGAAGGTGGAGGCGCATATACCAGAGAGACCGAGATTGAACGGAATGTATATCTGGTGCGTATTGTTGGAGTCAAAACGGTTGAAAAACTAATTTATGGTTGGCTGTAGATGCGATTTTGATGCCTTATATATTCTCTTAGATATGGATACCAACAGGTTCGGACGTTTATGTCTCGATGGAAGTGTAGCTCTTTCAAATTTATCGTACTAAAAAGGCTACGATGGTGTTCCAGGTAGAGATTTGATTTCTCTGATTTCTTTCTGCACCTCCTCGTCCCGTCGCCGATTCTCAGCGCGAATCAGCTTAACAGCCTGATCAAGAATAGGCCTATTATCCTTCTCCCCGCGCTCCAGCACGGCCTCTGGGTTCTTCAACTTGAAGCCAAGCCGCTGCTTGACAATTGCAGTGAATCCAACCTCGCTGAGGCTCCTTGAAATTTTGTCCATCTCGCGCTCCCTGGGTGTCATTTTCGCTAGAATGTGCGCAGGAGGTCCCTTCCGCTGTCGCTTGATGGCGCTCTTGGTCATTTCTCCATGACGCTCTCTCTCCTTTTCTCGAGTTTTGTTGCGAATTTTTTCGCGGCGAGCTTCGATGACGGTTTCCATCAGCTCTGGTGAAAAGGTTTGGGCGGCTCTGAGGTATTCATGCCTTTGGCTGTTTCTAATGTCGTCCAGTGAATCAAGAATAGGGTTCTCTATTATGAAAAGATGGTTCAATAAGTGTCAAATTGAACAGAACAACAGCGGAAAAGCGTACCCCATTCTGTCCTTGCGTCTCTGCCAGAATACACCTTCGGAAAATCCACCCCAGTGAGTCTCTGCAAGCCCTCCTCAAACTTCCGCTCCAAATCAAGGTCCTGCATATCTTCCTCGAACTGCGTCCTTTTTTCATGACGCAGCTCGCGTGTTTTCAACCTCTTGATGATTAAGTGCGAGATAGCTGGCGGCTGGGGTTTCATGCGAGGAAGAGGCCCATGGTTGAGGGTCGGTCTCATATAGCCTCCAGTGAGAATAGGTCGGTGTCGCATTTTTGCTTGCCATTCCTATGCGATAAATCAATACACGATAATCACCTCGATAAAACACTTGTTATGCACAACTTCCTCGCGAGCAAGCTTCATCATCCAAGCATTCTCTCTTTTCGCTTTAATCAAGTTGGAATAGCGCTGTAACACTTCCTGATGGTGTTCATCACCAGCTTTCGCTTGCTTGAAAAAATCTAACCACTTTCAAGTGGATAAGTATAAGAATCTCGAATCTGTGTGCTGAGAATTGTAAGCTCACCTTGTAACCAAGTTTGAGAGATTTTATGGTTCTATCCAGGCCAGTGGATCCCTTATTCAAGCGGAAGAGAACTCGAATGCGAAATTTTATCTGTGATGTAACGTTCACTAATGTAGAAGAAAATGAGAAGAATTCACCACTCACGTCTTCCGTAGGCGAGTTATGCAGCAACCCTCTATACAGCGTCCATAACGTCGGAATCCTGTGCGCAGGGAGCTCATAGAAGGGAGCTTTGGGTCGCACACGCCGTAAAGGCGACACCAATTGTGCCAAGTTGGCACGAAAGGCGAGAGACTTTGCTGCCAAGAAGCTTTCACTCATCCAAATATGCCGGGTTCTATCTCATCCTTTGAGAGAGAAAGTGTCCAAAGAGGTCAAAAGTATGCTTCAAAAACAGAAGCAGTTGAATTATGGAGATTGTGTGGTAGGTGAAGCTAAAACGGGAGACGGTGCAGAGTCAAGCTGTGACCTCGAATTCACAGTGTCACAAGTCGCGCTAATCACATGCTGGCGTCACATCACGAACGCGTTCATTAAAATCGCTCGCGTCGGGGAAGGTCGACAGAAGGCAGTTCATGTGTGTCAATTATCTATGTTTTCAATAAATTAAAACGACGGTACGTTTGTGATTGAATAAGGGCGACGAAATAGAAAGTCAAGAAGGCAAGGGTATTATTACTATTAATTGTCCGAAGGCTTGAACGCAAGGGCGATATTGATAGTGAAATCAGAAAATTGAATTGCAAAACTTCAGACAACATTATTTATGAGATGACGAGAGAGAACAAAGGAGAGTGATTCAGATGCTTGATGTGTATCGGGGCCAGGACGCATACTTGAAGGATGTATGACGATGAAATAGTAGTAATAGTAATAGTACTTGGTAGGTAGTAACATTCGATACGATCAAAAGATGTGGATCGAGAATGATTCAGATGGGCGTGGTCGGGGCAGGGGCATTCAATGCAATGCAATCTGTACATTATGCAAGTTTTCGTGATGTCTGTTCCGGGTCAAATTTTGCAAAAAGGAGAGGGGAAGTGACTAGGCTCTCGCGAGAAAGCCAAGTAATAAGTGGGGGAATATGAGAACGCAAGGAATGGGTGGGAGGAAGGACATTGCAGAATGAAACCAAAGGTATTTGGTTTCCAAGTGCTGCAACAACACTGGGATTGACCAATGGTATAACAGGATAAGTTATTGGGAGACAGAGGGGGCTGCCAGCGCATAAATACCGTGGTCCAGGACCTGCCAAGGTATTCGTTCAATCCATCGTCTGTCGACCTGAATCACGTAGGGCTCCAACGTCGCTGATCTTCTGTCTATGGCGTCATCCTCGTCGGTTCGGCATCGTGAACTGTCCATGCAATGTAAAGGGGGAAATGGTAAAGAGCGACTGCAGAAGAGGAAGAACGAGCAATCACAAACAAAGCAAACACAACAACTTTTTCGAAAGCAAGTGACCCCAAGGGCCAGGTATCGAGGAGCAGAATTTGGATATTGATTGGATTGGTGATTGGATCGTGCGGGTATATAGGATAAAGACTGATTGAAGTAGGATCGGGATATGAGGACGAAGATGCTCAGTTCCTGAATCATGATCGTAGGATAAAGTTGGAAAAGATGGCGGTATGGATGAAAGAAAAGGGATGGTAGTAGGGTAGATAGGAAGAAAGAGGAAAACATGAATAAAACGATTGTAGGTAAAAGGACAGTTCAGCATGAGCCAGACGCAGACGGAAGACGGTAGGCAGACAAGTACAACGAGAGATGAGATTGTGCGTGATAATCGATGATGAGTGAGCGGCGAAGAAGAGACAGATGGACGGTCGTAACGAATAGATCAAACCACGGGGGGAGGGCCAAAACGAGGAAAGAGGGGGTCATGAGATCGGATGGGAATGCTGAGAGAGATCCAAAAAGGCAGAGAAATAGAGAGCGAGAAAAGTCGTCAGGTAGGAATGCGAAGAATCCAGAGAAGCGGATAGCATAGATAGGACAGAAGAATCCCGAACCTACTAAACAAAGAACTGCGTACTGGTGAAAAGAAAACAGAATCAGCTAACATCCCAAAGAAAAATATAGACAAGATACACTCACTGTATACGACTCGCGGCATGCACTTCCATCTCCTCCATTTTGTAGGAATTGAGTTCCTCTTTTATCCTCTGCGCAAGCGCAGGGGTCAAGCGACTCCATGTCGCCGGCTCGCTTCTTCGGTCATAGACAGACGCTGAGAAGGTATCATACACCGACAAGTTCGTCGCGAAAGTAAGCCTCTTTCCAGGCGACGTCGCGGATCGATGGGCCAGCGTTGGAGGTGTATTGATTGAGATTGATCCCATCGTCGACAATGCAGGCGCAGACGAATTAAAGTTGGGATGCTGAAAGATGCCAGACGCCCTATTCTCAACATGAGCGAGTTCGAGGCTACCTCCATTTCTTGTGCCAACAGTGGCAGTCGTGGCGGTCGAAGTGGTGTTCACGGTTGAAGGGGTATCAGGCGGGTCTGTATCTGTTATACTAATAGGCGCCATTGTGAATGTCGTCGAGAAGCGCGAGACGTTTTCCAATGCCAGTGGAGGTATGAAAGGTGCAGGCGACTCTGAAGGCAGCGACGAGGTGGAGGAGGATGGACCATGAACAGAAGAATGTGATCCATGGCGATGTAGACCGTCGATGTGATCAGGATCCGGAGATGGGATGCGAGCAAGAGGGCCAAGCTCAGACTGAGGCGCTGGTGCGTTGTAAGAATTCGATCGGGGGCGATGAGGAAGGTTTGAGGGATCATTCAAGTACACTTGTTGATCGTAGGTTTCTGCGCCTAAAGAAAAATATGGTCAACAAATGATATCGAAATTCAGAACATGTCATGATCAAAGAGAAATAAAAAGGAAAGTTACGCACGTTTCAAAATACCCTTAGCAGGTTTACGGGCCTTCTCAACACTGCGGCGAAGATCGACAGCCCAAGGTTCCATCTCTACTGACCGTTGAAGATGCGCTTGGGTATACAGATATCGCTCGTCCTCGGCGCTATCCAGACTCGCCCGAGGTTCCATGCCAACTCTGATCGTCACGTCCTCGTCCTCTCCTTCACCCTCTCCCTCGACGTCCCAATCTTCATCATCATCCCACCCATCTGCGAACCCTTGTCCCTGCTGACTGTGGCCATGAGGACGCTCTTGGAAGTGATGGTGGTAATGTCCATCATCGCTCTCATCATCATCATCCTCGACCAACGTCCGTGTTCCATCCTCGTTAATCCTGATACCACCCGAGCCGCCCTTGACGGGGGAGGCAGAGCCCTGGCGCGTTGCTGTGTTGCGATCCCACGTAGGCACTTTCGTGGCATTGGAGAAGACACCGTTGCGCTGGCCAGTAACCGCGGCGGCGGCAGCAGCAGCGGTTGCAGCATCCTTTGCATCTTTCGCCTCCTTTGCTTCCCTTTCCTTCGCCTTGGCCGCCGCCTCCGCGTTGCTCTTTAGCGTATGTTGCCTAGCAAGCTTCGCGGCAGGGGATAAGCCATTCAGGTCTGTCCCAACACTCCAGTCTCCTGTCGCGCTGGGTCTATCCAATTCGGCCGTAACATGCGAGACGCTGGCCACCGCCGCCGACCCCTTCGCTGATTTTTTGTCTTTTTCCTTTTCCTTTTTCTTGCCTTTTGACGATCCTTCCTCTTTGGAGTCCTTGTTCTTATCCTTATCCTTGTCCTTGAATAGAGACGTGATTCCAGCCAGAGAGTTACGTCGAGCCAATTTACCCATGGCGCCGAGCTTCCGAATCATGACACTAGCACTGCTGACTGTCGAAGAGAGCGAAATGTTATCTGTACTGGCATTGAGACGTGAGTTAAACAAAGACGCCGCGCGGCCCTTCTTTTTCACAGGCATAGACGCTGTAGACGTCGATGCTGACATCGGGCCTTCATCCTCTGTTCCAGAGACGGAAGGCTTGATGTTGATCGGCGGTGCAGTGGCCTTTGCTTTTAGTTTGCCATTAACTTGCGAGGCTTTGATAGACACGTCGTCGTCTTCCTCCTCATCGGCCCTCTCCGCCTCCACTTCAGCATCTGCTTCTTCTTTGAGCGTTTGAGCGGCGTTGAAAGAAAGTGCTCTACGAAGGCGCCCCTTGAGACCGCCGCTGCGGATCATGGTAGCTGTTGGCGTAGCCTCTGAATGCAGAGCACCAAGATCGATGTCATCTCGTGACCGACGTTTCTCTGCAGCGGTAAAGTTGCCTTGCGAAAGCGGAGACGGACGGGTCAGACGCGGCGTTGCAGATGAGGATGCGGAACCTGTAGTAGATGCTGATGCAATAGAAGTGGCGGTCGTAGGCAGCGAAGGAGATGGGCGGATAGATGTCGTCGTCGCGGTGGATGTCGATGACGACGCGGATCCGCTGCGAACATGAGGTTGGCGTAGAGGACTGGGAGTAGAGGATGTGGAAGAGACAGGCGACGGCGAGCTTCGGGATGAGGTCTGTGCCGGAGAGGCCCCGCGTAGGCTCGGGGCGTTGTGGACACTGCTGTGTGCACTTTGGTTGCTGTTGGTCCTCTGGCGTTGGCTAGAGGAAGAATTAATAGAGGAAGAGGAACCTGAGGCTTCTGGGCGCGCGTACGGTGGATGCGGTATCTGACCAATACCCGGCCTTTGTCCTTGTCCCTGCCGCCGGTCGTGAGCGGCGGCTTCCGCTGGCGACGATGGCTGTCGATTGGGGCGCCTGTAGGGGTGAAAGCCAGGATATTCGGGACCTTGCTGATCGCCTACTTGCCGGGCTTGTGGAGGGGGAGGAGTACCACTCGGGAACGGATTGAACATCGGTGGGATTTGGACTTGACCAAAGTAATCCGGAGAGGCCGGCTGAACTGCTTGACTGGAGTTAGCTGGTCTTTGTGATGGGGAAATGTGTTGTGCGAAGCCGTGCTGGGCGTTGAACATCATCTGTTGATACGCCCATTGTGCAGCAAGCTGTGCATTGGCAGGATCAAAGTAAGGCGCCTGTGGGGTCTGATAAGGCTGTGGGGTGGTTTGTTGCTGATGATTTTGATAAAAGGAGGGATAGAACGGAGGCGCCGTTACGTTCGGTGTCCAGCTGCCTTGCGGCTGTTGCTGGACTGGGTATGAGTAGCCCGACTGCTGCGCGGCAAGGAGCATTTGCTGCTGTTGCTGTTGTTGATGCAAGAGCTGTTGTTGTTGTTGCTGCTGCTGCTGAGGAGTTTGTGGATGAGCTCCCTGGGCCTGTGCCTCGTTGGCGGGAGATGTTCGCTGGCGGTTGTTGTCCATGTTGTGAAGCCAGTCAGGAGTTACCACAACAGCCATGGACTAACTCGGTCACTGACAAAGCGTCCGTCCTGACCCGCACAGGCTGTGGGTGCTGTCAGCGACAACGACAAGCAAGGAGAAGACAAAAAGCGAACTTGAGGGGGAAAACGATTTTGGTGCGAGTACGCTGCCAACGACGACGAAGAACGAGACACGAATCTGTTGCAATCAGCAAGCCACAATCAAAATATATTCAAATCACACGTGCACCGTATCCTGCTCTCCCCACTAAAAATACAGCTACATCTTCTGCGCTCTCCTTATCCACAACCGAAACAAAACTCATCATTCTCCACTCATCATCACTGTCACGGAAACGCCGTCCCATCGGGCGTCCAGCTCCCCATGCACCTTTTGGGTTAGTCGTTATGCTCTCTAAATAATGCTAATCAAATCTTATCAGATAAATCGCGTCATACGCGTCCTTCAGCACCTCCACGAACGACCGCGAAGTTGCGCTAGCATCCTTTGCAAAATGAAAAGTGTGGCGCGCTGACGAACCACGTTGTATGTCAAGTCCGATGGATATCTCACACCCTTGGAAAGTCGCGGCCTATTTCACACTCTTTGACACGCCTTATCTCCAAACTTCCCTTTCAACTTCCCACATTAGACTCTTTAGAGTTAGTATTCAATACACTCGGGGGACGTAGCCCAGACGGCCTTGAGACCATTGTAGCCTACATTAGCCAACGACCAACAACAAAGGCGCGTATAATTTAACATGATGCATTGATGCACGTCTGATTTTAGCTTTTCCCCTCCATTCATATTTTGTGTGTAGGGAAAGGACATTGTCCAGAAGGGAGACAACTTATTTTCAGCTGAGGTATGACTTCGGATTCACGGCTCTTCGATAGCCTATTAGATTTAAATCTAACATTTAGTGTAGGATTTGAAACAGGTGTCCCCAAAAAGCATCTCTGTGAAGCTGATACCTCGGAGGAGATTTCTGCGTCAAGTTCGTCTTGAACTTATCACCCCATTGACCGCGGCCGGCAATGTATGACCGCTCAGAGGCGGCTGATGGAGAATGGAGACCCCACAGCTCATCACTTCCTTCATCAGGTGTTGGGCGGGCAATACGTTGGTTGGGTAACGATCTACCATAAGAGTCGCCGCTACTCAGACGACACCGACAATGACGCCTATCAGCCGTGAGTCGCATGATTGTTTGAAGGGCTCAGGCTCCCAGCGTATTCTCGCCTAACTTATCGAGTTCCCGTAATACTAAAGCGCGGCGCGTTCTATCGAAGCCTCAGTATAAAACTAGGTGATGCATGTAGACATGCTACTTTTTGATATGAGCTTCTTCCACCTCGGTCCCCCTACGTGTTGCTCAAGTTTGGGTGTTCGGAAATAGGCAATACGAGACTTAGGTTGCGTGTTGTGGTAATAATGTCGCGTCTCTCATAGTGATTAAAATACAGTTAGGTAAAGCATCTTCTATAGTGTATTTATCAGCACTTTATTGACTACCTTCATTGAGTTCTCGCCTCTTTCCCAAGTCTCCAAAAATCAGAGAGTAGAATGTGCCATAAATATAACAAACTTTCCATAAGAGGCAATGATGCCATCAAAGTAATATTTGTCCATGCTGTGCAACAGCCTCCAGATTTCGGTCAAGGGGCACTCCAGGGACCGCATGTTTCGACCATCTCTGACTTTGACCGCGTAGTACCACAATGTCACGACAAGACAAAGCCACTACCGAGCGATTTACTCGCACCCTTCGCGAGCTCGTTAAACGCCCCGAAAACAAGGTCTGCGCGGACTGCAAACGCAATGGTGGGTTCTATCTGTGAAGCTTTAACGAGCTGTGAAGTTACTGACGATATGCGATATTACAGATCCTCGGTGGGCATCTTGGAATATGTACGTCTGTATTCATTTGAGGTGTATTGCTGGCTGATGGGATACAAGTGGCGTGTTTCTGTGCATCCGATGCTCTGGAATCCATCGAGGGATGGGCACGCATATTAGCAAAGTCAAGTCGGTCGACCTGGATGTATGGACCCCGGAGCAGATGGAGGTGCGATTTCTTTCTTATAAAACTCTGATTGGAAAATATAACTAGACTTTATGTGATAGTCAATCCAGAAGTGGGGAAACCACTATGCAAATCTATATTGGGAAGCCCACCTCAAGGCTGGACACGTTCCTCCCGAGCAGTATGTTCATTTCGTTGATTCAAAAAATGTGGATTATCTCCGAGCTTAATTCATTCTTAGCAAAATGGAATCTTTCATTCGTTCAAAATATGAGTCGCGTAGATGGGCATTAGATGGACCTCCACCCGCCGATCCTTCAGTGCTGGACAACGCTGCGTCAGCTCAACCCGCCACTCCTTCTCAACCCGCACCACCTGCAGTACAGCAGCAACCCGCCGTTTCCTCCTCTCGTCTAACGCATGCACCCACGAACAGCTTCTCAACTCGCGCGCCACCTGCAGCTCCTGTCACGACTCGCCAACCGCAAGCCCACCAACTCCTCTCAACTAACTACATAAACAGACTAACAGGCTCTATACCCACACCCACCACGCAACAGGCCGCAGCGTCCGCACCCGCAGCTCAACCCGCAGCTCAGGCCAAGGCGCCCGAGCACGATCTCTTCTCCTTGGACTTCCACGCGCCGCCCGTGCAACAAACCACCACCACGCCGGAACCGAAAAAAGACGTGAAGCAAGATATCCTCTCCCTGTTCGCCGCTGCGTCGGCCCCCGCCTCAGCACCTCTATCTGGAGGCTTTGGCCAGTTCAGCAACCAGGCGGCGATGTGGGGCGGCGTGCAGGCACAGCAGCCTCAGCAGCCTGTGCAGCAACCACAAACGACGAGCTTAATGGGCAACAATGGTGTAGGCATGTGGGGCGTTTCGTCCGGCTGGACCGGCGCGCCAGCGATCCCTGTACAGCCTAATGTTTGGGGCGCACCTGCAGCTCCGGCCATTCCCCAACAGCAGATGTTTAACACGAATGCGGTGTGGGGTGCGCCAGCGGCTGTTGCAACTCCTGCACCTGCGGCGGATTTGTTTGGATCATTTGCTACAACCACTCAGCCTGTTGCACCAAAAAAGGATGATGTATTTGGTGATATCTGGGGAGGGTTTAAGTAATCATCAGTCGTCTGTGAATTGTTTTACGCGTTAGATTTTGCACTGGATGTGATGTGGTTTGCCAATAGTTTACATTTGTCTTCGTTTTACACAACTCTTCATATACCTAATTGGAGTTTCATATTATTGTTCTGGGATGGAAATCTGGCTTGACACAAACATTCAAATCCATTTAAATAAATCAAGCCTTAGCCGCTGTCAATCCCAAATCCTAAAAAAATACAGATCAGTCAGGAAACCAAGCGCGCATAAGAAGATGCAGACGACATACCATATCAATAAGTTTCCTCGCTATAGGATGGAACCCTGTCTTCGACTTCTCCCAGTACTTAATCGCCATTGCCTTATCCACCTTGGCCACCGCCTTGAATACGGGCCGGCAAAACTTCATGCGTCCCTTAACTACACCGGACCCATCGTCTCCTACGACCCATTTCACAGCTTCGACGGCGAGCACCTTCGAAGCTGCAGAAGCTGGGTCGGAAAGGGCAACTTCGTAGAACCGAAGTCGGATCTCCGCATTGGATGTCGACGAGAGGTGGTACAGACCCCCAAGGTGAAGGATGAGATCAGACGGGAGGGTTGGGTAGGATTGAAGTCGCTCGAGGAAGACCACTTTCAGAACGATTGGATTAGGTTGACTTAGATGGAAGTGAAGCTGAGAGATGGGACTACGCACCTATTTGATTGGAATTGAAGCCTTCCAAATCGGACTTCTTGAAGTCGAGCTTCGGGATTTCCGTAGTCTTTCGTGCGGCATCCCATCGTTCAGCTAATTTGTATGCTTTCTCTGCGAGGGTAAGGTCATACTCCATCTTAACCGGCAGCTCAACACCCTCGCCATAGAACCAAGCGTCGAAGTCGACAGTCTTCAGGGCCTTCAACTTCTCCGGCTGCTTCTCCCAGTACTTGAAGAGATGCGCCTTCCATTGTGCGGTTGTTATGCTCTTGCCAATGAAAGTCTCAACATAATCTTTCACGTAGGGCAGGAAAACTTCCAGGCCGCCTAGTGTACGTTCTACGGATATCAAACACCCAAAATTAGTATGAGATTAAAATTTGATATGAGAGAATATACCGAGATGAAGGATGAAATTGGCGCCCTTTTCGTATGGAATGCTACTGTAGGCCTCGTCCGGATCTTCGCCGGGTTCGAATTCAATTACCAGTCGCTGGTACTTCGGCTGTTTGTTGTATGACTTCAGGGAATCGTAGAGTGCCTTGGAACCGATGACGTAGGCGAAGCCGCGATCAGCAGAAGAATGCAGAGTCTGTTGCAGAACGCGCTCGATGTAGGATGTCCAGCCTTCGTTGAGCCAGAAATGAGAGGGGTTACGATGTCTGAATATAGAATGCAATATTTAATGTCAAGCTCAAAAAGATAAGATGCAGATACTTACGTGACTCCATTTCCGAACCACGAGTGAGTTAATTCGTGAACGACGACGTCAACTAGGGTCCTATCGCCGGTTAAGAGAGCTAAAGTTGATGGAAATCAACATTCAATAATCTCCACTCAAAAATCTGCAACATACTGGGCGTCAAAAATGTGAGGCACGCATTTTCCTATACAAATCGAGAAATTATTACAGTCTATGACTGTCAAATAGATGAAGCGTACCATTCCTCCGTAAGGGAACGATGGCGGGAGAACCAGGAGGTCATAAACACCAAACTTGTAGTCAGTGACGATCGTTTCTTCCGTTGCCAAGAACCTAACGTGGAATAAAGATAGGGTTAGATCCTACATGAACATACGCGTATATAAAATCATACCGTGTTGTGTCCTCGCTAAATTCCCAGTAAGCAGCATCAATCAGTTCTGGCTCAGCCCAGATCCCACTTGTCCACTGTTTTCCTTCAGGCTTAGAGAAAGCACGATAGCGAACGTTTCCAACAGCTATCGCGAGAAGATAGCAGGGAATTGGAACAGGCTATAATTTTGTAAAGTTTGATCAGTCGACTTACTCTCAAGAAGTTGATAAACTGACTTGAGTGAAGGTATACGTGACCACATCTTTACCAATGACTTTTCCATCATGAGGAAGCCCACCAGAGGGCGGTGAGATAATTCTAGCTGACATCAAGACAGGAAGCACCGAAGTTACTTTCGCTGAATATTTCTGAAGCATTGTGAGTCTTCAGCTAAACGCTTGAATAAATTCTGGATCTGCGTACGATCTTATTTGAGGGCGTGTCTATTGGAAATTTCATTTAGCTAAACGCATTGAATGGTAAACTTAAAACAACTAACCTTGGAGAGGTGCGAGGGCTCTTGTGTAGATAGGCTGGCATTGACTGAACAAGTAAGGGAACTTCTTTCCCTGGGTTTGGCTGAGGACTGTTAACCAATAGGTGATAATTGAAGAGATAAAACGCGTACTTCTTGTCCAACCATTGCAACGCAATGCAACCTTCAGTCGTCTTGTATTCGATCTTGATAGTGACCGATGATCCAGCCGACAAGGGCTTCGAAAGAGGGATGTGCAAGGCAGAGCCCATGACGGGATGCTTTGGCTTGACATCATACTGGAATACGAAACTACAATTGGCCTCGTTTCGCGGAACATCGAACGGCCACTGGCAAGGGACATACTGAAACTTCAACACCATCCACGGCGATGGACTTCAAATCAAGGTCCCAGGTATCAAATCTAGTGTGGTGTGAATAAAATTAAGTGAGATTTAAACGTGATCTTGCTCACATTACTTCCTTGATATCATCCTTCGTCACTATCAAGTCGTGCGTAGCAGATCCGCTCAAAATCTTAGTGTCGAAGTCGACAGACCAATCAAAAGCGACGTGTTGAGACGCAATATCGTTATAGTTTGCTTGTGAGGCAGTGTCAACCAGAATATCCGCCATCCTTGCAGAAGCTCAAAGTGGCTAGGGGAGAAGAGAGTCAAGGGAGGGTTGGGAAAGTGTTTGGTCCGTCAATGCCATCATTCATATGATCAGGGTCCCGCGCCTTTCTTATCTTATCAGACTTTTCGTCACAGCTCGCATCAACTTGAAATCCTCTGCTCACCATTGGCGAATTGCGACGAATATCTTTGGATATGAGGCTAGAATTACAGTATATACGTAAGCTTCTACTGCTAGCCTGCACTAGAGTATAGATTCAAAGACATGAAGGTCAAAATATCATCATTTCATGCCTCATCCATCTAGTCATTATCACAGAATCATGTCCTCGGATTGGTATCAAACGGAGAGTAAGTAGTCCGAAACGAAAACCGAAAATTAAACATTTAAAGATGCCCGGATCGTGAGCAATCACGCCTTCTCTTTCTCTGGTTCGACATTATTTGCAGCATTCGTTTCTGCAGCGTCGTGAAGCTGTCCGTGTTCGTCCAAGCGCATCCTATCGAGGTAGTTAGTTATTGTTTGCATGATTATAGTCAAAATAAACGTACAAAGTCTCGTCTTCGAGTTCGGTGGTGTTTTTCACACGGAGATGGATCATGGGGAGGGCGCAAATAAGGCCAGCAGCAAGGAGAACCCATGTCGAAATGAACAAGTTCATATATCTAGGCATAGATGTTAGCAAATAACAGCCTGCAAAATAAGTCAAATCAAACTCACGGTCGCTTCTGCGCATCCACTCTCCAAGAGCCCGCTCCACCGGCTGATTGAATAGATTTATCTAAGTCGGAGGTTAGTCAAATCGTCATCACGCTACGCAGGGATTTCCACTCTTACAGAATCCAGTGAAATTTGCCAACTTAGCGGGATCGTTGGACATGGCGCCCATCAGCCAATAGGCAGTAGTTTGCCACATGGCATCAAGCAGACCGCAGAAAATATACAGAATAGCCCTGCCGCCGTACTCGGGATCCTTGATGTCAATTTTGACGGCGTCAATAGGGATAGACTCCCTAGTATAGTTCCTTGAAGAAAGACCATCAACAATCCAATTAACTTTCGCAAGGTCAATGAGGCGACTCACTTTTGGTAGAAGTAAGCCCAGATATGAACGAGGAAGACCATGACGAGGAGAATTCCCCAGCCAGAGAATGCGCGGACGCGCCGAGAAATACGTTTCCGGTCAAGCAAAGCGCCAATCATGATGGATCCAAACATTTGAGAGAGCCAATAAATTAGATCGTTAAGCGAACGCGTGCGAGCGTTGAATATAGCAGCGTTGTAGTCGTTGAATTCTGAAAACGAAAAAATTCAATAATTGAGGTCTCAATGCGCAAAATAAGATGCAACTTACGCCAGGCGTAGAACCAGTTTGAGGCCAAGAACATAGGGAAGAGCAGGACGATCATAGGGTCCTTTATTAGCGTGAGCCATAGACCATAGATCTCGACCTTCCATGACCGATGGGAGACAGCTGTGACTTTGGTACCATCGGTACGAATCATCTTGTCAGGGTCAGCCATGGTCATAGGAATAAGAACGCCTATGAGAGTGAGAACAAGGAAACCAATCTGAACGGTCTTGTCAACAATAGTGAAGAGACCAGATAATCAAAAACCCACATATGTTCCGTTTCCGACTGAGATAGAAGCATGGTTAGCACATGCACATGAACAATCGAACTTGTATGTGCATTGAAGAGCTTACCAGAATTTGCCTAAATGAAAATATATTCAGCAAAAAGAACTAGCACACTTCGGGTCAATACCCACCTTGTTGTCGAAGTTCTCTCCCAGAGACACAGATGCGCCTACGACGGCACCCAAATTGAAGATACCCCAGAAAATTCCGATAAACACGCCCTTCTGACTTTCCGTAGCATATCCTAGCATCAACGAGCCTTGTGCGGTCCATAACAGACCAGCACAAATCCCAAGAATAGCGCCTGCGGTAATCACAAACGGTCCGGCATTGGGATGGATATTCATTGCACTGAAGCACGAGAATAAATCAAAGCGGCTATCAGACATCCCACTGATGGAGTGAGTATTTGCAGAAACGTGCTTACAGGAAAGCTCCGATGTATAGAGAGTAACCAGTTGAACCGAGAAGGAGGGTGAGGCGGGATCCTAGTTGGTTGTTGACCGTGCTGTAAAATTGATCAGACAAGGAGTGTTTGGATGATAAGCGTGTTGTATTCACCCAGCAAAAAATGCTGCGACAGCAAAAGTGGAGTACAGAGCAACATTGGCGTTCGCGCTAGTAGTCGCATCAACTTGGCCACCCCCTCCAAGACCATTCAAGGCGTTGAATAAACCTTTTCGACGGTTCGTCAGTATAGATGGACGAAACTCGGCAGATACTGGACGAACCGGGACCCATGAAACATACGAAACCCAACATAACCACCTGAGTGATAGGGTGATAATAGAAACCTTTCAAACCAGTAGGCCGTTCATAGAGTGCGACTTGATTTTGAGAACCATCGTCGCTGCTGCCGCTGTTGTATGCGGAGCCTTTCTCTGTAGTGTCGGCCATGTTATGGACGTTCACACCGGCGTGCGCTGAGGGTAGAGAGGGGGTAGAGCAAGAGCCACGCGAAAAAGGAACTCGACTCTAGGCGAGTCTTAAAGGGTAGTAGCTGTCTATTTTTGGTCCCGATAGCCATCTGACTCCACTGATTCTGCATTCGCATGCAACGTCTCGTAGGGTCCTTCTTCAATGATGAGGCCTATCGGTCCCATGCTTCCGGCAAAGCTGGGAACACAAACACCATAAATACATTCGGAGAGCCTCACTTTATCTCCTGGCAGAGCCGAGATAGAGCGGGCCAGTACTTCATTGTCGGGGATATAGAGTCCATGGAGAAGGCTGGAAGAAATCAGTCAGTATCTATTAAAGCAACCAAGAAGTCTGTTGGATAAGCCGCACACTCGGTGTCGCATTGTGTCGCATTGAAAGGCGTTGCCATCCAGATTGCCTTGGAATAAGGTATTGGTGAAGAGCCTGCCATCTCGGACCTCGGATAACAGTCAATGAGCGCTTGCTCGACTGCAGCATTCGCAGCTGTTCGCGTCCGAATTTCGAAATCCATGTTTTCGTCCGGGCGACTGGTTGGCAAAAGTTTCAAAGCTTTGCGCATTCATGAAGATGACCGAAGAAAACAAGAGCAACCCTTGATGTTGATGGCATTTGACAGAACTTCAACTTGTTGGAGACCACGGTGGAGGAAGTTCAAGAACTTGAAGAAGACGCAACATAAAATGCATGACGCGCCGTCACGTTTCCTCCGTGTTTGGTTCCAACTCGTAACACTGCGCCAGTGCGCCATCCTTTTGCTCTATGCCATTGATGCCCTCCTCAAGAGAATCCATCCTCCGGCAGGCTACCACAAGTACTCGATAGCATTCGACTATCGACGCATCATGTTAACGACCTCTTGGGGAACGAATTCACAATCAATCATACAGAAGATGGCTTCTTTTGACATCACGACATGTGGATGCATCACATTTTCCTTGCCGTATTGCCTATCGATAGGACTCTGGAATGTGGAGAAACTTAAAGCTTTAGGAACGTACGCATGTATGACCCCGTTCAATTGAACATCTTCAGATGAGCTTGAGACAGGATCATACGGTGAGCTCTGCACCTTTTGATTCGGGTCACCCTTGTAACCCGTAAATTAACTTCGGCTTTGCTTCGACTTCAAGTTTAGAACATTGATTACGGGTAACGGTCCTCTCTTCCTTGGCTTTCCTCGTGTTGAACTGGTGGAAAGACTTCACTTCACTGAACCTTGTCTTCGGCTTGGGATTGGTCCATCTTGATATCTCCTCCTGGCGCGTCTATGATACTCTATCTCTACTCGACTTATGGGGCATGCATCATGTTAACATCCTGTTTGGATATGAATGAATTTACAACCTTTCTATGCATTCAATCACATATGCGACAAGACTTGCTGGACGAATAACAACTGGCGGATTTATTTCGCTGTATCTTTGTCACTGCGTGCTACACCATCACACGACGCTTTCTACCTTTCCTTGCTGGGCAAGAAGGCTCATAGAAATCCCACGTACAGATGGTCTTTACAACATCGATATCTTATCCCCCACTATCATCTATATTCACTACCAAAACACGAGTCAGAACACTTCAATCTCCTAGACGGAAGAGGTCCTATGTCCTATGTGGTGTTCCACAAATAAACTTGATAAGCTAAGGCCACTCAGTCCCCCCTCCCGCGATATAATTATCGATCTCGAGGCTCATAGGGTCCTTCAAAGTGTGTTGATGTGCTCGTGTATCTCAGTTCAGAGCGGCCATTCTTAGTTCTGGATCCAGCGCTTCATCTTCGACCTTCGAGCAGATAGTTCAGCCTCGTTTTCAGTTCCTCGAGTGTCTGATACGTCATTATTGTCAGCAGACATGGTAGGCCTTTCCATTTGTGTATAGAGAAATCAATTTCACTCTTCGCAATTGAATAGATCTTCTGCAAAATCAGCAGCCGTATACGCTAGCGTGTACACGTCTACGGCTGCAACAAAACGGCGTTCATTGGTCCTATTGCCCCTCATCAACACCGTACTTCCCTATATTCATCGGAACAGTTGAGCTAGTACTGCGCGCTCGAAGGCTGTTCGAATCACGCTCAATCATCCTCCCCCGCAAGCGCCTGATCTGCTTCGTCTGACCTTTTGGCAGATGGGAATCGATGCCCTACCATCCCTACAACAATAGATCGATATCGCCGAAGGTCGTGGAAGCATAAATAGTTTACTTCACCACTCAAAGGTCGCAAAGCTGGGTACAAGACCATCGTGCCGTCCATAATCCCGACAAACACGTCGGACGAGACGTAAAACGAACCGTTATATCAGGAACTTAAATGCGAACAGGAAGCTTCTCTCTAAATATAACCACATCGGCGTCGATTATAAGACGATGGCTTCTAGGGACTTCGCCCTCTTGACGCTGGATCCTTATCTCTGCCACTACTCATCATCTTGCGTGGAGGACGCCTGATCGACACTATGGCCGACGTTGCAGACAACGAAAAGCGTTCAGGGTATAACTCTGGTACCGACAGCGAGAGCGGCTCTGCGCAGGGAGTCGCCATCTATGAACGACCCACAGGTATCAAGGGCCTCTACTACAATCCTGTTACACAGGTCACCATGCTGGGATTTGTGTGCTTTATGTGCCCAGGTGAGCTATCTCTGCGACGTTTTTGTTTTACAGATGCTTAACGTATGCCAGGACTGTTTAATGCTTTGACGGGCCTGGGAGGCGGAGGACAACTGGATGCGACGACCGCTTCTAATGCCAACGCCACTTTATACGCCACCTTCGCAGCAGGCGCATTTTTCTCTGGGTAATGCGATATCACTGTGAAGGATATCTTCTCTCGTTCTGACTCCATTTGAATATCAAGTTCCGTCAACAACAAACTTGGATCGCGTCTCACTCTACTGTTGGGAACGACAGGATACTCGCTATACATCGGCTCCTACCTGTATGTATTTTCCTGACTCACACCTGCCATTTTGACGCTGAGTTTACCGCGATAACAGCGCCCTTAACATCCACCCAAATGCAGGAGGGTTCGTCATTGCTTCTGGCGCCATCCTCGGAATCTGCGCGGGGCTGTTATGGACCGCACAAGGCTCCTTGATGCTTTCGTACGCAACGGAGAACCAGAAAGGGAAATTCATAGGCATTTTCTGGGCCATCTTCAACCTGGGTGCTGTCGTCGGAGCTTCCGTCTCTCTCGGGCAGAACTTCCACTCCAAGGTGCGTTTGAGGGCCCTATTCTTAGCTGTGCGCCTCGAGCTTGAGCATTTATGCGCTTTTTGTTCTCACCCAGGCGAATGCTGGTAGGTTCCACGCTCGCAACGTAAATCTTATCGTCGCTAATCATAGCTTTGCATCGCCTTGAAAGTTGGAAATGGAACATATGTACGCCACATTTTTATCCTTCAGTCTCCTTTTCACCTGTTCACAAAATGTTTTCATTTCACTTTCACTTTCACATAGATTGGATTCCTCATCCTCACGCTCATCGGCGTTATGATCCCAATTTTCATGGCCGATCCCGAGAAGATGATACGCACTGACGGCACGAAAGTGACGACCCCCAGACATCCGACCTGGAAAGTCGAATTTTACGGTCTATATTTGACGCTGAGAACCGATCCCATGGTGATCCTTCTTTTCCCCATGTTCCTGGCCTCAAACTGGTTCTATACCTGGCGTACGTACATACATTCAGTCTGCTGCGTGTCAACGTTTGAATCAGAAAGTCTCATCAATAATTTGTTAACAGAATTCAACGAATACAACCAAGCGCTGTTCAATATCCGCGCGAGGTCGCTGAACAACCTCGTATACTGGCTCGCACAGATCGTCGGCTCGCTTTCTATCGGTTTTCTCCTCGACCAAAGCTTCATTTCGCGCCGCATCCGCGCCTTCTCCGCATGGGGCATCCTCCTCGGCATGGTCTTCATCGTGCACACCTGGGCCTTCTTCTATCAACGGTACGTCTCTACCTCCCCCATATGTACTCACCCTCAAACAGGCGGTGGCGTTAATCTCGCCATTACTCTCTATCCACCTTCTTCGTTCTACTTTAATGCTAATTAATAAATCACTTCGCCTGCAGCCAATACACGCGCGCCTCGCTCCCACCTGACGCGACGAAGCTCGATTTCACCGACCACGGGTTCACTGCACGCATCTTCTTGTACATCTTCTGCGGCCTGCTCGATGCGATGTGGCAGACCACGGCCTATTGGATCATCGGCGCAATGTCGAACGACCCCGCGAAGCTGGCGTACTTTGCCGGATTCTGTGCGTCTTCGTATCTGCTGTGATATCATATGCCTGAAACTGATTAATGCATTGTGGGTGTGCAGACAAATCCATCCAGAGCGCAGGAGGCGCAGGCGCATGGGCCGCCGACGGTCGCGCAACGCCATACATGAACATGTTCATCTCGACATGGGTCATCCTCGTCGCCGGCTTGGTCTGCGCGCTGCCCATGATCTACCTCCGCGTCAAGAACCACACAGAGCTGTCCGATGAGATTCTGTGCGTATATTGACATTCACATCCGCCCTGGTAGGAATTTGGATGTACTGACGAGGCATTCCGTCGTCTTTGTTTTTTTTAGTGTTCGGATGGACGACTCTGGAAAAGTCCTCGACGAAAGAGAACTCGCACGCCGACGACGCCGCCAGGCCTCCGCATAAACCTACCGCCTGCCCAAAAGACTCCACCGTTACGTGCTTTCCCGCAACCCCTCTACTACGCCTAACTACTACGCCTAACTACTACGCCTAACGTTCGGCTTGTACAACACTTTCCTGGCAGTTTTTTTTGTTCCGGCTCGTGGTTAGTGGGGATTTTTTCGACTTAAGACTGACTCCGGGGATCCGACTCATTATGTAAATGCTTGCTATGTAAAAAAGCGATCTACCTATACTTACACCCATATTTAACGCTATGAGAATACGATATTTACGATGCACAATATTTTTTACGCTAGAGTTCAAACGTTCAAACGTTCAAGCTCAAGCTATGTTCTGGAGGTGCATTGTGGTTGGCAAAAATAGGCGCTCGCCAAGGAATAAAGCGCCTAACCGGTGTCATTCACTGCCCGTGTATCCTTTAACAAAAAGCGAACTTCGACGCGTCTTCAACGAAGTCCACCGCCTAGAAAAGCTCTAGTTTTTCCTTGATTCGAGACATCTATTCGCGTGCGCTCATAAATCGCTGCAAACTGGAGGCTTTAGACGAAGCACGCACTGCGCAGCCACCGCCCCAGCGACGCGTATCCAGACTCATAGCGACCGGCAAGGGCCGGAGCTGGATCAGAAAAAGCTTCCGGCAGAGTACGTCATCGCCACGACATCGCATCCGTGCGTGCGAAACAACTGTCCAAAAACGCGCTCCACACGCCGCCCGCTCGTTCCCGCCAGGCGTGAAAGGGGCATTAACAATCGTGTGCTATTCGTCAAGGGCATAGCAAATCGTAACGAAGAAGAGAATGAATCGGTCGACGAATCAACTACAAGTACATCAACGTCAACGAAACAAACCAAGGAAGCGCTACGTACTAAGGGGGTGAAAGGCAAGCACGGGAGAGGGGTAGGATAGTTTACTTATTCATTGTGAAAAGACATGAGGGTGGTGGAAATCGTTCAATTCTAGGGGAAGATACCAAGTTACAAGACGTGATAAGGCTCGTGACTTGAGATAGCACAATACGTTGCAGAGAAAAACCCTTCGAAGACGTGGAGATAGAAAGGGGAAGAGCGGGCGGGACCGTGACTGTCGGGATCACAGACCCCCCTGCTTGAGACGTTCACTCGATGTGAGCGGTAGGCTCAGGATTTGTGGTCGCGGGAGCGGCGAATTTACTTGAAGAGCTCACATTGAGGAGGACAGGCTTGATAACGTTGAAGTAGGTAACTTGTGCACCCTGCGAATAGCAAACGGAGATAACGTCAGTATTGATGAATCACCACAGCGACGAAAAAGAGGTGACAAAGCGGACGTGGCACGCGAGCACGCGAGGAGAGGTTTTTTCTTCTCCTCAGCATAAGAGCTCGCGCAGTGCAGGAAATGGATTCGGGCGAGAGAGATACATACACGGAATGCTGGGAGCTGGAGCCAGACAATGAAGAGCGACTTGAAGGCGAAGTACCATGGAACATAGTACAGCACAATGCGCAGGGCGAACGACTCGAGGAAGTTGAAGAATCCGAACACGACCCAGTAGGTGAGCCATTGGACGTCATCGTGGGGCGAGGGCGACTCGATAGCCTTGAAGGAGAGGTAGGCGGGGAGCCCCCAGCCGACGAGGTTTGAAATCGGGGCAGCGAAGGCGTTGAAGGTGTGCAGGAAAACGAGAACGACAAGACCGCCGAGAACGGCGTATGTCTTGGGGACGTTCGTGCGCTGCTCCAAGTTGATGAGCACCGGGTACTTGGCGAGCTAGAGGTGCGTTGTCAGTCCGCTGTTGGTGCGGCACGAGCCCGCAGCGGTGCGTACCTCTTTATCAAGCTGATTGTTGTAATAGCTGGCCTTGTTTTGGGCCTGGATAAAGACAGGGTGCTGCTGGACGCGTTGGGCTGCGGACATGGTGGAGACGATGGACTAGGTGGTGGTGGTTCTAAAGGAGGAGCGACGCCCTCGACTTTTGGACTAGTTGATACGTCTTTGATGACACGTGTTTGTTTCACTGGTACGTCAGTCACAGCTTTCCTGCAACGCTCACTCCACGCTACATCATGGACGATTACCAGCAGCTCAGGGTATGCTTCATTACTCCCCCACATAATACGCACCACTGACGATATTACAGGCTCTCCACCAGGCGCTCCCCGCCTTTTCGCCCATATTCCCCACCTCGTTCCTGCCTTACGTCGCCGCGCTCTTTCTCCTTCCCACATTTGCGCTCGCGTTTTACTTTACCACGTACGTGTCATATATCACACTCGAGAGACGAATGCTCATATCCTCTAAGGCTACCAAAAGACACCCTTACTCTACGAGAACCTCTCGTTGCTATCCTAGCTAGCACGCTGGGCGGTTTTGGCGTTGTAGCCTTGTTCTGCTCTGTGGGCGTCTACGTGTAATCTTAGTTGGTGGCCCACCATTTGTGCTTGCAAGACTCGCACTGCCATACCCCTGTAGCGCCCATAATACCACCACCACGATCGTCACCCGTGTAAAATACTGCAACCGCAATGTTCATTTCCACTGCGGCATATTGATCAAGGTTTTGCGTGGACTTCTGCGAGTTCGAGTATATTTGCACGCAATTCGTCAATCGCTACGTACCCATTATCTTCAGATTAGAATAATTCCTTCAAACTACAGGCAGAATCTCATTCACAACGACCGGTGACAATCATGCTTCATTTTCGATGTCTGAATGCTGGCGCACAAGCCGTGAAGTTAGTATTCGAGTGCACTGCGATTATCCTCCAGTTCTGGTGTCTGGTGATGGATATCATCTTCTGTAAGACATATATTTCTTGGGCCACCTCCTCAATTAAGCAGTCTCTTGGAACGAAATTAAGTTATAAAGCTGGTGCCATTTTGGTGCCATCCATGCGGGCGACTAGGATCAGTGCAAGTATTTGCACGCAGTTCATTCTCCCCCTTCGCTCAGCATCCGCGTCGCTTAACCAATTCTACCAGTGACGTAGTCAAAGCTGAAGCGCCGACAACTGCGTCAACGATGTCCTCTGCATCGGAGTCAACCTGTTCAGATTCTTCGCCACTCTCAAAGTATACCATTCCCTCCCAGAGATCGTACATGCGCTCTTCCACTAAGAAACTAGTCGGCGGTCAGTTCGTGAATGCACAGAAATACTCAAATCTGAATCAACAATCGTGCCTCTTTCTCCTGTGAACGCCGACCGCCAGAGCCAGAGCCAAGAGGCAATCTTTGAACGCAAGGGACGTGCGAGCAGTTTGACCAGGTTCTTTCTTGCACCAGAGCACCATACTGCCTAGACATTCTCGTAGCAAATGCTGAAGTAGGACGGCTAGCCAGGCGCAAACGTGGGCTTTGTATGATTGATTCAATGTACCCAGTAGAAAATTATCAGTCCTGCATCATCAGGCCTAGCAAGTCGTTCACGCGCTCGTGTCTCCGCTGAGTTCATTGGTTTTGTCCCTGCCCATTGTCTTAGCAAAGAAGGTTGGAAGGCATTCGTACGAGGCTCTAGTTCGTGTACGCCAAAATCGAAGGTAAACGCCACAGAAACCATTGAGATATTCAAGAGTCATCCAAAGAATGAGCTGGCCAAGGGGGTATAATATACTGATAGGTTTGGTTTAGTTGTTTACCCGCCATCCGTGCTTGCACGACGCGCACTGTTATAACACTCAGCAACCCCAAAGATGGTCAGAACTGATGCAACATACCGTATAAAACACCGTAGATCCCTCGTCTGCACTCCGTAGCTGCATCTCTTTTGAGTAAGCCTGCAAATGGCCACATGACGGACACTTTTCGGACACCTATCATCGCGCGCAGGCATTAGTCGGTCGAGAACAAAACCCTTCACATATCACATACCAAAGTGCCCTTATCACCAGTCTCATGACGCTTCGTCTGCGTCTTTCGCTTTTGTCTTAGCGCAGAAGGAAAGGCCTCGGGGTCTGATCTTGTGGTGATGCACACATTCTCGTAGGCTATCGCACATAAAGGAGAAGACAATTGGTGATCAGCGCCATGAATGATAGCGTCCAGGACTCACAACTAGCCGGCTCCTCGTATGTGCATTGCTCGCAGACAACGACGGTCTCGCCATCTCTTGGTAGGGACAGAAGCGTCCCGCAATCAGGGCAGAACAGAAGGGAGCCTGTTGTTTTCACGTCTTTTCGGTCAGCTCAGCATCCGTGCACAACAAAATGGTGGTGCTAACCAACTTTGTGGGCGCGCGAAGTCATTGTGGGCGTAAATTAGTGGAGCTTGTATTGTTTTGCTGAGGGTCGTATTTCAATTTGGGGCTCTTGTCTGCGACGGGGATTTGAATTGGCGATGTGCTCGAATGCTTGCTCGTCGAAAGAACGTGAAATTGAATTGGCGTCTATTTTTCTGCAACACGTGGGGATGCGCGGGAAATGATGTCTGCCTGGATGGACCCCCGATAGCCCTCTTATTTTTCTCCTCAACATCCCTGGCGGAATTATTGAAACAAGAGCACGGCAACGTAGCAAGACAATTTTGAATTCAACGGCGCCATGCCCTGGTGGTGCAGATTTGGATGCTAGCGCTGCACTCACCCTTCTGAATTCTTTCATTCGCGCTCCCCAAGCTAAAGCGCTGTGGCTCTTCAAGCTTCAAGCTTCAAGCTTCAAGGGTTCTGTTCAGCATCACCACCACCTAATACCACCCCACCTCTCTCCGCAGTATGGCTTTAGGATTGCTGAGCCTTCCTTCATTTGGGCCCTGCTCATTTTTACCTTGGCAACCCTCGTCGTACCGACGTCCACGTTTCGTTCAGATCTGATACTGAGCGCGTTTGGCGCCCTCATCAAATTGTCTCAACTCCCACTCCGTCCAGTCTTGATAATCGGTGCCCTGGTACACTTCCAGGGGTCCTGCGATGGCGCGAAGACAAAAGCACTGCCCGAAAAGGCAATCACTGTCTTTGGAAGAACAAAAAAGAGAACAAAGGCAGGCGGCTCCGCTGGTTGATAACTGTCCTTGTTCACAATAGAGCTCTTTCGCACAAGCTACGGCCATCTCCGACCATGCATCCTACCACTGCCTTTTGTTTTTATGGAGATATACCCTTTTCTATCCGTTTGTGGGTCCAGGAATTTTCGGGCCATAAAACTCTTGTCTATTCTGGTTGCTGTCCATCAGTTTCGCCCTCGCTGGTCCCCGCTCACCGGTTTCTCTTCCGCTCGTCTCTGTCTCTCTCCTTTCGCCTCTCGCCTCTCCCCAATACCCCTCCGTCTTCCTTTCTTCTCATCCCACCACGCAGCGCGTGCTAGTGCCACATACCCCAACGCCACTCAAAGAAAAAATCTGTTGATTTCTACGACGCCGCACGAAAGATATCCGCAACACCTTAGTCAAGATTTCGCATCGTACCTAGCTTTCATAC
This sequence comes from Pholiota adiposa, assembly GCA_009935795.1. Lineage (NCBI taxonomy): Eukaryota > Fungi > Basidiomycota > Agaricomycetes > Agaricales > Strophariaceae > Pholiota > Pholiota adiposa. The sequence goes on from QEYC01000037.1 coordinate 390,845, forward strand.
GCACTCGTCTTTAGATTCCCCCTTCGTTACCCCAGCAAACTACAATGTCTTCCTCCCCCAAGACCCTCAGCAAGCCCTACCTGGACAACCTCATGCATGTCCTGCGCTGCGCTAATGACCGCTACTCCCAAATCGCAGCCGCCGTGCGCGAGTCCACGCGCCCGACCTACCACGCGCGCAAGCGCGCCCAGAGGCTCAGACTCAGGATTTCCGTGGAAAAGGCAGACCTGCTCGATCAGAAGTACATCAGTTTGATACCGCTCCCCATGCTCGATATCCCCGGCTCGCCGCCCCGTGCACCCACCCAGCGTCGCCCACAAATGATCACCATCCCCCCGATGCGCATGGTCGCCCCCATCCCCGTTCGCCCTCAGGTGACGGTGGCGCAGGCGCCCGCGGTGTACCCTCAGCACGCGCAGATCGAGATGGGCTCGCCCATGGCGATCAGCTCCAAGGTCGTAGGACGGGAGCGCGAGATCAAGCGCCTCTCGCGCCGGTCGTCCGTCGCCTCGCAGGACGTGGATATGCTCAAGTTTGATGTCACCGTCACGATCGAGGGGCCGATGGTCGACGCGCATGGGCGCATGTACTGGGCGAGCGATGCTGAGGACTCGGGCTCTGAGGACGGACGCGTTGGGCGCTCCGTTCGCTCGCAGGGCGTTTCATTTAAGGCGGGCTTGAGGAATACTTTGCGCTTGGACGTTCCCTTCGATGTCAACAACCGCATGAGCTGGGGATCCGATACCTCCTCCAGCGGGCTCGTCTCTGGCTCCTACTCGACCTCGTCGTCGTCTTCTGGACTCACCACTCCCGTAAGTCGCCATGTACCCCTTGATGACAATGGCGATTTTTACTCACCGCGATAACGTAGGAATCTGAGGAGCCCAAGCTCATGATCCGCATCAAGCGCAAGTCCTCTACGTCTTTCTTGGACATGGACGATGAGGATATCTCTTCGGAGAAGCGTACCAAGGTAAGAAATTCCGTTGACAATTTCTATTTGATCCATTTGGTTTATCGAGGTCTTGTTTTCTAGTACGATTCAGACAGCAAGGAATGGGCTCGTCCTTCCTCAAGGAGGTCCACCTCCCGCCCATGCACGAGCTCGTCCAGGGCGTCTTCAGCTTCCCGTCCGCAGATGATCCACCAACGATTTTAACGATTGGGATATTTTCATTTTCATTTTTAATATTTATCACGACCGCCGTAAACTCTCCTATATCAAGCCATATAGGTCTGGATATTCGTTATAGTTTCGAAGACTTTCACGCCTCATTTATGCTACTTTCCTTCCATCTTGAAATTCGACATCGGGCTCGAATACCGGACTTTTGTTCTTCTGTCTAATACTTTTTTTCCCCCTTCTACAAGGGGATTTATCTTAGGCCCTTCCATTAATCGCTGGGATTCTTGAATCTGGACCAAGAGACCATGCTACTACATACGACTACCTCCCCCCTCATTCCATCTGCACCACTCTCCCTTGTAGCATCAAGACCTGACCGGCTTCTTTGCATACCTTTCTATGTTTAATAACACACCTGGACTTTTGTTCACGCTACCCCACTTCATAACAAAACCATCATTATGTCGTTATCCTAACGATAACACCATTTTCGAGTACCGCAGTACATATCTTCCCAGTGTGCAATTCGAATTCGCGTTGTACGTTGCATCCCAAGGAGCTCCATGGCACTACTCTGCCTATCATCTCACCTGCCTCGTACTGAGCGAATCGAAGCTTCCCAGTGGGCGCCACGGATCAACAATCCATTCAGTGTGGTGCAGAGGTGTGCAGTCGCGCAGTCGCACAACTATCACGATCGACGGCGAAATATAAATTGATTGTCAACATGGTTCGTGTGATTCCTGCCAGGCCTCTGGGTGCAGTGGTATTGTATTTTTTGAGAGCGACGCGGTAAGCGGAACAGACTGCGGCATCAAAATCAATAAAAATGACGGAATGCGTTCGTTGCCCCGGGTCCCGAACTTAATTGATGTGATTTTATCACCCTTCCCGTCTATTGACAGTATCACAATCACACAACCCCCTACAACCTCCATTAGCAACCCTTCCAGTTTCTGTCGGTCGCTAGCACTTTTGCCGCCGCCCTTGTTCTCAAAGTGAATAAACATCGAATCGATCACCGAATTGAATTTCGCGAATCATACCCAAGTTGAAGGAAATAAGGTCGTCATATTCGTCATAGCGTCACCAGGAGTCGCCCAAAACGAAAGGAAATGGGGTATTACAGACAGAGAACTACAAGATTAGACATATCGATTGTTCGTTGCGGTCGTGAAAGTCAAAGGGAAAAGGTATCTTGGGGACGAAACCCGCTACTAAAAAGAAAAGAAAAGGAACGAAGTGGTGGACAGACAGGGGTTTGTAACCTGCCGGGTATTTTGAGCTGGAAGAAGATCATAGGTTCAAGACGAGGGATCCGAATAGCGATAGCATGTAGAACGAAAACAAGAAGAGAGTATGAAAGGTGAATCCGCATTGCGGACAAGTCCATATGTGTTGAGTCTGCTCAGAAAATCGTCGCCAGCGCGCCGTCATCATAACCGCCAGGTGTGGTAGCCTTTGCGCCCGCGCCAGGTCCGTTCTTACCAAACGTGAACCCGACCCAGACGCCGCGTGCGAAGGGTTCATCCTTCTCCTTCACTTTCTCTACATTCTGCTGCTTTTCCTTGACTTCAGCATATTTCGCCATGTCCTCGGGCGAGGAGAAATCGTCGTAGTAACCAGTGTCAAGTTCCGAATCGAGAGCAGGCACGAATGGAGCACGGACACCACGCAAATCATCCCATTTGACGTGCTTAAAAAAGGGATGGTTTGTGACCTGCGCAAGTGTCGCATAGCGGACGCTGGCATGGGCGATGAGGCTGTGTATGATGAAGGATATCAGTTAAAGTAAAGAAAATCAAAGTTTACGGACCGGGTCACAGCGTCCCAAGCTACATCACTCAGGTTGAAAATCAGATCCTCGGGTTTATCGTATTCAGGTCTCCGGAGAACCTTTGTCCAGTTTTTCAGATTTGTCCATGTCTCGTCGGGAGTGCTGCCACTAAATGGAGGGAAGCCTGCAAGGAATTCGAACAAGATGCACCCAAGGGACCAGAAATCGACCGAGTATGTATATGGCTTTCCACGAAGAACTTCGGGGGCCTACCAAAACGTCAATTAGGAATTATGGCGTTGAAAGAACAAACCTCACCATATAATCTGGAGAACCAACAATAGAGTCGGCATACCGTGGATCTTCGTGACGAATGGACCGGTAAATAGAACGACGCTCGATGGTAGAACGGTGAATGATCTGATTGTCTTTTACTTTGTCCAGCTAGAAGACATCTTGAGATCATGATACACGTCAGTGAATTTGGAACTCACTTTGACTTTCAGAGATTCTATGCGCTTTGGGTTCAAGGCTCCAGTGGCAAGGCCAAAGTCGGTCAACTTCACATGCCCTGTACCATCGACAAGGAAGTTCTAATGTAGTATCAGCGTGAAGCCTGATATCGATCCATTTCAAAAATAAATTCACCTCGGGCTTCAGATCGCGATGGATATAACCCAACTTGTGCAATTCATTGACGGCGGCAAACATCTCGCTTATGTAGAATCGCGCATGTTCCTCTTTCAATACTCCAGAATTGTTCAAAAGTGTTCTGAAATCGCCTCCAGGGACGTATTCCATTGCAAGGTATACATGTTCGGGATCTTGGAAGGCGTATAGGAGGCGTACGAGCCAGGGCGTTTTCGTCGCTGTCAGAATATCACGCTCAACGAGGACATGACGGATCTTTAGAGATCAGTTAGGGACAAAGTCAAAGGAATTAAGAACGTAGGTCCACGTACTTCGTCCATCTTGAACAAGGTTCGTTTCCTCATTTTCTTAAGCGCGCAAACTTCGCCGGACTCCTGCTTCCGTGCCAGGAACACTTCGCCATATCCGCCTTGTCCAACTTGCGCGATGATGTGGAACTGATCAACCTTGAGTTTGGTTCTGCGTTTCCGTAGAATGACACGTTCGCGCCCGCAGTATGATTTGAATTCTTTCGCGTATGCTGGGCCTTTGACATCGCGCGCTGCTGTATCTTCATCAAACTTTGCACGCCGCTCTTTCCTTGAGGCAATGTAGCCCAGGGTCTGAAAGTAATAATCTAGGAAATCTATCGCCGCATCATCAACCAAAATGAAACTGCTAATCCATATCAACTTACATAGCTGCGCCACTGTTGCCTTTCGTTTCACCTCATTGCTCTCCAATAACTGTCTCTCCCATACCTGAAACCCCTTCTGCTTAATCGTAGAGTCACCGCCTCGCGCAGTCTCCATTCGAATATCATCATTGAAGTATCCCTTCGCCGTGGCCATACGGATATCGCTGTAGCTTTGAGGCAGGACAGTTAAGCCTTTCGCTGTATCCATGTGTATATCGCGATAGTATGATGTGCTATAGTCTGTTGGGAGGCCAGAAATTTGTTTGGATGGTGATGCTGGGGCATTGCTAGTCGGTGTTATGGGCATCGTAGACGATGAAGGCTAAATGAGGGGCGAAAACCAAAAGTGAACATGCCTCGGCTGAATTTCCGCGACGCGAACGTTGTGTCACGTGCAACTGGAATACGCCGCTCGGCAACAGAATCAACTTTAAGCTCTTGACGGCGCTGAGCTTGAGCTGTCTTCAGACTCTTGTCCTCCAAAAGTCAACAGCGGCGAGCGCTGCAACTCCTTCTCCAACTTGTGGATCCAGATATCCAAGACCCGATGTCCATTTCCTTGGCATATCCTCTTGCTCTTCTGTTTCAACGTCCGAGCGCTACGCCAGAAATGCTATTCAACATAAATTCAGAATAATCTGCAGTTGACACCCGGTTGGCATGCTCGGGAATGATGTATCATCGCTATGAATCGGGCTGCGCAAAGCGGGCGGGTGGCGGGCAAGCGGGCGGCGACATATTATTGGAACTCGAACGAAAATAAACATTGGGGCGATGAGGATATTCGCTGGAGTGCACCACACCTTCGACTCAAACACGAACATGCAGCGAAGGAGAATGACTTTTTTATATGGCCAAGTCAATCTGCGCTGTTGGTGGAAATTGGAGGCCTTTTTCGGAGAGGGAAAGGTCGGTGGTACTGTCCTTCTGATCCTCGGTATGCTTGCACCAGCTGACTATAATCTCGCTCTGAGACGCTTTAGACCATGTTGACTCCACTAAAACTCCAATAAATTGTCCTTATTGTCATCCTTTACTTTCTTTCCGACATTCGCGTCTACATGACTCCGCCTTCAGACAGCCGGAAGGCAAGGGGATCCTCACTCATTTACTATATGTATCGAAAAGCACATATTTCACCACATCTATTTTGGACGGTGGCACTGGTTGGCCAAAATTAGCATCATGCACTTTGATCAGTAAGGCTCTATTCTTTGTCTAAATCTAAGCTTTACACCTGATTTCTCAAAGCGCTTGCATAACTTCCCATAGTTTCAATGCCTGCAACAAGGGAATCAAGGTGTTAATTGCCCTTTTTAGGCACCTCCGATTTCTCGGGTGGACCAAGCCTCTACATGACGGCGAACTGCTGAAAACGAGTGTGGAGCCAGTATGCAATAGATGCTAGGCGCTGGGCGCTGCCGCTGTTCGAATGTAAGAGTCTCCACTCCGGACAATTCGCACGTAAGCTTCGAACATCGCCGAACACCATACGGACACATATAGACGAACATCAAGCAGATCTATCTAAAGTGATGCACAAATTTCCTTGGCGTATTCGGGCGTCCTTTCCAAAACTTATATAAAGAGTGGTTGGCAACGTTCATCCAACTCTCCAAGAATCCCCAGCTCTCTGCACATCATGACTTCGACATCCGACCTTATTCCTGACAACTCGCTTCTCTTAGCATCGAACCCACCGGCGTTGGACTCGACGACTAGCACCAATAGCCCGAACAAATCACCTCGCCGACTTCATACAGATCCCGAAGGCGACGCTAGTGGTCCCGAACTCCAAACAAAAGCTTTCAAACGTCTTATTATCTGTTGCGACGGGTGAGCACATTTTCTCGAAACAATTGACCTTGAACTTACAAATATCTGAAGGACTTGGCAAGACGGCCTCGCAGCTAGATCAGATGAATACACTAACGTCTTGGTATGTCAGCTCTCCATTGATTATCATTCACTTAAGTAATAATCATGCATGTTGCAGCGCATGGCCAGAGCCGTTAATTATGTAGACCAACGGTATCAGCCCCCAATCCCTCAGATTGTTTTCTACCAATCCGGGGTGGGGACGGATAAAAACTTCCATTCGAAATACGTGGATGGTACGCATTCGGAATATTCAATTCAATTCAAGCTCTTGACTCGTCACATTTCTCTGTAGGTGCTACGGGAGGCGCTTTAGGTATGCTCTTCATTTCATTTCTGCCACATCTTTGTACGCAGCATCTGACATTGCACACCATCGCAGCCGATAAAGTTGAGGAAGCTTACGGATTTATCGCACAGTAAGTGGGGACTTCATCTGCCATTTGTACCTGTCACTTAATTATCTGATACAGCAATTATAATCCTGGTGACGAGGTTTGTGATGCAGCTGTCTGTCAAAGTCCTTCCAAAACTGATGACAGCGCTACACTTGCAGATCTTCCTATTTGGTTTCTCTCGGGTAAGGCGCTGTGATATTCCCCATCCAGATAAATGAGACTCATACCTGTGTGTCAGGGAGCGTACACAGCACGGATGGTAGCCATGTTTATTGTTCGTGTTTATTTTCTTTCTACGCACGTTTGCACTGGTGACTGATTCGTATCTCATAGGGAGAAATTGGTGTCCTGGACCGCAGGGATATGAATCACTTCGCGGACATCTTCTGCTGCTACCAAAAGCTAGGAGAAGCTCATGGTGATGGTAAAAATTTGGATTTTGAATCATCCTTTCTTCTGTCAAGCTGATTGTATTATCTACCAGAACAAGCCGAGCTAGAGAAAGTACTGGCTCCCTGGCGCAAAGCAGATGCTAGGGGTAAACTTCGTGCTGACATCGACGGAGATAAATTCACCGTGAAGTAGGTGTCATCTGCTCAGTAACTATATGCACTCTTGCTAACGTTACTCCCCTTAGATGTTTGGGCGTTTGGGACACTGTCGGCGCACTTGGCCTTCCAAAGGAATTTACGCCATTCACTGCCAAGACAGCCAGGCTCTTTGGTTTTCACGACCAGAAACTGGGCGAGCATGTCGAGCACGCTTTCCAAGCCATGGGCCTCCATGAACTACGAAGCGATTTCGTATGCATGCTCGAGTTCATTTCATTCTGAATCCCTTCCGTTACTGATACATTCTCGAATAGAATATCAACAAGTTCATTCAAACGGATGCTAGCAAATCTAAGAAACAGGTTTTGAAACAGGTACGTTTTGAATCTATTGACGATGTCTTCTCTAATTCACTCCAAAAATCTCTAGTGTTGGTTTGCGGGTAAGCTTCACAATAGACTTCATTGACGTCAACCCTGAACTCGTCACTTCAATCTTTGTCCAGGATGTCATACGGATGTGAGTACTCATTTTCTTTAAGGAAAAGATTATTTCTGACCCTGCTGTTTTTCTAATAGATCGGTGGCGGATACGAACATCACGACCTATCAGACATCAGTTTAGCATGGATGGCCGGTCAAATTGAAGGCCTCGTGTCTTTGGACTTTGCCTATCTAACCTCGCACATCGAACCCGTTGATGAATGGGGAAAGCAACAACCTCATGAGTAAGTCCTTTTACATCCCGAAATTTCTGGATATTCAATTATCATTGTACTCTAGTTCGGCGACCGGTGTATTCTTCCTCGCTGATAAAACAGAACGAGAACTTCCAAAGGCTCCCAACGACCCACAAACGCATGAAATCGTTCACCCTTCGGTCCTGGAGCAGGAGAAGCTCAGCCCCGCTATCACAGAGCTTCTGACCAACTATCCGACCATAATATGCTCCCTGACCGAAGTAGAAGAGGCGATAAAGAAGAGCTGGAAATACGATCCCAAGTCCCCTCGCGCGAAGAAGTACGCCGAGAAATTGAAGAAGCAGAAAGACACGGGAATTCCGGCGGTTGTTGGTGGCCGACCTATGTCATGGATGAGTGGGTTGAAGACCCTTGTTCGCTCCGTGTCTCGTAAGGCACGAATGCCTACAGTCAAAGTGTCCGAAGAAGTCACCTCATCTGAAGATGGCACCACTACGACTGTGGGCATTGCGGCTACGGCTACCGTATCGAAGGCTCTACCTGAAGCTTCTCGATCTAAGGCAGCATAGGCAGCTCTTTTTCTTGCTCAACCATGTTTCTTCCGAGTCGTCATCCAGTCATTCTCACTGTACCAGTATGTCGTTAGTATGTCGCATTTCATGTACTTTATCTATGTTGCACCTCAGTCTCATTACTTTCATTATCTACTTGCTAATATGTACCCTCGATACTGCCACATTATTATAATATATTCTCATATTATTTCCTTGGAGTATAGCTTACTGCCTCATTCATCAGGAGCAAACTGGGAGCGAACGTGTAAGGCAACTGAGGGGAAGTTGCCAAATATAGTACCCGACGCACGCCGATTGTTCTCCCACCCCAACCATCTCCACCACGTTCAATCCTGCCCAATTTTCCTCATGCATGATTCTGGAGCGGAGTAATGGCCGTCAACGACCTCGTTCAGCGCTATGAACAATCGGGGGAACCTGCAGCGAGCTCTAGGAGTGTAGGTTCGAGTATTGTGCGAGGATCTTCTCTAGGTCAACCGCAAGCAAGTCCCTTCTCCAAAGAGGAGCCTACAAAAGAGAATGACACCGTTGAACCTCCTCCGAGACTTGCTAGATTTATCAGGCACAATGCTCGTGTAGTGGACGATGCTTTTCTCGACTCTCCACCACCACCGTCATCTCTCTACCCTCAATCATCTGCTATATCCTCTGGACTTTCAACGACTCTTTCAACGACTCTAACGAATACGACAACGAACATAACACCAGATAACGAACAAGATGAACTTTCAGATCAGCTATATTCCTCCACATTTTCTTCCACGCGCCTAACATCGACTATTTCGCTTCAATCGAAGACTACCCTCAACTATTCATCTCAGGCATTGGCGCCCCTCCATGATTCGGAGAAGCAGGAACTACTTGTGAAGACCACATACCCACCAATCAGCTCTAATGGACAGGACACATCTCTAAAGAGTCTCCATCGCTATCCAAATCGACCCCATCGTTCGTCGCATACCCCTGTTCCCGCAACGGTTGTTTTCGCCAGAGATGCCCTTCCACTAAGTCTCCCCAAGCTCGATCGTTATCTTTCTTCTTTGCCTCCTCCAGTTCTAGGAGATCCTAATGAAGCGAATGGACCTATGTTTCCACCTTTGGATGAACTGGCTAAAACGGGGCGGTCTTTGGAGGACTTGGAGAATAATTCTACTGTGGCGCCTGTTTGGCGGAATCGGACGAATGTATTCCATTCCACAACAAACCTATTTATCTCTTTCCTTGTGAGTCCTCTCTTAACTATTGCTTGATTCAGCACTCACCATACCGCGCTGAAGGGATCCAGCGCACTTGCATCTTTTTACAGTTTGACGGGGCTCATCAATACCGTCCAGATATTCGCACTGATATTGAGTACAATTGGTATGTTACTCACAATTCATACAATTGCATTGTCTCTGAATGTGTCTTCAGTACCGATGGATGGTGTTCATGTAAAAGATTCTTGGAGAAAGTTGTTTCTTGGGACAATGTGAGTACCAGAGTTCGTATATGCACTACTTCGCTTCATTTACAAACCATAGTCCAAATGTACTTGCGCTCAACTTCGCTCCAGTGGTGATGGAGTCGCTCATATTCCTAATTGTCCTGATGACGATCGCCTCTGGCCTCCTGTACTATTTCTATCGCGCCACCGTCCAGTGCGACCGCTACACATCTATTGAGGGTCTTCAGCAAGTAGAAACCAAAGGGAGACAATGGGGACTCATGATTGTCACGTTTCTGCTCACCGTCCTCTACCTGCCGCTCTGTACGATGTCGGTCCATGTGCTTGTTTGGTCTCAGGAACTATGGCCCATCGCAAACCCATATGTAAACGCTACTGTATTCCCTCCTACACTGCCTCCTTTGGGCCCTGAGACTGAGTTTCGCGATCCCTTCGATTTCTGTTGGACAACCACAATGAAAAGAAACGAGGTCAACTTTGCGCCTATCGTAATCGTCCTTGCGGCTATTGTGCTCGGCTTCGTGAGTGGCATGCTTACTTTTCCTGACTTGCCGAACTTATGCACTCGTCAGTTTGCTATATGGTTTCCAATAGCTCTTCGACACGTCATTCAACGTTCTGTTCCCAAAGTGGACAAGTTCACTGAGCTCGGACGCCCTCGAAGCAGGGTGGACTTAGATGCAGAATATTCCAGATTGCTTGATCGTGATAGAAATCCGTTCGCATTCTTATATAGCGGTACTTCTAAATGTCCCCTCTATCATAAGATGCCAACTGACCAAAATCCTAGCTTTTCGTCGAGGCTGGGCAACCTACATATCGACCTACCTATTCGCGAAACTCAGCACACTAGTCATCATTGCTGTCCTCGACCCCGAAAATTGCCTATTCCGTTCCTTTTCACGTACCACCATACCCATAGTCCGCCAAACGCTTTTGCTCTTCTCTACCCTCGGTTTCTTTATTGCGCAATGTATCTTTACCCCCTTTATGGATCCTGTGAACAATGCTAGTGAATGGACATCTCGGCTGAACTATTTATCCACTTCTATTACGGCTCTCTTCGTCACTTTGGATATACCCCTGCAAGTTAAGGATGTGCTGGATTCATACGTACTTTATTGGTGAGTCCTGGCTCTCTTAACTGTTGCTAGCCGAATTCTGACATGCCCCTTAGTATTTATATTATCACTTACGGACTTGGTTTTTGTGGGACTCTTTATTAAAACTTGTCGCTCGTGTTACTTACCTTGCATTATCAGATTTCTCTGTCGTCACTTTCCAGTGGATGCAAAACATTGTCAAGAGTAAGATATAGCACACGCATCTGATTACAAATTTCTGACTCTTATCACTCTAGAATTGACAAGGAGAATCGACTTCAGTGAGTACAGAGACCAACCTGACGTAAATTCTCTCATCTCTTTATGCAGGCATCGATATATTTTCACCCAGGTTTGCATTTTGCCTTTCGACTGATCATCAGCTCATACTATAATTTCACAGTTTGGACACCTCATCATCTTCTATTCACATTAAGCGCCGTATTTGGCAGGAATCTATCAGCGCCCTCCTACTCACAGACCCAGATTGCGCAATACCGAAGAAACAAGCGATGGCTTTTGCCCAAGCTCGAGATTCCGAATTTCCACCCTATTTATTGGATTTTATGGGCAGTCCTGGCGAGCGGCATGTAGAGAACTTGAAGGTCTTGTATTTTTGCATATTCTTCCCCCCAGGTTATCTGACATTTTATCACAGATATTCCGTGAGGTTGGCTCGGTTTCGTACAAGAGGGCCGTAGCTCTCGTGACAGGCCCAGATTTCGCTCTATATCAGTATCTCGAAGATGTTATTCAGAAGAACTACGTTGGACCGGATAGTTACTGGAAACCCCTTGGTAAATCAACCATTCGCGGTTGTACCAGCCACTTCGGAAATGCGTGGTGGGTCCCATTCCCCCCATCCCTCGTAAGTTGAACGATGGCGCGAAACACAGTATTGTGGACTCAATTTGGTATAGGTTATTCGTTACGACGATGGTCCATATGCCGTCCTGCGTGATATCGTGGAATTGGAGGCGTACATATCGCAGAATTCGAGTCGGGATATTGAGCGACGGCGATATGTTCGGATGTCCCTCCGAGCTCTGGAAGGACGTCTTGTTCAATGGCCTTATGAACATGTCGAAGTAAGTTCGCTAGAGTCTCTGTTGCCCAGATGATTATGAAGTTGAACCTCTGTATCTTCAATAGCCCGTAGGCTCCCATGCAAGTTGGTGGTGTTGCGGGAGACGATACAGGGCAGTGACCTCGACTCACTATGGACACGCAACTTTAAGGATCAAGCGTCGCGGTCACCTCCAATATCGTGGACTCCACCTCGGCAGCGGCTTCCATATTCAACTCAAATACTCCCGCAACCTCAAGCTATCAGGGGAGATCCTAGGCCTGAACGAGGACTTCGACCTCACTTCCACCGTCGCCCGTTTCCTGACACTCAACAAAGAGCTCATCGACGAGGGACTGTACGTCATCGAGGAGAAGCTCTCGCAGTACCGGCGGCACCACCGCAAAGAGTTCCAGTGGAAGGCGCGCGTATTGAGCTACAGGTTCCTCACGTTCGTGTACGACCTGCCGAAGGACCCTGATGGGCTTGCGCAGAGTGCCATCGAGGCATGCGAGCGGGACTCGAGAGTGTGTGGATTGATGGCGAGGAGCCAGGGTGTGCTGAGGTCTGCGTATACGCGCTTGGTGGCGGTGTCTATCTCCGAAGCTGCGACGTGGTGGTATATATTCTGGGTCAGATACCATGCTCTTCTCAAGCGCTTATGGGTGCTAATGAATTCATATTGATTTCCTAGGATGATCTGTGGAGGCGAAACCATGACACGATCTCGGGCTTGAATAAATACGCGTCCGATTTCAACCCACATTATCGGACCTCCATCGCCTACACCCCTCTGCCGCGCGCTGCGCTGGAGACGTTCCTGGTGCAACGGGGACTCTTGCACAAGAAGCCGCGCTGGGGGGATTTCTTCCATGCCGGATTCTTGAACAAGCTCTATCTGCGGCTGAACGACGCGGCTTTCAGAGATTCGAGCAAGGTATAGCATGCCCTCCACAGTAACCCGATGTCTGCTGGATTTCACCGCTAACCATTCCTTCTTTTTTCAGGCAATCATGTTCCACTTCGGAAGCGACAGAAGAGAGCTGGACATGGAGGACATCGACATCCTGACGCAGGGACAATCGTCAACACTAGGCACAGGCGGAGGGACAGACCACGACCAATCCGGAATCCATATGCGGCCGGCCTACCGATGGGAGGGCCTACTCAGCGACGCGCCCCACACGGGGCGGCATAAGGGCTACCAGAGGTGGGTGGGGAAGCTCGGCGCGTGGCTTGGAGTCACTCCACTGTGGCGAGTCGGGGTTCCGTCGAATGGGATCTCATTGGATGTGAAATTGGACGATGGGCGATATGTGCTTTTGGAGGCAAATATGCATTAATCATTAATCATTTGCTCGAGGAAAATATTACTTACATTTGTGAAGGAAATTTTTTGACGAAAGCTAAAACCCGTAGTGCTCATACTAGTATCTTTCTCAATTCTTGCAGTCAGGTAAATCGTAAATTCCAACTTCGTTCAGCAAAAAGGTTCAGCCGAGGATGTGCACCTTGGCCTACGTCCTTTGTCTTTCGAGGGGCGCTTGACAGCACTCCTACATTTATCGATACACTTTCTTGTTGGAGTTCTCCAACAGTATATCATGCAGAGCATGGATACAACCATACTTTCTAGTTATGCACATGGACAGGCCCATGCGGCTTCAAATATTTATGGTTCAAACATTGACGACCATATCACAATCATCTCCAAATTCCAGAGTTCTTTAATTGTTCGCGCGAACTTCGTGGTACGGTGGATGGGTCACAGGTTTGCGCTGCGGGAGGTTCGAACCAACGAACGACCACAGACGCACTAATCACCGCAACTACATCCCGCTTCATGGGGACTGGCGTATGCGGTTACGCGGCGACTTGCTTGTACATGTTTACCTCAGAAGCTTCCCCGCCAAATTCACGGCGTAGGACGCCGGTACAACTTTTGCCCCATAAATACCCGTTTTTGGCCTGATCTTGTACACAATTGTGCCGTAATGTTCAGTAGGTATCGATCGTTGGGACCAGATTTCCAACAATAAAGAAAGGTTGCATGATTTTTTGAATAACTGAGAGGTAAAGGACTTTCTCAAAATTCTGCTCCCAAAGATCTATGGAGATAGGTGCTTCAAGCATTGTCTGTAAGTTTCAGAGCAAGGCATGAGCTCTTCGTCCCAAAAGATGTTCCCTACGAAATCACTGCGTCAGCGCGCCAGACGCGTACGTCACAAGTGTGACACTCGCGCTTATTGCATCACGCTCTCGCGTCCCCCGGGGGAGAAAACTGTTTTCCTGCACAACAAAACCAGGTAGGCCTAAAAAACTTATGGAGAAGCAGTATAGCTGATTGATGCATATTTATCACACTTTTTTCAGTTTATTTTATTGTAGAAATTGACGTCCCGGGACCATGCCATGGACTCGCACTACCTGCAATAGAACAAGCCGGCAACAGGCCGTAACAACAAATCTAGCACCATCGATCAACCAGAACATTGTGTTAAGGAATACTGTTCATGTTCCGAAGAAGTCTCACAGGCGTATCCGAGCTACAAATAAAGAAAACAGTGTTTTTGTGAGCACACAACAAGCGACAGTCTCCGACAACAAACTATCAAATGTTCAGCGGAAAGTGCGCCACCTGAAGTCACAGAGGGGTATTTTTCAAGACAAGGTTCAAGAACTAAAAGCAGAGAACAAATCACTGGTCAGCGAATGCACAAACAAAGAAAGCCGAAAGACAAGCCGCGCTGGAGGAGATTTTCATCAGATATCAAACTTTCTTGGCAGATAAAGGCCCAAATTTCGTTCCGCACACCATAGATGCAATGGAGAGAGTCAAGGTGGACTGGGAAGCTGCAGAGGAGGCCGAAGATGAAGAATAACTTATTGCCAGTGACTTATTGTGTATGTTTCTTTCAGATTTCTTGTACTATCTCTTGTAATTTTCTTGTATTACCTCCTAATATATGTTATCTATCTATTTAGACTACATGTAGGTTGAAAAACGGCCTTCCGATGCCATATGAAGTGCGCAGAGTGATTGTGTGTCGAAGGCTCGAAGCGGCGCCCATTATCCAGTGGCGATGCACCTTAGTCAGCGCCATCTGTCCAACCGCATGTGCCGGTCCCCACGCGGCGGCTTCATCAAACCACTGGCCTATTAGGGCCAAATTTTTGGGCCATGGATTTATTAACATGGAGTCGAGAACGACGAAATTCATTCAAATATCTCCAAGAATTTGAATTTTACCTTCCTTTTGCTAACTTTCTGTGCAAGGACGCACAACTGAATCCAAGCTGAATTTATTTTAAGCTCTCGATCTGATCTCCCACGGACACATGGAATAATATACTAATAGAAAATGCACATTCACACTATGCGACTGTTATCGTGCTTTTGGCCCTAAGCCCCGTGTGATAACCCGCAAATCGGAAAGATTGCGAGTCCCACCGCACTAATTTTAATCCACGTCTTATCTCAAGCAGCCAAGTAAGTGGCCTATCCATCTCATGGATGTCAGAAACTAACTGTACGTATCAGTCGGTCAATAACACATTCATATTAGGATGCCCATAGAAGGACTCCGAAGGAGAAATCCCAGTGGTAATTTCCACACGGAGTGGGATGCCACAGTTTTGCACAACACCCCCTTCCTACACCATACCATCTGCAGTAGCGATAGTTCATGGGTTCAGCACGCTCGATACCCGACAGCACCATTTCCACCGCACCGATCCACGATACTCCAATTTCTGACCTGATTATGCGTCCGAAGGTTCCTGCGCCAGTTGAGTATGGGAACGACACCGATTTCTGGGTCGAATATCCCTCCGGACTGGTGGACCTCTCGCGCACCGACCGTCTCCCGTCCGACGCTGCCGCCGCCGCCAAAGCCCAACCACCGCCTCTGAAGTCGACACAGGCAGATATCGTGGTGAACGGCGACCGCATTGTGCGGGTCGACAAAGAGAAGACGGCCATCGTTATCATCGATATGCAGAAGTATGCTGCATCTTTCGCGCTTAGATAAAGGCTAATCTATGGTGTCGGCGTCAGTTTCTTCTTGCACCCTGACCTGCGCGCGCATCCGCTTGGACTTGCATGCGTCGATCCGCTTCTCAAGGTCGTGCCTGCGCTGCGGTCGATGGGATCCAAAATTCTCTGGGTGTAGGTTCAATTTATCAGTCATTGAAGATTTATTAATAACAATAATCCTTATCTTCATTGTCCAGAAACTGGGGATTAACAGAGCCTGAGCTCAAGACCATCCCGCCTTCCCTTATCCGCTCCTTCAGGAAAAGCGGCGGCGGAGGCTTCGGCTCTGAGCTTCCAGGGAATTTCGGGCGTCTCCTCATGCGCGATGCGTACAACTCGGAGCTGTACGGTCCGCTGCAAGAAGAGTTTGTCAAGGGTCAGAAGGCTGGCACAGATTTTTGGATTCATAAGAATCGGTACGTGGAAGAGCGTCAATGATAACGCAATGAATTCCACGATCTGAATCTGAACACCTTCCTTTCTCCCCCGCTCTAGCATGAGCGGCATTTGGGGATACCAGACTGCCCTGGACCTGTTCCTCAAGGAGAATGGAATCACCACATTGCTTTTGTCAGGAGTTAACACTGACCAGGTGAGAACGCTCAAACCATGCAAAGAGGTTTCAATTCGACAGGCGACTGATTCGGAATTATCAGTGTGTACTGGGCACCCTAGTTGATGCGTATTTTCGCGGGTACGACACCATCGTTCTCGAGGACGCAACGGCAACCACTTCACCCGAAGGAGGGTATTCAAACACCATCTACAATGCCGGAAATGTGAGCCAAGTGTTTTTCCACGACAATACTCCAATAGACTCACTTGGGCGTTTTAGAGCTATGGCTTCGTAACCGACACCGCAAGAGTAATTGCTGCTGCGCATCAGTAAATTCTGAAAGAGACTCCATTGCCTAGGAACGTCCTGTATTTCCACGAAAGCTTCTGTACATCTGTAACGCGCCTCAAAATAACAAACGAAGAGGTATTTTCAGGCGGTTGGATTTTATAAATACATACACATGCTCCGCTATGGTACACATTTGGCGACTCAGTGGCAGCGTTTAAAGTCCATCGCTATCCATCGTCGCAGCTATAAATACATATATTACAGCGCTCTTCATTGATCATTTCGTCGACTGCTGAAGGCGTACCTGTACATTTCAGTCAAAACAAGTTAGCTCCACAATTTTGACAGGGGAAAAGTAACGAACGGCGCTCACATCTAAGAAAGTTCTCCGGGTAAAAGGGTCCTGTACACGCGTCTCGGACATGGATATGGGACTCGGAGGGTCTGAATCGTTCGCATGCGATGAATGAGATGTGGATGGAGTAGGTGGAGCGTAGCCAACACCTTTGGCACTTTCTCGGAGGTGGGAACGGGGAGGCCTCGGAGGAACGGGTACGCTGGATTCCCGTTGGACAACAGGTTTTGCGAAAGTTTCCTTAGCTTCATGGTGATCTTCGTCCTCCAACGCCAAAGTTGCCGGGTAAATCGATGGAGTAGATGGAGTATACGAGTGCCTGAAGCGCGAACGATCAGGTGGTGCTGGCAAGTCGGTAGAATAAGCCTGAGCGAAATTTGCATGTTCTTGGGGGCTGAGAGGAGGGGGCATGTGACTGGTCAGCTTCGCTATCGGGTAAGGGTCGGGATAAAGAGAAAATGGTCCTTGGGGGAGTAAACTTCGGTATTGGCGAGATGTTTGTGCTTCCGACATAAGCAAAGTAGGACTAGTACGATCCCATCGAGGCTCCTCCTGGACAGAGCGTTCGGGAGTCATAAGCACCCCGACTTTGTGCTCCGGTTCCTCAGTAGGGTCCTGGAAAGGATTTGTCGCAAAAGTCGGCGGCCGCGGTTGTTGAATACTGGCGAGCCAGCGTTTGCGGCGATCGCTGCGGCGCTTTCGTCGAATACAGAAGATCAGCCCAGCTATCACCGCAGCAGCAGCCACTCCTACAACGACGAAGACGCCTGCCACTACGCCTTGTTTATGGAAGAAGCTGCAGATGCGGAGATTAGGCCAAAAATAGACAGGAATTCTATCAAACACACCCATTATTCGAGGAAGCCAATTCCTCAGAACCGCCATTAAAATTAGGATTTGCAATGATGTGAGTGAGAGTAGCGACCGCGCCGTCAGATTGGGTTGATGTACTCATGATAGTTATGAGCGGCGGCGTCGTAAGAAGTTTGTCTCCATTAGCGTCTGTTGAAGTAAGTACAACCGGCGTAGAGAAAGTGGTATCCGCCTGAGTAGTAATTGTACTTGGTGTACCCGAAATGGGAGCATGGACGACAACAACTGATGAAATAGATGAGTTATCATTTCTTCTCAAGGGATAAATTAGATGCATACCAGAAGTCGTCGTAGAAGTTATATGGGTAGTCGTTGAGTTGGTGGTATCCGAATTGCTAGTCGGTTTTGGAGGTGTGGTGGGCGGTGGAGGAGACGGTGGAGGCGGAGTGGGTGATACATGTGTGCTCGTGGAGGAGTGGGTTGTTGGGCTTGGCTTAGTACTTGGATCAGTGGTGGGTACATTATTTTTCGTTCCACTTGGACCAGAAGGAGACGGGGCTTCAGGTTTTGACGATGACTCTGGTGACGACATACTAAATGATATATGTAAACGAAAGCACGCGCTAATTTTTCTATATAAAAAGTACGAACCTTGGATCTGCTGGAGGTTGAGCCGGTGGTGGTGGTGGTGAATTCGCAGCTGGTGCAGTAGTCACTGGGGGTGAATCTGAGGCGGGTTTCGCAGAGACGCTGTTGGATGATGTAGTAGATGTCCCTGAAGGAGATGAGGGCATATGCGGAGATACTGATGTTACTACAGATGGCGCAGTGGTAGCCGAAGTAGTTGAGGGCGCTGTGCTAGACTGCTCCGATTCATCAATCAGCCCAAGGTAGACTGAATTCTGACTTACAACAGTGAAGTTCCCAGCTGAGGAAATTGAAGACAGTGGCTCAGTACTAGTCGACTGAGCGGGCGACGAATCTATCGTCGAAGAGAAATGGTTAGTGTTGGAAAGAGACGTTGCACCTAAAACTAGGGCGAAAGGAAGAGAAAGTGAAAGTGAAGGAAGGATAGATGAACGTCGACTAGGACGCATTGGCAACTTAGACTATAGAGCAGGATCGCATTAATGAGGAAAAGAAAGGACTCACCCACTCTACGTTAGTAGACCTTCATATGTCCTCCAGAGGGGGGGGACTTCTATCGATGTTAGAAGGAACATAAAGCTCGGATAAAAAGGAATCTAATTTTATATATCCAGCCATGGACATAGGCGTAACGTGAAGGGCTACGTGTCAACCCGACATGTGTGCGATTTATTTCCTGTTGCAGACCAAGAACAGCGTTTCTGTCAGTTGGTAGTCACTTGATAAGTGGAGTACCGGCACGCACCTGCAGATCTTTCGGCTCCATAACCAATTGAAGCGGGCCTGCGTACCGCAGGAGATTCGGCAAGGTCGATAGAGAGCAAAACACACGGCGGTCGAGAATGAAGAATAGCCCAAGCCTCCTTTTCCGGGTATTTGATGCACATGGGAAAGTTTCCAATCGGGTAAGCCCATGCGCTTGGAGGCCCGTTTGGCTGGAAGAACCGCCGAAGCACTGTTCGCAGACGGTGGCGAGAGCGATGGAAGACTTACGAATTACGGAGGAGCATTGTGTTGCGCATGGTTGAAAAACTTCGACTAAAGATAGCTGTAATTCCAAAGGTCACTTGTACATATTATCCAATAGCAGATGAAGCAGGAGTTAGAGATGCGTGCAGATGGTCTACGAAGATGAGGGAAGAGTAAATGCATTTGAAAAAAGTGGAGCAAAAAGCCTGCGTGTGACTGGGTAGGAACTACATGAGAAATCATAATGATAAAGAGTCAGACTGACGAACAGACTCACAAGGTGGCGCGGATTCATGCGAGAGATAGATATAAGTACTAAATGAGTGGGTATGATGACTTGGATAAAAACTGAAAACAAGGGAGGTCCATGGGTTAACCGGGGACGAATATGGCGATAGATGGCGATGCTGCAAAAGAGAAGTTAGAACAGAGCGATATAAGCGAGATCAAGAAGAATGGTTACGTTGTATAAAGTAATCCTAGAAATCAAAGGAAGAAAACCAGTAGCAAAGAGAAGAGAGATCAACAGCACTTGGAGCCTGGGACCCAACTCTTCACTTTCAGCTTGACGGCTCCTCCTCTTCGCCGTGCGCTGCCGCTTAGACTGCCAAAACTTAAACGGCTGGAGCTATTCACTCTGCGTAAGGCTCTGTCTCCGTAGCTGACCCCGCTGCCGGCCTTCTCAGGATCCAGCGTTCCTGACTCTATCGCAAGCAAGATTGCACGGGCTGCCATAAGAAAAGGCGCTTCGACATTCTCGCCCGTAAGAGAAGACGCTTCCAGAAAATGCACGTCTATCACAAAGCACAATAAGAGGTCCGTCCAAGGCCGCACTGAGTCAACTGATGTGTACGTACCGTTCTCTGCCGCCCATCTACTTGCTTCGGCCCACTCAACCTCCCTGTCCTCTTCGCGGTCAGATTTATTGCCCACAAGGACGACCACCAGATTCGGACTCGCTAGCGTTCTTGCATCAGCCAGCCATCTTCCTAGATTCGTAAAGGATTCGCGACTAAGACATATAGATGAGCAGGTCGCAGAAAGAAAACAGAAAGCGAACGCACTTCGTTATATCATAGACAAGGATAGCCCCTGCTGCTCCTCGGTAATAACTTCGGGTCACAGACCTAAAAGAAGGGTATGTAAGCCTCCATAAATTACTAACCAAGCATAAAATCCATACTCACCGAAAACGTTCCTGGCCAGCGGTATCCCATAGCTAAAATGACGACATCACTCTCAGCATGCGACCGACAACTTCAGAACTGGCTGGGCTCCTCCTTACTTGCAGTTTAATCCTCTTTTCTCCTAGCTTGACCGTCCTACTCGAGAACTCTACGCCGATAGTATGTTGCGAATGGTCTTTGACTGAGGTGGAGTCAGATTGGGGGTGCGTGAGTGGATCATGTCATTCGACGAACATGAATTATGGGTAAAGTGGTGCAATAGACATGATTTTCCAGTTCCGGCCTCTCCTGTGCATCCCAACGGTGGTTAGTGCGAACTCAAAAAAACGACAGGACTACATGTGAGCTCACCAATGATAATGTATTTCATCAAAAAGTCTATAGGGCACGGGTAAGTTCATATCTACCGCGTTTCAGCTCTGAAGATAAATTGCCCCTTACCGTATGTTTCTAGCAACTCTGTTGCATCCGCCTCGTAGTCATTTATGGTCATGGCGAAAGGGTTATTGGAGAAGAGAAAAGTATTGAACGAGTGCTCGGTTCAGGATCCAAGACCTGAACCCGCCTCATGGCCACTGTCTCCTTCAACTCCGTTTATGAATCTGATCGGGCAAGTTATCATGTGACTAGCGCTTCCACTGCGCGCAGTGCGCACAGACGAGGAGGTAGTTTGACTCGAACTATCTCAATTCTCTACTAGTTCAGTCGGGGAACCTTAAAAATTTAAGGGGGATGATTTATTGCTATTTAACTGCAGCTTCTGGCCATTTACCACCCTTTCCAGGGCACCCACACGTCTACGACGCTCTTGCCCTCGTCAACCTCATAATCGACAACGTAATACCACGGATACGCCTAACAGGGTCGCAAAAAAGGGGGGATTTAGCCACGAAAAGCAGCAAGAAAATTTCAACTTACCGCAGAAATTAAGCAAGCATGTTGACCGACGATGTCAACAACCGTTCCCAGCTTCAGAGGTTCCGTGACATTCTTATCCTTGCTCACAAGAGTCCCATGTTCCTGCGATATTCTTGATAGCGTCCACGGCAGTCCGAGCACCTCTCCAAAGATTCCAGACGGTCCAGTGTCCTTGCTGAAAGCGATAGCTCCAGCGTCGACCATCGCTTCGTCGGCGCCATCTGCGCCTCTCGACGGGTAGTAAGAAATCACTGTAGCCCGCACGCGCTGCGCAATCCGGGCGTGGTCAATCAGGCCTGTGTGTTGCTGCTGGAGGTCCAGCATAGGATAATTTCCTTATAAAGATCAGCCTTACTTCAACGCGAAAACATGCGAGGGCGACGTACCTGCATGCAACTCAAGGACACCGTGCAGAATCTTGGAAAGAGCTTTCCGCGCTTCCGTGCTGGCAGCATGCGCCGTTGGAGTGGAGCCCACGGACAAAACAAAAGGTTTAGAGACTACCGCATCGGGGTATTTACTAGAGATCAATTCCAGAGCTGATTTTGCGCCAGCGTTGACCGACTCCACTTCTTTTGAAAGAAATTCTGAGGCTTCGGAAAGTGAAGTAGATCCATAGGCATTTCCAGCGTGTCCGTAGAATCCGTGTAGGATAATTGCAGGCGACTTCAACGACGCGTCCAAGAGGCTGAGGAAATCGGGGCTTCCTGGAACTACACCTGCGCGACTGGCGCCTTAAATTAGCATCTATCCAGATAATGATAAGGCTGATATGAACTTACTTTTGGCCGCCATTTATCTTGATGAACACCGACCACCGTTTCGGTGTCCCTTGAAGACTTTCAAACTCCTCCAGAAATTTGACTTGACCAGGATGATCGACCAGCAATCTCACAGTGCCGCCGTATTTCTCGAGCTCGGTTCGCAAGGCTGCCAGGTCTGCAACTTTGTTTACGGGCACAGGAACGCCGTATAAAATCTACCACATCGCGGACATTAAGTAACGGACAGCAGGATAGACTGGATTGTGTACTCACGTCTTTCACAGTCGAGTCGGCAACCAAACCGCCTTGCACCACCTCCCAAGCCTCCATCATGGTAGAAACGACCGCTGCATGAGTTTGATCTTCCGCTGACTTCAACTGAAGCCGAGTACCCTCCACAGTCTATGATCAGGAATGAGTTTAGAAGCTTCGGAGCGGGATTGAGTATCAGAATACCTTATGGGTCTTGAGGTGAGCCCGGAACGATGCGCCCCACTCTCGCGCCTTCCGATGCATGCTCGCGCAGTTCTGCGCAAAGAGGTTCCGATCCACGATGAACGCAGGTGTCCTCAGCGTATCCAAGGACTTCCCCACGAAAGCCTCATTAAGCTTTTCTTTGTTCGGTCGGGCGAGCAGATGGATAGGTGTTTCTGTCTGCGAAGTCATGATTTCGGGTGGGGAAGAATGAAGCTAAAGTGCGTCCAATCTGAGGGGATTATAAGTAGGGGATTATCTGGTCGATTTTGCTTGTTCTTGTTTGCAGGAAGGAAGGTTGAGCCCGGGTCATGAGGGCCGATTCCACTCAAAGATAAGTGGGAGGGCGGGACGCGGGATATCGGGTACAAATCGCGTAGAAAAATGTTAGCATCGCGATGAAGTTTAGATTGAACAGAGGCCAGATCGTTGTGGATAGAGATAGCCTCGTAAATGATGCCTTCTATTGCGAAGTCAGCGCGCCTTGAGCATAGGACGAGTACTTGTTGAGTGAGTAGCCAAGTTTGAAGACCAAGCCCGTTGAGTTGCCTGTCGTTGCAGTGCTGAAAGCGGAGCTCCGGTCCGGAACGATAAATGTCACGCGAGTACCAAAAATAGGAATCCCTTGGCGCTACCCAACTCAGACCCGCGCACAAAACTCCACAATTCGTCTCAACGGCCGCTAAAATCTCTCAACAATTTCTGAGATGTATTCCTCATCCAAAACACTTGTCCTGTTCTCCCAAATTCCCAATTTTTGCACCCCAGCTTCCAAAAATGCGCTAGGTCACCATCGCGACTCGCGAGCAGAGGGATCGAGAAAATGAAACCTTCCCATGATGACAACGCTGCCCCAATGCTATGACCTTGAACAGCCAAATGTTTCTCTTCTCGATCTTCTCAGCATTCCCTCTTGATAAGGTCGAGGCTATCTATCCCTCCTCAGCATCATGGCTTCAACTATGACCACCAACCTCCTACGGAGGAACTTCGACATGGCCTTGGCTTCAGGCCCGACCTCTCGTTCAGGAAACGCTTCTCCGAGTTCACGCAACAGCGTCGCGTCCCAAACAGACTACAATCTCGCACAGACCGAGGATGTAAGTCCTGCAGAGTCGACGATCTATGACATTCCCAAAGACTGTGAACCCGAACTGCTCTTGCGACGGATACCGAGGAATAGAAGTGCAGATCATGGCTCGCTTTTCAATCCAGGCGAGGAACTTCTGGTTAGGAAACACTCGTCCGACTCCGGACTAGCTTCTTCCTCACAGTCAGTGATCTCGTTCAGCTCGTCCTATACGACGTTTGATTCCAGGTGAATGATGACACTGCTGCTTGTGCAATGGTTCCCAGCTGAACCTCTGGCTGCGCTAGTAGTGACTTGACATATGACCGCATCATCGACGCGTTATTGGCGAGAAAGCCCAACCCGTTCCTATCAACAGGGAAGCGAAACTTGGTATGTCGTTAACGCGTCCAGTTGGTATTATAATTGAATTGGTCTTCAATAGTTCATGTTCGACCCTGCTGAAGACGACTACCTCAGGAATGAACACATTCCGCCACTCATGATCAAGCGCCTAAATAGATTCTCGGTTGAAGCCTCCCTCCTGCACTCCATTAATGAACCAAGTCTTCGACTGGATCCGTGGAATGCTGCTCCTCACATTCTCGCAGCGGTAGAGAGGGGGGCATATGTCTACCTCTGCATGAAACAACTATCCGAATACAACGATCCCCCGCTTCTCACAGTGGAACATTATATCGACTTCTTCCGCCAAGTACTTGAAGTGCGTTTTCCAGTAGTTTGTGCTAGACTAGTTTTCAAATTAATACTTCAATTCGCAGCGCCTGTCATTCTTGCATGAGTACGGGATTTCTGGATTATCTCTTGCACATCCGTCTTCCTACATGATGGACACAAGCAGTTGGCCGTCGTCCACCGGCGAGGCATCTTCGACTGGTCAGTTCAATCGAAACAAGTTCCCTGTCCACTATTATTTCGTCAACTTCACGGAAGCCACGCGCATCCCTAGACAACCTCTATACCCCGCTTCGACACCATCATCGCCAGGGCGCGAAATTCTTTTCTGTACGTTCCAGCGAGACATCCGTGATTGCGGTATCATGTTCGAAAATCTTCTTGCCGATGTTAGTGCCCATTAACACAATTCGCGATGCGCAGTGCACTTTCTAATACTGATACAACAGGTTCCCCAAATTGCCGAAACGTTCCAACCCTTCATCGAACACATGAAGATGGGCCACTTCACGCCCGACTTCTTCGAAACACTGCGCAACAGCCTCGACAACCTCACTTATGAGAGTCCCTCCTCTACTGGCTTGTTCTTGTTAACTCCTGAAGATGAACAAGAGTCAGACGAAGTGTGCGGTAGTCCCCCGACGACTGCCAAACCCTGGAAACACCAATTCTTTCCGTTGGATAGATCTGTGTCGCATTAGGGGCTTTTGTTTTCTTTTTTTTTTTGGCCTGATCGACATTGTAGTTATCTCTGCAATTACATGAACCTCCATACTATGGCAATCAGCTACGCTACCGCCCAGAAGAAAAAGAGGAGGCTGGCCGGAGATGAATGACGAGCATACAACCCCGGTCCGTCGATGGTTTGAGATAACGACGCCTAAATTTCAGATACGGTTCTTGAAAACCAGGAAGTGCCTCAGAACGATGGCCTGTCCGGGAAGAAAATGAGGGCAGCCGGTGATGAATGATGAGCATACAGCTCCGGCCCGAGGACGGTTGGAAGAACACTTCTCCAAATATGTGCCCAGCGGCGTCCTGTGCCTTGAAAGCGACAAGGCGCCTCAGATCTGAAATGCTAGAATAGTTCCCATGAATTCCACCTCAGAACTGGGATGCCGTATGCGCGTTGCTGCGGTCGTACGCCGCAAAACCTGAGTTTACACAGCATCCGAAAAAGGAATCCATACCTGTCAAATGGGCGCTTATTGAGCACTTGAGCGCTTATGTCCAATCACATTCTCTATGTATTCCAGCGGTGGAAGAGTTAACAAATTAAAATTTTTAACGGATGCATGATAACAATTCAAATATCATTTTTGATACACCGGAAGTGTATTGAGCTACAATCAATTCCTAGTAGAGTACCGGCGCGTTAAGCCGCTGCGATTCCTTCAATTTCAATATCGACATCATTTGGGAGCTTGGCAGCCTGAATGCAAGTGCGCGCTGGCTTTGGGGATGGAATAAGCTGAGACGCATAGGAGGTGGCAATGAGTGAGCATGTTCTATCGTGGTATGTGGCTGTGAAACGCACCTTCTCATAAACCTCATTCATCGCCGCAAAGTCGTCCATGTTTTTCAGATAGACATTCAGCTTGACGACTTTGTCGAGCGAAGACCCTGCAGCTTCCAGAACGTTGGTGATGTTTATGATGCATTGCTCCTAAGTAGGATAGATGGAGCGTTATCAGCTTATACAGCTTTTGCGCTTGAGTGCGTATCTTACCGTGTGCTCCTTTATTCCCCCCGGGACAATCTGCATATTCTTATCTGCTGGGACTTGCCCGCTCACAAATATCAATCCGGGGATTTTGACCGCGTGGGCTATTCAAAGAGAAATCGATAAGGATCAGTAACTTGAATGGAGAAGGGTCAAACCCTGGCTAACTCACAGAGGATGCGGCTGAATTCCGCGTTTTTGGGGGAGTTGATCTTTTCGATGGACATGGTGGTTATCGTTCAAGGAGAAATTTGAATTTGGAGGTGAATTGGAAGATTTGATGGATAGCCTTGGCTAGCCTTGGAGACAATCGCGTATCCTCTAATCAATGGGGTCGAAAGGACTCCGGCCCTTTATATATGCACCCGCCTGCAGGGCAGATGACTTCCGCCCTTATCGGCAGGCTCGCAGCGGTCCGCCCCGCCTCAGACGCGCCGGTGACCTCGACTAATGGGTGTCGAGAATGCAAACCTACCTCGCATGCGCAGATTATAGAATAGCTTAAATACAAGAGGCTTTGGAACGGCCGGTATCGACTGGTTGATTCCAAGCTGCCAACATGAAGTTCGTCGAACCCAGCAAACCCAAGCCAGAGTCTTCGCCAGACGTCAAGGCCGAATATCTTAGCGAGACGACGGTCGAGCTGTCCCAAGTGCCGCCAGAGGAGGAAGGCCGCCTTCGTCGTACCTTTGACATAAATCTGCTGCCTCCACTGGCGTTCATGTGAGTGACATTTATCTGCGGGACGCTAGGAATTAGTTGGCTGAATTTACCTTTGCCCTTCTCTTCAGGTATCTATGCAATGCGTTGGATAAAGGCAACGTGGGCAATGCTAAAACGGATGGATGGGATAAAGTTCGTCATGATTGCGCTATCTAGAGAAGTTTTGAAGCTGAATGACAATCTCTAGGACATCAACCTGACAGGAAATCAGGTGCGGTGACTCTTGGATGTTACCGACGTTCGACTAACAATGTTGCATAGTACTATCTCCTCGTGATGATTTTCTACGTTCCCTTTTGTCTGTAAGCAGAGACTATTATTTAGCTTCTGCCTTGCATAATACTGATTCATATTTTCTATAGCTTCGGCACTCCCATTTCTCTGTTGGTCAAGAAATTCTCTGCAGCTCGTGTTCTGCCGATGATGATGATAGGTTTCGTGAGTGCATTCCTGCATAAAATATGTATTTAAAAAATTAACACTGACCTGTTCTCAAGGGAGCCATGTAAGCAGGCCTCTCCGGGTCGTTCAAGCCTTGTCCAAGTCTTCCATGCTCACTGGATTTACCTTGCTTTCGACTGGATTTATCAGGTCCCTTTTTACGGGAATCGCAAAGAACTTCTCACGTATGTTGGAATTCTACCTCATCCAACCTTGCGTGTTTGACCTTCTGTGATATGGCAGAGGTCTTCGCCATACGATTTTTCCTTGGAATTTTCGAATCCGCCATGCTCCCAGGAGTCGTCTTTTATTTATCGACCTTCTACAAGCGAAACGAACTTGCATCTCGGGTTGGCATCTTCTACGGTAAAGTCGAATAATTTTCTGGGGCTCAGACACTTTAACTAATTATCCACCTTGTAGCGGCGGCATCGATTTCAGGCGCCTTTTCCGGTATGCGGTATTCTATTGCAGTGTGCCACACAACAGTCTGACGAATCTCAACAGGGCTCATCGCGTATGGAGTTTTCCATATTAAGAATACCAAACACCATCCATGGCAATATCTGTTCTGGATTGAAGGTAAGCTTGCTGGATGATAATCACTGGCCATTGGGATTTCATCTTTATGGGAATTTAGGCGCAGGTACAGTATCGTTTGCCATATTCGCTTTGTTCTGGCTCCCAAAGTCCCCTTCGACCTGGAAGCGTTTGAGTAGTCGACAGAAGGCCCTGGCCAAGGCGAGGATCCTAACAGATTCGTCGGTAGTGAGCGACGAAAGATTGGACATTCGCGATGCGTTCCGACCATTTAAGGATCCCATGTATTGGTGGGTACTTATGGTCATTTCATTCTGTTGGGATGCGAAGTTAACATCGCTACCTACGTCTATCAAGGATCTGGGCCCTCATTAGTTTATCGTTCGGAGTCCCCCTCGCCAGCGTCAACAACTTCCTCCCACAGATCGTGGCCAGCCTGGGATACTCCACCGTCCGCACAAATTTGCTGACAGTCGCCCCAAACATCGTTGGTACGGTGGCTTTGCTGCTCCTCACCTTTTCCTCCGATTACTTCAGGGAACGGTCTATCCACATGTGAGTGTGTTCCAGCTGGCAGAAAGGGATGAAATGGGTTTTTACTGTTCAACGCAGATGCATTGCTTTGGTCACGGCGTTGGTAGGGTTCATCATCCTCGGTTCGATAGACGTCCTCGCGCATCGTCATACTGCATATTTTGCATGTTTCCTGTTGACGTGTGGAGTGAGTGCTCCCCAATGCACTCACACATTATTCGTACTGAATAGTTCGTTCTTATTCAGGCATTTGCCCCGTCTGTATTAGTGAGCGCGTGGTACTCCAATAACACACCGAACGAATCCAGGCGGGCGGTCGTTGCTGCTGTTATGGGTGGTTTTGCTTTATCTTCGGTTGTTGATGACGATGTTGCTCACTTCCGGTCGCAGTGGC
This sequence comes from Pholiota adiposa, assembly GCA_009935795.1. NCBI lineage: Eukaryota > Fungi > Basidiomycota > Agaricomycetes > Agaricales > Strophariaceae > Pholiota > Pholiota adiposa. Next base: position 419,924 of record QEYC01000037.1, read on the forward strand.
CGTCGCAAATTCTTCTGGCCTGATATCCACAAATGTGTTCAGAGCACAGGATGAGCCTAAATACATACCTGGTATGAAGCCCTTTCCTCTCGTAGCAGTGAACACCTAATGACGATCATGCATTGCTTTCACTCCAGCCCTCGCGACGTCTGGTGAGTTTTGTCGAGCGCATTTATTTATTGTCAGGTCAACATTTAATTTGTGATACAGCGGCGTTCGGTGGCCTCTGCATATTGCTCGTTGCATCGTAAGCACATGCCTTCGTCACATCACTTCTTGCTGCTGACATGCACGTTATAGCACTGGGATATACATGAGAATAGAAAATCGGAAGAGGAATAAAGCTCAAGGCGTCAACATTACGGCTGCCGATGTCGATACTGAGTTGTTGGCCGAAGGCCCTAGCTCCCCCTCTTTCCGTTATATGTATTAGATACGCCTGATTGATGTTCATGCTGACATGAATAGACCTGCTTAACAATAGAATAAATGACCGTGAAAAAAGAGACCTGCGACTAATGCATCAGCTCTTCTGCCTTTTAAAAATCCGAATCGAGGCCCAAACCATAATGCACATATGTTGGAGCATGCTTGAAGTGCCATGGAGGGGGTGCCAATACTCGAGTATCTTATTATTTTCGGGTGTTAAATCTAACGGAGGAAAAACATTTGAGGTAAAGCGCAATAAATTGTTAGGGGATATCAGCATATAACCTGCCTTAACCCCCTGTTATTACCAGGAAACGACGACCCTCGGCAGTGGAGGGGAAGTGAATCTGGACTGTACAAAATTTGAGATGTAGCGACGTCAGAAAAAGAAAGGTGATCAAACGAATTATTTTTTTTTGTCTTTTTTAATGAGATCTGCGTATAAACGATAAAAAGGAAATTCAGTTAGGCAATCTCTTGCGCGTCCTAAAGCTGTCTTAACCAAACTGCATGAAATCCTACTGGTGAGCTTGCATGATGGCGTCGGAGATAAAGGCTGCGGAGACTTGTCTCCCACCAAACCATCGTCCATTCAGACCTTGAATGGCCTTCTTGGCAGATTCAATGCTGTCGAACTTGACGTAGATTTCACCCTAGACGAAAAGCATAAGATGTGATCAACCACAAAAGTAATTTACTCACTTGAGTTTCTTTCTCGACCTTGATTGCGTGAACGGGGCCGTATTTGCTCTCGCATTCTCCCTTGACATCTTCGGCGAGATCTTTATCCCAGTCTCTTTCCGTTTCTCTGTAAACATTTGGTCAACTTGGTTGTTATTGAAAGCACTAATTGACGTACTCTTCAGGATCGAACATGTTCTTCAGCAGGACTGAACGAGATGTCATCGATTGAGGAATATTCGGACGTGGTCTAAAAATCACATTGGTCAGCGTCGAAAGTGCAATAAGCAACGCTTCACTTACGCAGGCTCTGGAAGAGAAGGAGCAGATTCAGTCCTAGCAAGTTTCTGCATAAGAGCTTGACGAGATGCAGCATTTAAGTTACCACCTATCATAACGTCAGAGTGCAATCCGTTGAGCTCTATAAGCAACACGTACCGCCGACTTCATCCAAAGAATCCTGTTGAGTATACTTCACTGTTCCTTTCTCATGAACAGTGTTTACGCGAAGCTAAACGAAATCAATCAGTACCATTCCTCCAGAACCCACAATAATCAGAACTCACAGTCCGTCCGGCCAACTCAAAGCCCTCCATCTGCTCCAAGGCCATGCGGGCGTCCTCAGAGCGCTTGTACTGCACGAAGGCGTACCCCTTGCTGCGCCCCGTCGTTGGGTCTCTGTGAAGATCCACAAATTCAAGTTCACCAAAGGGTTCAAAGACCTGCTTGATATCTGATTCTGTAAGGTTGAAGTGCAAAGATCCAACGTATAATCTGTGAGGGGGTTAGTCATATCTGGAAGAACGACGACGAAGGGAGAGACCCACTGCATTGAGCCATGAGAAGCTGTGACTCCTGGAGGGAGGTTGAGACTCCTAAATGCAGCGTCAGGATAATGAGGGTGAATACATTAATGGAGATACGTACCCATCACCAGGATGGAGTTTATTCCTCTCCGACTCGGTGAGTTGCACCATGATGGGAAGACCCATAACCACAGTTCCTGAAAGAGAAAGAGCTTTCTCTACAAGGTCAATGGATCGGAACTCAACATAACCAATGCTAACAAAACCCATCGAAGCTGTCATCAGCCAGAAGATCACGAAGCAAGGAAGAATTGCTCACCCCTTCGAGCGACGGGAAAGGCGATCCGTGACGATTCGCGAGTCCATGACGGTGCCTTCTCCGAGCTTGTCTTCGAAAAAGTAACCTAAGTCGCGGGCCGTCAAGCGCGCAGCAAGTTGTGAAACGAAAACAGATCTTGCTTCGGAGTCATCTTCTTTTGGTTCGTCCGGGTTGTACGGTTCGTCCATTTGGTTGTCGTATGACGGATAAGAGGGGGAACTGCGTCTTAACATTGATTAGGAAGACAATAAGGAAGGAAGACAATAGAAAACACACCGGACTCCCGGAAGAGGCGGGCTCTTCCTGCTCAAGGGCTCCTCGTCATCGATGATATTCCGGCTCACAGAGCGCCTGCTGCCTCCTCTCGGTTCGTCAAATTCATCGCGCAAATCAAGCCTGTCACCTTTTTTTCGATCAGTGGAACGAACTGAATGGGGGCTGGTGCCAGGGGGTGGCGGTGGTAAACTCGAAGAGGGCGGCGGGGGTGGTGGTGGTGGAATGTCGTCAAGAACCTCACTTCTTTTTCTTTTGGACCTGTCGTCGTGGCTGCGTTCGGAGCCCTCGTACTCATCCCTCTTGCGCCTGCGGTCGCGGTCCTTGTCGTCCCTGTCTCTGTCGCGGTCGCGGTCTCGGTGACTGTGTCGACTCTCGCCACCTTCGTGCCTGCTGCCTCGGTGCCGCTCGCCGTCTCGCTCACGGCGCCTGTCTCTGTCCCTGTCTCTGTCCCTATCCCTGTCTCGAACATCGCGATCCCTGGGCCTGTCGCGCGAACGGTCACGATATCCTCGCTCACTTCTGTCCCTACTACGACTCCTCTTGCGCTTCTCGTCCGGGTCAGGTCTATCCCTCCTCCTATCCCTCTTCTCCCTTTCCTTCGATATCGAGCGGTGGGATCGTCTGGTACGCAGAGTATCAGTGGACAAATTCCGAGAACTGCAAAAACAAAACATCATCATTGTCAGTGAGAGCTGCTACCGCATACACGCAGCTGGGGACGCACGACTGGTGGTTCGGAGAGCGGTCGATCTCCATTCTACCTATTGGTGAAGCCATTAGGCGTGTTGTGTGCGCTGAGGAGGATGGCAGTGCGGATGGATGTAAGCAGTGCACCGAGGTCACAGGTGCCCTAAAAACGCTGCTCTTTGCTTGTGTCTGTTTACGGTGAGTGTGGCACTATTTTTGTCCTTTGCATCCGAATTGGCTGCTCCAGCTCAGTTCACCCTTCGACGGCGTAGTCCTTAGATAAAATGCCTCGCCGACCTCGTCCAGCACACAGGCAGTCATTAAAAGCGGGTAGCGCGCCAAACGCGCCCAAATTCAAACCGGCATCTAGACCAGCTAAAGCGGCTGCTTCTTCCAAAACCCGTTTCGCTAAGCCTGAGGTTTCCGACAGCGGCGAAGAAGATGATCCTGATTCTGGCGTTGAGCTTGAGGGGGACGAGGGCGAGGAGTTTGAAGAAGGGTCTAGTCAGGGATCTGGAGCACAGAGTGACGTGGATGAAGAAGAAGAGGAAGAAGATGCGGATGCAGACGCTCCCCGCGTTGCGCAGTGGGAAGACGACGACGAGGGATTTTTAGAGGAATCTGAAGAGGAGGAAGAGGAAAAAGAAGTTCCTGAAGAGGTGCGTGTGTCTTTTTTTTTTGCCTTGCAAATGTGTATTGAACTTGTATAATACATTCCAGGTAAATCTCAAAAACAGTGTGTATTACTTGACTTCGTTTTCTCCGTGTGCTTACACTCACTCGCGACTCAACAGACCTACAAGACCTACCACTCGGAGCCTTGCGTCAGGCGCAACGTATACTCAGTCAGGCTGAGGCTGAAAGCGGCTCAGAATCTGACGCCGACGATGGTGAATCTGGAAGTGGATCGGACGACGACGCGCCAGCGGTAGAGGACTTGAAGGGGAAAGGGAAGCAAAAAGAAAAGATACAGAAGGTGGAATGGAGTGCAAAAAGACGAGATGACATTGCGAAGAGATCAAGCAAGCATGCGTATGTTATTTTCTTGTTCGTTCAGAATGAGCAAACTTACCACGATATATTTTAGGCCTGTTGAAGTCACCTCAAAACGACCTGTTACGAGGAAGAGACAAGTAGTGGAAGTGGCAAAAATTGTGCGCATAATGATGACAAAATTGAAGATGCGAACTCTAATGATTAAGTGCAGGTACCGCGAGATCCTCGATTCCTGCCGACGACTGGAGAGTTTTCTGCAGACAAGTTCCAGCAATCCTACGGCTTCCTAGCTGACAGTCACAAAAATGAGCTCACGACTCTGCGCGAAACACTGAAGCAGGCACGCAAATTGCTTTCTTCATCTCCTCGAGAGTTGCAAGAGGAGCGCCAACACGAAGTGTACCGATTGGAGCAGGCGATCAAGCGCACTGAAAGTTTAGTGAACAAGGATCGTCTTGACAAGGTGCAACGGGAAGCTCTGAGCAAAGTCAAGAAGGAGGAATTGGCGAAGCGGACCCAGGGCAAAGGAGAGTGGCATTTGAAACGAGGTAAATTCTATTTTTCTTTGGCAACAGGTTTCCCACTAATGCAGTCCGCAGGCGAGAAGCAGAAGGTGCTCGTGCAGGCGCGCTACGAGGCGCTGGCGCAAGAGGGCGGACAACGTGCAGTGAAGAAGGCGATTGAGAAGAAACAGAAGAAGGAGAGCCAGAAGGAAAAGCGGTCACGTCCGTACGCCAAGGGAGAGTATTCTGGGACAACGGACGAGCGTTCTGCCAAGAGACGGCGAGTGTGAGCGTACTAGAATAAACGTGGGAATATACAAAAATAGCGCACGTTGGCAAAATTGAGCAACGGAAAACAAACTCTGCCAGTTGCTTGTCCCCATGATCAAACGCCGCCCCCAACGCCCACAATGTCCGTCCACAACGACATCATAGACGACGACCACGACATCTACCGCGGCGAGCCCCCATCCCACGACGATGACCACTACCCCGGCACCGCGCCCTCCATCTCGTCCCTCTCCACCTCCAGCTCCGACTCCTCGTCTTCCTCGTCTTTCCTCGGTGGACGGCGCCTCGGTGCTATCGCAGCCAAACTCGAGCTCGCCATTGCACGCTGGGGCCGCAACGTCCGCGGTACCTCCTCTGTCTCCTCTGGCTCGTCGTCCAGTTCCTCGTCCTCGTCCTCGTCATGCTCCTCCATCGTCACCCTCACCAAGTCGCAGATCGCGCGGCGGCGGCGCAGGACCATCCGCAGCGTGTCCTCACTGCGCACCAACCAGTCCGAGCGCGACATCGCAGCCCGCATCACACGCATGAAGGCCCTCGAGATGTCGCGGCAGATCCCAAGGGAGTTTGCGCTCTATCTGCCGCCGTCCATCATGCCGGCACTCCACCAGACGCCCCACAGCGCGGCGGGCGAGCTCATCTCCCGCGGCGAAGCCACAGACCGCCGGATCACCTGGACGACGTCGCTGCCGCTGGTCCTGAACCAGCTCGACCTGGCGACGCGCAGGCCCGGGCGCTACCACCACAAAAATCGCGCAAGGGTGAAACGTGCGCAATCCGTGGGACGGACGGAGGCTATGGCGGAGTTCTATTTTGAGAACCAGGGAGGCGAGGGATCCTCAAGCCTGCCTGCGGAGCCAGCGTTCGTCGCCGCCGCGCGCAGAGGCAAGAAAGGCAAGCGCCGGGCGGTTTCAGGGGTGCGCGCTACGGGCAGACGGCCCAAGCCCACCACCATCCTCGAGGAACCGCAGACAAAACCTGAGGCCTGGTTTCTGGACGTAGCCAACCCCACGTGGGCGGATTTGCGAGCCATTGGCAAGGTGTGTTGCGGATATGTTGCCTCCTGATTTTCATCTAACACTGTGGCACAGGTTCTGCACATACACCCGTTGACGCTGGAGGATATCCTGCAGCAGGATCCGCGCGAGAAGCTCGAGATCTTCAGCAAGCTTGGGTATTATTTTATCTCGTTCCGTGCGATTGAGAGTTCTGCAACAAGAGAGAAGATCCAACGAGACGCAAGTCTCAAAGATACCCTTGGATTTTCGAAGGGGCTCCCCATTGACGATAGCTCTATCGGAGAGGCGAACGTGTATCTGACTATTTTTAAAGATGGGATATGTTGTGTGCGTGTGTTCATTCCGTCGTCATATGTACTGTGCGCTTATTGATGATGTTTTTCAGTTTCATTTCACAGATGTATCCGAACATACGGACCATGTGCGGAATAGGATGGTCTTGCTGGAGCAAGTGATTAATATGTCCTCAGGTCAGTGCTCTCCTACTGCGTTGTATGCTGTGTTCTAACGCAAGTATATGCCTGAAGATTGGATTGCGCATGACATTCTTGATTCCATTGTGGATTCGTTCTTCCCTTTCCTCCAAGAAATCGGAAAAGAGGTGACGGCCATTGACAACATCGTATACCACCTGGGCGATGTCGAATTGGCGCCCGCACCCCCATCCGCCATTGGGTCCATGAAATCCCCAACGGGCGATACATTCCTTCCCTTCTTCCGCAAGGAACCCAAGTCGGACTCGCAGGACACCTCCCTAACCCAAACTGCCACGCCCGAAAAAGAGGCCGAAGACAAAGAATGCAAGGAAGACAAAGACAAGGGCATGACGAAATACTTCACCCCCGCACAGAAGCTGCGCGAGGACTACCGCCCGCGCTTCGTCTCTCCGCACCTCTCTCCGCGCCTGCTCTACCGGCGTCTGAAGCGACATGTCTCGAGGTTGTGGCGCGCCCTGTGGGCCAAGGCCGAGGCGCCGCCCACCGCTACACAACGGACTCTAAGAAGGATGGCGCGGACGCGCAAGCTGGTGACAGTTCTTAGCCGCTTGCTCGCGACCAAGTCGGATGTGGTGACGCAGATCAAGAAGCGCCTCACCAAGGCAGGCGCGGGCAGCGAGGAGCTGGAGGTGGCGATTTATATGGGTGATGTGCAGGGTATGTCGTTGGATTTGCTTGGTTTGTTGGTGGTCTAGTAGGCGTTGATGCTGATGCTGTTTTGTCTGAAGATCATATTTTGACGCTGCAGAACGCGCTGGCGCATTACGAGCGTATGCTGAGCCAGTCGCACCCAACCTACCTCGCGCAGCTGCGTTCCGAATCCGAAAAGGCAACAGGCGGGATGGACAAGAATTTGCTCATCCTTTCGACCGTCAGTATCGGCGCGCTCTGTGTACAGCCTTTGACGAGTGCGTATTTCTTCTTCGCCGAACGAATATTGAACGAATCCTTGTGTTTCGGTCAGGTTTATTCTCGCTGAACATCACCATCCCCACCAACCTCCCAGGCAAGAAGTACAACATGTTCGGAATCGTGCTTTCGCTCGCGGTGGTGATCGTAGCTACCTATCTGTATTTTGTGCGCTCGTGGTACCTGCAGACCAAGAGGCTGATGTCGCGGATTTAGATCGAGGTAGAGGGTGTTGCATCGCATCGGAGTGAGAGGATGATGGAGCGATGCTGGAACTTTTTCCATGCATATTTATACCTAATGTTTGAATGATACCTTGGTTTAGAGGGATTCGGGGGAGGATGAGGATGTTTGGTAATGCTGTTGAGGACGACGATGATAAAGTTCGCATTCTACTTGAAAGTACTAGCTACATACTTGGGCTATATATGTATAACCAAGCGGGGGATATGGATCCTGGATATGAGAGAGATTTGTCCTAGGTACTATATGCTTCCTGGGGATGGCAATTACAGAGATGACAGTGAGATGGAGGACGCGAAAGCAAATGAGGCGGATCAGAAAGAGAGAGGAAATACGAGGGTAAGAACGAGCATGTTGGACGCGCGTTCTCGTTCATCGTTCGTAAGTAATTTATGGGTCAGTCAGAAGCAATGAAAAATGAGAGAAAAAGATGAGAAAAAATCAGACATGAAAGGCATTAAGATTCGTGAATGGGGTCCAGATCCCTCTTGGGTGTCAGCCCTTGCCGAGAAAGCGCCTCGTTCGCTTCGGTGAGCGCTTCTTGTACTTTTTCTTGGAACAGCACCCGCTTGCTCTCGAGCTCCTGGAAGGTCGCGTCGAGCGCATCCCGCTGCCGGCGTATGACACTGTCAATGCGCTCCAGGTGCTCCGTCTCGTCGCGCAGGTGGTCGAGTCCCTCCTTGACTTGGTTGTGCAGGTTCTCGAGGCCGGCGATTTGGTCGAGGTAGAGCAGGCGAACTTCGTCGAATTTACCTGCAGGTCAAAATTTAGTTCTGGGATACAAAAGGGCCAGGGGCAGGGATATGAAAGAAGAGAAGCAAACGTTGTGTGGTGCGGTACCGCACTTTGCTGCTTCTCTTCTCTGATAATGAATGCCTCAAATAACTCACCTGAAGCCTGCGCCTCCTTCGCAGCCAATGCGTATTTCTTGAACTGACCCTCCAGGTCGATGCCTGGGTTGTCAGCCCACGAGACCGTCTTCAATTCACGGTCACGGAGCGTGCTGTTTCTCCGGGACAGACTTGGCCGCAAGCTAGGCGTGTCGGGAACTGGGATGGTTGGGGTGGTGGAGGGGCCTGCCTCGGTTTGAGCTTGAGCTTGAGATTGTGGCTGCGGTTCGGGTACAGGCACAGGTGCGGAATTAATGCTGAGGTGTTCAGCGGCCGCAGACAGACCTAGACCATACTCTTCCCTTTGAGAGGGAAGAAGAATAGGTAGTGGGGGCGGGGAAAAGACGCCTGTGGGGCTGGAAGTATAATTCCCGTGCTCGGACTGCACCAAGCGCGAAGGTTGGATCATTGGCAGAGGTGTCGCAGCTGCGATCTGCCTCTGGCGCGCCGGTTCAGGATTGGTGACCGAGCGCTGGAACGGGTATTTCGAAGACTGCCTACTCGGGCCTTCGACGATGGTCATCTCAAAGCCCGGCGCCGCCTGAATCGCAGCGACAGGGCGGCGAGACGAGAGGGCACTGATCGCGCTGTTATTACGCTTCTGCTGGTCTCTGAACCACTTCTCCATCTCCCTCACGCGGAAGTCGGCCGGAGCGACGAAGGTCTGGAAGACAAAGGCGTCGGCGCCGCCGTGCCGCGGGGTTGCAGCCATGCGCGCGATGGGTAGGGTGGTGTTGCTCCTGGCAAGTTTCTGGCACTTGCGCAGCATGCGGTCTTTCAGATGACGAATTTCCATGATGCGCTCCCAGGAAATGGTGGGTTTGCGGCTGAGCTCGTGCGTCTCGAGCTTGAGAAGCTGCTCATACATCGCCGCCGTCGCTGGCGGTAAAAGCACCTGAAAAAATTGAATATATGCGTCGACTGGCGGCGGTGCTGCCTTGGTCAAATCGCACCTTTAACTCATCCGGAGTGTCTGTAGTTTGGATGTATCTGCAGCCCTTCGGCGTGCGCGGGTCGTAAGGCTCAAGTTGCCCACGAACTGGACTTGGGCGGTAAACATCTAGAGTTTGTGCTGGCTGCGGGCGGGACATTTGCGAAAGAGAATGGAGATTTGGGCGCGGAAAGGCGCTGAACGCGCCGCTGCTTTATAGCGCAGAGGACAAGGATGCCATCTCAAACCATTTTGTGACTGTTTCTCACCTCGGTTAAGCTCTACGTGTGACTGTGCGTGGGAATAACGGTATTTGAGTGTGATTTCAGTCAAGAAGCCGAACCGAGAGTTCCACAGTTTCCTCACCGTCCTCCTCATTCTGCTCGTCTCATACCTCGCTGTGCGCTGCGATGGCGGCTGCTTCGAAGGCCAGATATGAGGCGTTTCTCATCAACAACGTATCTACTATTTCTACGCTAGAGTCTTCGTTGCGTTCTATCACCTGGTTCTTACCTGGCCGCTTCAAGGATGCCGAACTCGCGTCTGAAGCTCGTTCGTCTTACTTTTCTACCTGATTGATCATAAAACTTATGAAATCTGGTCCTAGTGACCACTTCGCTCAATGTTATGAGCATGTATCACGATACTCTGCTCGAGCGCGTTGTCAAAGCCAACCCGTCATACCGCCCCCTTATCCCCACGTCTTTGCATACCCGGTTCACCAAGGCTTGGGTCGACAAAGACTCGCTGTACAAATGGACCGCGCGAGTTCTGGAGATCATTCGATTTACGGAGCTGGTCGTTGAGATGGCATTGAGGCGGAAGGTGTCCGAGAAGATCAAATGGCGTTCCATCATTCTGCTTGAAGTAATCAAGTGAGTAGCATACTATTCTTGTGGGCGCCTGATGGAAATTGACCTGAATTACAGAGCTTCACTACGTCTAATCCTCCTGCGACTAACCAACAGACCCCTCGTTCAGCCACCCCTCCCCGAACGCGACTTCGATCCAACCACCCTTTCATCCCTAAGCACCGCAACGTCACCCACTCTTGCCCCTTCTTCCCCTCCTGATACACAACCTACAACTCCTGATCACTTGCGCAATAATTTAATCCCCTTGGAGCCTCACCCTTTGCTTACTTCCGCACAATCGGATGTGTCCGCAGAGGAGTACCTTCTCCCAAAAGCCCTCACGACATCTGCGGTGAAGCCTTCGCTATCGTTGATCAGACCACTGGCCGCTTCTCGCGATTGGATAGCAGAAATTATTTATGTGCTGCGGCCGCTGGTTTATGGTGCGTTCGGCGAACTAAATAAGAATTAAGCCCCTCTGAGGTTTCTGCATATAGCTTCCTTGCTTGTTGCCGATCGAAAGGCGCACGAACGCACGAACAAGCCTTTGATCGTTGTTCTCCTCATGGAGTTCATCTCGCGCAATCTACGTCGGACGCCACCCGCCTCCGCTACGCTAGAACGAGCGGAATACGCACGAAGGGACAAGGACATGCTCTGGTATCTCCTCCGCGGATCGATTTGGGACTCATACACACGGTTCGTATTACTTTCCTATTCCATTGTTCAGTTCCATACTGCATATTTTTATTTTCCACTTGATGCTGATTACCCTTTCATAATTTAGACCCAAGCTTGAATCATTTATTGCGAGGACGGCTCAGGTACCGCTGATAGGACTCTTTGGGGCGCTGGCGAAGGATTGGATTCCGTTAATCGATGATTATTATTACTGTGCGTATTTTTTCTCCTTCGTGTTGACTCTCTTCTGTTCCTTGCCACTTTCATTTCCGGAAGTCAAAACTGACGCTTATTCATTCGACAGATACCGCTCCTTAACTAATACTGTGTATCTTTCCTCTGCTTTCTCGTCATGTATGACCATACTTATATGATGTTCTTGCTGCTTCTCGTGATGTCCCGTTTCCACGTCATCGTCATTAAAAAAGGATACTCTATACTTCAACGGCATGCACAGTAGCATCTGGATATGGTACTCGAGATCCCGGAATAACAGATACTATCTCTGTACTGACATGTGACACCTGCTCACAGGACGCAGGATTCCTCCGCCGTCTATGATAGTGCGCGAGACGAGAGCCTCCCGCGCCGCTTTCTTCCCTGTTTTCTCAGTGTTGGCTTACCCTTTGCTTTTTATGTCATCTAGGATCCAACCCTTAGGGCTGACGAATTGGGAGGCGAGCGTATATATGCGTCGGAATTGACAACTTTTCACTGTGCGATTTTACCTCCTTGTAAATCTGATACCTTTGTAGGATTATGGCCGTTCAACTCCTTCCGCATATCCGTCGTGTCGTCACTGCGCACGATGCGCGAGGCATCGCTGTTGCGCGTGATGTGCTCGTGCCTTCAGAGGTATGGGCATTTATGCCGCCTTGCACGCGCATATATTAACAGAATTTTTTTTTTTTCAGGCAATGGACCTCGTCCCTGGTGGGCGTGGGGCTACTATATGGGTCACTCAGGACGGTCTACCCACTTCAGAGAATAATGCTTTGTATGTCAATTCTTTCAAGTCCTATTAAGCATCTTTCTGACCACTCTCTACTCCCAGAGACGATGGTGCACAACGCCGAATCGATAACCCGGAGAATTTCGATCTCGTGCCCAACAATGGGACGTACTTGCGCTCCACGGAACTAGCGCCTGGAGTCACGACAGCTATGGTGCGTTCATATTCAAATTCGTGTTTCTGTGTAACTCCCTTCACTTGCTCACGATTAAATGTCTTATTGTGTTTTGTTCTTCTCCCGCGTAGCATCGCACGTCTTCCTTGGACTATAATATCCTAGGTACGACTTAAATATATGCTATTCATCACACACTAATCGACTGACGCGAACATTCTTCTGTACACATACAGTATCGGGCGAACTCGTCCTGATCACTGAAGACGGTGCAGAGACGTACTTGCACACGCCCGGCGACACCGTCGTGCAGCGCGGCACACTGCACGCATGGCGCAACCCCTCCGCGACGAGCTACACGCGCTGGGTTACCATGCTCATCCCTGCCGAGCCTGCGGTGGTCGCGGGCGAGCGGCTGGGGCCTCTGTTCATTGCAGACCCCGTGGACGCGGCGGTGGCCCCGGCGATGAGTGTGGAGGAGCAGAAGATGCCTTCGGAGGTGGGCGCGTGAGCGCGTTCTGGGGGAGAGAAGGGCTTGAGGTGTGTGATGGATTGCATGCGCATTGGAGGGTTCGCGAAGTGGAATATGGAATTCTCTGAAAGGTTGGGGCGGGTGGTAAAAATTGTGTGGCATAGTGGCGAAAATCGGACTCACACAGAAGAAGAAACTTTTGACATGGATCATGGAACACTTGAAAGTGGAGAGATGGGCGGGCCGGTGCGTTCTATTGAATTTGGGGACGTAGATAGTGTCGCTATAATATTGATTTAGTTTCGACAGTGGCTCTTCTGCTTCTCGTGAGTGTTAACAATCAAAAATCGGCGTACATCTATTGGAAGTCTGAAGGCTAAACCGTTGAGTCTAGTCTCTTACACGGTTTGTGGCCCGCAGCAAATCTTTTCTAGATCGGAATCCGATATGGGCCAGCTCTCTCTGCATGGCAACATTGTCTTCAAGAAACTGATTCACTGTGTTGTTCACTCGACTTATCAGTAACATTCATACGATCCGTCAGCATTTCACCTGTTGTGACATTTTAATCATCTTACTGAACGAATACCCTTTTTCTGCCATAGATAATAATTGTTTCTCGCAAGAATCTCGGAAATGTTCTTCGCCGTATTTATTGGAAATTTACGAATATGCCACCGTCGACGATGATGGATGAACCTGTCATGTACCGCGCCAAGTCACTCGCAAGGAAAACCACTGGGCCGGCAATATCCTCTGGGGCTAGAGATAATCGTGGTTTGTTGGGTCCCAACTAGATTAAAATTCGTCGAAGATACTCACTGCCCAATCTGCCCAGAAGAGTTCGATTGACCATGTACTCCCTCTTCGCCTCATTCTTGAGGTCCTCCTTGTTGATATCCGTCGCAATTGTGCCAGGCAGCACGGCATTCGCCCGGATTCCGTACTTTCCCAATGCGACAGCGCAGTTCTGCATCAGATTGGTTATGGCTGCTTTTGTTGGTCCATAGTGGCTAAACAGGTTTTTGCGATCAATTCGTATGAATCGTCTGGCATACCTTGTTGAACGACATACCATTGCTGTGCGCCTCCCAACAGCCCAGAAATTGAGGAAATGACGATGAGGCTCCCACCTTGGGGTGTTTGTTTCGCCATCTGTTGTGCCACCGCTAGATGGTACGAGTCAATATTTCTGCATCCTGCTAAAGCGATGCTATATTCATTACCTTGGACGATATAGAAGGTGCCGTCCAGATTGACCTGGCGGGTTCGATCCCAGGTCTCCATTGGCATGGTCAGAAAGTCGGAAAATGGGCAGATTCCGACATTGGAGACGAGGACATCGATGCGCCCAAAGGCCTCTACTCCATCAGCTACGATCTTCACTTCAGGTAGTAAGTCTTTATTTTATTGCAACCATCGATGACCTTTCTGACCTTTCTGGATGTTTCGAAGCTCGCGATATCACCAGGTACTACGATAGCGGACGCTCCAAATTTCTCCACCTCCTCTTTTAAAGTGTGGACTTCTCGTTCGGTTTCGGCATCGCCCAGATAATGCAAAATCAAACCCGACGCTCCCTGCTTTGCGAATTCTAGAGCACTAGAATATTCAGGATTCTATTTCAAAACGCAACAGACGAGGGTGGAAAGCTGTGGATTTCTACATACCAAGCTCGGCCAATCCCTCTGGATGCTCCGGTTATGCAGACTACTTTGTTGGGCGTTAAGGACATATGTGAGTAGGAGACAAAGGAACTTCACCGGTACATCGCATTTTTTTCTCCTTTCAAATTTCTACTCCATCGCACAGAGCACCAGACTCGTCAGGCTCTTGGGCTACATACGATTACCGACGCAGGATGCGCTTCTATCTCTCTGCTCGGCCCGCGCATGCCACTGAATGTCACCACCTTCCGTGCAACTTTCACACAGGTGTACGGTCCGCTTCGCTTCTTTCAAGTCACCAGGACATCTTCTTTGTCTCCTTTGTCTCCCTTTCCACAGATATGGATCCCAATGCTGGGTAATCCAACAAGCGGGTGTGGACGGTAGCAGTCTTATCTATCCCTAAAATGCGGCCAAGAAATCCGATTTTGTATTCGTCTTCAACGAGAACTATCTTTCTATCGATTCCTTGGATATGCCTTCTGCAAAAATGTACGTTTATCTTAATAGTCGTCTTTCTGAGCGGTGGACTGAAATATATCATGTCGGTGTAGCTACTACGACTCCGACGCCGATCCAGCTCTATTGGACAACAAGCGTGTTGTGTTTTTAGGGTACGCCTTATTTGACAGTCGTGCTCAAAATATCATGACTGACATGTCGTATTAGTTTTGGAAACCAAGGCGCTGCTCAAGCGCAAAACCTACGAGACTCTGGTGTTCCTAACGAAAGAATCCTGATCGCTAATCGAGAAGATTCTTACGCAGAGGATGCCAAATCTAAAGGCTTCATTGTAGAGAATGATTTTGTGAAGGCTGCAGCGGTTGCCGACGGTGAGTAACGCTATGTTTGTTAGCTGCATAAGCTGATTGAACATTGAATTTGCTAGTCCTATTCTTGTTGATCCCTGACCAAGTCCAACCTCGCATCTTCAACGAACAATTCGCCCCTAACATGAAGGACAACGCAACGATCGTCATCGCTAGTGGCTACAACGTCTTCTTCAAGCTGTTGCAATTCAAGCCGAAGCAAGATGTCGTGATGGTCGCGCCAAGGTGCATTTCCGTTCACTCGAGAACAAACACCACCTGGAATCCTAACGTCGATTTCCGTTTAGAATGATTGGTAGCTCTGTTCGTTCGCTTTACCAGAAGGGAAAGGGCTTCCCATGTTTCGTCTCTGTCGAGCAGGATGGTTCCGGAAATGGTTTGGCCATCGCTTTGGCGCTTTCAAGCGCGATTGGCGCGACGAAGGCGGGAGCGATCGCTTCTTCTGCGCGCGAAGAGACTGCGATGGATCTGCTCGCAGAACAGGCCCTGTGGCCAAATATTATCATGCTTTTCCGGTAGGTTCTTAATACACTCTGCTGTCAATTTTGTTCCTGATATATGCCTGGTTACAGTGAAGCATTCAGCGTCCTGAAGGAAGCAGGATGCTCGGATGAGGCCCTGTGTTACGAAATGTATGCGTCTAATCCATATATTGCTATTTTCTTGCTAACCAAGCACATAGGTGGATGTCGAAGGAACCCGCAGAGATATTTGAACGTGCCGCTGAAGATGGATTTGTTGGCCAGGTACGAGGAAACCCGCTTTAGTGGTCGAAATATGATCTGACAACTTCAACAGCTGAAGCACCATTCGATCGTCTCGCAATATGGTCAGCTCAGCGGGGCCTTGGCGTTAGATGGGGTTGCTGCTCGTTCGCATTTCAAGGATATCCTGTATAACCAGGTTCGTGCTAAATCCTCTAACACTGTCTTCATTTCCTGAATCGTTTCTTGGTTATTATAGATTCTGAATGGAAAGTTCTGTCGCAACCTCTCGAGTCTTGAGGCAGATCTCGAGTTAGATGGGCCCAAGAACCCGCTGAACGAACTGTTTAGACGCGCAGAAGAAACGGAGTTGTCGCAAGCGGAGAAGAGGGTCCGCGAGCGATTGGCTGGTTTGTTGTCCGAGTCCTCGTCAGCGTAACGGCAGTAGATTTAAATATATTCTATAACTGTATTTTCTTCTTCTCGGGAATTACTATGCGTATTCGTGCTGCACTTCGAAAAGAGCGAACAAAATTCTTACAACAGCTCGCGTAAGTGGCCCTGACTTACCAGTGGAATAATGCGTGAGTGAGGTATGGTCTTCAGTGCAGCTGTGGTCGTGCGTTCGAACCCCACACAGTGCATTTCCGTAACCCCGCATGCGCACCTGCTAAGGAGTAGACTAGGTGCAAGTGACCTTGCAAAAGGTTGCCCGTTGGCCCTTTATTTAGCTTGAGCCTAGCTCACTACGTACTTGACCTTCATAAGTTAAGTTGGGCCAGCGGAGGCTCTTTAGATATCCTGCCCATATATCCCGTAGATGGCGTACGAATCTGCATTAAGGGGTGGGCAGGTGGCGCCCTCGGGGCGAGTCTTGTTGGGCCTGCGATACTCGCCTTCTGGGCGCTCGCGACAGGACGTAGACCTTAGTGGTCGAACCTGTTTTTACTTTTTGTGACTCGAATCGAATCGACTGGCCTAAAAAAATTTAAATGCGAGATTCAAACAATTTTTCAAAACTTTCTCAGTAATGTTTAATAGGCATTTTGCTTTTCATTGATTTCTTAACGCATCACTTTCAAAAGTTCCAACGTTCGATTCGGATTTATGTTTGCTTTTCCATGGGATGGCCTCCATGAATCTTACTTACCAAATGTAGAAATAATTGACCAACCATACAATTGCCTTATTTGCACGTTGACTGTGATAGTCTCATCAGACACCAGATGCAATATCCCGAGCGGCGAGGAACTTGAAAGACCGGGGAAAAGGTTGAAATCGTAATGCAGGACTATGGACCACTTTCAATGCTTCTGCAGTCTACAAAAAACAATTGTCATCGAGGACTCGGGGAGTAAATCTGTTCTTGTCAATGGTTCAAACGTTCAAGCTCAAGCTCGAGGACATACTCTACATGCATAGTATACATATCCACTTCTGCGTTCACGTTAGTTCGCTATTATATGGGCGCTTACCTGCCAGGGCCCAGAATAGTTCGCATAGCCACGCGGTGAACATCGGAAGAACTTCGCGTAATGGAGGCAGGTCGGTATATCAAGTTTCTCAGTAAGGCCTTCGAGAGCCTTCGAGAGCGGTGGGTGAGTGGGTGGGTACGTTAATGCCATATCAGGAAGTATTTCCACGACGCTGAATGGGCCACTATGACGGACCCATACCACTGAGTCGATCCCACAACTAACTCGAACGAAAGAAAAAAAAAAAAGCCCGAATGCGAGTTGGAACTTGGAGTTTCACGAAAGGGTTTCCCTCAGCGTGCATGCAGGCGTATACTTTAAAGTACAAGTGCATCGTGCTCTCCAGATGAGATAGCCAGACATCGACACCCAAACAGCAGATAGCAGAAAGCAGAAAGCGGATGAGAACTTGGAAGGGCAGACAGACAGACTGTAACAGCACTGGAGCTGAGAGCTGAGAGCAGCGGACTCGTCAAAAAGCAGACTCATCAAAAAGCAGAGAGCAGAACTTGAAGGCGTTACGGAGTCGCTGCAGCACCGTGAACCCCGAAATTCAGACCCGGGTCACCCGGCCTCTGGGTCCACAGGCCTCGCCTAGTCGCAAAGTAGCCTCAGTTATGGCACTTTCGTGTAGGGGCGTCGACGCATCGTCATGTATTGCTTCATCGGTGATGACGACGACCTGGCCTGGAAAAGGGAAAAGGTGCGTGGGTCCGTACATAGTGGGTGTGTATACTATTACGCCCCCCATCCTCATCCTATGTATGTACACAGAGTGCGGATATGCGTTAAGCGGTGTGTGGTGTGGATTTCGTTGTGCGAGTGATAGGATGGCCGAAAGTGGAACTTGACGAACTCGCGGGAGTGCTGCGTATTTAGACTTGGATGAGGTACGATGACGATGGGAGAGAAGAAAAGGAAAACAAAAGGCACCGTTGCTTCTCCAACTCGTTCGTTCCTTGCGTTTGGAGTGAGAACTGGAAGCTGTATGAAAATAGGTAGGTAAAGTAGAGGTTGGCGTTTGGCGTTAGTTGGCGTGGGGAGATAGGTCCGTGTGTATGCACGCTGCGCGCTACGCTCCAAGCTCCACGGGCCATCGCGGCACGCGTCGCGCGTCCGACAGCGACAGAATCAACTTGAATGTAAAGAAACGTCAGTGTCAGTGATGAGAAGAAAAACAGAAAAATAGAAATAGAAATGACGCGGTGGGGAAAGGCCTCAGGCCTCAAGATGGAGCTGGATAACATAACGATATGTTTTGTGCGGAGAAAGAGGGAGAAAATGGGAAGCAGGACGTACATTATGAGGCTCCATGATCACGATCATGATCATGATCAGGATCAGGATTCAGGATATCGATATAGTTGGCCATTGGCTGCCATTGGGCGTGGAGGATGCGTGGCTGGGCTGCCAGTGCATTGCATCGGGATTCGGTACACCGCATTGCTACTTATCAGCGTTCTCCGTCTCCCGTCTCCCGTCCGTTCGAATTGACTCGCAGAGGACCCTGATGAGCAGCTGAAGATAGCCAAATTACAGTTGAGGGATCCCTAGGAGCCATGCCCGAGATTCCTGAGATTCGTCTGTCAATGCCAATGCCTATGCGTACCGCTGGGGTGATATGGAGAGCCATGCGTCCGCGGAACTATACTTGGTGTGGTAGGCATCGTCCTGAGAGTCCTGGGGTGGAAGACACCACGGAGGCGGGGATGGTTTGCCTGGGCGCTCGGTTTTATACGCGCAGTGATTAGCGTGTCTTCAAGCCTCTCACTGCCAGGCTTTCTTCTGCGCACTCGTTAGGAGCTGTTAGGAGGCTCTCGGCCCCCGCTCGAAGACGGCCACGGCCATCCCCCGCCGCCCCATCGCCAAGCACTCAATCATAATCAACAATCGATCGACTTGGAGCACCGCTCGAGCGGAGGCGCAGTGTCGGGTCGGGGGCGTATGCATTGGTAGCGTGCATTCAGTTCAACATGGCTGTGGAGAATGAGGACTGCATCAGTAACATGTAATATCTGAGACTGTTGAAATTCGAGAACGCGTTGTGCAGCTGAAAGTGGGGCAAGTTATCAGCATCGGTGCATAGCGGCGTCCGTCGACCGGTGCAGCGGCGGCAAAGTGAGACTGGTGGAGTTTGAGAGAATGAGGCCACATTGGCTGGGCCGCTGAGTTGGACGGAAGGTGTGAGTTTGGACGCGCAGTGCATCGTGCGCATGCACTCGTGTCCATAGAGGATCGTCGTTGTCGTCGTTGGCAACAATGAGAAAAAATAGGGATTAAAGATGCCGGGGTGACAGGGTGAATGCTTGGCATCTACGGTGCCTGGATGGGAAAAGGCTATATTTATTGGGCACTTATGGCGGCGGTCGCGACGACGAAGACACTTTGAAGACGGTGAGGCGATAGGCAAGTCATTAGATCGGTAGGGCAGTCTCGTCTGTAAGTCCCTTGTTGTGGTTTCGGTTTGGTTTATAGTCCGCTCATGACTGCTTCTGCTCCGTTGTCCCTTCTTTCATGTCCTCCTCCGATGCTTCCACTTTGACAACGACGTCCACCGCCCCTTCTTCGTCTTCTTCCGCCGCCACCACGGACTCAACTTCTTCACCTTCGACGTCCACAACTTCACCTTCACCTTCGACGTCAACGACCACGGCTTCACCTTCGACATCTACAACTTTGCCTTCACCTTCGACGTCCACTACTACGACTTCGCCTTCGACGTCGACGACTACGACCTCGCTGTCCACGACCACATCCACGGAACAAATGTCGACGTCGTCATCTGACACTGATACGAATACGACTCCGCCTCTGACAGAGTACGAATTTCCTGTTCTAATTTTCAGCCTCCGTTCTCACGACGGACTCCATCAGGTCCACGTCTTCTACAGACACCACCACCACTACCACTACGTCGTCCACCACCACCACGGACACGACGACGGAGACGTCGTCGACGACTACAACGTCCACCTCGGACACCACCATCACCATGTCCTCCACCGACACGACGACGACGACTACCTCGGACACAACTTCGGACACAACTTCGCCCACACCTCCGCCTGATACCGATACTACTACTACCACTACCACTACCACGTCTCCGACATCGGACACCACTACCACTACCACCACCTCTCCGACATCGGACACTACTACAAGTACCACCACCACCACGAGTAGTACAACCACCACAACCAGCACCACCGATCCGCCGCCGCCTGATACGAGCACCACCACCAGCACGACGACGACGAGTACGACCTCGCTGGCCCCGCCTCTGCCTACATCCGACACCTCAACCACCACCACCACGCGCATAGGCACCACCACCACCACCACCCCGACTCCAACTCCTACGCCCACACCGGATAGCACCACCCCGTCCCCTTCGTGCGTCCTCCCTATCTCTCAATTTATTATGTCATTAACGATGTCATCATTTTTTTCTTCCCTTCTTCATTTGCCTCGTTCCTCTCCATCGCTTATCGCTGGCCTGGGCGTGTACGTGGTGGATCTAATTATGCTGATGGTCTTTATGTACACAGAACCCTCTCCACCGCCGTGTTCATCACCACCACCGACAGCCGCGGCGCGACCATCTCCACTGCGCCCCCAATCGTCACCATCACATCCACCTCCACCCAGCCGGATGGCGGCCTCACCACCATTACCAGCGCCTTCGCCAACCCGACGCTGAGCTCGGAAAATAATTCGGGGAAGAGCGGCAATTCGTGCGTATCCTAATCCTTCTCTCCTCCCTCTCTCTTCACCCACCGCCACCATATCACCCACCCATCCACCTCCCCGCCGTAATTCCATTCATCTGTCTGTATCAATGTACTGACCTGGCCCCTAGGTTCTTCCGGAACACCGGCGCCGTTGCGGGCGTCTTTGTCCTCGTCGGGCTCGCGGCCGCCTCCATTGTCCTCTGGATCATCTTCGCCGTGCGCCGCCGCCGCCGCACGCGCCGCATCGAGCATGACTCCGCGGTTTCCGCCACCCTTGCCGCCGCGGGCTTCCACCGCACGCCCCTCGACGATGAGGACGACGAAGAGGAGGGCGCCCACAGCAACGGTTCTGGCAATGGCAGCGGCGGTGTGGGCATGCGCGCTCTCCCTGGTCCTGGGCCAAGCGCGTATTATGCACCGGCACCGCAAGAACCCGCAGGCGCATACAACCCGATGAACTCGAACCGCAACACGTACGCCTCGACGCAGTCGGACGACTTCTTCAACCCCTACACGGACTACATCGTCCCCGCGGGCGCGCGCCCAGGGTACGTCTCCCCGCCAACGCCGCCGCCTACCGCCTTCCCTGCCGCGGGCGGGCAGGATAACAGAATCTCGGCGGCTAGTGCGGATTTGGTGGCGCTGGGTATGGGCGCGGGAGGGGATGAAGGGATGCGGAGCGGGCACCATCCTAGCGGGAGCTATGAGCCGCTGTTGGCGGCGTATGATGCGAATGCGGTGACGCCTGGTTCTGGGACTGATTCGGAGGGCGGGTCGTCGACTGCTTTCCTATCTGGTACTGGTGGTGGGGGAGGGGGTATTGGGCCCGCGGGCCTGGCGGCGGCGTCGACGGGGCTCGCTGCTGCGGGTGCCGCGGGTGCAGGAACGCGAACGAGCACAGCGTCGAGCGTGCCGCCTGTGGTACCCCCGCGCAACCCCCGGCGTGTGTCTGGCGTGTCGCGGACGAGCTCGCAGCGTGCAGCGTTGCTTGCGGCTGTTGGAGGCCAGAGGACGAGCGCGGCGGGTGCGAGCGGCGACGCGCCGCTGATTGATTTCGACTTCGATGCGGCCGCGCAGCCTTCTCAGGCCGTTCAGAGCAGCGGTATCAGCACCGCTACCGCCCCGCCACCCTACACCTCACCGCCAGCACCACCCACAAACTCCAGTGTGCCCGCCCTCCCCCCGCTCAGCCTCTCGCGCACGTCCTCCATCGTGTCCGCGGTGTCTTCTGCCGGTGGGGGTGGTGGCGGGGGTAGTATAAGTGGAAGAGGTATGGGGCCGACCGACGCACGGTTGGAGCCGGCGATGTGGGCTGGCTTTGATGGAACAGGGGGCGGGAGGGGCAGGCCTGAGCTTGGGAGGGAGCTGAGCTTGAGGGATGAGGAGGATTATTCGAGGAGGGTGCTTGGGGTGAGTTCTTTCTTCTTCTTTTTCTTGGATGGGGTGATGCTAACGGATAATGTTCGTTTTATAGGTGCGGAATCTGCCTGATGCGCAGAGCGAGCGGTCTGTGCCATAATTTTTCTTCGCTGCTCCTTTTCTCTATGCATATATCCCATCGAACCCGTCGCTCCTGCTACTGACCGCTTTCAAGTTTCTGGCCTGCACACCATGCCCTCCTCGTCCGAGTCCTTGCTCTGCCCCCTTGTCTGCGTCTGTGTCTGCGAATATGCGTGGCTCCACTTTTTTATCCATCCATCCATCCTTCCATCCTTCCATCCTTCCATCCTTCCATCCTTCCATCCTTCCATCCTTCCATCCTTCCATCCATCCATCCTTCCTTCTATGCTGGTCTCACCTTCCTCCACGTTTCCCGCAACATACAAAAATGCGAATCGAACCTCGAAATACAGAATTCACAGAACGCACAAAACATACGATGTACAGAATATTGAATAAACCCACCACCACCACCATCGACGCAATTGCATAAACTCTCATACACGACACGATTAGCATTGACGACCGACTCATTGACTCTGCATTTGTTTTCTATTTTTTTTTCTCGCATACAACAACAACATCGCATCCATTATACATATACACATTCTGCAATCCTCAGGCTTCGGTTTTCACCGCATATATCAACTTGCCAACTCGATGTATCACATCACGCCGTCCACCAACACCCACCCACCCATCCACCCACCCACACCCCGGGCGTCCGCGCTACGCAACCCCGCCCCTCAAACCACTCCAAAAAAAACGATACCCCGACTCTTACCGTTCGGGGCGTCTTGCGCCACCCCAGCCATTCGGCACTGCCGCCCGCAGTCGCCCACCCTCCCCAACATCAACATCGTCAGTTGGCTGGCCACCCTACTGCTTATTTGCGCGTCTAGGCTATGTAGAGATATTCTATATAACTTGCGGCGTTTGTATTTTTATTCTGGGGTTTGGGGTGCCCCTTTCGCTCGCCGATATGCTTGCCCGCCTGCTCATAGTCGCAATCTCCGCTGCGGAGAGAGCGATTGTGGGTATGCGACTGGCTCCCCACCTTCGCTGCTGCTGCCCCCGCCGCCATCCTCGACTGGATTCCACCTCATTGGATTCGGATTCGGACTCGATTTGGACATAGACTTTTGGACTCTTGGGGAAAAATGAAATGAAACGGACCCCTTGCAGTACAATTTCCACTTTTTTTTGGACATTCGCTTTTAATTTCTTTTTCTTTTGCCGTTTCGCGTTTTCTGTTGTCTTTTTTTTTTTTTTTTGCATTGACGGTGCTATTTTACCTACCCTATTTTACGATACTCCTTTCCTTTTTACTTGCATTCTCTACATTAGCTTCTTTAGACTATCGCTAGTTTTCTTCTCCTACCTTACTACCACCATCACCAGTACTCCAGCGTTGTCCTGCGTTGTCGCTGACAATCTGCAGTGTACTGTCGATATCAATTTGCTCGTTGCATGTCGTTCATTCGCTGTCTGCGCATGCTGTGTAGTTCTAGGTTCTAGTTGTATGCTAGCTGCCTACTTTTCTTGGCTCGTGTGCGGTTGTGTTACGGCTCTGGGTGTTGGTGGGTTACGGTACGGCGTTTCAGTTGACTTTGTTTCTGTACGATATGCATGTGGTTACTTATAAAATCCTAGATACTTATTAGAATTATAATGGACGTGCTATGGACAGCGACGACAATTTTTCTAGGATGTCTGGACTACGGATGATGATGATGATGATTAGTGAACAACTTGAACGTGAATGAAGATATGTATTTACATAGAAATGAGATACATAGATACGAAGAATCAGTATGTAATGCAATGCAATAAGTACTTACTGACCGTCAATAGCGATATGAATCCCTGAGTATACTTAGTTGTTGGCCATAGGATGTTAGATATTATGCTGACTCCGCCGACTCTCACATTCAAAGTTCAAATAAGGCAATTGTATAGTTCGTCATTTATTTCTACATTTGGTAAGACTCATGTCATAGAAGGATGAATATCTCTAGTAAACAACTCGGATGAAGTGTATGTGTGAAAACGTGTACTCGAAGATGAGCATCGATAAAAACAAGTTTCCTTCCAGTCCTCGATGGTCAATGTTTTTGAAGACCGTAGAAGCATTAAATTTGGTTCAAGTACTAGTATTACTACCCGCTCTTCTCGGAGACATTCCCTGATATTAATGGTCTCAATTAGCCCCTCCAGGCCGTCCTGTCTCTGAATCGATAATATAGACGAGCACTCAAAGACTCTGACGGCGTTCAATGAGCATTGAAACTACATCAGGATCGTGAAGGTTATCTTCAATAATCCTATCCAAAAGATGTTTATATGTTACTTTAAAACCCTAACAATTGCATATTTTGAATCAGTCTCGAATTATTGATGTATTGTAGTGCTGCAGCATACCTTTCTATTTAAGCAAGACAAAATTGATTCTATGCCTAGTTCATATGGGATTCTCTTATTATAGGTGCCGACAGTGAAGCAGTTCGCGACTGCGCGACGACGTCGGCCTGACAATGATTCTGCCGAGGGAAGGAGATTCGAAATCGGAAACGCTACAGCCGTGCTCCGATCACATTCCGTTATGGCATCGTCAAAAAATTTACGCAGTAATTTCGTGCGATATTCCTCGACGTTGAGATAGTATTCTTCAGAGCGGCTTTCGTCTAGAAGGAAGTCAGGAAGCGATGCGTGGAGGAATTTCACTATGGCCCCGCTAAAGTTGCATTGTATGACAGCCACGAGATCGGCCAATAGGGTTTCTAGTTCGCCGGGATACAGGTAGAACATACGCTCAAGAGTGGTTATAGCCCAATAAAAATCAGCCTTCGTGGTGAGAAGAATCATAGCTAATATCTCTTGCACAAGGTCAAGTTCTCGAACTTGAGAAAAAAGATGTCGGTAGAGTGCGTCGAGATGGGCGAAAGGGTTGTCGTGATGTCTTGGAGGACGGATTCCCTTGACCACATCCAGTTGACGGGCAGGGTGTCCACAAGGTGAAGATATATAATTCATGACAACCGAGGCATAGATGAATTGCCCCGAGGATTTATCCTCGACTTCTAATGCTGGGGGCCAGTCCCATGCAAGGTGTTGCTTGTAAAGATGAGTCTCCTTGATGCCGTTGAATTTGTCGTGTATGAAGCGTCGGATGTCATCCGAAGTTTGTTCGATATCACAGTTGTCGAGCGAGAGTGCTCTAAGAAGCTGGGATACAGGGGGTTGTATGAATGCTGCCTCAATCTGAGGCTCGCGACGGCTCGCGATGAGGAATATGATGGGAATGTCCTTATCCAGAGATTTGTTTCCGAGTATCCTGATCAGGTTGGATTGCTCATTTCGATCGAGGCATTCATCGAGACCGTCAATAATAACGACAAATAGTCGCTGGAAATCCGGTGGTAGGCATTGGAGGGGTTGGATAATAAGAACTTCGAGCTGATATTCCAGGGATTGGGCGAAGATAAGAGGATTGTGTTCAATGGCCGGAAGGAGAGTGTGCAAGGTTTCAGGAATATCCTGGATGAGCTGATATGCTAATGTCGCAATCAGAGGATTCAAGGTATTTCGGCTGGGGTCTGCCCTAAAAAGAAAAAAGCTACCAACAGCTACTAAGCCTTCCTGGACGAGTCGTTCAGCGATTGATTGCATAATGGCAGATTTTCCTCCCCCCGCTGCACCGTTCATCCAGAGCAGCCACATTTCGCGATCTTGGGTCATTATCCAGTCATATATTCTTTGAAGAATCGCCACACGAGTGTTTGGATGACATCTTGGAGGGTCGACCCGCTGTATTGAATTGTGGAAGGCAGTGGGCGCTACATGTCTTTGAAGATGCCTGAATGAACTAGCTACAATAGACACACCGTGTTCATTTTCCTTTTACAAGTTAGCGTTTATGTTATAGACACTTACTTTGATTGTCGGACAAGTTGACATTCTGTGCTTGGATAAATTCACCACCAAAGATCGCGATATTGTCGCCTCCGAACATTGAATTTGTTCCAACCATGCCGCTGTCAGCAAGGCTTGACTATAATTATTTTGTGTTGGTCCATGTATCTTCAAAAAATTTGTAGTGCGGCTTACACTGAATGATGTTGCCTTGTGTGTTCTCCCCATGTTTCCCGTTCTTGTGTGACTGTAGCGAGTGCTTGAATCCTGCATTCCGGGAGTTTTTCACCCGCGTGTTGAGATCGTGAGGTGATGAGGGTTTGTGGAAAGTAAGAAAAGTAAGTGGTCAGTAGGCTTTTTCAAGAAGCCAAACGAGGGGCTTTATACTACATGTCGGCGCTTATGCTGTGCGCTGCTATACGGCACAGGCTTGAGGCCATGCTATCATAATCTATATTTAGAAGCATTTCATTTCCCACGCACCAGAGTCCTTTCCAAAGTGCTGTTGACACTGCCAGAGATATACAAATGAAAAGGTCTCTACTATGGCTGTATGGCTGTCCAAGTGGGGAAATATTCCCCGTAAAAATATATTTCCATTTTGCCTCTGCGCTAACTTTATCTAAGTGTTATCTACGTGCGCGTGAACTTTATTAAGGACTTGCGACTATATTCAACACGTTTTTACTGTGCGCGTGAACATTTATTGGGTGCGCGTAGAGACATTTGAGTGCCCGTGAACATTTTCGGGGTCCGCGTAGAAACACTTCAGCGCGCGGACATATTTTGGCCATTTATTGAGTGCGCGTGAACATTTATTGAGTGCGCGTAAAAAGAAACGGGATCCTGTTAGTGCGCGGAAACATTTTGAGTGCGCGAATTCTAAGTAAGCCGTGATGCCGTGATTAGATAATTGATCCTTTTTCGGCATCGGCTAAGCTTTGCCGTCGTTGCCGCAGCGGAGATTGATCTCGCTTATCTAATTGTGATTAGGTGCCACTCTCGCTCTTCAACAATGCCTCCACCTATGTAGCGAAGCACGCCTGTCTATACCGTGAGATTGTAACAGAATCCGATAAATTAGCAATTTGAGGGAGAGGCTGAGTGGAATACCTATAGTAATTACACCCAGTTAGGTCACAGGAAAGGTTACAGGAATCTCTGTGAACAGAGAGCCTCCTGGGTACTAAGTATAGTCATTTCTCAAATAATATATATGCATATAAAGGTGCTATATAGCTAGCATGTGAGTGATACGAAAGGTAGTGAGCTGGTAGAAAGGCACTGGCTTGGGCGCTTAATGCAATATTTTGAATCTCCGCTGCGGCAACGACGGCAAAGCTTAGCCGATGCCGAAAAAGGATCAATTATCTAATCACGGCATCACGGCTTACTTAGAATTCGCGCACTCAAAATGTTTCCGCGCACTAACAGGATCCCGTTTCTTTTTACGCGCACTCAATAAATGTTCACGCGCACTCAATAAATGGCCAAAATATGTCCGCGCGCTGAAGTGTTTCTACGCGGACCCCGAAAATGTTCACGGGCACTCAAATGTCTCTACGCGCACCCAATAAATGTTCACGCGCACAGTAAAAACGTGTTGAATATAGTCGCAAGTCCTTAATAAAGTTCACGCGCACGTAGATAACACTTAGATAAAGTTAGCGCAGAGGCAAAATGGAAATATATTTTTACGGGGAATATTTCCCCACTTGGACAGCCATACTCTACAGCATTCGGCATGTAGTTGCGCAATATCAGTTTGATACCAATAAGCCGACCATAAGCGCCCATACTTATGATAATAGTTATTATTTATGTAATGAACAAAGAACCGTATATGTATCAATGAAAGAGACATGGAGAATTAGTATATAATGCATAGCAGTAAGTAGTATGTCATAGTTAAGGTCATAAACGTTAAACCGTCATATCAGAGCTCTTGTTCGTCCAGCATCAGCATCATCACCGTCTTCAGAATCATTGATTCCCCGCTCGACGTCCCCGCCGACCCACGCGCCAGAACCTGGTAGTTGCAGCAGTAACAGTTGTAACGCTCTTCGTCACTTGCAGCTTCTCATCTTGCACATCCTCCACCTCCGTCTCAGTCGTCTCAGCAGTAGACGCAAAGCTCAAGGCCCGACTATGTCGTGAGATACTCGAACTCGATGATATTGAGCGCACGATGGACCCAAGCCATGATTGCCGCTTCGTTACCTCCACCCGTGTTCCCGAGGCAATTTGCACCTCCAGCGACGGCGCGTGTGCAATTTTGGGGGTCTCGGCGTACTTCTTCGCGTGCTTCGAGTCGGGGTTGTACGGCCAGTTGTCCTTGACGAGTTCCTCGAGGCTCATCAGCTCAGCGACGAGCTCGGGGTGTTTCTCGATGGTCCCGGCGAGCGTCACAAGGGCACGACCAATGTCCGTCTGCTCCAGGACAGAGCGGTGTATTGTCTCGTGCGTCTCCGGGTCGAATGCTACAGGCAGCGTGCGTTGCAATGTAGTGGCCAGCTTGAAGACCCCCGTTACCGAGCTTAATATTGAATATCAGCCATGGTTTACACCAAATAAGAAACCAGCATTTTCACTTACTCGTGGGGGACCTGAGCTCCCCAGGGAGCGACTGGTTTAATTAATTTCCGCAGGTAATCAATGTCAAGGGATACATGGACATCGATATTAGCCTGAAAGTCGCCGCGTCAGGAAATGGGTTAGTTGAAGGAATAAATTGCCACGTACCGCCATCCATATCAGAGTGAGGTCCGAGAGATCATGGTCATCATATCCACCACCGATCTATTCAGAACATGTTTTGGTAAGTAAGTGTTTCCGATTTCGCGTACGATTATGAAGATACTCACATCAGAATGACATCCTAGAAGGCCGGATATTTTCAGCAACATTCACGATTCTATAAATCTGCTTACGCACCAGGAAACCATGTCTATAGAGCGTAGTAGTCAGTAAGCTAGATTATCATATAATAGGCGAAGACCCGAATCACCTGTTTCAAGATCTGACCTTTCGCCTTCCCTGCAGCTGTTTGGATGAATTTACTACAGTTCTACCAAAAAACATTAGATCAACACGTTGCACGGTGACTCCATTGACAACAATAAAACGTACAAAGTCAGCACGCATCTCGTTTATCGCGAGGGCCTGATAAGCGGCTTCAATGTGCTCCCCCAGCAGACGGTCGGGAAATCCAAACAGTTGATAGGTTGGTTTGGACATCACTTGCAGCTCTTCCGGAAGCCCAACAGAGCCGACCGTATCCCAAACCCCCACACATCTGGACGCTAATGAGTCCATCAGCGTAGCGAATGTAACCGAATCTGACGTACTTCACGGTGAATTCCCTTGTCCCGTTCAAAGAAGCGCGTCTATGGCCTTTCGAAGCGGGGTCAAGCCAAGGACGCAGGTAAGTCTCATATCGGGCTTTCTCTAGAAGAACGAAATCTCTACTGAGCCAATTCCATGCGAAACTGAAGTAAAATGCATGCTCACCCTCCATATCTTCCTTTTTACACAGTCCTAACTTTTGGAAGTTGAGGAAAATACTACTGAAATGGTCCATATCACTTCGGCTCAGCACGCCGATTGCGCCCTTCAACGAAATTCAACTGTTAACAATAGGTTAGTAAATAGAATTCATAAATATACACACTATGAACATCGCAATCATGCGAGCAGTGTATGCGCCCTGTCGCCAAAAGGTAATCAATTAGATAGGCGCCTGGAGTTGAAATCCACTGCATCCTGATCTTACCCTTGAGAAACCAAAGAGATAAATCTGAACAGAAATCATTATGAGCTCTTGCACATGATAGCAGAAAGAATTAGACTCACTTCGTCTCCAGGACGATAATTACTGAAAGAACAGAGGAAGTGCATGAGGATGCTGTGTTGAAATATACAGGTAAACTTACTGAGCGACGAAAGCGTAAGCATCCTCCACCTTGTCACCTAATAACAAGAGATCAATTCAGTACAGCTCTTTGTAACACTCGAACGTCTGAAGCAGGCCATACCAAGGGTGTTACCGGTAGTTCCTATGCATCCAGTGAGCATGCCAGTTATATTTAAATAAAGAATTGCACATACCCTCCACATATTCCGAGTAAATGTTTTTATCCGACCCAATCCCCGCCTGATAGAATACAACCTGCGTAACAGGCGGCCCATCCTTAAGGTGCCTCGTATCCTGATGCTTCACCGACCTGGCTAAGCGCTGAACAAAACGATGACGGAAAGTCCACGTAAGTAACGATGCCACCCTAAATAAAAGTGATCCCCGGACTGGCGGCCTCGGGGAGAAACGCACCAGGACGTTGGTGTAAGCAGAGCGCTGGAGGGCGGAGATGCCGTCCTGCCATGTCCTGGAAAAATAGTGACGTCGGTTAGCACGATGCATAACAAATCCCAATTACAACAAGTCCAGAATACGGAATACAAGCCGCTCTGGTGCGTAGTAGAGGACCGTCGACGCCAAAGGAGAGGGGACAACAAAAAATTCAAGGCTCACCCATCGCAGAAAACGAGTATCCTCTTGAATTGTTTGGGCTGACCATCGACGACGTTGGCGTGTTCTTGAGGTTTCTCTGGCTGGAGTTCGAGCTCGGGCGCCGTCTCAACGCGACGAGGCGAACGCGAAGGGCTGCGGCTCGGCCGACTAGGGTGACTCTCTTCCAGCAAAAGGGACCCCGCTGGCGGGGTGGACGTCGGTAGCTCTGTCGTATTCATCGTCAGGATAGTGATGGGCGGTGCGGGGAGGAGCTGCAACTTAGCAAGCCTTTATATCAAACCTGATGATAGTTGTGAAACTTATATATAGCACTGGGTCCCTCGTGGACGGAATTGATCATCTCTCTCCAGGAATCTTTTGAATCGACGTCCGAATAATTAATAAGGACCAGGATGGTCTTTAATTTGACCGGCGTGTAGGTGTACATCTGCCGACAGGGGCATGAGGGGAAGCATTGCTTTTTGTGCTCTCAACAAGGATCTGCTGTTCAGCTGTGCTCCTCGTCCACCGTTGGGGCTGAGACGGCAATCAATTGATGGTGTCTTGTTCGTATTTTGGGATGTGCAGCCTATTTTACCTTTGAATTCTCCCATGAAGGGATTTAAAGAAAAAAGCCCCCAAGGAAATTTATTGTTGTATTTCTTGTGGGCGTTGAAGCTCAAGAGTGTGTGCCGTGGTTGACCTTGTGTGCATCAAGTACTTACAACAAGCTTGTATATTGTGACATACCTAAAACAATAGCATATTGTATCAGGATGGTGATCAAGCTTCAAAGAGCTAATTGCTGGTTGTTGCTTACTACGATCATTAGATGACGTTCTGCTTGATCAAGCGCTGGACGCCAGCACAGCTCAGATTTAGGTGGCAGTGGCACCAGCGGTGCTTCTGTTCTGCGATGGGACCGTAGAGCTCTAAAAGGCTAATGCCTAGTCTAAATGCGACGAACGTTCGAATGGTATCTGTTCAATCCCGCTAAGATATTTCCGGTTGGCGCGCGCTGGTGAGGAGCATAGACAGAGCGATAGTCATCTGATTCATACTCCCGGCCAATCTGTCTGACGTGTTTGAACTGGGAGGGAGACGAGGTATATTTGCCAGCGTCATGGCACCACCACCAGAAGCAGTGCTAGAAACAGGCGCCTGAGAAGGAATCTATCAACTCAGATGGTTTGAGATATTATAACCTTCAAGGCTGTAGGATAAAAATTACAAGTGGGTTTAAGATTGCGTATTACTTGCCGAATCGCATCTCCGCTGATGCGAATTCGTCGAGTGCCTCTCTAAAGCTTAGTTCGTCCAGGGAAATTGGGAGGCAAGACTGCCGCCATTTGAAGAGAGGTTGCGCGCGACTGTCGCGCGGGTGATTTTGGCTACGAAGGGAACATAAACGTCTGACACCATCCTAGAGGAAGCAGAAATCGACTCACAAGATCTCGGTGAGCCTGATATGCCATGGAGGGAAGTTATGGAGTTCAGTTGGCGCCGGTGATGAATACGAAGAATCGAGGGGATGGATAATCATAAAATCTGGCGATGAAAGCCCGTCGTCGTCTAATTTGGGCGATGGGTGGGTTAAAAATAGGCCCAGTACGGGCAAATTAAGACGTGAAACCGACCTTCCAGAATTTCGTCCAGCTCCTCTACGGTGAGTTTAAATGGCGGCCTCGTTGTCGTTGGTGAACTTGAGGACTGTCGCCGGCGCTCTCTGTCGGCCAGTGCTTGCGCTACGGCTGCTATGGCGGGTTTGGATGCCTCCGCGGAAATCATGCAGAGAAGGAGATCTGATTTTGCCGGCACCCCCTCTATTTCTATGACCATGAAGAGTTAACGTCAGCGGTACGACGTTTAACAATACACGAACTTTGTGAGCGTCGCCGCTTGATTAGTCTGTGGTGCTCGTGGGTAGACTTTTTGGAGACTTTTTCGGATATCCTGAGCTTTGTTATTGGTATATGACTTCTCGACAGTGGTAGATCGTTGGGGGACAAAGGGCGCGATTCCGAATGGTCAGATGGAGGGGGTGTCAAGGGATAGTCGATTTCAGACTCGCTGGAATCGATCTCGTGCTCCTGTACTGGAAGCTGTTTGCAAATGACTTGGGTGCATCCAGAGAGCATGTCTACGTCCAACAATTAGGCCACAACCAAAGTGAACAAAGGTCTATGCACATACCATTCTCCTCGTAAACCGTCAACTTCTTGACCCCAATTATCCGACACCACTCCACAGCGTTCACAACGCTCTCCATGAGGGCCTTCCGCGCCGACTCGGCGGAAACAGAGGGCTCCACGGTGAATACAATAGCGAGATGTTTGGGTATCCGACGCCGTTGAGCCTGAAGTTGCTGCGGAGGAGACGCGAAGAGGCGTTTCTTGAGTGAACGCGCTCTGAGAAATACGGCATAGAGGAAATGAAGGAAATGGAGCACGATCGCATAGAGAATGGCCATGGCGAAAAGTGGGCGGTTGAAGAAAACAAAGGAATGTATGTGCGAGCAATTTATTGTCGACGTGGACGCGCCTGGGTCAGTGAATCACAGTTGCGCGTCACCATGGTTCGCCTTTCCCACGGCCTCCGGTGCAGATCTCCGTGCATGCTTTCTGTCGTTTTCTGTCTCGTACATATGTATGTACGACCAGGTCCACTACTGTCTTTGCAACTCAGCTTAGCCTGCGCCCCCAGTCTACTAAAGTTTCGTTCTCAAGCGGATTGTCTTCTAGCGTAACTTAAATGCACCTTTGGAATTCTCTTGTTCGCACCCTCATACTCCGAACAGAGCTCGGTCTATCACTGAGGACGACTCGCCAGCAATATGTGGCTAGGCAGGTCGCAAGGTAACAAGAGCTCGGATTCAATCTAGGTGGGTGCTAAGCCTTGACTAGATTCAAGTTAATTAAGTCATACTGACGCCATGTGAAGGCTTCCGTACAAGACCCGCGCAGCTCGACTCGCACTTTGTCCCACATGCGACCAGAGTCCATAAACATACCGCTTGAAGTCCATGTTCTCATTCTTAATCACTTTCCCGGGACCTGGGAAGCTACGAATATCTGCGATACTCTCCACAGTCATTGCAAGACCCCCGAGGTACTGTATACGACGTCAAGATAGTACAGAGCGACTTGGATTTTGCTGGGGTCTTCTCTATTGAATCCTTGGCCATCGACGACTCCTTTTTATCGGAAGTTTTTGTATCTACAGCTAGAGAATCTACTTCACAATCTCGGGTGAGTCGGACGTGACGTTTCTGGTATTGCAGACCTTGACATCCAGAATGAAAACACCTCCCGGGAAGTTACTACCTGAAATGATTGCCTTTAGTGCGACGCTTATTATTCATACACTGAATCTCTACATGACTAGTGGTTGCGCTAGAACGATGGTATACTACTGATGAGTTCCCGTTCTCTTTTACCTTTCTTCATTGCGACTCAGCCGAAGAAACCGGTCCAGGTTTCGACGGTGACTCCCCTTCTTCGCTTGCTTGGCCCTCGCAGATTTGAAAAACTCTCACTATTGAGGCGACAGCCGCATGGTATTGGATTAACGAGTACACTGTCTAACGCAGCGTTGGAAAAGAGCGTCAACGAGTCTCTATTGGGGAGCAGCCTTCCGCTGTTCTCGAGCTTGAGGAAGAACTAGGCGTAGCCCTATATATCTCGATGTTGTAGAGGATTGATCGAACCGGAGTTCCACGTAACAGCAGGGGTTCTCCGGCGATCACGAAGTACGGAGGAAGGAGACTCGAAAGAAGAGTCCAACTAAAAATTAGTAGAACTGGGACTGCCAAATGTCGTCGTTATCAAACAATCGACAGAGTATTACTTATAACCATGTTTAAATAGAATTCCTATCGTCGAAGTCTATTCCACATTTTCTCTCAATTTTTCCTCAAGCGCAGCCATGCTCGGGTGTGTCCGAATCCATGTTTCTTCAACGTGCACAAGATCCAGACAAGATCCTTCCAATTTCCCACCGCCATTCTTGAGCTTGAACGTTCAAACGTTCAAATCCAACATCCGCAACTTGACCTCTGAATCTGAATCGACAACATGACCTGCGATTCCATCGACTTACCTCTTGAAATTCTCGAACTTATTCTTGATCACGTCAGTCTGCCTCCTCCAAGCCTCGATTGGTACGATCGCGACTCTTCGCAATCCGCTGAAAATCGCGCCACACTACGCACCTATTCCATGGTATCGCGCTCATTTTGCATCGCCGCGAAATCAAGGCTATTTTCCTCGGTCGTAATGGACCTTCAATTCGTTTCACGAAACGTGAACTTGCGGAAGGCTACATCGGACATTCGAAGCTTTATCGCAATGGCGCAGGACAGCCTCAAATTTCCGAACCTCGGGATGATCTACCATATCCGGTCTTTCGCTTTGACCATCTGGATGGATAGCACCCCAGCTCGAGCCAACAAATTTCTTCAGGCAAGCAACGTTTATCGTCTCCTCGACATGCTACACGGACCTAGCCACGGCATTGAGTGCCTGGCATTATGCTTATCCCTGGACAAGGGAAAGTTCAAATTGGAGTACACGACAATTGACCACAATCTTCGCCGTGCTTTCCACGATATCTTTCGATCTCCAAACCTGAAGTATTTGCAGCTTACTGGGTTTTTCGGCATTCCAAACTTCATATTTTGCAATCCGAACTACAAGATCCTCGAGCTATACGACACTGAAATAATGTATCTCGCTATTCCTCAGATAACTTCCGCTGTGAAATCCATTCCTCTGGACGAATCGGAACCCCGGACTCTGTACCTTGAGATGAAATGGACCGGAACACGAAACGTGATTAATGTAGCTTTTAGTGCTGCACAAAATCTTCACATCCTTCATATTCAGCTTTTTGGCGAATGGCTCAAGCGTTTTATATACCGGGATAGATCCACCATGAAGCCAATCCCCTTGCACCTCCTCCCCAGGCTGTCATTATTACGAATATTCTCCAAGAATCTTCGCCTGGACCTGACTAACGCAGTTGTCCCTTTCGCTCGTGTGTTCCAATCGTGCGCACTTCCTCAATCACTGAAAACGCTCAGTGTAGAAACAGTGGTAGTGGGCTCGGAATTATTTGATTTCAGACTACAACCAGCGAGGTATTATGAACAATGGGATGTAGTGGGCTCCGTTCTGGCGCAACCAGAATTCCTCGTCATACCGAAAGTCCATATTATCATTCAATATGAATTGCCGTGCGTGGATGATTCTGAATTACGTGACATTGCAAACTTGCAACGTAGAGCCAGGCGTTACATCTCGGGTGTTCTTCCAGAGTTTCTGAAGTCGACGTCGAAAACGACACACCATGGACTCGATCTTATTTTCACACAAGGTGTTCAAGAGAATGTCAATGCCTCCTCTCAATACAGTCAGAATTACGAGGACGTCAATTTTTCGGAATCCCAGTTGAACTTCAAGTGTGGAGGAAAAGGGAGATTTGGTATCCCATCGTACGAGCAGTGATAAATCATTTACACACGCATCTGTAGTTAGTATCAAAAATATACATATCCTCGAATTTACCAAAGGCGCAGACAGGGGAACAGCGCTCGCTCGATTCAGAGATCGGAAAGTTGATCTTAAACGAGGAATTATGTTATCCATCATCCGGGAGTCCATTTCTTGACTGAACGTTGGGTAACATGATGTACCTAGTAATCAAATTTTAGTAGCCGCTTTATTGTACTGAGACCTTAGTCCCTGTCAGATTGAGTGACAACTAGGACAAACTGTCGGACCTTCTTGAACTTCCAGCGAGATGTGTTACTGAAGCCATTGCACGAATTGAGCACGGAAATAAATTCTAATTAGTGTCATTAAATATGTATTCGTCCAGCACAAACTCGTCACCGTAAGCGTCGTATATGATGTTATATGTATTTCCTGCTATTTTCCCAATAGCGATCCAGAGTACAACAGAATCAGTTCGTTCCTTTAAGTAAGGCGCATGTCATCACCGATCTCCTTCTTGATCTTCAGCAAGATGGCCGTTTTCCAGTTGTCGAGTTTCGTGATTTGGTCGTATTCGAAGACGGCAGCCGTGAATGCCTCCACGTCACCGCCCTCGATAGCTTCTAACAAGGCGTTGACAAACTTGGCTTCGCGGGTTGAGGCGAAGGTCACGTCTTGGTTACTGTACTTCTGCATATTCCGGCGAGCTGTGACAGTGTCCTGTGGAGCCAATCCTTAGTTATCTGAGATAAATGGATTGAAAGGAAAGCTTACACCCATGGCAAGTGCACACAAGCTAGACCTAAGCCAGTACTCCTTGACGCTATACTTGGTCAGCGCAGAAGTGAGAGAGTGGTCGGCAACCTGCTCGTAGCGAGCGATAGCTTGAGGGTATTCCCCGAGTTCGGCATGAAGGTCAGCGGCGTCCTTGAAGCAAGCGTTGGCGGTCCTACATCGACGTTTGGTTAGCTTCACGGGAGTAAAGATAATGAACAGGCGAGGAGATTTACGCAGCGGCGTCTTCTTGGGAATACCACTCGCCTGCCCGCACGTAGCTTTCGCAAGCCTTCCTTAGGTCGTTAGACTCCTGCAGGTAGATCTGGCCAATCTCCTTCTCTCGGTCGGCGGCCTGTCTGAAGCGGCCTCCTTTAGTGAGGTGGACGATGGTCTGCGTAAGCGCCTGAATAGCGACTGCGGCTCTGTATCAGCTCCAATGTTCTCTCCATGCCACGGGAGCACTCACGGTCTGGGAAACCTCGCTTGTAGGCCTTGGATGCATTCCACCAGGCATTGGCGGCCTCGTTCTCTTCCTTGCACTGTTCCCGGCACTCTGCTTCTCGGGCGAAAGCATCACCGGCTTCTTTGAAGAGTTTCTCGATCTTGAAGGAGTTGGCGGCCTGCTGATAGAGATCACCTGCCTCCTCGAACTTGGTGGATGCAGAAGTGAACCATCCGGCGGATGAGTTGGCACGCTTGTCTGCCTTGTCGAGGAGAGTTTGGGCAGGAGACTTGGCTGGCATAGTGGGTGTAGAGAGCAGGAGTTGTGTCACAAGTGCACAGCAGTAATTCCCAAAAAGGGGTCATCTGATCAACTCCTCTTGGCCACACTAATCCGCCGACGACGACGTCAGACCAACCATCTCGCTCTTCCTTCCTCATCCACCACCATGACCGAACTCCCTATCCAAGCTATCAAGTCGCTCTCCGATGCTCATCCAAAGCCATCAGAGCTCACCTTTCAATACGGAACCGCAGGCTTCAGAACGCTGTGAGTGTCGCTCATCGTCCCCAAGATCGGCCCTCCGTAACCACTTTTTCACCCAACAGAGGAAGCACGCTCGATTCAGTACTCTTTCGCGTTGGTATTCTCGCCGGGCTCCGAAGCAAACGCCTAGATGGAAAGACGATTGGTGTCATGGTCACCGCGTCGCATAACCCTGAACAGGTAGGAGCGATACTCATCTGTGGCGTCTAAGCACGTATTGACGCGTTGTTTGATGAAGGATAATGGTGTAAAGCTGGTCGATCCTCGCGGCGAGATGCTGGAGGCTTCCTGGGAGACCCACGCGACGGTACTCGCGAATGCCGCTACCACAGAGGCGTTCATCGAGGCACTGGGCAACCTCGTTGCGAGCGCGAAGATTGATCTATCGAAACCCGCGAGGGTAGTCTATGCGAGGGACACCCGGCCCTCAGGACCTGCTCTTATTGCGGCATTGGAAGACGGATTCAAAGCTCTAGGTGTAGAAGCGCGCGACGGCGGTGTCACCACGACGCCGATTCTCCACTACCTCGTAAAGGCTATCAACACGAAGGGAACAAAAGATAGCTACGGGGACGACTCAGAAGACGGATACTATACGAAGCTCGTCACTTCCTTCAAGAAGCTCCTCGTGCGTAATTTTCATCCGATCTTGAGAAATTTCCCTTCATTCCGAATGCATATAGATTGGCAAGGCCAAACCAGATCCCGTCGTTATTGACTGCGCCAATGGAGTGGGTGCAAAGGCCGCCGAAAAACTTACAGAGTATCTAGGGGACAGTCTTCCCATAATTTTGGAGAACACTGATATCACCACTCCCGGCAAGCTCAACGATTCTTGCGGTGCAGACTTTGTGAAGACGATGCAAAGATTACCTCCCAACCTTGTGGACGTCATGAAGCCTGGCCAGAGGGCTTGCAGTCTTGATGGCGATGCTGATCGTCTGATGTACTATTGCCTGGACGAGCGCGCCCAATTCCACATGCTCGATGGTGATAAGATCGCCGCTCTAGTGGCTGCTTTCATTGTCGAACAGGTCAAGCTCGCGGGACTGGACTCAGAGATCAAGGTTGGTGTTGTACAGACTGCTTATGCAAACGGCGCGTCTACAAAATATTTGGAAGAGGTACGTGAGGTTTAAAAGCCAGAAGATATACGCTGATATGCGATACAGCGCTTGCCAGTCAAATGCGTACCTACAGGTGTGAAGCATCTTCACCACGCCGCTGAACACTATAGCATCGGCGTCTACTTCGAAGCCAACGGCCACGGCACCGTCCTATTCTCCCCCGCAACGCAGCAAATCCTCGCCACGCACGAGCCCTCCACCCCTGCCCAATCAACCGCCTTGAACCACCTCATCAACCTAACCCAACTGATCAACCAGACAGTAGGCGACGCACTCTCTGACATGCTCCTCGTCGAAGTGGTGCTCGCGCACAAATCGTACTCGGGTGTGGAGTGGAACTCGCTATATGCGGACTTGCCCAATCGGTTGGTCAAGGTCGTCGTGGCAGATAGGAACGCGTTCAAGACGGAGAATGCGGAGCGCTGTCTCGTGAGCCCGCCTGGGCTGCAGGCCAAGATCAATGAGCTGGTGCAGAGGTATGAGGGTGGAAGGTCGTTCGTGAGGCCTAGTGGAACGGAGGATGTGGTCCGGGTCTATGCTGAGGCTTTGCTGAGGGCACAAGCAGACGGTGCGCAGACGTTTTCCTTGATCATTTCCAGCAGAATTAAATACTGAAGTATTTTTACCGCTGTTGACAGAGCTCGCATTCCGCGTCGCTGGTCTCGTTTACGACGAAGCAGGTGGTGATCCAGCCAAGCGTCCCAAAGAATTCATCTGATTCGGAAGGGCTGAGATAATTGAATTCTGTGTCAGTAGTAGAGGTTTATGAATGCCTCAATGGATTCTTGATGGATATGTATCGGAAATATACCTTGTTTCTGGGAAACTGAGTGGGTTTATCATGAGTCATTCGTAACAATCCCCCACCCCCACATCTTTTATGAAGTCGCATGACGTTGATAACAGGGAAGATGCTGAGCGCAGAGAGGAGGAAGGAGGCGACTCTCATCATTACGGTTGGAGGCGTCGGGGTTGTTGAATTTAAAAATCGATTTAGACGTGATTTACGTATAGCATGTATGCACTCGAATGTTGCTGGATAGGATAAAGGGTATATTGAGTGGTATTTATATCACTCCAGCGCTGCCAGCGCCCAATGACTTGTGAACATGACGTGGGTGGGGGATTGGGAGATATCCTACAGAAATATATCTC
Organism: Pholiota adiposa; assembly: GCA_009935795.1. Taxonomy (NCBI): domain Eukaryota; kingdom Fungi; phylum Basidiomycota; class Agaricomycetes; order Agaricales; family Strophariaceae; genus Pholiota; species Pholiota adiposa. The sequence continues at coordinate 460,340 of QEYC01000037.1, forward strand.
TCTAGAAGGCAAGGATGGTGTATATGTGAAGTATATGCCGTCCAGACAACGCGATAATAGCCACAATATATTATTTGCGAAACACGAAAGGGCGTTCGAGCCCAGGGCACTGCAAAAACGTTAGAAGTTCATTCGTCGAGAGAAGATAGACCAGACTTCAGGGGTATGAAGCTTATTCCCAAGCCCGCAGGAAGCTACGCGGGAAGGTTGCTTTTGTAGGACTCGTATAGAGTATGTTATCGGTCAAGACAGGACGTCAAGCCAGAGTGCAGATATTTTCGAGTGCCCATCGAGGGCAGACCGCGAGAATCTCGTCCGTACATAGAGGAGATACCCCACAGATACAATAGATACCAGAAGCGTCTCTGGCACCCAGGGATTGCGCAGACATAAGCACAAGGAGTGCTCAAAAATAGCATGGACACGTCTAGGTCCTCGACGTGGTGCATCGGAGACGATAGATCATGGAAGCAGAGGCAAAAGTAGAGTTTTCTGTCTTTTCGGAAGCCCTTCGCAAGAGTTCTTGGAAGATCAGATGATCCTGCAGAGGCTTTCGGTGGGATTTGAAGCTCAAAGCTTCAGCTGGACACGCTTGACAAGCGTAATCAGATTATGACTATCATGATCATAGAACATGAGGTTATGCGATTCTGGACCTATGGCTTCTTTCTCGTATCTTTCTTGCGTCTTTCGATCAGATTATCAGTCGGAACCTCAACTGAAAGAAACAAATAAGCTCACCTCGAGGAAGGAAGGAAGAAGAGAGATTTGCATCAACCATGAATGACTTTGGGGAGCCAGAGCCGAAATGCAGAGTCCTGCACCAATGACGCAGCTGTCGACGAGATGGGTATACGCCTTGCAGATGCAGATGCGGAGTTGAGATATGGAGTATGTTGCGAACTCTGAAACTCTGAACCCTGGAAGCAGAAAGCATGTATTCGCCACGCAGCTGCACCATGCCCCTTGAATTTGAAGTCGAATTTGCTTTTCACGGGAAGCGATCATGGGTTTCGCTCCTTCTCGGCAACTACGAACCTCCACAGGAATGATTCCTTGACGGTCCCTTGACCCCAGCGCGGTCAACTGCCGTCCCGCACCTAAACAACATGCTGTGAAGCCGTGGTTGGTTGCCGAAATGTGGGACGCAGCAGGCGTGCTTCGAGAAATGGGGCCCTTCTTGACGGAAAATGAAGGATGGAATATTTACCTGTGGAATTGCTGATTAACTTCCTTCACAACTTCGTAGAACTTTGAAGGCTCATAAGAAAGAAAGGGTAAAATACGCTCGAGAAACCAGATGTCTCGTAAACCTTCCAGCGATGCAATAGTTGAGGTCAACCGGAACGAACGTGGGCTGCCGGCCTTTTGTTGGACCCTGTGAATCATGGTGTACTGCGCCTCATCGTCGAGGCCTTCAATGTACCGGGTTCAGAATGGAAGGGTTGCTGTACGTCTTCGAGCACTGTAGGCAGAGGCTGTTCTTCTTGCGGCCGGTCTCGAGGGATTCAGACTATTTGCGCGCAACCAGGTGACCGCGCCAAAATATGAGAGCTGTGTTGCCCCGGGAAGATTGACAGAATAGCAGCTGCCAGAACAATCGAGATGAGATTAAGGAGAAAAAAAAGCAGAATGGCCGAATGGCACCGAAGAGATTTCCGGGGATTGCCTCGCTCGCGCGATCGCACGTAATAAGAACGGACATCGTGCGCTATAGACTCCACCCGCCCAATTTCGCCCAATTCAGAGTCATTTACATGCCTGTATAGTAATTGAGGGCCAAGTCATAAATCCCCTTTCTTAACCTTACCACCACCTTCTCTCTCGAGTTCCCCTCCTCCAAACTCAACATGTGCCGTTTTGTGATATACAAGGGTACCTCGCCAGTCCAATTATCCCATGTATGTCATCGTTTGTTTAATAGCCGGCGTGCAGGTGCTTATTTCGTTCACGGCAGCTCCTCACTCGACCATGCCACTCTATCATCAACCAGGCCTTCGACTCGCGCCTGCGCCTCGACAGACGGAGACCGATGAACGGGGATGGATTTGGCGTCGGTGCGTGCTCTCCGGACTCCTGTGGGGGTGATACAACGGAACTGATTATCTTGCTAGGCTGGTATGACTCGGTCTACGACGAGGAGCTAGGGAGCCAACCGTGCATATTCACCTCCGTCACTCCTGTCAGTACTCTCTGTTCTGTCGTGGCGCTCGTCGCTGACGTGTTTTGTCTTCTAGGCATGGAACAACGTCAATCTGACCCGACTAGCGGAGAAAATTAAGTCGCCACTGGTCTTGTGCGTCGTTTCGTGACTCTTCTCATACCTGTTCACTCAAACTCCCACTCCTCTCTCTAGCGGACATGTTCGCGCTACCACTGCCGGCTCCTTATCACTAGATAACTGCCACCCCTTCGTTCACGGAAAGCTCATGGTGGGGAATTTCTTCATTTCGGCGCTTCTACCAGCGGTTTTCTGACAGAAATTTTCCAGTTCATGCACAATGGCGGGATTGCCGAATTCCAAACCGTCAAGCGGCGCTTGCAGCAGGATCTTCCAGACTTAGCCTTTGATATGGTGCAGGGAAACACAGGTATGCAGAGCTCCGTCGGAGCAAACATCCGTTATCTTCTATTCCGACCCTGCAACTCGCTCACATCTTTCTCGTTCTTTCTCTCCCCGCCTAGATTCGGAGTGGGCGTTTGCACTGTTCCTATCAAAAGTGCGTTTCTCGGACTTAAATCGCATGATGCATGCAGCGCGTAGACTGACAAGACTATCTTATAGCTCCCTGATCCCAACGCCCGGTCGTTTACACCCGAAACTCTGCGCAAGGCTCTGGAAAGCACGATTGCGACATTGAATGGATATGCCGAAGAATTTAACATTACCGAGGTACTCCCTCCGATGCTTTATTTTTGTCCCCGGACTTGGGCTGACTGCCGCCGTGTTATGTAGCCCAGCTTAATGAATTTCTGTGTCACGGATGGTGAAAGTGTCGTGGTATCGCGATATATCTCGTCCAAGACCGACGAGGCGGCTTCACTTGTGAGTTGGAATTTATCCATGATGTCGTGGATGCATACTGATATACGTGTTCAGTGGTTTTCGTCTGGTACGGACTTCAGTGAATACGCCGAAGGGGGTCACTACAAAATGTCCAAAGCTGACAAGCGAGAGAATATTATCATGGTGCGCAAATTCCCAATCCCATCGGAGGAGCTATGGGCTCATACCCTCATGTTATCACCCTAGATTGCGAGCGAACCCCTTACGTTCGAACGTGGTACGTGCACTCGGTTATTTTAGATCTTTGGCGCTTACGCTGACTGAACCTTGCACTAAAGCGGACTGGATGGAAATCAAGACAAACCATATAGTGGTGATCACACCGAAAATGAACTTGCTGCAGATTCCGATCAAGGACAAGTTCTACGTGCCACCGTCTGATCCTGCGGCCGCCCCGCGCGCTACGGACTTCGCGGAGGAGAAGGGGCTGTTGAATCCGCGAAAGGGCATCGCGGGTAAGGAGCCAGCGAAGAGCACCAGCAGACGTCCGGGGCCCACGCAGACGCATTGATAGTTTACATCTGTTATTATCGTCGTCGTGTTCTGTGGGCTTTGCTCGTTCACTGTCTTTCGATATTTTTGGTTTCTTCGGAGGACCTGGCTGGTGATAATGGGTTGGATTACACTTTCCCCGGTTCTGTTGGGATTTCCCTTTTTGTGTATATGGTAGTTATTTTATCGTCTGTAGTTTTAGTCTTTTCAGTCTTTCCAATCCTTTTTTGTTTTAAAGTCCAAGTTTTCTTGTAGATATTAGTGTATCATTCTCATCTTAATTAATCATTATTAAAGCTAGAAGGATGTGGTCTGGCCCTGGGGTATATAGAGAAGCTTGCAGTAGATGAATTAATGGAATCATTGATTGTTCTTTCCTCGATTTCTCGATTCCTAAGAGAAGGAGAGTAAAAAAATACCAATGATCGCGATCACAAAACTCTAAAGGAAGAAAACATATCGGCCCCCTGCAGTGGGCCAGTGGTAAAATGCGTGGGTTTATGTGGGAAACTTAGTGTACTTGTGGCTGTTCGTTGGTTCGAACCTCTCGCAATGTAATTTCCTACCCTACTTATCGCAGACCGCACAAGGCGATATCAGCCTTGACGAACGCTAGCGCGATTCGGAACGCGTCAAATACGCGAGGGGATACTACCCAAAGACGATACCAGTCGGGGATACCACCCAAAGACAATACCAGTCGGGGATACAACCCAAATACCGAATCAGTTGATTCGAGATACCTGCGAAAGCGGAGACAGCAACTGCTGAAAGAATAGGATGTAGGCCGATCAAGCTGAACCTAATTTTTTGTTCAATTTTTGTGATAGATCTGGTAACCATATATAACGGTAATTTTAGGCTATCATCTATATGGTACTAATGGTAGGTAGTTTCTGTTTATGTTTTTTTTGCGGCAGATGCAGGACAAAAGCTTCGGCTTTCCCGAAAATGAACGGCTTTATAAATGATAAATAAATTAGATTCTCCGCCCTCGCATGGGCGAGGTGGAAAGTGCGTGAGTGACGTTGCGGAGATGATAGTGCTGTGGTCGTTCTTTCGAACCCCAAGCAGCGCAACTCTGTGGCCCATTTACTCCCCCTTGTTCTATGTGTAGGTGCACGCATTGCCATATTCATATCACATCGATAAATCCATCACAATCAAATCATTAATAATCATAATCATAAACCTATACATGACCTGCCATGAGGCGCGGTTAAAGCTAAACGTTAAAGCTAAAGCATATGCGTACAGAGTGGACAAACATCATCGAATGCTATCATCCCTCGAATTGAAAGCAGGAATGTCAGAAACATTACTGTGACAATGAAATACCCTTTACCAAGGTGTAATACTGTGTATAACAGAGACTAGCAATGGACAACGAATGTTGTTGCGGTACTCAGTTGCGGCTGTGGTTGCCCTCTCGGGGGTTCCACACAGTGCAATTCTGTGGCACATTTTTTGGGTATTTTACTCATTCATAGCTCGGGGGTACGTGTCGCGGCTGTCTGGGATACTTAGTGTTATAACCTTTTCTACGCCTGTCTTCGGCATTGAGAAAATGCAACTATATTGACACAGCATCGTGCACGACATATAACACACGAGACTTCACTTGCACGCACCGTAATTCTCCCCGACGGCCACGCAGCAGGGCCCAATCATTCTTGAAATTATAAATGCGTGCCGTGAGGTTCCCCAGCTCCGCCGTACTAGCCTTATCCCAAGGTCGAGCGACTCAGAGAAGCATCCTACATAAAATAACTTCACCTCCTGGCAGACCGAAGCTTCCATCCGTCCCACAGCGCCTCAGGTATGCAATCCTCGAGGGTGCTGACATTTCTGCAACATCACGGCGTGAAAAGCGAAAATGTTCTTCAGCGCTGGATGTATACGGTATTCGCAGTGGCGCCGAGCGGGAAAGCACGGAGACAGCGGCCTCAAAACAAAAGTAAGCGATAGCAGCAGTGATGATGATTCTGCAACATAGCAGCGCAGATGGAGGAAATATACGTCAGCGCTGGATGTATTCGCAGGGGCGCCGAGCGAGAAAAGCACGGAGAAAGAGGCCTCTAAGTGCAAGTGAAAGTGAGCGATTAGATACTTGTACCGTCCACGAGGTCAGTGATTTTCATGCTATTCGAGTGTAGCAGGAGGAATGTCCCATTTCCGATTCGAGTGGAGGTCGCGGACATTGTCCAGACGAGAACTGGTTATCGTGCTGGCTGTCGGTTCGGTTTCTTGCTCGGGACGGGGACTCGAAGTGGTCTGATGCGGTGCTGGGCGGTTGGTTTCCAGGAAAAGGTTGGTAAGGAGTAGCGCTGGTGAATATTAGGGAGGTAGAGCGCGACCGGTTGAACATCCAGAAAAATACACGAGAAACCATCGACCGATTGGACAATCTGAGGAACATTTTCAGAGCTATTCGTGGTTGATGAGAACCCAGGGTATATATCATTTGCGGCCTCTTAGAGAGCATGGTCCTTCTGTTGCAAAGTTGGAGAGATTCGATTAGAAAGAGATGCAAGTTGGATACAAGGAGCAAGGGAGCTGAGAGCGAACGATTTGGCAGCGCCACGACCTGTCACGTCACGCGTCACGCGGTGTCGCTGCTGACGCTGAAGAAAGGCTTGGACAAAGCGAATTGTGGGTTTGTAGCGTTTGTGCATGACGGCGAGCAGTGGTGCCCTCACCTGCGACACTCTTTCCTCTCTCGTTCATCCCTAGCTGCCCAGCCATGCCCGTCTTCAACCCGTGGCTCATCTGGAGCGCCATCACCAACACAGCGAGGTACGTCGTTCAAACCTGCCAGTCTTCCCTGCAAAAGGCTAATCACTCCCTGCTCCGCGCATTGGCAGACTGTCGACGGCGCTCCAGATCCTCATCTTCCTCCCGCTCACGCTCGCGACGATCTCGCGGCAGGCCTTCCTTTTGCTCTCGCTGCTCCTCACTATCCATGCGCTCATCCACGGGACGATGTCCTTTTTCTGGGGCTCGCACGCGCTGTCGGTGCTCCAGGTGCCGATGCACCCGTTCCTCCTCCTCGTGTGCTTTAATGTGTTCTCGTCGTCCCCGCACCCGTGGCTGCTCTCCGCCACGGACTGGTGGGGCACGCTGTTGATGCTGTCTGGTCCTTTGTTCATTGCGATGGAAGGCCTGTCGAGTTTGCTTGTCGTACAAAAGCTTGGTCAGGCGGGGAAGAGGCTGGTGGAGAGGGGGGAGACGTATCAATTGGGTCTGCTCATTGGAACGGCGGTGGCGTATGTTGCGTCGGCGTGGTGGATTGTTAGTGTGCGTGCTCCCTTTTCCATTCTATTTTTGAGGTGGTTGGGTTTGCTCACACGACCGGGTTTGATTTGTAGTCGTACCCTACTGCGGCATCGTCACCTTTGTCTTCTACGCTATTGGGAGTGGCTATCACCGCGTTCCTGTTCCTCACTATCATTGGGTTCGTCATGCGCCGGACAAATATTATCGAGTCGTCGGGGCTTGCTGTTTTCATCGCGTATAACGTTTGGTTGTGCGGCTTTGATCAAGAGTCGTTCACCGATCCTGCTTCTTCATAGTGAGCATCACCGAAAACATTATGGTTCTGTGTAAATGCTAACATTCTCCGAAGTGCTCCTCTTTTACCCAATATCCTCCCTCACATCCAAACTCTCCTCAATTTCGTCATCAACACGCTGCCCAAGCCAGTTTTGATCGCTCTCTTGTATCGACTTGCTATTTTGCATTTCGCGTCGGGTATCTTGCCTACCATTGGTGCGGACAGTTGGGATTCGGAGGAAGGCGTTGACGATACATGGAGTGATAGACCTGTGCGTTTATTTCTCTTGATTATATTTTGCGAGATATTTCAATTTGATTTTATTGACTTTGGATTTTGTTCGCAGACGTCTACATTGACCAAGATTCTTCTAACTTATCGCCAATTGATCTTTGTAACTGTATACTCGCATCTACTTTGTGAGTTGCCTCCTCTTCCCTTCTTTCAACCTTTCCTGACGCTCTACATTGGCAGTGCTGGACCATTCATCCCAAATATGGTGGCGATGGATGAACATCTTTTTCACTCTCGTTATTTGGTCGATTGAGCTCATCGTCAGCTCGGAAGACGATATTGTGGAGAAAGAATGGAAGGTTGATTAATCGATGCAGGCTAGGGACCCTTTGGCTCTGGTTCCGGCTTTCTGTCTCGCTCGCCCGCTCGCTTTTAATCACCAACTGCACTATTCATCGGAATAACTTGTAACCCTCACACCCCATTACTTTCGATACATTTACCCATTCATTCATTCATTCATCATCATCGTTATCTTCAACAACATTATCATCATCATCCCTTTCCTTCTTTCCCCCAATTCTCAATGCGCTCGTGCGATGTTAGGCATTGGCCTTCCACTCTGCCTCAGCCTCATCTTCGCCTTCGTAATATTCGCGCTTCCATATTTGCGCTTTGCGCTTTACTTCTTCTAGGATCTCTTCGCAGGCGACGAAGGCTTCTTTGCGGTGGGGTGAAGAGACGGCGATGACTGGGGAGAAGAGGGAGGAGCGATGGTGGAATTAGAATCATCGGAAAGCAACAGCAAGAGTGAGATCATCTGGGGCGCGACTTACCGATGGAGGGTTCGCCAATGGGGACCATGCCTAGTCTATGGTGCACGGCGCATTTGACGATGGCCTGTGCAGCGCTGTTTTCTTTAGCGTCGGATGGATTTGGGGTTTGGGCTTGGGGTGATGTTGGTGTTGGGGCGGGCGCAGGTGGTTGGTGCTCGGAGCGCGATGCTGCGTTGATGGCGTTGTGCGCTATGGAGGACATGGTTTTTATGGCGAGGGAGGAGTAGGCTTGGTATTCTAGGCGGGTTACTGATTTTCCTGGGGTGGTTTTGAGTATTTTATGTGTGATTGAGTAGGAGATGAGGTGGTCCACCTTTGAATGAGTTGCGAGTTGTGCCTATGCAACGAATATCTTATAAGCGGCTGGGTGACGGGAATGAGAAAAAGCAGTACCGATGAAGACCGCGGTTGCTCCTGCACGTCCATCTTGGACCGACGCGATGATGCTCTGCGCATCGAGGGGCGTGTAGGTTATCGCGCAGATGACTTGCGGGGTCTCGAGGAAGGCATCGATGGAGGCTGCTGGCGTCAGCGACATCGCGTACAATCTCTGTATCTCTAAAGGCCGTGGATAAAGTGAAAACGAAAACGTGGATGTGAATTATCTATCCCGAAGTTCTACATCGGAGTTGAGTGCATGAAAGGGGGAGCGTGACTTCAAGAATTAGAGCAAGCTTACATGTATTAGCTAATCACATATTCTTGATTTGCTACCACAACCTTCGCGGCGCGTTCTCCATGCAATGCCGCTGGAGGCCCGTCTCCTCCCTCCTTTCCTCTGTTAGCGCGCGGTCCCTCATCCCTGCCTTCAACCCCAGGTTAATCGGACGCGCACTCTCCCATCACCACGGACACGCGCACCATACCCCCGCCGAAATCACCCTCCGGCCCTATCAGGAACTCTGTCTCGCGTCATGCACCGAGGCGCTCGCAGAGGGCTCGACGCGCATCGGCGTCTCCCTCCCGACGGGCTCGGGGAAGACGACGGTGTTCGTGTCCCTGCTCGCGCGCATCATGCCGCCGCCCTCGAATGAGCAAGCGACGCGTGCGCTGATTGTGGTGAATAGCATTGAGCTGGCGAGGCAGTCTGCGGCACAGGTGAAGAGGATGTTTCCGGATTGGATTGTTGAGCTGGAGCAGGGGCAGAAGCATAATGCGACGGGGCTTGCGGATGTGTGAGTGTTGGGTTTTTGTTGTTGGTTTTGGTTTTATCTTTTGGACTTGGCATGGTTGGGATGAGGTTCTTTCGGGCTTGTCGAAGGCAAAGACTTTCCAATAAGCTCAGTGCAAATTTATCGTGCTTTGCAGGTTTGAACTTCACGTCACGCGCATTTGCATGAGACTATTGGATTTCTTTTCCAATTCCTTTCGTTTTAATTTCCCAAATTCATGCTATTTTTTCTGGTTATTGGACGGTACTGAATAGATTCTTTTACTCATAGGACCATTGCCACATACCAGACGCTAAATACCGAGCATAGGCTCATGAAATTTGATACCAAGATGATGAAAGCTATCATTGTCGACGAAGCGCATCATGCTGCTGCACCCTCGTAAGTGTTCTTCTCCAGCCCACAATTTCCAGAATTGAACGCTATTTTTCTCTCAGCTATCGACGTCTATTGTCTCGTTTCGATCCGAATATCAAGCATCCCGAGAATTACAAATACCCAGAGCCGCCGCACAAAATTCCTATCATTGGATTCTCTGCTACTTTCAGCCGCCACGATGGGATTGCCCTTGGTTCGGTGTTCGAAAAGATAGTGTACCATCGTGACTTTTTGGAGATGATTAAGGAGCAATGGTGTGTAACCCCGTCTGTTACTGGTCCCAGATATGCGACTCATGCATTTGGTCTAGGCTATGCGACGTGCGCTTCACGTCTGTGAAGGCCGAGCTGAACTTGAGCAAGGTTGCGCTGAACCCAATCACGAGAGATTTTAACACTACGAGCTTGGCCAATGTTGTGAACTCGGAAGCGATGAACCATCTCGTTGTGCGGTCCTGGCTTGATCGTGCAGGTAGGTTCTTCAATTTAATGTCCATCTCTTCATAATCTGATGTCAACCTTGTCTATGCAGCTGAGCGCAAGTCTACTCTTGTATTTTGCGTCAACATCCAACACGTCAAGGACTTGACCCAGACGTTCCGCGGATACGGTGTCGATGCGCGATATATCACTGCAGCTACTGCCAGGGCGGAAAGACAAGAGCTGGTCGAGTCATTTAAGAAGGGTGAATTTCCTGTGATGATCAACTGTGGTGCGTAGTTTCGTGCTTAATTTTATGGATAATGCGCATATAATTGACGATATGGAATAGCTATTCTCACGGAAGGTGCTGATATACCAAACGTCGATTGTGTTGTGCTTGCGCGACCGACTCGTTCCCGTAATTTATTTGCGCAGATGGTGAGCGGAATTCTGCTATATCTTCGCTTTTTTAACCAATATGGTTTTCGTCTTCGTAGGTCGGGCGTGGTATGAGATTGTCACCTGGCACTGGAAAAATAGACTGTCGCATCATGGACTTTGTTGACGCCCGTAATCAAGTAGGGAATGGCATTGTCTCTGTACCTATGCTTTTTGGAATGGATCCTGGGGAATTCGATATCAATGGTGCGCTTTTTCTTCACGCTGCTTATTTCTCTAAGCCTTATTCTGCCTTAACCTCCCAGACGAAACAATCGACAGTCTCGAAGAACGTATTGCTCAACACAAAGCAGAGCTCGAAGAGAAAGAAAAGGCCGCGCTCGAAGCCGCCAAGCTCGAACCCGACGTGGCTTTACAACCCATGACTCACGCGAACTATGCCGTCCCGAACCCGTTCGACGTCACCTACATCGACCACGACGATGCGTTCAACCTCGTCGAGGAGATGGCGCTGGACGGCGTCGGGCGGCGTATCTCTAGCCGCTTCGGCTGGGTTAACTGCGGCGAGGGCGTGTGGGTGCTCCCGCTGCACGGGAGGGGCAACATACGCGTCGAGCCAATCACGGCTGAGGAGGAAGAGAAGGATCCATATATCGATCACGATGCTGATGTAACGCGCGTGGAGGAGGATGTGATAGTTGAGCCATTCGGCGCCAGCATCGACAACATCAGCGATAGCAGTGGAACTAGTGAGAGCGCTGCGCCGTCTGAGCCTTTGTTCAAAGCGGAGTACCAGCAGCAGATCGGGTCGGTGTACCGGAACAGTCGACTTATCCTGTCGAAGTTCCCGCTTGCGGATGCCGTTCGTGCATGCGACCATTATGTTGTGAACAAGGTCTACCAAAAGTCTGTTCCCGGAGTGTGAGTTTTTTTTTTTGGTTCACCTGGCACACGTTATAGATACAAAAACTTACTAATATACATTTTACATCACAAGGTTGCTACACAACGCTGCATGGCGAAAGCAGCCTGCAAGTGACGCGCAGCGGGACATTATCAAGAGAGTGAAGAAAAACAACGCAGAATTCCAGTTGAAACTGCAGACTCTCACGAAGGGGCAGGCAGCGACCATAATAACGCGTGTCAAGAATGGCGCATTGGTGAGTTGTTTATTCGTTCACCCGTCGTCAAAAAATCACTGATTTTGTGTGTTTACCTCCTGTTGAATTTGTAGGGCCGGTTTAAGAAGAAAATGAAAGAGCAGAAGAAAGAGCAAGATAAAGCCGCGAAGGCTGCAGAAGCGGCCCGAAAGGAAATGCTGCGTCATACCCATGCTAGCGATCCTGTCCGCTATGGCCTCCTTTGAAGCCGAAGTTCGATTGAGTTATATCAAACCTTGTGCATGGAGGAGGACCGCAGAGGAGAGACGGTAGAATGGTTTTATGGTGTCAACACTGTTGCTTTCCGGGCGGCGTTGGGATGTTATGGTTGCATGGGTTATCGGCGAAGTGAACACCCACGCTAGTACCGTCGGCCACTGTCTTGACCAGCAACGACGACAGGATATGCTGCAGCATGACAGTCTCCTTCGAAGCCCCACGCGCAACGAAATGGCGCAAACGTATAGGGCCGGGATCGTTCTGCAAGCACGAGCTCGCCGCATCCTTGGCGTCGATGCGCATCGCGCCGATTTCGTCGTGCTGGAAGAATGGGAGGTGCGCAGCAGGTTCCTGAGGAGCACATTGCCCTCTCCGAAAGGCGAAATTATCCTTACATGCAGAGATTAATCAAGATAATGCAAAAATGTAGTCTGATAGTTTCTTATAACAGACCAAGTTACAGATCACAATCGATCTTTACACTATGAATGAATGCTGAATTTCTTTCCATCAGCCTCGAGGGAAATAAAGCTTGACTGCCTCAATTATCTAATCACTTTGAACATCAAATGAAGCTCTTCTTCTTCCAACACACCTCCACGTTTTCCATGCAATGTTAGTGGGCTGGAGGTCCCTCTCCTTCCTCCTCTCCGTTAACGGCTACCCAGCCCACGGCGTGCTTTGGCGACACCAGGCGCCTGCAGAGATTGTACTGCGACCTTACCAAAAACTGCGTTGGACGCGTGAACTTATTGTGGCTCATGGCATTGAGATGGCATACCAGGCAGCTGCGCTGCTGAGATATGTGTTCTTGCAATCGATAGCTGAGCTTGAGACAAGGAAGAAGCACAACGTAGCAGGATGTATGGATGTGTGAGTGCTCCTTATCGCTGTGAAGATCATGGTATTAAATGAAGTATTATACTCAATATAGGATTCAGACGCATCGAACGTCAAATGACGAGAATCAGCCTAGGAAATTCAGTAGCATGCCTAAGTAGGTGCTGATATTAATGCACACACCAGACATCGTATCTAGTAATAGCATTCTTTTCTCAGTGATCGCCACTTGTTCTCTCAGTTTATTGTGGATATCAACCACTTGAATCACCCATTTGCCAGCCAATGTCTCCGGAGGCCCCTCTTCTCTTCATTCAATCCACACTTGAGCAGACGCACACACTCCAGGCGCCACGGACACCACAGTACTCCAGCAGAGATTGTCTTAAGGCCCTACCAGGAACACTGCCTGGAAAAATGTACCAAGGCCCTTGCTGGGGGTTGGACGCGTATCGGCGTTTCTCTGCCCACGGGTGCTGGGAAGACGACCGTCTTCATATCGCTACTCGCGCGCATAATGCCCCCTTCGACGAACGAGGAGGCAACGCGTGCGCTGATTGTGGTCAACAGCATTGAGTTGGCGCGCCAGACTGCGGCGCAGATTAATCGGATGTTCCCGCATTGGCAGGTCGAGCTCGAGCAGGGGCAGAAGCATAATGCGACCGGACTTGCGGATGTGTAAGTACGATTTTTCTTTTTTTATTGTCGTATTCTTATGGTCGGAAAAAAGAATGGGAAATACTGATGATCTTTGACTGTAGGACTATTGCGACGTATCAGACGTTGAAGAACGAGCAGAGGCTCATGAAGTTCGATAGCAAGATGATGAAAGCCGTAATCGTCGATGAAGCCCACCATGCTGCTGCGCCTTCGTAGGTATTCTTTCCTCTTGTTTGGGTCGTGCTAATGCCAGCCTTTTATTAGTTATCGACGCTTGCTATCCCAATTTCATGCAGATGTTGAACCCCCCAGAGGTTCAAAAATGCCGGAGCCGCCTCCACACAAAATTCCCATTATCGGGTTTTCTGCAACTTTCAGCCGCCACGACAAAATTGCCCTTAACTCTGTATTTGAACTGGTGGTGTACCATCGCAATCTTCTGGAAATGATCAGGGAGGAATGGTGTGCAGCCCTGTTATTAGTACCATTCCGACAATGTGTTAATGTATTTTTATAGGCTATGCGAAGTTCGCCTCACGTCTGTGAAAACTGACCTTATTGATTTGACAAATGTCGCGGTAAATCATAGGACAAAAGACTTCCAAGCTTCCAGCTTAGCCAGGGCCATGAATTCGGGTATGCTGAACCATCTGGTTGTTCAGTCCTGGCTTGACCGTGCGGGTTGGTTTTCAATCACTACTCGTTTCTGATTCAGAACATTGATACTTTGCATGTGCAGCTGAGCGCAAGTCCACTCTAGTGTTTGGCGCCGACGTACAGCATGTCAAAGACCTAACTCAAACGTTCCGTGGGTACGGAATCGATGCACGATATCTTACTGGGGCTACTGCCAAGGAAGAAAGGCAGCAACTAGTCGAGTCGTTCAAGAATGGTGAATTTCCGGTACTGGTCAACTGTGGTACGTAGCGCTGAAATACAGTGAAATATATGAATTATGATCATATACTCATAAACGACTTCGAAATTAGCCATTCTTACGGAAGGCGCGGATATACCAAATATTGATTGTGTGGTCCTTGCCCGACCGACGCGTTCACAGAATTTGTTTACGCAAATGGTCTGTACCGAATGCAATTTTTCCAATCACGTCGTGCAATATTGCTGACAACCTCGCTGATAGATTGGTCGTGGTCTGAGGTTGTCACCTGCTACTGGGAAAACGGATTGCCGCATCATCGACTTCATTAATGCTCATGATCAAATACGAGCAACTGTTATCTCTGTGCCTAGGCTTTTTGGACTAGATCCCGGGGTGTTAGACATTGATGGTGCGCATATCTCTATGTTATTTAGTTTCTTGAATTATGCTTACAAAAATCTCTAGACGAAACAATCGACAGTCTCAAGGAACGCATCGCCAAAAATCAAGTCGAGCTCGCTGATGAGGACAAATCCGACGAGTCCCTAGCCCCCATATCCGACGCCAATTACTCCGTCCCGATTCCGTTACAACCTACCTACGATGACGACGACGATCCGTTCATCACCCCCGAGCACATGTGGCATCCCATTACTGAAGAAGTCTTTGTGCGGCGCACCTTGAGCCGCTTCTCGTGGGTCGACTGTGGAAAAGGCTTGTGGGTTCTTTCTTTACACGAAAGGGGGGCCATTCTCGTCGAGCAAATCGAAAACAATGATGCCACAAAGCTTGTTACAATTGAACCCTTATACAAAGCACGGTTCAAGTCTGCCCGGCACTGTCCAAGTCATCTCATATTGTCTCATGAGCAGTTATGGGATGCCATTCGTGCATGCGACGACTTCGTGGTAAAAGAGGTGTTCAAAGATTCTTTGAAGATGTGAGTATCTTCTCTTGCAATTTTTTTACTCTGGAATACCATTCACTGTCGCAGGTTGAATCAGCTGGATGAAAATGCTTCATGGCGAGAGCAACCTGCAACTCCAGCACAACTCGCCGCGATCAGAAAACTGGAACCATCACCTGCCAAGCTTGGAGTAGACCTAGAGGAGCTCTCGAAGGGCCAGGCGGCAAACATACTAACACGTATCATGTCAAGATTGTTTAAAGACGGTGAGTTTTTATTCGTTGATTATTGTCGTGATAAATCAAAAAAGATGTCGCATACTCATTCTTCTGTAGGATGATGTCCTTCAACCAGAAAAGTGAAGCCGCAAAAGTGGTAGAAGCAGCAGTTCAATGGAAAAAGAAAAATGATAAATCAGAGCCATGCCAACGGTCCTATCCGCCATGGCTTTTTATAACCCAAAAATGTGGCTTGAAGGACTCAAAGCTTGTACATGGAAGAGAGCAAAGGAGAAACAGCAGAGTGACTCTGTAGTGTCAACACAGCTGCTTTCTGGGCGGTCAGAATTGCCTCTTGCAGGGTCTTGGGGCTATACAGCGCATGTGGGTTATCCGCCAATGTCGCCAGCAAAGCACCAACGAAGGAATCGCCCGCGCCAGTGACGTTAGCCACAGCCTCGATCGGTAACGATGGGATATGTTGCAGCACGACAATATCCTGCGAAGACCCATGGACGACGACATGGCGCATGCGCGTATTGCTACGCTCGTTCACCCAGCCCGAGTGCGCAGCGTCCTTGGCATCGATGTGCATCACAACGACCACGCCATTCATGCCGCATTTAACGACGATGTGCTGAAAGAATGGGAGGAGCTGCACGGCCTTCTGCGCGATTCCCTCTTCGACGAGGAAGGCGAGGTTGCCTTGGGTCTCGTCGTGGTCGGATACGGGCTTGCGTGCGAGCAGGTCGAGGTCCATGCGGAAGGCGCTGCCGAGGTTGAGACTGTTGATCGTGGACCACCAGCAGGGATGCTCCATGAGGTTGAAAGCTTCTGACTGTGCCATCTCGTAGATCTGTGTCAATTCAAGTAGGTTGGGAGTGGAGTAGGCAATTGGTGCGGGGCTGGAATTCTTATTCTTGAGAGCAGACACAACAGCGGGTAGGATGACAGTTGATTTAATCGCTGAGGTTGGCTCGCTGGATTTTTGGTTAGTGCTTTTCCTATGTAAACAGCCGTGTAAGAACATAGAACCTACAATAGAACTGAGGAATAAATTAGCGAGTATCTTGAACAGGAGGTGCGGAAATGGATACCTGGAATTTTGTGCTTGTTGCAGTACTGGACAATCTCGTCAACAACTGGAGGAGGAAGGTTGCCATCGAAAGCAGCCATCTTCGGATGGTGCTTTGCAAGCTGTTCAGTGACCTATACACAAACCAACATCAATGACCTTTATTCAAATATTGAAAAAAAAATTGAAATCGCCTTACATCAACACCCGATATCGTATCCATAATCGACATATCCGCAACCCCGCCTACAAGCGTGCCCGTACTGTCCAAAACCATATTGACTATCGCCGTCTGATCTTCAGGGCGCCTCACAAGGCCATCCGCGCGCATCCCGAACGCAGCGTGCTCGTCCACCAGGATATGCCCGAACGCGTCGAAGCCGACCGGGGCGAGCAGTACGGAGGAGAGTTCGGGGAACCGCGCCTGCATGATGCGGTGCGAGGCTTCAGCAATGTTGCGAGCGACGCCGCCGAGGGAGAGGCGGATGTGGCCTGGGGCGGTGGAGTGTCGTGCGAGGGCGGCGTTAGTGTCGGGTTTCTCTTGGGCGGTGATGTCGACTGCGGCGGAGCCGATGACGACTACACTTGCTGAGGGCTAGGTATCAGATGTAGAGTGGTGAGTTTAGTAATTAGAGAATGGTATCGATTTAATCTGACCTGGTGTTCTGGTACATGTTTCGCTTTGTGGTCGTGGAATGTGAATATGCCTGGTGGCGAGTCAGTAGTCTTGCCGTGAGTAATAGGTGGTGGGGGAGGGAATGCTTTCTCAGTCACAGCGTCGTGGAACTATCAATTCCGAAAGAAAGAAAAAAATTAATATTACGGATCGCTTTGAGAGGCACCCCGTTACAGACCGATTCATTGGCCAATTTCTGGTAGCTGACCGCAATCTGTCCACCTAAATGACGTATAGTCAACAAAGAAACCTATCAAAATAAACAAGCGATAGTAACTCACCAACAAGCGCCGTATTCTTCAACAACGCAATATTCGACGTCAGCGACGTCCCACCCGTCAGTTCCGCAATGCGCGCGAGGAGCCAGGGCGTAGCGTCCTTGCCACTCTTGTTCACCCCCTTCTCCTCTGACTCGCGCACGGCCTGGTCCACGAATTCCTGGATCCGCTTGCCCTCTTCTTCGTATTCTTCGGGAATTGGGACTGCGATGAGGGCACCGTTTTGCAGTCCTAGCTGCCATTGTGTGTCTGCAAAAAGGTGATTATTTATTGGACGGACGGATTTATAGGCCCCAATACTTACAGAGTATTTGGGCAGCCGTAGCTGGGTCTTCCACATTCCAAGAAACCTATGAGGAGAAACAAATAAGTTCCTAGAGTATAATAGTGCTTGAATGCCCTTAAGTAGGTTACTTACGTTGTGACCGCTATGACGAGAGAAGAAAGCCGGGAATTCACGCGATTCGCCATATGTAACAACAGGCACTCCGAGGGTTTCCTGAACATACCATTAGCGACAAGGTTTTAGGCCTAAATGCTTTGCAATAGTTCTAACCAAATATTCAAGTGTTCTGTGGGTGAATTTGATGATAAGTCTTGAACTCGTCACGAAGTTGCTGGAATTCATTCACCTTTTGATATCAAGAATGGATTTGACACCCGAAGATACAAGTCCAACGGGACACCGAGTGAGCTCTTGGAGGTCGGCGGATACGTCCATTGCTAAAGATAGGGTTAGTCAAGTATAACTAGCGTTGAGAATATAGTGGACAACATACTGTTTTGCCCATCCCGATGTACTCCTCCAAGTCTAAAGAATTCAGTCAGCATTCTGTTGCATTGGATACATATATATGACGCAGTTGCTCACCCTCCTGTTGCAAATACCTATATACGGAAGAAAGTTACTCAAAAGGAAGGAGGCAAAACATCAACTGAGGGACGTACCTTGATTCCAGCCAATGCCGCGAAGATCAGAGTGGCGCTGCATGTCGTTCCTGAGTCCATCGTCAGTCGCATATATAGATGGAGCAGCCAGAGCGCTCACCTCCATCGGCTTCCAACGCAATAGCAGCAGCGATGTCCCTTCGTGAAACCTTAGCCAGATTCATACCCGCCTTCCTCTCCGCAAGCCTATCCAACTCGTACCGCTCCAACCCGACTTTGACGCGTCCACCCAGTATACCAATAGTCGCAGGGATGGCCCCAGTAGACCGAACAATATCCTCAAGCATCAGCGGAACCTCGAGGCTCTGGGGATAGGGCAGTCCATGCGTAACGAGCGCTGTCTCAAGTGCAACGACGGGCTTGTTGTGCGCCAGGGCGTCTTCCACCTCCGGGTGGAGGTCTATAGGCGCATCTCTGGTTCGGAGAGTGCGTAGCTGGTTCCAAGTTGAAATAGAACGCTTGAGCTTGAGAGATGATCTGGGAGGCTTCAGGCCGCGAAGGAAAGGCATGAAGGTTAAAGATAACCTGCTGTTGTTGCGTCATTTAGTACACGTCGGGTAATACAGAGGAGCGCGCGTGACTGGGCCGCGCCCTTTCCTCTTCAACCACCACCATGATCCATCTGACGCCTAGGCCAGCGCATTGTTCCCTCGTATCTCTGTCTTGTTCACAGCTCTGGAGAAAGATCCTTCAAGGCTGCTTCATGAATCTGCTATTGCGAAGCTCCTGGATTCGGGTCCTTTGAACTGGATTCTGAACCAACGCATCTACATCTCCTCCGTCCGGCATCAACGTTTCCGAGTCAATAAACCGACGCCCAGCTGGCTTGAGATGGATAATTATGCGACTACACTTAGATGGGCATTTCCCTATGTCGAAGAATGCCGAGCACCTTCGCTGCAGTCGCGTGCCTTCATCTTTGCCTTCAAAGTTTTCTTTTTTCGAGCCTTAGATACATCACGAAAGTTGTCGAAATTATGCAACTGGTCACCGCGATGCAGTACCTTCAGTAGCTCTGGCATCCCATCCTGTCGAATTTGATGCTTCGATACTTCGATTGGATGAGCTTTATCCAAAAGGTCAGCGGTCATGATTCGTGAACTTGTCCGATATAATATCGTCAAAGGAGACGGGAATGAGTTAGTTGACCTTGCGACATTTAACCGTCATCGATCCTCTAAACTTCTTCAAATCAATCTGATGCGTCATGATCACACTCGCTGCAGCCTGGAGACATCCGAGAAATCTCCTGGCAACCCGTCGACGTGATGCTGCGTACTTCTGTACATAGGTAGTTTACTCTATAGCACGGGTTGGACGGCGAATGAATGCAATCCGACAGGATTACATCCCAACCATTCGAACCACCAGCATCGATGCGTATCATTCCACCTCTCGATCCAAGCTCTACGTTAAAGGAAGGAAACTTCACACATGCAGCAGTACACGAGGATAATCAAAGATAAGCGCTAAATAAGCATGGTTGGCTACAGTTCGTTCGCGTTGCGATTATACCCACTCCAGATTACAGGATTATAGCAGTCATAGTCTGATAACCAACGAACTATTAGCCAGATCAAACCTTAGGCGCTCAATGTGACGCAATCGTTCGCACTCCAAGGTGTATTGTATTCAATCCCGCATTAGTACCGTGTGCAGTGGGCAGATTATGTATTGGGTTTGCTCTACTGATAAATGGGCTGTTACGAGGGTATAGTGTACCACACCCAAGAAAAATCGAGGATAAAAAACAAACTCTATGCGTAATAAATGTAAATGACGAATAGCCTTCCCTCACCACTAGCAAGTGCCAGCAGATAGATATCAGCCTTTTATTTAGCCGGATCCTGAAAATAGAGTGAGTATACAAATGTCGGGAGAATACGGCAACGAAGACTTACCACCGGAGTAGACCTTGCCGAACATAACCTCTTGGAGCTTGTCGTAGAGCGACAACACACCAGCACCAGCAACACCACGGAGGATGTTGGCACCAGCACCCTTGAAGAGCGACTTCATACCCTCCTTGGCGATGATCTGGGATCCAGCATCGAACATGGACTTGTAGTTGACACCGGAACCGGAAGTCATCATCATGCGACGACTGATATATATAATGAGTACACGTGAAGAAAGCTTATGACGGAAGGAACATACCGGATGGTATCAAGAGGGTATGAAGCGAGACCAGCACCGATGGTGACTCCCCATCCCAGACCGAACGAAGCAAGGAAAGATCCTTCGAGGGCACCAACGAGGACGACGGGCTCTGCAGACCATATTAGGAAATGCGTAACGCGTGACAGTAAAAATGCACCCACTAAGCGAATCGTAGACACCAAAGTAGAGACCGCGGTAGACAATAATACCAACAACCGAGGGGACGAATCCACGGTAGAGACCGGCAAGACCATCAGACGCGAGGGTCTTCTTGTAGACATCGACCAGGCCGTTGAATTGACGAGCTCCTCCACCCTTAGCAGACTTGGCATCGTTGGCGAGACGAGTACGGGCGTAATCGAGAGAGTAGACGAAGAGAAGGGATGAGGCACCAGCAGCACCACCGGAAGCAACGTTGCCACCGAACCATTTCCAGTAACCTTCGCTCTTCTTGAAACCGAACAGGGACTTGAAGTAGTCCTTGAAGGCGAAGTTGAGAGCTTGGGTAGGGAAATAACGGATAACGTTGGCAGTGTTTCCACGCCAGAGGGAGAGGAGACCCTCCTCGCGGTAAGTACGCGAGAAGGCGTCACCAACGCCCTTGTAGGGGGAGGCGAGACGACCTTGCTTGATCTGAGCGCGTGACGTGTCAGCGTTGACGACGAGCACAAAGGCAAAAGACGAACCATCTCATCCTGGTTCTGGACCAGGAGCTTGATGCGCTCAATGGGAGCGGCAGATGTCTTCGCGACAGCCTGTAGAAGATAGTTGAGTAAGGTTTTAGTCTGACACAAAAAAAGCGTACCGCGGAAACACCACCCATCAAGAAATCGACTGTTCATCGCGGACAGTGAGCATAGACAATGGCAGGCAGTAGAGGATATACTAACTGGCGAATTCCTTGGGAGTCTTGCCCTTCTTTACGTCGGCCATTTTAGTAGAAGGAGTGGGGGTGAAGGAAAAGGATAAGCAAAAGCGTTGGCGAAAAACTTTCGCGTCAAAAGGCTTTCGGGAAGCACCGGATCAATTTAAACTCCGCCCTTTCCTAACCGGCACGCAATCTGAATGGTCCGTTCTCACGTAAATCCGCACAGCCCTGAGCGAGTCGGGCGTACTTCTACTTCGCAACTTGTTCGCACCACATAATTCGCCAGCAAAACACAATATGGACTCATATTAGACGATACAGTAATTATTCTACGACAATACTTATCGATAATCCTATTAGAATAATTGCAAGAAAAAGCTACACCCACCGCTGCGAATTCTGCTGCGGGGGACGCGGAGGGTAATTAGCACCCGTTAGGGGCGGCAGTTGCAAGGAGGGATTGTTGGGCCCGGCAGGCCTTGTATAAGGATAGATAGCAGGAAGCGTATTGTTAGAAAATGACGAGTAGCGATTGGGAGACGTAGGGGTATGGCTGTGAGAGGTCGTGTGCATTACAGGCGTCCCGTTCATGCTGCCCGCAGAAGGCACACGTGGTACGGGGGGCAATATGCGGGATGATGGATCAATTCTCCCTTTTTTCCACATTTGATCGGTTATCGCGGGATTTTCAAGCTCGGCGTCGGAGGCCTTCCGTTTGCCGTACGCGTTGGATTGGACGATTGGCGGCTCATCTTCGTCCGAGTCGTCCAACGTCAAGTCTATTACGTTGCTGCTGGACTGCACTTGCGATTGCGACTGCGATTGTTGCGTTAACGGTGGCGGCCTCGACTCGAACGATTGATTGGCGGAAGACGCATATGACGGCGACAACTCTCGTTTCACTTGGCCCTCATCTTCGTCGTCGTCAGTGTCGTCTAGCACCAATACCTCCCGGGCGGGGCCTTTTCCATTGGTTTGCGCCAGTCCATTGCCGTTAGGTGGACAAGTGCTCTTTGCAGGGGGGCTTAAAGGTTTCTTCGTTGGCGCAGGTGGTTTGACCGCTGGACGATGGCTTTCTCTCCACTCAACAGAGCCATATTTGTTATCCGAGGTGTGCCATTGACCGTCCGCCTCCACGATAACATCTTCGACACTGTCAGGCGTTTGCTCCAAGATTTCGTTGAAGTATCTGGATTCTGGGTCAGACGGGCGTCTAAAAACATCAAACCTAAACTTACCCATCCATGATCAAATCCTTATGGTCCAACGTTCGTTCACACACAGGACACAACCATGTTGTGGTCTGCTCCATCATGGTAAACCACGAGGTGGCGTCGAAGCATTGTGGATGCACGCATTTCGATGAACGACATGGGGTGGATATTCGTACAAAGGTCAGCTGTGATAACGGTCAGCAACATGTATAAACTACAGGCCTGACGGCGACTAACCGGGCATTTCAAAGACATTTTCTGAGGCCCTGCCACAATCTCATCATCTTCCGACATGCTTTGAATCACTGTGTGCACACGTTAATCAAACCGAAGTTGAAACCTTAACAACAAAACAAACTTTTCTGTCGGACTTCCTGGGCAGTCCGTAGATGCTGCGTCTTCAAGTTTTCGACCAATGCATCAATAGTGGTTGCCTCGACAAGCATCACAATCATGTAGTATTTCTGGAACCGGTCGGTTAGAAAGATCTCCCCGAATATGCAGAGCAGTCCACCAACCTTTGATTGCACCGGTTGCTGACTGTTCACATACACCATTTCCACCTTGTTGTGGCCTGTTAATTTAGTGTATTTGCCAATATCGGGCGGGGGCGCTGTCCCTGGCTTTTTCTTCAGCCCTTTCAAGTTCGCGGTTATCTGGGTGCTGTTGACGCGCACTTCACAGGTAGGAGGGAACTCTATCGGACACGGAATATTACTGGATCGAAACGAGTTGAGACCGGCGAAGAATATGGATGAGGTGCAGTACAAGCGAAGCTGATACTTCGATCTGATGGTCCAAAATGAATAAGAACCGGGTTGGGACTATAGATAGGGACGACGGGGGACGTACCCAACAGCTTTCATTTTTATCAACTGATCTGCAGTTAGGGTAAACGAGAGCGTTTGCTGACGACGATCAGTTGGACTTGTTGACTCTGCAAACTCAGGTTTAGCATATATGCAAGTATCGGAACAAACTTTCTGACCTGGACATTCCACCACCGAAGTAACAGCTTGATCAATCGTAAAGAAGGGCGAGTCCTTGAATCGGATGCCTCCTGTGGGGCAATGTCAGACCATATAGACTCAATGATGAGCTTATAATTTAGGCACCTGTGACCTTTTGCGTAGGATTAGAAGGACCGGGAAGAGGAAGGGTCACAGGCCGACGTGGGGGCGCGTAAGGGTCGAAGTGAGGGATGCTGCTTGTGCTAGAAAGATGCGGATAATGAACAGGCTTTGGTGGATCGTACGGCGCGTGAGAGTTGGTGGAAGTGGCGGGAAGTCCACCAGGTAGTGGCATCGCCCGAGTAGGAGTATATCTATAAAAGAAGACAGAAAACCAACACCGCGAAAGCAGCACGCCTCAGCACCAGCATGCGTCTCAGAGAGGGCAGAATGACCCGTCAAAAAGGCACTTACATCCCAGTCTGCCGCACCTGATTGACCACCGCCTTCGCCTTCGACCATCTATCCTCAGCCAAGGCGGCTCGCCAACCATCGAGAGCGTGGCATATCCTGTCGATTATATCCTGCTTTTTGCCCGACTTCGGAAAGTGGGTGCCGCACTCCTCGTTGAAGCCCGCCAGAATCTGTTTCAACCTATCGACGGTGTTATTCTTGATATTGTGGCGAATTTGCTTGAGGGGGTGGGCTGACTTGAGTACACGTTCTGAGGATCGGAAGGACAGGGCGCACCTCAAATTCTAGCCAGGCTTCTGGGTTTGCCATGAGACGCTCCGCTGGGTCAAGTTGGCGTTGAAGCTGGAGGTTGTGGCCCGCAAAGTCAAGTGCCTAGGCTCTGTGTGACGATGTTTGGTCATCCCCATCAACCCACCTGCTGATATCAGCAAATTCTAAATTAAACACTGAGCGAAGTTCCTTCGATTTCTACCCAGGCCATACTCATCCCCAAACCATGTCAGAACTCTCAGATTACGACAAGCTCACCCCCGAAGAGCGCGCTACGTTCGACGAAGAGACGAAGGCGCGCGAGGAAAAAGAGCAGGCTGGTATGCACCTACTACGATGCGGACTACGTTGTCTCAACATCTAGTATTTGATCTACAGCCCTCCCTTATACCTGGACGCAAGAATTAGGCGACGTGGATGTTACTGTACCCGTTCCCCAAGGCACTCGCGGCAGAGATCTCTCAGTTATTATCCAGAAGAAGAAGCTCTCCGTCGGTCTGAAGGGCGCTGAGCCCATTTTATCTGGCGAACTATGCAAAGAGATCAAAGTCGAAGATAGCACCTGGACCGTTCGTGAGTTAATTGCCTTTCACCTTCTTAAAGATCAGAGTGGCCAACATGATATTTATCTAGAGGATAACAAAGCTGTTCTCATCCATCTCGAGAAGATAAACGATCAGACTTGGTGGGAGAACGTCCTCACGCATCACCCCAAGATCGACACCAAGAAAATCGAACCTGCGAACAGCAAATTGAGCGATCTTGACCATGAGACTCGGTATGTCTTCGGGCGTTATTTATTTACGATACGGATGCTTATACAGTTTTACAGAGGAATGGTTGAAAAAATGATGGTATGATCCCTCAACTGTCTCTCATCCCATATTCCCATGACCTGACTCTTACTCGCTCCCGACCAGTTCGACAACGCGCAGAAAGTAAGCCGACATGATTATTCACATAGACGCCACATTAATATACACATCCCCAGCAAATGGGTAAACCAACATCCGATGAACTGAAGAAGATCGATGTACGGATAATTATCTCTTTATCTCTGCCTCGTTTCCTGACCCACCAAATTTTTCAGGCGCTCAAGAAGTTCCAAGCTGCTCACCCGGAACTCGATTTTTCTAACGCCAAGATCTCATAATATTCCGAGAGGATCGCAGCCGTACGAAGCTTGACACTAACCACATACATAGTATCGCTTATTAGCTTTGAATGTATGGACTGCGATAATCTATCTTTCACAATTCGAATATATTCCAATCCACATCCACATTCGTCCGTTAAAAGCAGCATATATAGCAGTATAAATTTATATGACAGGAAGAGATATCAAGCAAAACAAGAGAGCGTAAATAGAAATCTAAAGCAACTTTCTACGCTTTCCCTGGCCAGGCGGCTCCACATTAGCGCTCTTGCGCTTCACGCTCTCCACGAGGCTCTGAAGGCTCTTCGCGCCTGTACCGTCCGCCGCTGACTTCGATCTAACGGCAGCACCTTCAGGTTTCTGGTCGCGCAGCTCACGCTGGCGTTTCTGACGCTCCTCCAACAGCGCACCCATCGCTTTCGTCCTTTTGAAACTGAAAAAGTAAAATATCAGTCAAGATTTTTGATGCAAAAGACGAGATGAAAACTCACTGAGGATTCGTAGGATCAATCGCATAATGATGGTCCTCAAACAACACCTTGAACCGCTCATCCTTAACATCAACCACAAAGTCCTCCTGCGCCTCGCCGTCATCCTCCTTGCCCTTCTTATCCTTACGCCCCTTGCGGTGCTTCTTCCCCTTCTCCGCCTTGATCACGGACTTGAGATTGAAGTGCTTCGGCTCGGCGCCGGGGTTGTTCGAGGCGACCAGCAGCGCTAACTCTTCCTCCGTAGCCTCCTTGCGCATGGGCTGGGATGTTTCGTCATCCGAGTCGGCGTGCCGGCCTTTTTTGTCTTTGCTTTTGCCTTTAGTTTTATCCTTGCCCTTTGCTTTGTGTGGCTTTTCGTCTTCCTCTTCCGCAGCGAAAGGCTCCACGGGGCCATCATCCTCGCTATCAGCCTCAAAGAACTCGTCTTCCACGCTCTTCTTCTCCTTCTTACCCTCACCCTTCTCCTTTTCTTTACCCTTATCCTTATCCTTGACCTCCTCCTTCCTCTTCTTCCGCTTCTCCCGCATTTTGCGCTGGTACTTCTCCAGCGTCGTCTCCTCGCCCTCCTTCGCCGCGCTCAGCCCAGGCGTGAACGTGATCTCCATATCCACATCGTCGTCGTCATCGCCCCCACCAGCGCCGGCGTCGCCCCACCCCTCGGGCATGGCATCGTCGTTCCCGCCCAGAAGCAAAGCGCGCAACTTATCGCGCGCGGCTTTTTTCTTCTCCTTCCTATCTTTCTTCGAGACCTTTGTAGAAGGCCCCGAGTCAGACTCGGACTCGGAAGAGGTGTTGGCGATGTACGCCCTGAAATCGTTCTCTTCGATCTCCTTTTTGGTGAGGGCGCGCCGTGTGATTTGGTTGCGCTCCGCGTCGTCTTCGTCCCATGTTAGTTTGACTTTTGAGTGGCGGAGGGCCTGGATTCGGGTAGGGATTTAGTCAGTCAGTTAGTTGTTATGTTTGTTGAGAGGGTGGGGTGGGAGACTTACGTCTGTGACGAAGTCGACGGCTTTGTATTCTGTGTTGGCTTCGTCTGTAGCTTCGTCTCTGTAAATAAAAATCAGTTGAGGGGATGTGGAACAATATAAATTGTTAAGGCGTACCGAGGCTCGTTGTCGAAAGTCATGTCGGCAGGAACGAAGCTCATATCAAACACATTGGCCGAACGCTCGAGCTCGGTGCCTTCCAGCTCGTTGTATATATGCGACGCAGCGTCGACGGTATCGCATGTAACGATCGCATAGTAATACCTACCCCAACAGTCAGTCCTACGACATTTCCATCAAGGAAAGAAAAAGAGCAAAACTCACCTCAACCGCTCTAACTGATACTTCCTCAATGCATCCTCATCATACTCATCCTCTCCGCCCACCTCATACACATTCCTCTCATCCACCTCCTCCGGGTTCTCTACGTCCTTCTTCTTGAAGATCTCCGCCGGCGGGCCCTCCGTCTCCTCGCGCGCCATGCGCGCCTTGCCAAAGTCGCTCGGGTACACACGCACGCTCAGCACGCGTCCGCGCACTACGGTCACCGCGCTCGCGCCTTTGCCGCCGCGTCCTTTCCCCGAGGACAACGAAGCGACCTTGCCGCGCAGCCGGTCGGCTTCATCCTGTGCGGGCGTGGAAGAGGATGAGGTGGCGGAGGCGCGCACGATGGGTGCGGTAGGCGAGACGAGCGACGCGCAGATCTTGTATAGATGGTGCGCGCGGACGTGGTCCCAGTCGAGGTTAACGATCGCGAGGCGGGCGGTGCGCTCTACATCGGGTTTATCCTCGTCCTCCTCGTCCTCTTCTGGGGCATAGGCCGCAGCCTGCGCGTCGAGGTCGGCGAAGTTATCTTCGTCTAGGTCGATCTCTGCCTCGGAGTCTTCATCTCGGTCGTGCACGGCTATAGGACGTGAAGAGTCCCGTCCGAGGGTGACGAAGCCGCCTTCGTCTGAGTCCAAATCGGCCTTGGCGTCGTCCTCTTCTTCGTCTGAGGACTCGAGCATGACCTCTCCGCGCGCAAGGTCCGGGATCCGAGGAGGTTCAGCCCCCTCCGCATCGTCCTCGTCCTTAGCATCTTCATCCTCGCCTTCCAAACGGTAATACCTGCGCAAATTATCCTGCGCTTGCGTCTCCGAGACGGGACGGCCGTACTTGTCGACCTTGCGGCCTGCTATAATTAGGGAAGGAAACAAGGATCAGTAAACGGCGAGGCTGTTTCGTTTTGATGGTGGCAAGGCGACGCCAGAGATGGACGGATAGATGGGATGGGATGGGATGGGATGGGATGGGCGCGACGGGGAGGCACGCACCATTTTTCTTTTTGTCCTGGGCGAAGACGCTCTTGAAACGTTCGTCGATGACCACCTTGTTCGTCTTTGTTTTTGGGCGCCGGAAACGAGGGTCGGATTTGAGTCTGGCGAAGCGGGGATCTGACATCGTGCTGGGGTATCTGGAGGAGAGACTGCTGCCGTCGTCGGCGTCGACTGGGAGAGATGATGGAAATGACCACCGACCACTAAAAATCGAGCTATCACGTGGGTGAGCTAAAAATGGGGGATCAATTTCTTTTCTTAGCATAGCAGGGTCGCGACCATCAGCTATCAGTCCGTCGTCTGGTCGTCGCTGGCCTGCTTAAATACCCTCTTTCTCACTCTTTCGTTCGTTTCTCTTCTTCCCCCCTTTCCTTTCCTTCATGTGAGTGCATATATTCCTCGTTTTCCGCTCGTACTGACCATGCCACTTTAGTTCTTCGTTCTTAGCCCGGCCGCAGGCGCGCCCTATCGACTTGAGCCTTTTTGCTAGTTCTACAACAGCCCCTTGAATACTCTGTTTTTTTTTTACCCTCTCGTCGACAGCCTACGCACCACCGACTTTCATTAACACATTTCGAATATGTTTGCACGCACTGCTCTCGTTGCTTTCCTTACGCTGGTGTTTGCCAGCCAGGCGCTCGCTGCATCGCTACCGATGCCTATGAAGGTACGTTGCGTTGCCAGTTACGTTTGCGTCCTGTCTTTGCATCCCATCCCATCTGTCCATCTTCTATCTTTGTTGCCCGGGAGCTCGGCCACACGGGCGTCCATCCACCATCCATTCCTCTATTCTACTCTGTTCCCATCATCCATGTCTCATCCCCGACGCATCTATCGCTTCGTGATATTTATTTTAATTTTTATTCTATTCTAGGTTGCCATGCGCGACACTGACCTCGCCGAGCGGTCGTTGGACCCGCTGGAGACCATCCCCGTCTACATCCGCCAGATCCCCGAGGAAGACCCCGTCAAGGCGCCGAACGGCAAGATCGTGCCCTACACCCGTCGTCAGATCCCTGTTGAGGACCCAGTGAAGGCGCCTAACGGCAAGATCGTTCCCTACAACAAGAGGCAAATTCCTGCTGAGGACCCAGTGAAGGCGCCTAACGGAACAATTGAGCCTTTCAACAAGCGCCAAATTCCCGAAGAGGATCCCGTCAAGGCGCCCAATGGCAAAATTGTTCCTTACACGCGTCGTCAAATCCCCGTCGAGGATCCAGTAAAAGCACCCAACGGAAAGATCGTTCCCTACAGCAAGCGTCAAATTCCTGCTGAGGACCCAGTGAAGGCGCCTAACGGAACAATTGAGCCTTTCAACAAGCGCCAGATTCCCGTCGAGGACCCAGTAAAAGCACCCAACGGCAAGATTATACCATACAGCAAACGCCAAATTCCTGCTGAGGACCCAGTGAAGGCGCCTAACGGAACAATCGAGCCTTTCAACAAGCGTCAAATTCCCGAAGAGGATCCAGTGAAAGCACCCAATGGCAAGATCGTTCCCTATAACAAGCGCCAGATTCCTGCTGAGGACCCAGTGAAAGCACCTAACGGTACAATCGAGCCTTTCAACAAGCGTCAAATCCCTGTCGAGGACCCTGTCAAGGCGCCTAACGGCAAGATCGTGCCCTACAGCAAACGTCAAATCCCCGCTGAGGACCCGGTGAAAGCCCCCCAGGGCAAGATCGTGCCCTGCTGAGGCGGAGCGGGCGGGACTTGTCGTCGCTTCCTGCTTCGATAACCTTCTCGGTGAGTGTGCGTTATCTCATCGCGGGCTGCGCATGACGATGCGGGCTTGCTCCGCGAGGCGTGCCAGCCCACGCTGTTTTCATATTTTTATAGTTGCTTATTTTCAGTCGCACTGGTTGCAGGGACGCGTCGTTTTGAGCAGTGCTGGTGCTATATTGTTGCGTGGGTTCAGTCATGATGATGATGGACTCGGGGGCATGCTGCATTACATACATATTTACCTCTTCTTTTTTTGTGTTTTTGACGTTGGCTTGCTGCGCGTACGTACCTTGCACGGCTGGATGACGCTGGCCCCTTCTTTTTCAAATAGTGTATTTCTCTTGTTGTATCTAACTTTCAGATCGCCAGTCGATAGTTGTGGCTACTTTTTTGTTCATTGATAGAAGATATTGGATTGGTCGGAAGAAAACAACGAAATAAGCAAACGAATAGCAGACGAATGCGCCGCTATTGGTGCGTCCGAGTCTCAGGGCCGGTGGAGTGGGGCTTCATAGAGATGCGCTGGTAGGTGCGGTTGATCCGAGCACTGCCCTGTCGCAGATGAACTCAGGTCGCCAGAAATTGCCGCAGCGGGAGCTTGTTCCGTATGCAGAGCCCCGGTCACCAAGCAACTGAACCCCGACTGTCTATAAAGCATCCACACTCTTCATGCGGTCATTTTCTCTATTCCCTCCCCGAGCGTTGGCTCTCCTCCTCCTATAAATCCGCCCTCCTCCTCCTCATCCTCCTACTATCGATTGACTCGATATGACCGAATACGACTTCTCCCCCGAGGCGTACGACCGCTACCTCGCCACTCAGCGCCGCATCGCCAGCTGGGTCGACGACACCGAGCACCACAGGCCCGCCTTCGAGCCTGCTGTAGGCCCTAGCCCCGCACCGCAGCCTCAGCAGTCGAACAGGCTGCGCAAGGCGCCCCCACCCCCGCGACCAATGCAGATGCAGATGCGCCAGCCCCAAGCGCCGCCGATGCAAATGCACCCGCAGATGGGGTATGGGTACGCGATGCCGCCGCAACAGCCGCGCGCGATGTACATGCCCCCGCCGCCCGAGTCGGTCTCCTCAGACGAGTACGGTGCTGGCCCAGGGCCCATGCCGCTCAACATAGCTGCAGCGTACGCGCCGCAAGGCTACGCGCCTGCACCGTTGGTGCAGTACATGCAGTACGCCGCGGCCAAGCCTCGTCGACACCACAGCAGCTCGCAATCGCACTCGCACTCCTCGTCGCATTCGCATTCTCATGGGCGCGGGCGGCGCTCAGGCTCGTCGGGGTACTACACCGTCGCCTCGCCGCCTGTGTCGCCGCCGCCGCCTGGGTTCCAGTACGGGGGCGGGTACCCTCCGCAGCAGCCGCCACAGCAGATGGGGCATCCGGGATACTACATGGTGCCCCAGCAAAGGGTTATGGTGCGCAGGCTTCATTAGCCTTACTCGCTCGCTCCGGCATGCTAACGGACGCATTCTATTCCAGTATCTCTAAGCTTTCACTTCCCCGCTAGAGAGTGTATCTTATCACCCCCGCGCCCCGCTCATCTCCTGCACCGCTGCGTCTGCCTTTCTTGATTCGACGGGCTCCGTGCCCCTCGCACTGTATCCATAGGACCAAGGACCATATCGTCTGTCATACCCACTCACACCCATACCCACAGCCCTCGTTCGATCGATGAGCAACACCACACCACGCCACGCCATTTGCTAAATTCAGCACACGCTGTAATGCCCTCCACTCGCTAAATTCATCCCACACAAAAAAAACGGCGTTCGTCAATGAATTGTAATTGCACCGCACAGGATAGGATCACTGGATACCCGCAGTTCTGTTAACTATGTAGCTGTGTCCACCCAGTTTCCAGCGATCCACCGAACACGCAATTCCATGCAGACGAACGCCACGGGCATTTGGGCATCTAAGCGTATTCGCGATGCAGCAGTCCCACGCGGAGACCCTGCCGCCCACGTTGCATTCTTTCGCCCATCGCCCACGCGCCCATACGCCCCTACGCCCCACCTGCAGGTGCAGACGCTCCATGCCCTTACCCAGCCCGCGTCACTGTGGTTTGGGCTGGGCTAGAGCGGAATTGCCGACGTCAAGTCCCCTTAGGGTTATTGACCTTGTATTGACCTGCCAGTCCTGCTTTACTTAGGGCAATGCACCTGCCGCTCCGATGCCTGGAGGCAGGAGCATTTCCGTTCCTGCTTTCAAATTCTGGCATACGCGTTTTCCTTACCCGGGTCCCCTGCAAGTTATCTTTCTGTTGTTTATTCATCTAGAAATAAATGGTACGATTCGGTTTTGCGGACTCGGTTTTCTCCTGGTTTCTTTTTCTTTTTTACTTTTTTGTTTTTGGTTTTGTTTCCTCGTGTCTTGGTCTTTTGTATTTCTCTCTCGTACATACATAGTTTCTCGTTGTTTTATGACGTAGATAGATCTCGTTACGACTCATACACGATTCGTTTCTCCTCTTTTGTCTTCTTAATCTCTTTTACTCCGGTTTTTTTGTCTCGTCTCTGTCTCGGTTTCTCCGTCTTTTTGGTCTCCTCGTTGGTTGGGTTCTTCAGTCAAACAGCATGGCCATCATCCAGCATTGCATTTATTCTATGTAACATACCACCACACCATACCATCCACCTGCACATGCCTCATCCCATCCTCTCCAGAATCTCATCTCCTGCATAACCCTCATGATCACACGCATACACATACATATGCATACCTTCATCTCTTCTCTCCTCATCGCATCGCGTCGCATCGCATACCTAAAGTACATATGTTCATACCACTTGCATTGCTCATGGACTCCATACTGCATTTTCCTTATCTTTTCTTCTGGTCTCGAATTCTGACTCGGATGTATCAAATTTCTTGCATTGCTTCTCTTTTTTTCATGACTCGTAGGTAGTTTTTCGTGTACATACTGATGTATTAATGGCATACCTTCTGAATCATGGACTTGGTGTGCGCACCGCCTGGCGCAGCTGACGGTGTGCACTGATGAACTATTGGAGTATGATTAGTTCGCAGGTTATGTGTAGTAAGAAGTTGTTATAAAGTTGTAATCTGATAGAACATTGTTCTATGTTGGGGAATTGACTCTTGACATTGTCTGTGTCCTAATTTTTAGAAGACGGAAGGAACTTGAAAGAAGAAAATAAGATTCAGTACAGATAGATCGTATAGCGCGCTAAATATACAAGCAAATTACCGTCGACCCCCACCTCTAGGCTGAGTCAGACATCGGTATCACGTCTACCCCAAAAACAAATACACAAAAATACCCCTTAATATTCGGACCTCGTCTTCGACAAGTTGAAGCCAAAATCATCACGTATCATTCCTCCAAACCCACACAGTCCCGCGCGTCCCAACAGCGACCAGAATCCGGCCGCCCATGCCCATCGCACACGCCATCGCGCGCTGCCCCTCGTCCCGCTGCCCCGCGACCGTCTCGAGCCCCATAAACCACCCCACCCGGATCGGGGGCACCTCGATATTCGGCCGGCGGTTGATGACCTCGGTGATTTCCTGCAGTTCATCATCCTCACCTTCGTCTTCTGAGTCCTTGTCATCGTCCTTGGCCTCACCGTCGTCGGCTTTCTCCTTGCCCTTCCCTTTCGATGGAGTGACTGTATTGTCCTCCTCATCGTCCTCATCGTCATCGTCGTTATGATCAAGCTCGCCGTCCGGCCCACTGACGCGGCCCATGTACTCTGGCTCCTCTTCCTCCTCTTCCCCCATACGCGCCATCGCGCCGACCTGCGTCTGCGGAAGCGCAAATGGCGAAAATGCATCCTCCCCGGGGATCCCCACCGGCACCCCACGCCCCACGCGGGACTCGGGAGAGGGAGGTGGGGACGGCACAACCCCCAGGAGCGTGTCCTTGACTGCCTGTGGGAATGGGTATGGCGGGCGCGGGTTCAAAAAGCGCGGGTTAACGAGGGTGAAGGACGTGCTCTTGGGGTAGACGAGGAGGATGAGTGGGTCGTGGTAGGGGTACTGGAACAGGCTGAGGCGTGGTGCGACGAGTTGGGATGGTACGGTTGGGAAGGCGTGTGTGGAGATGATTTTGAACGATGCTAGGAGTAGATATAAATACAGGTTTATAGTTCTTTGAATGGCCTGGACTTACAGCTTTCTTGATAGTCCTACCAATTCTCGACAATTAGTTTATTCCTTACTTCCAGAGGGAAGGAAAAAACATACCGACGATATGGGACGCAAACTTGCTTTTGAATGCTCTTCGGCTCGGACTGGGAAGAAGCGAAACATACTTAACCACCGCCAGATGGTTAGCTCTCCCGGTTCGAGATATGTTTCCTTCGCATTTGCGTCGTCTGGGTCCTTACGCATCACCGCTGGTGCGCTGTGAGTTAGTAAAATATCATCCTGTAGCCTGTATTTGACTATCATCGAACATAAAATTAAATCGCAGCGTGAGAAGAGGCGTACCATGATATGGACAATACTCGCGCCCTATGCACCCTCGTGCTACTGAACAGAGGTTTGTCTTCGCGTTTGATCCTAATAGCAGAGTCTACCCTTACTGGCCAGATCTTCACCGCTCTGTCCATCTATCAAGTAATATTAGTCAATATTTGGAAAAGCAGAAGAGAAAAATGTGACTGACTCCGCAGGTAGCAATTAATGGAAGATTGGGATGAAAAGCCTGGCCATAGGTATAAGCAATTCCGCAAGATACAGAATTCTTGTCGAACTTACAGCACCCAGAACGGCAGCTTGATGCCCACCTGATCGGCCGCCCGTTAAGACTCCAATACATCGGCCCTTACCATAGCCCTCCTGCTCTGAGACAGGTAGGCGCAGTCCATGGGCGGCACCTGCCAAGCTCGGCTTGAGGTTTGGCGGCCAAACGGGATTGTCTACCTTTTCATCCCTTGCTCTCTTTGTTCTCGCCGTAGGGTCCACAGGGATATCTGCATCAAGCCTGAGATCGTATATCCGGGTTGTGTAATCACGAGAGGTGGTGCATATAAGTTGAGGGTTCGTTGGGTGTACCGCGATGCTTGTAATAGCCTGTAAGGTTTGGGTTTACTGTAGATCACAATGGATATGTTAACTTTTGCTTACACCACCATGGCCTTTGATGCAGCCTCGCAGCCCCAGACATATAGGACTATATGAATATAGCATGCTTCCTCGTGAAAACAGGACTAGTGGTTCAAGAGGCTCCTCTATATTTAGTGCCCATGCAATACACATGATATCAGTATCTAAGAGCTTTTGGTCGTCCTAAAATTTTCCAAATGCTGAGACAGACAGACAAGCTCAAGAGATATCATTTTCATACCTCAGGAACCTTAACAGATAGCGGAGTTCTTTTTTGTTGTGTGAAGAAGATATAGAGTGAATTGTCAGAGGTTACAGCCACAGCATCCCAGTACTCAGCAACAACCTTTCTCCAAGAGACGTCAATTTCAGGTGTGTAGACCGTTCCATTCCACAGTTTAGTCATGGACTCAGAATCCCAGGGAAAGATTGCGAGATTGCGGAAGGCAGGAGAATCTGGTTTCCCTAGCTTTTGATCAGATTAGTAGTCGCCAAGTGGCACAAGCTCCAGAACAGGACCAACAGTTATCTTCCGAGATAGCTTGAAGGGATGCGGGGTGTTAGGCTCCAGGTACCATGGGCGATACTCCTCCTCCCCCGCCTGACCATCCTGGTCGTCGTGGCCGGGATGTGGATGATCCATGGATGGTGGTGGAAGTGGTGAGAACAGCTCGCGTCGGGTTGAGTCCCAAAAAGGCAGTCAATCACCTGTATTCCCGTGCGTCCAATCCGCTCACCGCCGTTGAAAAACGACCATGTCAGACGCAGCAGTGCCATACCAGCCTCGGAACGCTGTTCAATATGCCGCAAAGGTCACACTACAGGCCGGCACTGTCGGTATCGTCCTGAGTGCCGTGCAGAATGCGCTCGAGAAACACAACCGGGGCGCGATGGGTGTCTTGACCAGGACTGGAGGCACAATTGGATTCTTCGGTGCGTAGCATATTAATTATCTATAGACCGTATAGCTGATATCTCGTCTGTTTTGACTGAATAGCGGCTATGGGAGGAACCTTTGCGTTCACAGAGGCATTCGTTGCCAACCAACGGGAGAAGAGCGATGCTCTCAACGGCGCAGCTGGAGGATGCGCAGCCGGGTTCTTGGCTGGTGTGCGATGTACGCTATACTGTCTGCTTTCTAGTGCTCTTGAATACTGATGTTTGGATCTAGCACGCTCTATACCCATGGCACTGGCTGGCTGTGCCATACTGGGTGGTGTGATAGGTGGATACGACTACTCGGGCCAACTCGCGGGTGACCTGTCTGAGACGAGGGAAGAGAGGCGCAAGAGGTTCTTCAAGACACCACCACCACCATTAGTAGGATCTGTGTCGACCGATTAGCATTTTTGCAAATTCAAAATCACCATAATAGACATCCCAACCGTTCCATTAAGTTTCCCTATTTATGAATCATAACTTCAGTGACCGGATAGTTCAGGGATCCTCATTTCAGATTATCTCGATGTTCAATGGAATCCAAAAATGTATATATGCAAGAATGGGAATGGATTGAACTATCAAGACAGTTCGCCAAAGCACCAAGCTGAACGCCTGGCAAGCAATGGCAATAAATTGTAATAAAATAGTATGCAAAGTGTGGAGTATTGTTATACAATTAAATGGGAAGCTAAAATGGCTGAGCATAATCAGCCATGAACTTGAGCTAACGCTTGCTCATCGACAAGACTCTGATATCGAGCTTGAACCTCGTTGCTATGTTTTTGATAAAACGTCTCCCAGCTACTTTCAGTATTACACGTCGCCTGGAGGAAACAAAGTCATCAGAGATAAGAACAGATCGGTCCTCAGTAAACAAAAGTCACCTGTGAAGTCAATTTCGCCCAGATAACTTCCTCAGACTCCGTCTGATCGTCATTTCCCTCAGCGAAGAATTTGGCTATCGCTACAAGATCCGCCTCAAGTGCAGTCAAAATGACTTGATTTGTGCGCCTAATCGTAACGCGTTCTGGGATCGGCGGCGGGGATTCTGAAGCAGATACTGAGGAGACACGAGTGGACCGCGGAGGCTCCTCCGCATCGGACACCGAAAACCCACGTGCAATCGAGGGAGTGGACGACGAGGCAACCGGCGTGGTAGAAAATTGGGTCGCGTTACGCGCCTTCCGATACGCTATACCTGCACGTTTCCTCCATTCATCCAGGTCGCTGCCGAAGAGCATCGCAAGATGAGTTCGCCATGATTTTATCGTGTGATGTGGGAGCTGCAACAATCGCGTCAGTATGCATGAAGATAAATATGTTTGTATGCATACCTTTCTGTGTATCAATGCACATATGTGGTTCAAGGAAACTTCATGATTGCGTTCAACCAGAATTTTAGCATAGGCTGTCGCAAACTCATTTTCGTCATTCGAAAATTTGTATCCGTTGCCCCATGGCACTGCGTTATAGATGCTGGGTGGTGTGGGCGAGGGCGGTCCATTGTCATAACCCGGCTTGGGTCGTATTTTCACAGCCTTTACGGGCGAGGGCGGTTGGGCTACTTTCCTTGGTCGTCCTGGCCCACGCCTTTTTGTCGGAGTGGAAGTCTCATCTGACAATACACCATTCGTGTATGCGGTCGAGTTTTCTGCTGGTGCTGAATGTGGCTTCTCCCTGCTCTGCGCCGGAATATATATTTTGAGCGACTGTGGTGACCGATCTGGTTCTTCCACGTGCCCGTACCCGTTCGATGCTTGTTGAAGGGATGACTCCACCTCTACCACCTCATCCTCTGATTCAGGGCTCATAGGCGAAGCAGATTTCTCTGCTGGTCGCTTACGCTTGGTTTTGACAGGCGCCATAAATAGATATGGCTCGGGATCCAGCAAAGCATTTTGCTCCAGGCAATCGGTCACAAATCGCGCTGGCACGGCAGGCAAGTCCGCTGAGATTGCTTGGTGAAGAAAGCTGTCGTGTATCTTGTCCGTCTTCGCCCCAGGTACATGATACAGGATGACGTAGTCGGCATCGGTGATATTGCTAACAATATTTCCGCCGTTTTTCTGGCAGAAGCGTCAGAACCTTCCACTGATAATTTCACAAAAAATCGAAATCACGTACCTTGATAGATTGTACCAGACCAAATCGGTTATGGCCGCCCACCTGTACGAAAAACGCGATCTCCCTGCCCGATCGTGTCCGAAACAGTTTCTTTTCAGCAGGAGGGCCCATATTGCTATGTGATCCATTTGTCTTTGCAGGCTTTGAGCTTGTACTCGCTTCTAGAAATGAACCAGAAGATGTTTTCCGGCGTTTTGCGGACGGAGATGAAGCCCTGTGCTTCCCTTTGGGCTTTACCGACGGCTGGCGTGGGGGAGAATCAGCGTACTGATCAAACGATTCGTCAGCCGAGGGGATGGGGGGGAACGGAAGAACCTGCTGTTGGACAGGAGAAGCTACCACCGGCTGAGAATATACGCTGTGTGGGAGCTGAGAAGTAGGAGGTTGTGCCTGCGATGGGTAAAGCCCTTTGTTCATCATCGTATCTCTCACGGCTAGCCAGAAGGGGTCGCTTTGCATATTCTGCTGAGGGACACCGTACGGGAACATTTGGAGCATGGCGGCTTGTTGCTGCATCATACTTTGGAGTGGCATCTGCGCGCTTTGGGTCATTGCGGGTGGCGTAGCGAATTGCTGCATGAATTGGGCCATAGTCGCCATATCCATGCCATTAAATGACGGGGTTGATGGGGGTATGTCGGGTGTTAAGCTTGGACCAGGAATTGGCATTGTTGGCGTCACCAAGGGTGGCTGACTTGGGGGGGTTGACGGCGGTCGGTCAAGAGTCTTCGTACGAGATAGGGGGGGTTCCATTGGCGTAGCGCGTGGTGTAGGCAAAGGACTTCTTATGAGGGGAGGCAGCTAAGAACTTGGTTTCTACACGGTGAATTTGAACAAAATATACTGACTTGGTGACTTCATCCCCGCTCTCCTCATCGCCTTCGTCCTCGATGGGGCGCCCATCGTCGATAACCATATAGCCTGCATAATCATCATCCTCGAGGAAAACTTTCTGCGCTTCAAAGCACTTCTTGGCCCACGCAGAATCCAGTACCACTTTGTTTGCGTCATGTCCCCAGTTCCGAACAAAAAGTCGGCCTTGGGTCGATTCCGGATTCACCAAGATGATTTGAGCGTTCTTAGGATCGCTGCAGATCGCAGCGCCAAACCGCTGCAAAAACGATGTCAGTCAGATCGCGGCGAGATTAGGAGAAAATAGATACTTTTAGCCGCCTGACGAGTTGGGGGCGAGCGTGGATATGCCCCGCTTCAGCAAAGATTTGAATTGGGGAGTCATCGTCGTTCACAAAGATACGGGGAGGGGGCTCGGATACTTGGGTAGACGGGGGAGGATCCATGCCTAAGCACGGACGCGTGGATATAGCAATGCGGCCAGCAACGCCAATAGCCTACTGGTTCATGTTCATGTCCACATTCCACCACCGCGAGCTGGCGGCCCGTGCAGTCACAGTCACGTCACAGCTACTTTTACTTCACCCAGACGAGAGCTCTAATCTTCGAATCTTCGAGTCGACAAAAGCGCATCCTTTGTACAGTGAACAATGCCAAAGTATCTAATCTAGTCCCAGTAGCGCTTACAAGATGTCATCATCAAAGCCGGCAATGACTCAGTGCCCCCATCATTCGGGGTTCCTCATTCGACCGGAACAGCATGTTCATAAAGTTGCATAAAGAGCATGGGCAAACAGAATAAGGAACATGATAATGCAGTGTATAGAATACAAGAGAGAAACCGCTTAACGGTAACTAGTGTAGGAAAGAAAAAATGGATTAGCATTCGTCTCGCACTTGCAAAAATCAGAGCAACGCACCTCTTCTGTCTGCGGGCACGAGCACCATGACCACCGAACTTCTTGGGTTCCATCCGTCTGGGGTCAGCGATCAACAGCGTTCGGTCGTAGGCCACCAGCTTCTTCTTCAACTCCATTGCGCTGTAGGCATCGATGTACTTGGCGTAGTAGGCAACGAGGGCCTTGGCGATAGCCTGGCGGATGGCGTACACTTGCGAGGTGTGTCCTCCACCCTTCACGCGCACACGGATATCGAGGGGAGCGAAGGACTCTTCGCCAGCGACAAGGACGGGCTCATAGACCTTCAAGCGGAGGATTTCAGGTTGAACGAGGTTGATGGGGGAGCCGTTAATACGGATAAGGCCACGACCTTCCCTGGCGTGGGCGACGGCAGTCGCGGTCTACACCAACCACTACAATTAATGGATATTTCTCTATCTCCAAGAACACTGCAACACACCTTCTTTTTGCCGAATGTTTGAACGGCCTTGACTGATGTTGCCATTTTTGAAGAAAGTCCCGGCGGATGGCGGCGGGTCAAAGGATTCTAACGAACGATAAGGATGAGAATTTTTTCGTCGGGACTGTGGACTGGCGGCGCCTACCTTGTTCTTGAGGTCGTTGAGGCCAGCGCCAGCAACATCACCAGACCAGACCGGATTGTGGCTTGATCAACTACCCAGTTGTGACCGGAGTTTCCCGCTCTGCCGCTGACTAAGCGATTTTCGTCCGAACCGTCACCTGCTTCGCGAGGGCCCGGCTGAAGAGTTCACCGTCGTCGACGTCGAGCTCGCCATCATGCTTCGAAAGGCTGCCTCTCCTGTAAATGTTTTGAATCTCTGGGTTATGCGTGTTCTTATTAGTCTCTTAGGCATCTAGGTTCGCTACACCTCGAAAAAGCCGTGTCCCAAATGGCGTGACACGACCCCTTGTAAATGTGAAGCCCCGTTTTCCAGTGCCCGTAGCTGGTAGGTGGAAGGTTATTGTATAGCTAAAATATTCTTACTCACAAGAAATGAATCACAGCGGCACCTCTCCTTGAACCTGTCTATCTCTCCCTTACTCCTGCTCTCAAACGTGGCCGCTGGGATCCTCCTGCGGAAGGCAGCGTCGCCATTCTCGAGCCAACAGTGTTCAGGCATCCAATACGACGTGATATCCTCCATCTGTGTGTCACCCACTACCTCGACTCCCTGCGCCAAGGTTCTGGCAACACGAAGACGCGCGGAGAAGTACGCGGCTCTGGCATTAAGATTCGACGACAGAAAGGATCTGGAAAAGCTCGTTTAGGTGATGGTCAAAGTCCTATGCTGCGAGGAGGAGGTATTGCTTTTGGTCCTAAACCAAGGGACTTCAGCACGAAGCTACCGAGGAAAGTCATCGAGATGGGCATGCGT
This sequence comes from Pholiota adiposa, assembly GCA_009935795.1. NCBI lineage: Eukaryota > Fungi > Basidiomycota > Agaricomycetes > Agaricales > Strophariaceae > Pholiota > Pholiota adiposa. The sequence continues at coordinate 501,664 of QEYC01000037.1, forward strand.
GTCGCTCTGAGCGCTAAACTTCGCGAGCAACGCCTGGGCGTTATGGCTCGTCTCTACTGGCCCACCGGCAAGACGAAATTCCTGGCGAAGAAGATCGACTTCCTTGGCCTCCGCAAGACGCTGTTTGTGACTGGCGAACCAGTGGTACACGAAGGACTGCGACGCGCGATCCGGAATATACCTCTGGTCGACCTCACCTCTGCCGAGGAAGTGAACGTCTACGAGATCATGAAATGGGAAAGGGTTATCTTGGACCTGAAGGCGGTGGATTACTTCGAGCAAAAACTCAAGAAAGCCAACGTCCCAGTGGTGCCCGTTGAATTGCTCGAAAGTGCAACCGTTGTCCCTGAACCTGTCCCCGAACCTTTCCCTGAACTTGCCTCCGTCTCCGAACAAGCTCCTGTTCAACCCCTCGCCGCTTAGCTTTGATACCTTGTACATTATATATGCTCTCTACGTCGCTCATAATATTATCTAGTCATTATATCGGGATTTTATTCTCTGAGGGTCTGTAAGTTTCGTTGAACTTCGCATGGATGTTGTGTGGATGCCAGTTTGAGCAGCATCTTAGGACCAATTATCCTGAGACTCTGTCCCTCACAAATTCTTCTACGCCATACATTGGACAGAGTCACAGACGCTTCGATAAATTTCCTCCGGTGTCATTTCCACTGAGTCATGGTCACGGACACGTGAGGAAGACGCGTTTCGCGTTTTATTCGCGTGGGAACATCGCCATTTTAGTAACTCCAACCACGACGCCTCGCGTCTTGCCTTACTCATCAACATCATCGTCCAGCACCATGTCCCAGCCATCCCAATCCCAACAGCCCGGCGACGAGGAAGAGGATCAGTTTCAAATGACCGGCCCTCTCCTCGTCAACAAGCTCCAGGAGGCAGGCATTCACGCCAACGATATCAAGAAGCTCTCCGAGTTTGGCCTGAATACGGTCGAGGCTGTCGCGTTCACCCCGAAGAAGATGCTGCTTACGATCAAGGGTATCTCAGAGCAGAAGGCGGATAAGATTCTGGCGGAGGGTGTGTGTTGCTTTCTTTGTGTGTATGCGATGTTGCTGATCTAGGAGGTGGATGATTAAGCACACAAAATCGTCCCGTTGGGGTTCCAGAGTGCAACGGAGGTACATGCGCGTCGTTCAGAGCTTGTTCATATTACGACTGGGTCAAAGCAACTAGATGCACTGCTCGGAGGTGCGCCCAATGCAATTTGCCATTCCCATTTACTTTTCATCTCACCTTGTACGCAGGTGGTATCGAGACTGGCGCGATCACGGAGCTCTTCGGCGAGTTTAGGACAGGAAAGTCCCAGCTCTGCCACACCCTCGCCGTCACCTGCCAGCTGCCTGTGAATATGGGCGGTGGTGAGGGCAAGTGTCTCTACATCGACACAGAGGGCACCTTCCGCCCTGTGCGTCTACTGGCCGTCGCGGAGCGCTACGGCCTGAACGGGGAAGAAGTGTTAGACAACGTTGCATATGCGCGTGCATACAATGCCGATCATCAGAATGCGCTCCTGACAAGCGCGAGCGCGTTGATGTCCGAGTCGAGGTGGGTGCAGAGAGGCGCATATATGTGCGTGACTTGAGGGAGGGCTGATATTTGGGCTCTAGGTTCTGTCTGCTAATCGTGGACTCGTGTACGGCGCTGTATCGGACGGACTTCAGTGGACGCGGAGAACTCTCTTCTCGCCAAAACCATCTCGGCAAGTTCCTGCGCACCCTGCAACGCCTCGCGGACGAGGTACGTTATCAGCTTATAATTATCCGATGGCGGTCATGTTTTGTGCCCCGATTATATTCTTAACTTGTTATCTGACGCGTTTCATTGCAGTTTGGCATCGCTGTGGTGGTCACGAATCAGGTCATGTCGAACCCCGACGCGTCTGCGGGCCCTTATGCAGGGAACGAGAAGAAGCCAATCGGAGGCAACATCATGGCGCATGCCTCGACTACTCGGTGCGTATTTCTGGCTAACTGTCTTTCCACCCTTCTTTTCATCACCCTTCGTCGATATACCCTTTGATATGTCTGATACACGCACCCATTTCGTTATTTTCCTGCAATCTTCCGAGAGCCTCCCCACGGATTTTTGGCGGCATACATCATAATGACGACCTGGGCCTGAACTAAAACTGACGTGATTATGATCTTTTTTACTAAGGCTACAATTGAAGAAGGCACGAGGCAACACGCGGTCGTGCAAAATTTACGATTCGCCATGTCTCCCTGAATCCGAGACGCATTTCGCGATTTTGTCGTCGGGTATTGGCGATCCTGAGGAGGAGACGTAAAGCCTCCCAGGCAGTTGGGTTGGGTTTGGGGCTGGATTTCTTTTCTTTCTTTTGCTCCTTCATGTTGGTTTTTCTAACTTTGACTTTCATTTTTGTCTGTTTCGACACGCATATGCGGATTACCCTTTCTTTGAATACCATCTTATATGCACCTTTTCACTCTTACTCCTATGCTCATCATGCTTCATACTCATTTCGCACCTCGCGCATGCCTGTTTTACTTCTGCTGGCCTTGGCCTACCGCAAACCAAGGATCGCGCACACTGGATTCCTTCCGCATCGGATGCAAATTATATTAATATAATACAAGCTGTACATTTTTATTCATTCTGATACACGAAGATGCCCTGTTTAACGGCGCGAAGATAACGATGATGAATGCAACTAAGTAAAGAGTATGCTGGTGTGATGATGAATTGCGTGCAGTGATGAGTGTCAATTTTTGGTCCAGTTGAATGGGAGAATGCAGGCGGGCACAGTTGAGTGTGCCAGAGCAATCCGGGGAACTGTAGCGTGAGACGAATGCAAAGAGGAACATGAAGTGAATCGAAAAGTGAGTGAATTATATGAACAGTGGCGAAAGTGCCACGTAGAAAGTCAGAAGAGCAAAAGAGAAAAGGTTTCCATCCGTTGTCGGTATTTTGGTGGGGGGTTGAAGCTACACATACATACATTTACATTACTTTGTTGCGTGTTGATGTTGAAAACGAATGAATTGGGCGCCATCTAAAGGGGAGCCTCATGCCAAAAGACGAGTGATGATATTTGCATCGGTCGAGCTGATGCGGTCCTTCAAGCCAGGCAAATCGCGCGCGCCAACGTCTGCAATATCCGCGAGCAGGTACGCAATCTCGCCCTTGGAGTCCGAGTACTGCTTCTCGACGTTGTACGGCGACAGCGCCTCGTTGACGAGCTTGAGCACACCAGGCTGGTTCTTGTGCACATGGCACACACGGATATGGCCCGCCTGGTCCGCCAGAATCGAGCGTAGGTCGACCTCGGGGAAGTTGACCGCGCCAATGGTCGAGCCGTAGTCGAGGTAACGCGTGAGCGCCTGGGCGACCTCGAGCCCAATCATTGTCTGTGCCTCCTCAGTCGAGCCGCCGATGTGGGGCGAGAGAATGACGTTGGGGATGTTGCGCAGTGTGCTCGCCCAAGGGTTGAGCTGGTCGTCAAACGGCGCGCCGTTCGAGCCTGGCTCGGCAGGGAAAACGTCGATTGCGGCACCCGCAAGGTGCTTGGACTGCAGCGCCTCGATGAGTGCAGGGATGTCGACGACGCGCCCGCGCGCATTGTTGATGAGGTAGGAGCCTTTCTTCATCTGGGCGAGCTGCTTCTTTGAGATCATATTGACAGTGTCCTCCGACTCGGGGACGTGCAGCGTGACAAAGTCGGACTCTTGGAGAAGCTTTTCGAGGCTCTCGACCTGGCGTGCGGTGCCAAGGGGCATGATGTTGACAACGTCGTGGAAGAGGACGCGCAGACCAAAGGCCTCCGCGAGCACGGAGAGCTGCGCGCCGATGTGTCCGTAGCCAACAATTCCGAGCGTCTTGCCACGCAGCTCCCAGCAGCCCTTCGACTGCTTGTTCCAGAGGCCGGTGCGCAACTCGTAAGCACGCTCAAAGAGCTGGCGCGAGAGAGCGACAAGTTCCGCCATGACAAGCTCAGCAACAGAGCGCGAGTTGGAGAAAGGCGAGTTGAAGACGGGGATACCCGTTTGCGCTGCGGCCTGTAGATCCACCTGGTTGGTGCCGATACAGAAGCATCCAATAACAAGGAGCTATAAAGGTCGTCGATTAGCAAGTGATATGGAGTGCATATATGCACTCATACCTTGGTGGCGGCCTTGAGAACCCGCTGGGTGATTTTTGTCTTGCTACGAATACCAATGGCGTGATACGTGCCAATCTTGGCGACGAGCTCATCCTCTGAGAGAGCTTTGGAGAGGTGGTCTACATGCCAGCCTTGGGAGCGGAAGATGGCGACAGCATCCTGGCTGATGTTCTCGAGGATGAGAAGTCGAAGTCCCTCGTTCTCCAGAGGATGGAGAACCTTAGGTTGGCGGAGGTTGGCGCCCTCAAGATGGGCACGGAAGCGGTCGTGAATGTTGATGGAGGTCACTGGCGATGTGGAGACGGCGACGGCGATGGGATTCGACATTTTTTTGTGGGAAATGGGGGGACAGAAAGAGAGGAATTTAAAGAGATTTTAAGGATGAGTCAAAAGCACGTTTCTAGTTCAAAAATTCTCCGGGCCGCAGATCCGGTGACTCAGTATCTCTTTGATATCTCCTGATTCTTCACCTTCTACCACAATGTTGTTCCTACTCGATTACGGCGCAGGGAATGTCCAGAGTCTTGCAAACTCTCTCACCGCCCTGGGACACGACTTCAGGTGGATTAAAGACTCCGCTGACTTCGACCGTGCCTCTGTCAGTCTTCTGCGTCTATTTGCGTGCCACCCTTGAAAGCTTGACATCTCTTCCAGACCCTTATTTTCCCCGGCGTCGGCGCTTTCGCCACGGCCATCGGTGGCCTCCATGAGCGCGGTCTATTTGAGCCCTTGCGAAGGTACATCTTGTCTGGACGGCCGTACTTTGGAATCTGCATCGGTATGCAGGTCCTCTTCGAGTCCTCGGCCGAAGCATCGTGCAAAGGGTTGGGCATCATCCCGTGTCCTATTGAGCGCTTCGACAACGTCGACAAGGTAGTCCCCCACATGGGCTGGAATGCTACCGAGCTCGTCGCCAGCATGCCAGACGCCACCAAAGATGTCGACGCGACCGCCTATTATTACTTTGTCCACTCATACTGCGCTAAGTATAAACCAGAGGCTTACCCAGAAGCCATGCACTGGGCCCATTCGACTACGCAGTACGGTCATGAGCTCTTTCTGTCCTCGGTTAGGAAAGGGAACGTGTTTGCGACACAATTCCACCCGGAGAAGTCTGGCAAGGCAGGCTTGGCTCTCCTCGACGAATGGCTGCGCCAGCCCGAGTCAGCGCACACCCATGCCCCCGCGGCACCCCTCATCACCCGCGTCCCCTCTTCAGTGCACAAGCTCACCAAGCGCATCGTAGCCTGCATGGACGTGCGTGCGAACGACCAGGGCGACCTTGTCGTGACCAAAGGCGATCAGTATGATGTGCGCGAGAGGGCCACAGGCGTGAGCGAGAAGACCACCGCCGTCGAGACTGCAGGCGCAGTGCGCAACCTCGGCAAGCCCGTCGCGCTCGCAGCACGGTACTACACCGAGGGCGCGGACGAGCTGTGCCTGCTCAACATCACCTCCTTCCGCCACTCACCACTGCGCGATCAGCCCATGCTCGCTGTCGTGCGCGCTGCCGCTGAGACCATCTTCGTCCCACTCACCATCGGCGGTGGGATCAAGGACACCGTCGACCCAGACGGCACCCCGCGCCCTGCGCGCGAGGTCGCCGCAGCCTACTTCCGCGCTGGTGCGGACAAGGTTTCCATTGGATCTGAGGCGGTGTATGCCGTTGAGCGGCTGCGCGCGGCAGGCTTCGTGAAGGACGGCACTAGCGCGATCGAGCAGATCGCAAACGCGTACGGCAACCAGGCGGTGGTCGTCTCCATCGACCCGCGGCGCGTGTACGTCGACAGCCCGGACGCGTACGACGGGCCATACGAAGCGGAGCTCGTGCGCGGGGCGCCCGACGCCACAGACGAGCGCGAGCGTGGGCGCGCGTGGTGGTATCAGTGCACAGTGTCCGGCGGGCGCGAGGCGCGCGAGGTCTCGGTCGTCGAGCTCGCGCGCGGGGTGGAGCTACTCGGAGCGGGCGAGATCCTGGTAAACAGCATTGACCGCGACGGTACCGGGCTTGGGTTCGATCTCGACCTCGTGCGCCTGATTAAGCAGAGCGTGCGCATCCCCGTGGTGGCAAGCAGCGGCGCGGGGACGGCACAGCATTTTGTGGACGTCTTCGCGCAGACGGGCGTGGAAGCGGCGCTCGCTGCTGGTATCTTCCACCGGAGTGAGGTGGGCATTGAGGAGGTGAAGACATTGTTGAAGGCGAATGGGATTAACGTGCGCCAATAAGGCGAGGGGTGGAAAAGAAAAACAGATGAAGGAGTTACACCTTGGTGTAACATGATATCCCACAGGACTAACCATGGAACACATGTATCCTACTGATATATACACCTATTTTATGAATCGCTCAGAAGATGGAGAGCAGGTTCTTCGAATGAATATAATTGCGCTTTCGCGCATTTCAGCAAGCCGCGCGGCCGGAAGACAGAATGATACCCATTGATACTGGCGTTGGGGATGTAATTCTGTCCAACTGAATTCACCGCGCAGTCCCGTGCTAAGTATGTAGTTGCCCACAAGTGAATCAGAAAAAAAGTAGTAGAAAATGGACTGGGTAAGACAAACATATGCCTCGATAAGACAGTGCGAGAAGTATTCGAGAAGCCAGAAGAACATGTTATCCCAACCCTGTTCAATATGCCACGCCGTCGTAGTACTGATGATAGTAGGTAACTGGATTGACCGGAAACAGTTCATCATCCTGTGCAGAAATTTCCATTCCAACACCATTGTGATGTCTGACTCCAGTAACTTCGCCCGCCGAATTGCTTTCGATAATGGCCGAGGCATAAGGTAGCTTATTGCCACTTATGTCGACCACCTTTTCCAATGAAGAGCACAGCCGCGCAAGCGCCTCGGCGTCGAGAAGAAGATTTGAGGAGTGGACATAATCCTTGTCGAAAGGGCAATAAAACCGCTTCATGCTTTTTAGTTGAGCCAGGGTAGGACCAAGTTCTCTCTATATTTAATTTCAGCATGCACACAGGTGACAGAAAGATTTTTTTCAATTTCACTCACCAGCATACGTAAAATCTTTATGAAAACACAATTCCTCCAGATTTGGCGCACCTCCAACTATGGACAGGATGTAGTTGCGCATGTCCTTTATGTCGCCTGGTCTTCGAATGGTGAAGGGTTCTGCAACGTCTGGGAAGAACAATCCATCCTCATTCTCTTCGTACCATAACAGGCTCTCAGCGGTACCCCACGTAAAATAGGTGACGATATTTTCGAGAGATTTTAGCTTGGGAAGTCCGTTCGGTAGGACAGAGCGGAGAAGATAAGGGACTTGGCAGTTGAAGCTTTTAGTAATCGACATGCTGACAAGCCGTGGAAGTATGGGCATTAAATGAACGACATCGTTGTAGGCAGCCTACAACAGACAATAATTAGTCCCGATGGTCGTGATCGCGAACTTAATGGTGGTCCACCTTCAAATGCTTTAGATTCGGTAAAAATTCTTCTTCTATGTCGCCATAAAACCAGGTGCGAATAGAATTTATGAGCGATAAACTCTCGAGTTGCTGGTGCCGCCTGAAAAACTCCATTGCTTTCAACGGGTAGTTGCCAGCTTCACATAGACTCAAACGAAGCCATTTCAGGTTAACAAAGTGAATGGATAGGATGGGTTCAATACTGTTGAATGCAGCATTTAGACTCAACGTATGCAGTGATGCTGCGAGTTGAGGAAGATTATTGAGAACCCTGCAGCTCTGTTCCATTGGCAGTCCTGTACTGACATTCCAGGCGAAGGGTTGAAAGTCTCTAGAAAGCTATAATCAATAAAGCAACTATTTCATGTAAGAAGAAAGGTTACGCACTGGTCTTACGATGATTTCATCAATCACCTCTTCGTCTAATAACCATGGATCCATTAGGTTGGTACTATATCCCAAATTCCGCAAGGACAAGCTCTGCAGATGAGGACATTCGACGCGTAACGTCTTCCAGAAAGGGAGCTTTAAATAGGCATAGGTGTCCACGATTGATGGATAACTGAGGTTGAATTTGTATGTCCACCCGTCCAACAAGTAGATCCGTAATGCGATTAAACGGGGAACCAGTTTCTTCTTGACCAGAATGTATCAAAGGGCGGACATAATATCAAAATTCTTTTTCTCTTCCAGATTGTCTGTAGAAAGTTTGCTCATGATATGGATCTCTGTAACGCCCATGGCAAGCTGCGGTTCGTCCATTATCTTCTTGAGGACCGCGATAGCAGTGTCCTCACTTCCTGCAACCAGACGCGAGTATAGTAGGGGCCGGACGAAGCAGTAGAAATGGGAGTTCCCCATGGCGAGAGCGAGCAATGTTTTTGAAGCAGATCGCAAAGGGATGAAGGATGCGATAAGCGGGAAGAGTTCTGGGGGAATCGACGGCAGCGACATTTGTGGCAGATTAGCCTTGGGTGCCGGCTGTCGAGCACAAAGTTGCTCCTATATACTTATACTCTCTACATCGCCTCTTTCAAGCCCCATCTAAAGGTCGAACGTCAGCTGCAGACATGAATATGTACATGTAAACTCAGCTAGAAAAACTCACCGTGTGCCCACATTTAATGGTAACACATCGGACCGCGATTCAGACTAGTTCAGGCGATTGGGTAATAAATATAACATTTGCAGGAGGATGATCACATTCGAAAATACAACATTCGTGTCCCCAGGCCTGCGGTTCTTCCGAGACGTGAAGATACAGCATGTTACGGCTTGAATCGACAGAGAGCGCAAAGGATGCGTGACAACAAATGCCGGCAGAAATGCTTCGAAGTCATTCCAGAGTTCTAGGGGCTCTGATGAAAGGTAGAGAAGAAGCCGATTGAGTGGGAGTGCATGAACATGAGATCGCCGTGAGTGTCAGAAACCAAATGACCAATGTCACGGACAGTGCCGTACTGTCTTGGGAATCCCCTTCGCATAACGAAAAGAACCATGCACAAGACGCAAGGTTTACCCCGTTTGAGACCAGTAGCGGCGACTAGGTGGTATGTAGTAGCAAGCATAGAAGCATTACTAGGGACTCAGCTGACGCTGGTGATGGTGATAGTGTAAGAACAAAATGGCACGCCACGATGGGTCACGGCGGCGTGCGGCGACGCTCTGGAACGCGCGGGCTAAGCGGGCGCGCGCAAGAAAGCACATATATCCAGAATTACTATCAGTAAACAAAATCTGTAGGTTCATGAGAGAATGAGTGAGCAGAGTTGTCTCGTTAGCATTCAAATAAATGGGTAGTTAGGATATAAAAAGGTATCAAATGGGTAATAGGACAGTCATCTATCCAAACCTCTACCAGCGCAAAAGCAATTGTCAGTAACAATGTACGCGTCCAAAATCCAATCACCAGGATCTACAAGTCTTTCTCATGCACATGCACGCCATTGCCATTCATGTACCCGTTTCCACTAACCTTCCCATTCCCGTTCAGCTTCCCATTCCCACTCGCACACCCATTCGCCTTCTCCATCATCTCCACCAACTCCTGATTCCTCTTCTTCGCCGCCTCCTCAACCTCAACCGTCACCACCTTCCTCATAATCCTCACCTGCTCCGCAACGCCCGCCAACGTGCCCAGCACCTCCCGATTCCCATTCACGAACCCAAACTCCGCGTACACGAGCCCCTGCTCCTTCGCGAACGCCTTCACCAGCATGCTGGCCTCGCGCAGGTTGTGTCTGGGGAGGCGCGGGAAGAGGTGGTGCGTGACTTGCAGGTGCAGGCCGCCGTGGATGAACTCGATGGAGGGGTCGCAGATGACGTCGGACGTGGTGCGCATTTGGCGGTGCGGGAAGGACTCGGTGGGGCCGAGGTCGTCTGTGGACATGCTGAAGTGGGAAAGGACGATCTAGGTACAGAGGTTGGTCCCCAAATTTTGGAATAAGATGAGAAGAGCAACGCACTTGGACATGAAGCGGACTCGTCACCGCATGGCTAATGAGTAAATACACCAGCGCGCGCTGCCACGAACCACATCCATACAGCACCCTCCCAAACCAGCACCAAAAGAAGACAATCCCCGCCACTTCCAGGCGCCACGCCCACCAGCCGCCCCGTGCGCGTTTCGTATCGAATGCTTTCTGCCAGAGGAAGACGTACGAGTTAACGTACAGGTTGAAGCGCGCAAAGGCCATGATAATATAGAAGAGCTTGTGTTGGAGGGTGAGCATGCGTTGTGCAAACGCGTCAAAGGCCATGGTACGTTTGTAGTAGGAGGACCAGAGAGAGGAGAGGAAGACGGGGGAGATGGCGAGGAAGGGCATGTGTTCGATGTCGGGGTCACTAGAAATGCCTTAGTAAATAGGAATATTGAAAGAATATGGCAATGGCATACTGGGAAGGATGGTTGGTGACCACTACACGTATAGTTTAGATTTGGAAAGTCCAAAGAGTGAAGGCACTTACGATGATGCACATTGTGATTCTGCACAACCAGAATAATTTAGCCAAAAGTCCTCAACGTCTTTATTCGAACGCACCTGGACCCACCAACCAATACTCAGCCCACCAATAAAATCAGCAATAACAGTCGCAATGACACGATCCGCAGTCCAGTTATGCGTTACCCCCATATGCCCTAGATCGTGCGCGCTGAAGACGAGCTGGTGCCAGAACAGCCCCAGGCAGACCGCGCTCGGCACCAGCCAGTCCGCGCGGTAGAACAAGGCAGAAAAGACAGCGAGCAAGGTGTAGCGCACGATTTCGGGGCCGTAGCCTGTGATGTAACGCGTTTTGTAGAGGCCGGCGGCGATGATACGTTCGTGCAGCTCGCGGTAGGCCTTGGATTGGCCAGCTTGTTCCTCGAGAGAGAGAGCAGATGGGGGTGGCTCTAGCTCGGCGAGCGTTGGCCCTGAAGAGTCAGGACTCGAGCTTTCGAAGAGCAGTATTGACGAGGGCGGCGTGAATTTGGCTGAGTAGTCGGATGATGGGACCTCTACCGCCTCCCGGTGCCATTCCTGCACACCGTCTTTTCCTGTCCTGCGCACCCAGCCGGTGGCGATGGGAGGAACGAGGGGCAGCCAGTACCCGTCCGCGAGCTCAACTTTGCCAATGGAGTAGCGCGGAATGAGCTTGATGGTTTCTAGAGGGTGGTTGGCATCAATTTCGTCTGTTGCATCGCGCCCAATGAAGTGGAGGAGGGCGAGCGTGCCGCCGGGGTGTGCGTCGATCCATTTGCGTGGGATGTTGAGGAGGTCACCGCGGTAGATGATGAGGGCGTCTCCCTGGAGGATGCGCTGCGCGACCTGGGCGCGCGTCCATAGAGTCATGGTGGAAAGCAAGAGCTGCGAGTCGTCTGATGTGTGATCTTGCTACGCAGCTCGGCTGTTCGCGATGCAGCCTGGATTTACACGTCTTAAAAAATCAGGAGATTTGACAGAAATAAAGTGGGATTGTCAAGTAGAAGCCTTGTTGTACGGCAACTGGAGTCGAAGCTTTGAAGAAGAAAAATGGCGAACCGAAATCCAATGGAATGTGCGGTATTTATATAAATCATTTTATTGCAAGATTATCCGAGTACTAATTAACTTCTTCTCTACACTGTACCCGAGTGAGTAGCCTAATAGTCTATTGCCCAGGAGATGCTATGGTGAGGAAGAAAGGATGAAGTTCGGCAGCAAGTTCGTAGACTGCGTCTCTACCAGACGCGTTTGAATCTAGTTGCATCAGGTCATTGGCCGCGTTTAGTCGTGTAACCTGCCTGCGTAGACATTAATAGAAGGAGAATGCTTGAGTACAGAGGTGAGGGAGGAGAAATAGAGAAGAACTGAGAGTAAAGAGACTGGCGGGCGAGCAAGTTTTGTAAAAGGATTCGGGAGGGGATTCGTTGCATCAATGCCATCGCCGACCACACAAAGAAGGTTGTACGTACAATCTCCGGCTTGATGTTCAGGTATCAGTATGATTCATGAACACAGTCAAATGAATCCGTACGCTTGAAGATAATTGCTTCCAAAGGGTGTCATCAGGATGAACCATTGACAGAGAAAGGCAGTCAGGATGAGCATAAGATGGCTTTGACATGCATGGCAATAGGATTCCAGTGGTCTCGTCTTTTAAGCAGGCATATGTCAGCTGGGCTTGACTTGGCGGTATGGGTCGTTGCGAGGTGCATATTCTCCACGTTTGGAAATTGTGAGGACGGAAGCGAGAGCAGACGCAGACGATTTATAGTTCCGTTCCAAGCCCATCGCCGCAGCCTGACACATGTAAGTCGACGTATAGCCTTCAAGCGCGGTGTCTCAGTGTATGGAATGCGGGCACTGGCGCAGTGGTGGTGGCAGTGGGGTAAACAAAACATAATAAGGGAGCGAGAGCCCTTGGCGTGGGAAGTCCCCCCAACCGACAAACGACGACCACGATGGCGGCGGTCCATTCGTCCAGACAGCAGTCAGACCCCTTCGTAGACCCCGCTCCCCGCTCCAAGAAGTCACACAGGCCCCCGCCGCCGCCCCCCAAGCAGCCCATGCCCTCCAACGCCAACGACATCACAGAGGCCGTCCGCGACACCGTCGTCCTTGGCAAGGACTCCTCGTCTCGCCCCAGGGCCCCACGCAGCTCCTCACAGACGTCCGTCGCTCTCCTTTTCTCAAAGTCTCGCTCTAATCTTTCTCTATTACTCATCTTCCAGAACGCCCATTTCCGCACCGCGTCCAACGGGCAAACGCTCCCAGACGCAGTCAGACGACCCTGATTCCAAAGCCAAGTCGCGCTCATCCAAGAAGGGCTCCCAGCACGCCGATGTCATCGACCGCCTCGATTTTACAGGCGTAGGTCCCAGTGAGTGACCTTCCTATCCCCCATGCTCCATCCTTCCCATCTGATCTCCGATCCAGTGTTCCACCACGACGGTCCTTTCGACGCTTGCGCTCCGTCTCGCAACAAGCACCGCAACAAGGCGCCCCTGTATTCCTGGCAAGACCCTCAGGGAGTACAGTATAACGGCGACAACGCCTACTCTGCAGCCAGGTCATACGCCGGGGGGTTCTCCAATGACTATCAAGACCCTCCGAAAAAGAAGGTCGACGCCATCGCCGAGGCTTGGGGCATACACGAACCCGAGCCTTTCGAAGAGTTCTTCGCAGGCGGTGGCACGGGCAGGGATGGTGACACCCCCACCAGCTCCATCTACAACGGACGGGATACGACCCGTGGCGCTCCCGCTTCAAGCAGCTCGCGTCGTCCGCAGGATCCAACGAAGGATCCCCGGGCACGCATGGCCGCACGCCGGTCTGTTGTGCCGCCTCCTCAGCCTATCTTCGTCGGCGAACCCTCGGACATGGAATCCGCGCCATCCGGCACGGGTTCGCCCCCCGCATCTGCCCTCGCCTTCCCTAAACGTTCCAAGTCAATCATGCATCGCATCCGCAAGATGCGCGATGCACCCAACGTGCCCGTCGGAAATGACTATGATCCTCCCCTCCCGCCTTCCCCCACGTCTCCCACTGACGCCACTGCGTCGAGCCCTCGCCCAGGCCATCGTGCACAGAATTCTTTCTTAGGACGCTTCGCGGGAGGTCAGGGTCAGGGCAAAGGCCATAGTCATCCGCAACAGTCTCCGCCAGCCGAGCCGTTCGTGCTCATTGAGGCGAATACTCAGCACCACAACAAGGACTTGCCAGCGCCGCCACCATTGCTCGAAGAGTCGACCTCTGGCTCGGGCGATTATTTTGAGCAACAATCCACGGGCGCGGGAGGATCTCCACCCAGCGGCGCAGGACTCGGACGCCGGTCAAGCCTGATGAAGAAGGTCGGCCGGGTCGTACGCGGGACCAAGTAAGGCATACTCGCGTTCAGAGACGGCGTATTCTCGGAACGGACCAGCCAATATGCACGGATTGGGTGTTCCTCGGGTGCTGGCATCGTGCGGTTTCATTTTCTTGTTGTTGCATCAGCGTCTTGCCAGTTTTCGCTATCTCTCGACCGTGTTCTGGTATTGTATGCATCTCAATTCCCCCACCTCAGCCATCTCACCCGAATTCACCATATTATGCCCTCCATCATCTTACCTCACAATCCACCCACCTCATCGTATCTACCTCGCTCCCCTCGTTTCCTCCCTCCCGTCCTCCGATCACTATCATTCGCATGCCGATCTTCTTTCCGTCATACCACCACTTGTCAGTGTCAAGGTCTAGCCCATCTATCGCCCTTGCCGCGCGCTGTTCCCCGTATCACGCCCGGCCTCACACGTTCTACTGTCCGAAAGTCTCCGTTCCGTGCCCATCTCTCAGGTGCCTGGGTGGTACTGGTTCTTGGTTACATTTGGCCATCTGTATATGTCTGCGCAATCGATTTCGGCTAGATCTTTTGGCCTTGTACTCTCTTACCCTTTTCCTTCATTATGTTTCTTTTTTCCCCCGTTTTGACGATTTGTTTTGGTTCTGAATCTCTTACTTGTATGGTATCTGTTATCTTCTCGTTTGCGCCCCTCTTTTTTTTTTTTTCGATCCCCAATTTTTGTCTGCTGGCTTAGGTTTATTGGGTTGTACAAGACATTCGATCACAATATTCCTGCACGCTTCGCCTCGCCCTGCCCATCCTCCTCTTCCTCCATTCCAACATCCTCCTCCTCGCCCCTCATCGTCCCACTTATTCGGCAACCAGCGCACGCCCCAATTAAATCTTTCTTGTATGTATTTGAGTACCAAATTTTAATAACGCTCTTTTTTTCTCTCTGTTTGGCTTGTTTGACTTCCGCGACCCCTTGGCGCCTACCTTCAACACCCTCGAATCCCAACCCCAATTCCTGAACTTCGATTCCTGAACTTCGATCCCTGCACCATTTCGGCCTTCTCTGTCTCCTACTTCGCATCAGCACGCATACTATGTGTCATGATCACAGCGCACCATTCAACCATGGACGTGGGGCAGTTTCGGCCTTTTGTGGTGCGTGCATATGTAGGACGTATGTATGTATGCAAAGTACGTGCATACGTGCGAGTAGGCGTGTATGCCAGTCAGCATGCACACCCCATTGCTCAGTCCGTTGGATGTCGGGGAATCGGCTCGGCTTATGTTACAGTGTGATTCGTGTATGGGCGGCGATTGGGCGATTGGGCGTCTCTTGATCAATATGAGGGTGGGTATTGTGCATTTTGGGGTGGTGTGGTTCTAGACTTCCGGACAGGGAGATGTTAAGTATGACATGACGCTCCTTTTTTCTTTTTTCTTTTTGTTTCCTTTTTGACTTTGTGATCTCTGTGTATCTTCTTCCTATCCTTGTTTCCTGTCCTGATAATTCCAACCCCGAAACAACCACGGCACGAAGTTGCCACGAACATAGCATGAACCTTTCAAGTCTGTTTTGACTGTCTTTATTCTGAATCCTCTCTCTTTCCCTTCTCTTTGTCTTTTGTGTTCGGTATATGATTTCTGTTTCGGTCAAATTAAATATATCAGCTTTTGCATTTCGTTCAATTCGTTACTGGCTGTTGAATACAATGGTCGCTAGTTTCTTTCTTACCTACCGTATACGTTGTTCTAGTAGCTAGCAGGTGTACAAGCGTGTTTTTGTCGTTATCGTATACACCTTCATTTCTTCCGAATCTTGGATTTTAGTTACCCTATGATCTCACGTTGTAATCAAACTACTGTAATGTAGCATTTTTCTATGACGTCCCAACTGTCCTTTATGTACTGTAGATGATTATTTACTCTGTGGTTTTTTTTCTCTTATTCGTTGTTTTGTCGTTTCGTCTCGCAAAAGTCCTGTTATTCACGATGCTAGTGTAGGATGCAGACTTAACTTGGACCCTTAGACTTCAAAGTGAGGCTTACTTGGTCTACTCTATTGCTCTAGTTAAATTGCGTTTTCGTTATCTTGACTCTTTACGGGGATGGGGGCCGGCACTACCCGTCCATTCGCTTCCTTTTGGTTCTGACACTCACACTGCACAGTAGAGCTCGCGAGAGCCGGCTGGGGACGAGCCTAACTGCACAGCGACCTCAGGCGACCTCCTAACTGATGTGCTCATACTTCTATAGCTTTCATGTCTGACTCTGCAGAGGCCTCGAGACAGGTCTTCGGCTGTCGATGTCTTCTTCAATTTCACCTTTGCGTCAGTCGATGCTCTAGGACCACCCGCTTTGCTATGATTTGGGGCACATTGGCTTCTTGTTGACTTGGGTTGTACGCGTGAAAGGCTGAAGCTTCGTGCTGAAGAACCGTAGCGGCATGGCAAAGAAAGAAAGATAACTGTACGTATGCGATCTTGTCATGTCTTCGATTCAGCATGCCATGGCACCTTTCTGACTACACGCGTCTCAAGAGCTACGGTAGCTCTATATCGTCTGACCTATTTATTCTAAATCGCGGTCCGATACCCTGCAGATATGGCGGTCCGAGTGGGGTTTTAATCCCCGCGTACACTTTTGTAGTCCGAAAACTCTTCTTCTATTTAATTACGATGCCCCAGAACATTAATACATTACCTTGACTATTATTTAATGCCCCAATACAAACTTGCACTTGCGCGGAAACACTTTTACGTGCGCGTCAAAACATTTGAGTGCGCGGAAACATTTTAAGTAATTTTATCACTTTTAAGCACTTTTTGAGTAATATTTAATTGCGCGCAAAGACACTTCAATGCGCGGAAACACTTTTGTGAGTGCGCGCAAACACTTCTAGTGCGCGTAAACATCTGTAGCCGGGATGCCGTGATTATGTAATTGATCCTTTCACGACATCGGCTAACACTAGCCGGGAAAGCGGAGGCGGAGGACTATGGCGTATTTGACTTGAAAGTAAGCTGTAGTTATTCAACCAATAGATAATGATTATACAGGACACTCCAGCAACGCGAAGTCATTCAAGCTCCGCTGACGCCGGTTCGGCAAGCATTAACCAATGCCGCGAAAGGATCAATTACATAAGCACGGCATCCCGGCTACAGATGATTTGGCGCACTAGAAATGTTTGCGCGCACTCACAAATGTGTTTCCGCGCATTGAAGTGTCTTTGCGCGCAATTAAATATTACTCAAAAAGTGCTTAAAAGTGATAAAATTACTTAAAATGTTTCCGCGCACTCAAATGTTTTGACGCGCACGTAAAAGTGTTTCCGCGCAAGTGCAAGTTTGTATTGGGGCATTAAATAATAGTCAAGGTAATGTATTAATGTTCTGGGGCATCGTAATTGAATAGAAAAAGAGTTTTCGGACTACAAAAGTGTACGCGGGGATTAAAACCCCACTCGGACCGCCATATGCAGAAGACACACGGTGTGAGTTTTCTCAGTTTACATATTCATGTCTGTAGCTGATGCCTGGCCTTCACAGAGAGTATAAGTATAGAGGAGGAACTTCCATTCGATGGCCTGAACCACAAGGCTAAGGCCCCACAAATTGTCGTTGGCTTCGATCCCCCCAGAAATCTTCCCTCTCATCGCATGCTTCATTCCGTTACGATCCGCTCCCAAAACGTTGCTCGCTCTAACCCTAGCAAATTGCCACTTCTACTAGATCGCCCGTCCTCTCTTGTATTCACGTATCGTTGTGGGAAGCGAAGATGCTGCGATTTCGGCTTTCCGCAGGATACTGAAGGAGCGGCACCTTGGAATGGCCATAACAGAGATACACCTTATGGCAGGATTATCCAAGGAAGCTCGCGAAAGGATTCAGAAACCATTCGATGCCATGTCCGCCCTTATTCACATCTTGGTTAAGAGAAATTTGGTGCCTCGGCTTGTTGCTTTGGGGATTTACTTGCTGGATGGGTGGCAAGAACCAGTTCATGAAGGCACTTCACTCATGATGTCGTATATTGATTTGCAACGCGACTTGTGGAGGGATCTACGTGTTCAGTGTCCTCGACTGCTGAGTGTCTCCTTGCGAAATCTGGGGTACAGTCGACACCTTTTGGATTCGTGGTTGGAGGGGTACCATGTACTTGATGAAATCATGGGCATTCCGGTGAGTATTAGTATGTCAACGCTTCTGCAAGATTTTCTAAATCCGTTGCTGAAAGGGACTTTCAACTCTGCGCTTGGAATGCATGCCGGACGGCGAAGGTCTGACGCAAGACTCCCTCCTTGAGGTTTTCAACAACCTCCCTCAAATTGCAACATCACTGCGTACCTTGAGCCTGAACGCTTGCCATGACGATATTGATCCTATTCTACCTATCCATTTTGTCAACCTGAAGTGGTTACGTTTGAGCATGTTCCAAATTCAAAACCAAGCGAAACTTATGGAATTCTTCTGGCGACATTCGCAATTAGAGAGCCTATCTATCATGAATTCCATGTCAACATGGTTCCCAAAGGATGTCGAAGATGGATTCCTGCCAAATTTGAAGCATTTGAAGGTCGCTACTCTTATGCAATTACATTCTCGTGTTATGATGCTTATTAATTTTTCTAGACTACCTTCAATAAAATCCTCCATTTGGTGCCTATCCTTCCACAGCTTATCAGTTTGTCCATTACCAAAAGCTATAACTGTCAAGTTCCCTACCTTCTTCGTGCTGTATTGCCAAATGGACTTCCTGGACTGAGCTGTCCACGACAAAATTGATCCTATTTCCATACATTTCGTTAATCTGAAATGGCTTCGCTTGAGCAAATTTCAAGTTGGAGACCAGTTGAAAGTTGCGGAGTTCTTCAGGCGACATTCGCAATTAGAGAGCCTATCGATCATAAATTCCACCTCCATATGGTTTCCACTGGATGTCGAAGATGGATTTCTGCCGAATTTGAGGCATTTCAAGGTTAGTGCTGCTATTTAACCTGAACATTCGCGTGTTTTGACGCTTGCTGTTTTTCTAGGCCCCTTTCAAGGAAATCTTCTCTTTGCTGACTATCCTGTCACAGCTTATCAGTCTGTCCATTACAAAAAGCAACAACTGTCAAATTCCCTATTTCCTTCACATTTTATTACCGAATGGATTTCCAGGACTGAAATCTCTCGAACTTAATCAGACCAAATACCGGGGAAATTGTCGAGGAATAGAAATGGAAAGTTATCTATGGTATGCGACCGTGGATGGACATCTCCATGCAGACACAGTCACAGACACAGTCGAAGAGGGTGCCAACCCTCTACCATACAACTTCAAGGATAACTACTTGCAATCCATTGTCAGAGGTGCACCGAATCTGGAGGAGCTGAATTTGCATGTTATTTTCAACAGGTCAGAAGGTGAAAGACTGGTGCGTGAATCACATTGTTAACAATTCTTCTTCATTGCTGAACACACCCTCAGGAATATCTCGCGCCTTCCTTAGCTCAACTGAAAAACATGAAAAGATTCTACTGCGACTCGTCTTTCTTCTCTGAAGAATTTATCCCTGACATTGAGGCACTCGGTTGGGAGTGCACTTCTCTGGAGAGGGTGACGAGCATAAGTGGAAGTGACGAGATGCTGCCCTATTTCACAGGGATCATCGAGCGAAATTCCGCAGGTGAAGTTATTGGAGTCCGGCGCAGTGACCATGGGGTTGGGACGGAGATTCCTGCGCAAGAAGATGAGCCATTTCCTTGTAACCCATAAACATTTCATAGCCGCTTCCATTGAGCAGCTCTTGATTCGCAGATATCATGGATAGTTGTAGAATATCTGTCCTAATGATATCTTGCAACCTCAAGCTTTAAGGCCCGCGCATTAAATGTCACCTCATTAGCAGCAAGCGCGTCCACCGCGTCCTCTATAAATAAGCTCCGTAGATATACTGTGTAGCTGTGTAGTCTGATATTAATGGCCTCTCCCGAGTCCTCTGTTCCGTTTCATAAATTCATAAAGTTACTCGCTGATATTGGCGTATATCAATAATTACTGAATCCCAAGTATACTTTCCACCAAGGCCGACCTTATTACTCAGAAGTACCGATTATATCTGCGGACCTATCGCACGAAATTTACGAGGCTCAATACCACGAGCGAGAACAGCGGATCAGACAACTCGCTACAAGTCCTTGTCCTCGAAATTCGTATCCAAGGTTTTCAATACGCTTCATTTATTCGCTTAAGCAGCCTACGATATATCCTGTATGCTTTTTGAAGCATAATAAAACACGATTTTATCGCTGGACACCGGTAATTTTGAGCTTAAACACAACAAGCACGCGCCCCAGTTGCGCCTCAGTGATCATTCGGCGTTGACATCGGCGTTCTCATGTAGTTTTATGAAATAGAAATCGGTCGAAGTACCTTCTTCTCATTCATCAGCCACTAATAAGGTATGTCATAGAAAAATCTAAAGGATGGTTCATGCTACGAGCTCGAGGGGAGAAGCCGGTGTCATTTCCTAATATGGACAATTGTGGCGCACGGAAACGCTAATGCCAGCAACCTTTCCGGTCGCCTATGAAGTGCAGGTGGACAGATCCGAAAGGACCGTATATCTTGAGTGTCTGCGTTATAAGGTTGAGACGAGAGTATTGGCACTATTAAATTGTGCGTGAATGCGCTTGAGATCTTCCACTTCCTGTTTAGGCGCCCATGTCAAACTCAACGGATAGAACCTTCCGCATCATAAATTACCATGTTCAGCGCCTCGATGCATTCCTCAAAGTGCCCACCAGTCAGCTGAGAAAAATGCGTACCACTGAGTATGAAAGATGCGCATCTGCGCCAGCAGCGGGAGGCTGATCAACATAGAAATGACGTGCACAAAGCGATGCTGAGGAATTTCCAGAATGCATTCAGACGAGATCAACGGATACGATGGCAATACACAAGAATGTCATGGTATTATTTGGGCGCGAAGCAGCATCGGACGATTCGAAGACAACTGAGACTCCATGGACCAATTTATTTCTGTAGTCAAGCGCGCTCATATTCATCATAACATAAGGCATAGAGTGCAAAAAGAAAGGACGCGCACGCCCCGCCAGTATTTTGAGTGGCCCCGGAGGTAGGTGTATATGAACAGGTGGAAATGAGAAAGCAAGTAGGACAAAGACAAGTTTACTTCTTCTTTGCGGCTTCCTCCTCCTCTTTCTATCGATTTCAGAAAATAGAAGGTTAAAAATGATCAGTTGCGGCTGGTTGAATATGCATACCTTGGCAGCCCGAGCCTTGCGGGCACCCTCGTGTCGTTGGTTGGCGCGGGCAACGCGGAGAGTCCTGAATGCCTTGAACTCCTTCTCGTCAGCAGTGATTTTGCGAGGAGCCTCAGCGGGGTAGGCTTCAGGGAGAGCAAGGGTGGCACGGGTGATAGCGGCCTTGAGGTCCTCGGCCTATGTTCTAAGTTCAGATAAGACAAAAAGTCCGACTGATACAATACGCACTGAGGAGTCTCCCTTCTTGGGCTTGCCGGCCTTGCGGGGGAAGACGATCAGGCGGGCCTTGTATGCCTGCAACCGCTCCACGTTGACCTTCTTTCCCTCCTCGCTCAGATTTCTCCTCCTGTGGTCAACTACAATTCCAACACCTCGGGCCTCCTTCCTTCCAATACCAGCCTCCTTGAGCTCAGCATGGGTGAATCCACGGCCCTCACGAACTTTGCGGTTGTAGCGGACGGTTTGAGCACGGACAGCGGGACGGAGGAGGGTGAGAGGGCGAACGCCAAGGGTGGCAGCCTTGGTCTTGCGGGCAGTCCTTCTGCGGAGCTTGCGGCCGGGCTGGTCGAACCAGGTGCGCACACGGCGCTGCCAGTCCTTCCGGAAATGGTTGTCGGGGAGGACTGTTGATTTTACCACAGGTTCAGAGTTTCGTTTACGAGCAAAAGATATGGGTCAAACTGACCGTTGTTGTGACCGAAACCCATGTCTTAGTCTAAGATAACAATAAGAAGTCAACAAACGGTCTTGTCATCGTCGGGCAGCGCGTACCTTGGAGTCTTGAAGTCGTCGAGGAGGCCGTTGCCAATAATTCTACTATCCTACCCAATCCAGACCGGTGGCTTGCTTGAAACTACATAGCACCACGGCAATCACCGAAACCCCAACCCTACTCAAGAACTAATGCTACGCCCATTCAAGAGTTCCCACGAATCTTTTCCTTCCTTTCCAAGACGTGCAAAGTCGACGCCCGTTCGCCGAATCTCCTTTAACGCTGCTGTGGACAATAATTATAGCTTTTCTCAGCCCTTACTCTCCGAATCAATGCCCACTTTGAAGTCTGAAAAGTCTCCTTATGTCAAAATTCAACGTTCGGCACATGCTTCAGCAGCCACCATATTGGCATGCAAATAAATTTGTGCGAGGTCGTGGTGCCGCTCGGAGGCACCAGCGGCGGACATCAAAGTCCGGGCGTATGGTCTACACCGATGCTCATAGATCCTTGAGATCCTTTCCGCATGTGGGCGATAACATCACGTCTAGGTTTAGCATTTGCGTTGTCCTACCCGGTGCACCCTATTTGGAAGGATTTTATCGCCTTCTCTTCTTCTCTTGTGCCGCTTCGCAAAAAGCGCCTCGATGCAATCAACCGTCTTTCCTGCTCTGACCGTTCTAATCGTCTCTGGAGACCCACAACTTCTGTAAGTGTCATTTCCGCATGCTGTTCTTGGCCGAGTTTTGGTTTTCTAGTGGTCAAACTTGGTTTGAACTCCATTTTCTCTTTGACACCATGCCGACACTGGAACATCATGCGGGCCTCTTTCTTTCCTAATCCTCATGATCTGTAACGGACAAGATTATCTATGTTAATGCCGATGGCATTCTGGGCGACGTTAGGGGATAACAATCTTCAATTAAGATTTATCCCTGTGAGTAATTCAGCCAACGTCCATTACGTCTACCAACTTGTTTTTCTGCCATATAAGAGCTCATGATAATCCATGCTTTGCTATCAACTCTGCAGCCCGCATCTCCTCCTGGTTCTGAATAGCCCATGTACTGCGCTCCATCGAAGTGCCCATCTCGTGCGTCGCATGTGGGCTCGCTCCTGCGGCCCAAAGAGCTTTTTGAGAAACGTCGGGCTCTCGAGGCCGGTCAAATCAAGCCAGAAGAACTCAAACCTTTCGAAGATGAAGCCATAAAGCACGTTCTTGAGCTTCAGCAAGAGTTAGGTATCACCACCGTAACGGACGGAGAATTGCGACGGTTAGTACCACCAGCTGCTACCCCCCTGTACTATAGTTTGACTCTTTTTTCTTTCATACCAGGACCTTCTTCTTTGAAGGTGTTTTCGATAAACTGGAAGGGATGACATACATCCCTAATCGTAGGTCCTGTGTTTTGAGTTTCGCGGATCTTAGCTTATCATTTGTTAGGTCCTATTTCTACATTTAAAGTAAGGCAATTCGCCGAAGCCTAATATGACATGTTTCCCCTCAACTCTCTACAGTCATATATTCCTCATTGCAATCTTATGCACGCAGCAGGCGTGATGGAGGCTGAGACAATCTTCTGCACCGTGAGCTCCATTCTATTGTTCGATTTTACTAAAGGGCATTTGAAGCTGACCATCGCGCCCCATTTGGATTTGGAGCCTGCAGGGAAAGATCAAAAGAACACGGCCGTTTTATGTGGATGACTTCAAATATTTGAAGTCACTGGTACCTGCCAAAGTGGGACTTTTCTTCTCATAACTATTTCTTAATTGTTGATTGATATATCCACCATTTTCCATTCTAGGATGTGCAGTCCATTAAAGTTACGATGTGTTCGCCGTCATGGTTTCATCAACGCCATGGTTCTGACTTAACCTACGATTTATCGGTGTACGAAAACGACGGTTAGTGACATTCCATGGTTGCAGAACTTTCTTTTATGACCTCTCACTTCATAGATGAATATTTTGACGACTTGGGCAGGGTATATCGAGAAGAGATCAAGGAATTGTACCAGTTGGGATGTCGTAAGTTGACTACCTACCATTGTTATCTTTTAAAAAAAACTAACTCAAATTGCGCGTATAGGCCACATTCAAATTGACGACCCTACCTTTTGCTATTTCTGCAACGAAGATATGATTGTAGGGATGGAACGAGCCGGAGTCGACCATGAAGCCCTGCTTGATACCTACATCCGTGCTATCAACGTTATAACTGAAGGAAGACCTGATGACTTGATGATAAGCGTACATATGTGTCGCGGAAACTACAAGGTAGGCATCTTTCACTTCAATAAAGTTTTGAGATTCACACAGCTCGCGTGAAGGGTGGGGTTCATTTCTCAGAAGGAGGCTATGAGCGAATAGCAGTGAAGCTCTTTAACACCCTCGATGTCGATGTCTTCTATGTAAGTGTCCGTTATCCACATTTGACCCATGGCATTATCTTATGGTCGATTTTCCCAGCTCGAATACGATACAGAACGTGCGGGAGACTTCACGCCACTTGTCCATCTCCCCCTCGGGAAGGTCGTTGTCCTTGGGTTGGTGACCACCAAGAATCCGAAAGTATGCTTCTCTTCGATATAATGCCGTGACTTTCCACTAATTGCCATTGCCGCAGCTGGAATCAGTTGAAGAGCTCAAGGCGCGAGTCAACGAAGCGGTAGAAGCTTTATGTCAAGGAAGCCCAAAACGTTCCAGGGATGTGGCTCTGAATCAGTAAGTAGCCATGTCTTCCGTCACTGTGCGTTGCGATAGGTATTTACAAGCCCTGTAGACTTGCTATTAGCACTCAATGCGGTTTCGCCTCGGTATGGGAGGGAAATCCGGTGACTGAAGAGGTTTGGACCCATTCACTAAGCCTTCTAGTGACGTTCGGGCTAAACTTTCTGTAGGATCAGAGACGGAAACTCTCACTTCTTGTGGAAACGGCGAAACAAATATGGAAGAGCGCATAGATTTGTTTCTGCCTCGAAGTTGACATTCTATCAATATCAATGCCATTTTCATTCCGCTCTCCTCGACATGCCATCTTTTATATTTTTGGGAGAATATTTCTATCATCTTTCCACAGCGATTTTCTATAATGATTTATTCGTACCTATAATAATTCTTCTAATTAAATAGCCGTTTACTCGCGATCGGTATTTGCCATGACAGTACTATGTACGACGGCAATTGCCGTCACAAACATATGTTCGCTGAACTAGGTTGATTCGCAACTTGTCTCAAACCATAATCTATGACCTGTGTATTCTCCTTCTTGCATCTCTTTTCTTCAACAGTATGGTCAAGATAGGACCCAAACTTCCTTCTCCAACTCGGCGAGAGCTGGAGAAAGTAGAAAAAGAGCAAAAACGCATCGCGCAGTTGCGGAGCGGGATCAGCCCCTCGCCTGTGGGCGAGCCTCGCGAAAACCTGATGTACCTTCTCTCAACCAGCAAACGCGCACGCGTCAGGCATCCGAAGTCGCTCGTCGTCGAGGAAGCCAAGCGTAAACGCGAAAAGACCAAGAAACGGGCGCTGGCTAGAAGAGCTGCCAAGAGCATGATGAAGGACATCCTCGCTTGCCATCTAACAGGGTAATTTCGATACCGCCTTTGCGTTTTTACCTCTTCTTCTCCTGTTGACGTCTTTTCTCAGATTCAAGGCACATGGGGGTGTTCAGGATGATTTTCATACCGGCGCCGATGCTGTCTCTGGGGTGTCTGTCTCAGACGCTCCGGTGACTCCAACTATCCGACCTGCGTTTGCTGAGCCTCTGACAATTGCAGAAATACCTTCACTCCCACCCTCTGGTCAGCAGATAGATGAAAATTCTGCTGTCACTTCACCTCCGGAAACAAGACCTTCAGTTGCCCATTTACTTGACGCCGTTCTGGTTGAGGCTGCTGAGGCTATGCAAGAGGATAATCCCTGGAAGCTGCTATCACCTGTTATACTTGCTACGGCGCGTCCGGATCCTGAGCAATCTGCCGGTATATCTGGCGCTGATAACGATGCAACTTCTGTTCCTCGCCTTGAGATTCAAATATTGACCGAGACTGACGCTTTCTGGGATGATACCACCATCACCTCGGTGACTGCTCCTGCAACTACTGTGAATCCTGGAATTGCCGAGGAAATTATGATTGAAGAGCAGACCACGAACACGGTGCGTAGTAAATGTCTATCAATGATAACGTTCTGTATACAAATTTACGGCGCATACATCCAGTCTCCTGAACGTCAGCAGGCAGTTTTGACTTCACGGATTGTCCCTCCTATTCCTGTTCGTCAGTCTTCCCTATGCGGATCCGAGCTTCTTGACCCCACTGCTGGACCTGCATCTCAGGCGCCTCCTCGCACTAGGCCGGTTTCGAAATCGGCGATTTTTAGCGAACCTTTGGATTATAGCAAGTACTCGTCTAAATCGTCATCTGCACATTCTTCGGTGCGCTCGCAGTACTCTAGTCCGCCTATGCTCTGTGAGTCTTGCATTACTAGGAAGGAGGAGAACATCGCATAGATGGACTTGACCGTCCGGGCACACATATTCCCGAGGATTACGAAGGGCTATGGCCGTCGTCTTCTGCTTCTAGGCTGCCTCCTTCATCCAACGTTAGGCTGATCTCTGGAATGCCTTTCGATGTACCCATGGCACCTCATGCTGCTCCGATGAATGAATTTGAATCTTTCAACCCTCATGGCTGGCCTATTCGTGATGCTTTGACTAAGAGACCTGGGACTTCGGAGAAGCCTCCTTATACTGGACTTTCTGCGGACGACGTGGCACTTGAAGGTCCTTCCGCCATTCCTCAATGGCCCGTCCCAACGACACCCATCTTTTCTGCGGCTGTCGAAGGCGCTGAGAACCGTTTTCCCGTTTCCAATACACCCATGGATAGTATTTTATTGGCTATTGTCGACAACAAGTGTCCCGATATGTCTCGAGTCGGAAGCAGACTCACGGTTCCGCCTGGAGCAAATTATAGAAGGACTAGCTCTGAAGAATCTCTATCTGTGGCTCAAACCAAGGCTAGCGGGTCCGGTCAAACTCCAACGGCGAAACCTCTAGTCACTCTAAACTATAGCAAGGCTTATCAGAACGATTCTGCTTGTCCTTTGGCTAGTAGCCCTAGTTTTTCTTCGAATATGTCATCGCCTTGCGGGAGCGACAAAACCTCCCCCGTTGCTTCCGCGCCACTTTCCGCGGTTTTTCAAGAGACGCCTCGTCATCAAGGCGCGTTCGTCCCAGGTTCAAATCTGACCATACGCCCACTGGCACCTGCGGCATCCATTATCCTTAAGAGAGTGCGTTCCGGTATCTTGGCAGAGCGGAATCTGAACAAAGCGAAAGCAGCCGCCACGCTTGATGAACTGGAGAGGGGGATTTCGGATGCTAATCCGGGCATGATGTCAAGCGCTGTCACGGACGGAACAGCCCTGGCTGGAAATTTCAAGGCAGTTCAGCAGGACGTAGGTTATCGTCAGGAGATAATGGCATATCCAGACACGCCCTTGGGCAAGCGCTCGGGAATTGTACCGCCAGCGAGTACGCCGGTGTCAAGGTCGCCAAAGATCTTTTCGATTGCGCTGCCGACGTCATGGTCGCGCGCGCCTGTCTTGCCGACGCACGCGCCGCATGTGGAGGAACGACCAACTGACGGAGGGGGAATAAAAGGGTTTGTGCTGGCGTTGAAGTGGGCGCTGAAGAAAAGGTTTGGATACATTTGGCAGCGTCGTAG
Source organism: Pholiota adiposa (assembly GCA_009935795.1). Taxonomy (NCBI): domain Eukaryota; kingdom Fungi; phylum Basidiomycota; class Agaricomycetes; order Agaricales; family Strophariaceae; genus Pholiota; species Pholiota adiposa. Next base: position 529,251 of record QEYC01000037.1, read on the forward strand.
TAGAGTACGATAAACACAGGATTGTTGATGGGAGTGAGAGGATATTACCTAATTGATGGATTTGCATGCGAGTCGCGAGGGACGTCCGTTAATTACTCTTGTGCTCTGCCTCTTTCTTTCTTCATGGCTCTTTTCAGCCGGAAGGCTGCCCTCCTCTCCTTTATATTTGCCCTTCCCTTGGTCTCTGCTTTCTCTTTCTCATTTCAGCAGGCCCCCACGCAGTGTGATAACCTCGCTCTCACATGGACAGGTGCGCTCTATCGTTACCTATTGGGGTTCGCTCTCATCATGAATATGTCCAGGCGGAACCCCTCCTTTTCAGCTGCTCATTATACCAGTATGTTGCATCGATCGACCTGCATATATGCGCTTAATTGACCCCCCTCTGATAGTTATTTGGGACCCAGAGAAACATATCGATACCCGCATCAGCTTTTAGCAATGGCCAGGGCTCATTTTCCGTCCAGATGCCCATTGAAAAAGGGAAGGAACTGGTGTTGACGATGTCGGACGCTACAGGATTCAATTCAGGCGGAACTACGGATCTTTTGACGGTAGGAGCATCGCAGGGAGGAAGCTGTAATATCACGGATCCTGGTGAGTTGGCTCAGCGACTTGTAGGGGTAGAGCGCTCTAAAGCGGTAGATTCGTAGGCGTCGCCTTTTCATACCAACTCAATACTGCGTTGCAGCAGTGTCGGTGCGTCATTTGCAACTTTTATCTTGAACACGTATCTTACCAAATTTCGTAGACCGTTCACCTTCAGTGGCTATTCGGCAGCGACACAGCCCGTCACTATCACGGTGAGCTTGCTGCCCTGCTTTCCCCCTCGAAAAGTCCATTGAAATATTTTAACTAGGGCATAATTCCTGCAGGCAATACTTTTATTCTGACGCCACCCGTTGGCTCGGATTCTTTTTCATGGAATGCAGTTGTTGCCCGAGGGACAACGATGATATTCATGATGACAGACTCTCAAGGTCGTCCTGGAGGTGTTTCTGATATAGAAATTGTCACATCTTCTGACGATGCGACATGCTTGAACGCGAATTCACCCACAACGACAACGAATGCGCCATCAACCCCCACATCCGCAAAGCCCACAAGCACGGCTGCAACAAAAACATCAGCGTCATCAACAAACACAACAACTTCGAATCCCACGTCAACTGCCCCTGCATCGAATGGCATATCTATCGGCGCTGTTGCGGGTACTGTAATCGGTGCTTTGCTTTTCCTGGCAGTTATCGTAACCTTAGGCCTATTCTTCCTGAAGAAGAGGCGCGATGAGAAGCGAGGTGGAGGAGGTGGAGGCGGCCCTGGAGGCTTTGGTCGTCAATCGCGAGTATTAGATTCGAGGCTAGATTTAACTTATGATCCTGCGACTACTCCTGGACAACACCAGTACGGCATGCCTCCGATGACCGACAACCCATCTGGATCTCCATATCCATATTCCTCAGGGACTGGTGCTGCCTATCCCTCGAATCCTTTCGTCGACTCCACACAGTCCATCCCATCCGGCCATCGTCCTTCGCCCAGTCAATTCGACGCATCAAGTATGTATACTGATGCTCGGTATGCACAATCTGAAGTGGATCAATACGAGATGCCCACTCAATACGGGTACAATGGAGGCGCCTATCAGTCACCGCCTCAACGGCGACCATCGCAATTATACCCCCCGACGCAGAATTACTCTCCAGGACATCCGCCGCCTCCGGCCATCGATCCATACATGCAACAATACCCTACACCGCGGGAAACCGACTACGATCCAGCGACGCCGACGGGGCAGATGTCGAGCAATAGGCAATCGTCGTCGACATCAACGTCCGCTGCGCAGCGCAAGGCCGCTGCAGCTGGGGTGACGCCGTACAAACCCTCGCGGTTCATCGTGCACACAGACGTCGAGGACGTGCTGCCGCCGACCGCCGAGGAGGAGGAAGTGATCGAGCTGCCCCCACAGTACACTGAGCGCCGCGGCCCTCCACCGCGGACCTCAAATCCCCCCACCTCAGCAGGCGGGTATGCGGGCCATCCCCCTCATGGTGGCGAGGAGTCGCTGCTGCCCTACTCATGACGATGATGCCTGATGCCTCTTCCTTTCGCTTGTTGTGTATAGAGTATCCTGTGCTTTGTCGTTCCTTTGCTTCGCTGCCCCTGCAATCCTGTCCCATCCGGACCATCCGACCTTTCGAACTTTTTTGTTTTCCTTTACTTTCTTTTCTTTTCTTTTTTCGCTTTGACCGCAGCCACAGTGCCAGATGGATCATGCTTGGCAGCGATGTCGGTGCATCTGGACCACGATAACTGGATATATTTATTGGTCACCCCTTGATGGCCAGGCTCGCCTCCCTCCAGGTTTTTTTTTCGCCGTTCTGTGACTTTTTTTCTTCTTCATCTGTGCAAGCATTTATTTTGCGTAACTATTATACTATCTATCCCTATCCTATTCACAGGCTGTATTCCCCTCCAGTGTCCCACACGCTTTCTTTAGTGCAACATGTTTTGAATACCTCTACCCCCTCCAGAATGAGCCCAAGCCTTCTTTTTCGTTGGCTGTTTTTCGCTGATGATTGTCTTAGACTGTCTCTTTTTCTGCCAGCCGACCTTCAAATCCATTCATGTTTCGGCCGAGGATCAGAGGATCATACTGCGTCTTTAAGAGTCAACACTATCGTTATCCGTGTCACTTTTCGGGATTAATTTCGTTACCTTCGAGACGAATGTCAGCCTTGCAGGCCTCATGCTCTGCGCTGCGTTGTTTTACGCGGAGGAAATGTCAGCACTATGGATGCTGTGCTGATAGACGTGCACATTTTCGAATAGTTTACACTCGGGAAGAGAGCGGTTGCAGATATCTCTTTCTGGGATCAGCTGCACGTCAGGAAGTGCTCCCACCGCTGACTCGGATCTGGCCCCGTTGGCGATGCCTCTATTACTTTTCTTCGTTCTGTCTATTTGTGCTCAAGAGCTCACTTTGCCGACACATGCCCATTTCCTCCGCAATATGGTCTGCACTTTGTCATTTGACTTGGATTGGTGTGTCCATTTCTTTGGCTTCAATTGTCTGCGCAAAGGCTGACCGTATCTTTGTAAGTTACAGTCATTCAATTACGTCTTGATGATAATGCCTGATTTGTGGGTTTACAACTGTCAATGCAGAGCGCCGACCTAATTTATCTACCGACGTACAGCCTGCAAATTTTCTCATCAATATCAGCATCATCATGCCCTCCAGCGCCTAAAACACCGAACGTTCTGACTTCGAAAGCCAGCCTGATATTCGGATTGTTTGATCTGGTCTGAATCAGTGGCGTAGAAATCAGGAGATTATCAGCACAAGCAGTACGTGGATGGTACCCCCTTTTAAGTTTTCTGGCCAGCGTGCTCACCTTTTGTTCAGCAGCACGCTCTTCTCCGCATCGACATGGGGTCTTTGTTGTCTATCAGACAATGTCTTTGAATGAATGCGAGTGACTCTGATCTCTCTTGAGTTCATCATTTATGCCAGGCGAACAATAAACCGAAAGATGGATCTATCAGGCTTTCTTTCAGTGTGCGCTATTTTTTTTGTCGAGCCCGTCGTCATTAATCATTAATGTAAGCGCCATCGTGTTGTAAAATATTTTCGTGCATATCCTGATTATGCCTTTGTTAGCCTTTCAAGTCTTTCTCGCGCCATGAATTGAAAGGACTCGAGCGGGCCAATGACTTCGCCTCTGACACCGTTCTATCCTTTATTACGGTAGCGACGCTCGACGTTGAGTAACGGCTGCTAGAACAAGTTTCAAGACGCGTACGAAGCATTCCTTTTTTTCACCTGTATCTATGCTGGAAGGTACCAGCGCTAAGATATTCGCCACCGAACAGACTCAGCACTATTCTTCAAATCTAAAAACCAATGCAAGCTTCTACATACTAGTACTAGCAAGGGGACAAGTCTTCCCATACTGCTTTAAATAACTCAATGAACGCTGATGAACCTCGGAATATTCTATCCTTGGTTTAATCTCCTACACAGTTCTCCTTACCCACGTCATCGTTATTAAACGGGTACAGCTTCAGCGCTTCGAAAACCATAAATACATTCCTACCACTCATCCTACATGAGTATTGTGAACATGGTATTCAAACAGTTGGCAAGAGGCAAGAAGATGATGTATGGTAAGTGGGCATACTAAGAGTGTGGAAATGTTCGTAGCAGAGAGAGGAGGGAGAGAGAGAGAGAGAGAGACGCAGAGAGGGGACAGAGGAGGAACTATGTCTAAAGAGATACTACACACCCAGGAGCTTTAATTTATACAATGACGGGGATGACTGCTGAGATTTCCACTTTTTCCACCAGTGATTGAGATAGCGCGAGACAAAACGTGTGAAAGGCATGTTCACGATGATGCCGCAGGAGGCGGCGGCGGGCCTGGCTCCTGGGTCGGTTGCTGATCAGTGCTCAAATTTTGCCTGGCGAAAGCGTCGATCATGGCCTCCTGGTCCTTGCGGCGACGATGTCTCTTCCGCCTGTCGTCCTTGATGAGCTTCTCGACCTTTCGGCGAGCCTTGGAGTGCACACGAGGATCTGTCACGGCTTGTTTGCATTTGTAGCATGCGAGTTCGATGCTGGCCAGCAAGCGGAGGGTCTCTGAATTATTGAGCGCCTACGAGAGGAGCCAAGGAATGAGTGTGAGGTCTGAAGAGATGAGCAGTGTTCACAGTGCGACGTACATTTAGAGACCAAGAGATGACGCGATTTCCATCGACGCAACCAATGACAACGAAATTGCCCCTCTTCTCCGCTTGTAGATCGCTTGCCTGTCAATTTCAGTGAGCAACTTGAGCCCTTCCAGAGATTGGCTGCTGAGAAACGTACTTCACTGAAGGTAGCTATTGGCTTGCCTCCGCTGAGCGGTCGGACGACTGCGAAAGGAGTCAACCGCCTGTTAGGCCGCCCTCGGGAATCGGCACACGAGATGGGGGGACGTACCAACACGAGACGAGTGCCCCGAGATCTCCTGGGTGACGACACCCCTTCCCTGGTAGGCCCACGTATCCTTCCCAGGAGTCCGTACGTGCACCTTGACCTGGATCTCTCGGAAGTTGTCCTTGAGGACGGGTGGGGGAGGAGGGGGCGCGAGCTGGTAAGCTAGAGCCGCTTAAGCTAATCTACCCGAGAGAGGAAGAAACATCGCACTTACGGGGAGCGGCGGGCGGGGTCTGGTTGGGAGAATTGCCTTGGGCAGCAGCAGCACCTTCTGGCGCCATATCTACGTCCATTGTTTCTTCTTTCATCTGGGGTTGCATGGCAAAGCGACGTCAGTGTCCCCAGTCAAGTATTGTGCGCAAGGATCGGAAGCGGCGGGGATGCTCACCTTTGCAATTACCAAGATGGACAAAGAGGACGAAGTGTTCGGAAAGGCGCACAAAATACGAGGGGTGCTGCAGAGCTGGAGAAGGAGGAGTTTCAAGTCACGGTTCACATCGCGAAGCCAATTAGCCATCACGTGTCCCAGAACCCTATTTTCAGTCGGCCCCTTTCATCAAGCGCCCAAAGCCTTTCAGCCTTGCTTTCATGATGAACGCAGCACAAAAATGATATAAAGATAGTATATACAGAGCATGGCTATGAAGTTCTTTCAAGAAAAATTTTTCGCCCATTGTCTTTGAGTTCCCCGAGTCTTCATCTTGGAAGTTGTCAAAGGGGGGGCAAAAGTAGCAGGTGAAAGATCAATTTTGAGGCCAGCTTTATTCTTTGTAAAGTGGCTCCTCCTTGAGGTATAAATTAAGCAGAAATACACAGAGTACTACTGTATTCACCCACCAATACCTTAACGCCATGTCTGAATATACTGTAGAGTATATACTGCTAGCCAACTTACACACGACGACGAGTTCGACGAACAGAAGATCGAGATATCCAGGGATGATGCAGAAGTAGAAGCTTTGGAAGGCGAGGTGACTCAATCAATTTTTCGAAGATAGCCCATTGCTGATTTTTGGATAGTGCGATGACGATGATAGCAGCTATGCGCAATTCTCCTCCCAGTTCTACGGTTTCAGTTCGTCGCAGGCCAGTAACGGAGTAACCGAAGACGAAGACGACGGGAAAATAGTCGAGGTTCCTAAACGAGGGCGCATTGATGATGACGCAGATTATACTCCATCCGAAGATGGCGACTCTTCAAATACGTCCGAGTCTGAGATACCGAGACCAGCTAAGCAGACGACGCAAAGACTACAGTAGACAACGACGACCTTGAAGGATCCCAAAAGAGCCAGGCTTATCACTCAGATGACAATGCACCTCGAACACCGACAAACCGAACTTCTTTCAATGATAACCGCGGAACGCCCCGCGTTGGAGGAGCGTCCGAGATGCAGGAGGATAGTGACTCTAGAGCACCTCTCTTCCTGCCGAGCAGCAGTCAGGATGGGTCGCTCGTATTCTAGGACGCTACTAGGACTCCTTGAGAGGCGCGTAAATTAGAATCCTCGAAGCTTTCTTTCATACCATATGATCGCCATTTTAATATCTTCAATAATCTCGAGGTTCTTAACATTTCCTCAACTATATTTTCATAGCGTGAATAGTACAATTTAACGATTAAATCGAAAGCATGATAATAAACGTACAACATCCCGTGTAAAAAAAAAAAATGAACAACAAAGGGGCCCTGCGTTATCTTGACTCGGGTGCTGAATACACGCCACTGACTAGACAGAGGTTGCGCGAAGTGAACTGGACATTATTAATTGGCGTCCTTTTTGTTGGGAATGTTGCCATTAGGTCAGAGCTAGATATGCGGGGCCAGTCAAGAAGTGCACCACGCCTCAAAGAAAAGTACTAACGTTTCTGTACTTTCGTCCTCGCCATAATTCCGATTCCCATTGACGGTGCCATTCTTTAGCGACTTCGCGCGAGGACCACCAGCGCCTTTCACATCCCACGTACGCACAGTCCAATCAGCACCCCCACTCACAAGCAATGACGATTCAGCACTAAACGCCAGCGAATAAATTGACGACGTATGCCCCGTCATCTTCTTTATCCGCTTGCCCGAGCCAATATCCCACAGGTTGATGGCAAGATCCTCACCTATGGAACGGTGGGATCAGTATCGAAAAACGAAAACAGAAGATAACGACATACCCGCGGTAGCCAGATACCGACCATCTGGGCTGAGTGCAAGCGACGACACCGCGCCCTGATGACCAATGAACACGCGCAGGCAAGATCCCCGCTGCACGTCCCACAGCCTCGCTGTCCAATCACTCGACCCCGTCGCCAGATAGAGCGAATTAGGATGAAACTGCAGACACTGGATGGATGAAAACCCCGGTGATCAGTACTAACGAGGAGATCAAGGCTTTAAGAATAGACGACTTACATCAACATCGCTAAGGTGTCCGGCGTATACCCGAAGACACGATGTCCGTTCCGTTGACCATAACCGGGCAGTCCTGTCTCTGCTCGCAGTCGCAAAGTAGACCCCCAATGGGCTCCACTTCACGTCCCAAATGGGATTTTCATGCCCGCGGAAGGCGACGATGTTTGTTAAGGTATCTAGAGACCATAGTCGCGTAGTGGCGTCCGCAGAGGCAGAGAGAAGGTATTTCGGTGGGGCGGCTGAACCGTTTAGTGGATCGAAGGCGACTGAATATACTGGGCCGCTATGGCCGATCAGCTTTCTTGTCGTGCTGCCTTTCTTTTCGCGAATTTTATTCAGAGATGACGCTGTAGTTATATTAGTGTATCGCTTTGCCAAGTGGCGATTTGTAACTAACCATCTTTGATTGCACTAGAGGAGAAGTCACTCCGTAGCCCTCTTAATTTCTCGCCGTTGAGACTCCATATCCGGACATAGCTTTCTGCAAAACCAGCAGCCATCAAGGAGGTATCTTGGGAGAAAGTAGAGCAAGGAGCCCTGGATGGTCGAAAAAATCAAAATTAGCACGAGAATGTAAATTCAACAAGTAGATTACTTACCCTTCGGCTACATCGTGCAACGTATATGCACATATACTAGGAAGCGCCCGTGCTCGCAGCGCACTTGCCTGCGGAGAATTAGGATCCACATTAGCGAGAACAGACGGCTCGAGTCGTATGCGCTTTCGCGCGTCCCGCACTAGCGCCACTTCGCGTTCAACGTCAGCCATTTTGAAGGTAGGAGGGTGTGGCAGCAGATCTGCCTCAGTAGGTGCTGTAAGCCCTGGTGGGATTTGTGGGCGGGGCATGGGCATGTCGTACGAGGCAGTCATGTCGCGATCCATCATAGCCTGTTCTCTTAGAACACGTTCGGCTTCAGCTCGCAGGTCCTCTGGTATGGGCGCTGGACCGAGCTTGAGGACACCTTTGCTGGCGTTGAACGTTTGTGGGTTGGTCAAGCTGGTCTTGTTCCCATTTGTTTGTGGAATAAGCGATGAAAGAAGGCCCGTGGACTCTTCCCATGCATGAGGGGACACGGAAGTTGGGTTTGACGAAGTTACTATGGCTCAATGAGAAGTGGAGCGGTGAGGTTGAAGCACGAACACAAACCATCGAACCGCAGATGGTTGTTCACCACACGCATAACGGCTGCTCGTCCTCGTTTACCCTTCTCTCCAGAAAAACCCTCGCCTGCACCCATAGCTTCGCCTCCGAAGCCTTCTGTGAGCCAACCTAGAAGGAGACTGAAACCTGATCTGCTCATGCGGATGGTATATTTTTCGTTGCGAAATCTCTGAGCATGCTCATCATTTTGGACGTGTGCGGGAAGCAGGAGGGTCGATAGGTGATGTAGGGTGGCTTTGTGAGATGGAGCGAGTGACTCTGAGAAGGTTGTAAAGAAGCGATTTGCTGCAAGTTTCAGAGGTTAGAGAAACGCGTAAATGCGACATATACTTGAACATACCAGCGTCTCTGTAACCGTGTTGGATCAGATCGAAATAGAAATGGCAGAATATTGGGAAGAGTATCGGTCGAAATTCAGGCTGGATCACACTGTCTGAGTGGCAAATCTGAAGTATTCGATATAACACATACTCTATACATGTCCAGTGAACCATCAACCCATGCCTCCAACTCTTGAAATCCCTCTAGTCTGTCCGAAGGATCAGGCGTCAAAATCTCATCCGCCCCGACCGCGCCAATACTCGCAATCAGAGCTTGTATATTCGGGGGATTTCCCAGAGTTGATAGGTCCGGCTGCAGTACAGTTGAATCCTTGGGCGCACTCTCGCCAGGTTTTGCTGATTTCTGCGTGAAGACATTCAGGACTTTGAGAAATTCTTCTGTGGCGACGGTGTCTGCTGGTTTTCCGTTCTCACTGGGGGTGGTGGCCTCGAGTTCATCGAGAAGGACCTTTGCCGCCGAGGAATGGCCACGCGCGCGCAGGTATTCTATGATGACACGGTCTGTCGGTGGCAGATTGTTAGCGGCTTGCGTGTCTGCGTGGCCTGGAGAGCTGGCCATCGGCGCAGGGGACTGCGAGGAGCCTGAAGGAGTGCCCGCAGACATGGTGGTGATAGTGACGAGCGTCAAGTTAAAGTGGGATCTAACAATGACATTGACTGGTCACTAATCACGTGACGACGTGTTCAATCGTCGCGTCTGCTTAATTTGAATTTGAATTTCTTTCATCACATTCACCTTCCTCAAGACTACGATGGCCTCCAAGCAAGCAAAGCGCCAATCTATTACCCTCAAGGGGTCGACTGCACTGGTAACGGAATTTTTCAAATATGCTGTGAATACGTGCGTACACTTGCTACTTTCGAACAACTCCCTCCTGACGTGCACGGCGCCACCACTCTAGGATCTTATTTCAACGCGAAGTTTACCCCTCAGATGATTTCCATATGGTCAAGAAGTATGGCCAGACCGTCCTCGTAACTCAGGACCTCGCGTTGGAAAATTACCTCGAAAGGTATGCTCTCGCCGATTCGCAAGACCTTGGTGCTAATTGGCTCTGTTCTATGTTCAACCCAGAATTCTCAACCAAGTTCAAAGTAAGATCGCAGCATTACGACGGATTATACTCTTCCTGACGGGTGTCCGATAATGAAGAATGGCTTCTCACCGGTTCTGTCACGCAACTCGTCCTCGCGATCATTTCGAAAGATACTCGCACACCCTTAGAACGATGGGTGTTTGATATCATGTTAGTTGAACCCCCGGCGGAGGGTCCAGAGGGAAGGTAAGCCTACCCATCATTACCGAAAACTGAATTGTTAAGAAACAACACGTTGTGACTTGTGTGCAGCAAACAACCGAAGCCGGAGGCAGAGATTCAATCAGAAATCCGGGCGATACTGAAGCAAATCATCTCGATGGTGACATACCTGCCCGTCATCCAGGAGCCAACGGTATTCAATATCCTGGCGTATACTTCGGAGTCTGCAGACGTGCCTGCTGGAGAATGGGTGGACACAGACCCACTGGCGATTGAGGCAAGCAAGAGCCAGCAGGTTAAGATGCGAAGCTTCAGCACAGATGTGCACCGAATCGAGGCCATGGTTGCATACCGCTATGAGGAGTAGTCGATATATCAGAGATGTAAATGATACCTGACCTGACTGCAAAGATAGAACTGTCGCGACCGACTTGACCGATGGGATCACCTAGGACCAAGATCGCCATGGAAGCGAAAGCGTGTCCCAGACCGTTGGGCCACCATGATAATAGGGCCGTAAACAATCGAACACAACCTGACTTCGTTCTTCTCCATCCCCCATTCCGGTTCACTCTCTTTCACTCTCTTTCCTTTTCTTTCTTCGATTTTCTTCGTCTGGCCGGTACCGGACCTGCTTGTAGCCACATTCTCTTGCCTCAAGAATTCATTGTAAATGGGTGAAAGCTGGATCCAACGCGAGTTTCTCACACCCCGGAGACTCGTTTTTAATGTTTTATTTTACGGTGCCCACATCGCGTTGTTCGCCTATGGCTGGCACAGTCAAGTATGTCTTCTCTTTGGCGTCTTCGCAGCGCGGGGATTTTTTTGTGTCTTCCGTGTTCTGACTGACCGACTTCATTAAAGGCCACCAACCCCAAACTAGCTGGTCTTAACAGTCTCAAATACTCCGTCTGGATTTCTCGTGGTGCTGGTCTCGTCCTCGCCCTCGATGGCGGTCTTATTCTCATCCCCATGCTGCGCAATGTCATCCGTGTCGTCCGCCCCAGGCTCACCTGGTTGTTCCCTGCCGATGAAAATATCTGGTTCCACAGACAAGTCGCATACTCAATGGCTTTCTGGGCCATGGTCCACACGACGGCTCACTATGTCAACTTCATCAACGTTGAACGCACCCGTAAGTTATTTTTCTGAACGCCTGGGCTCATACAAAAGGAAGTTAACTCTCACTCCTGACAATAGAAATCCGCAAAGAGACAGCCCTCGACATTCATTACAAACAGGCCGGTGGTATCACTGGACACTTCATGCTGCTCATCATGCTCTTAATGTACACGACCGCCCAGAACAAGATGAGGAAGCAGTGCTTCGAAGCCTTTTGGTATACCCATCACCTCGCTTTCTTCTTCATGCTCGGTCTCTATACCCACGCAACTGGATGCTTCGTGCGCGATCAAGCCGATCCCGACTATATCCCGACCTTCCCCTTCTACTCCACTAAGCACTGTCTCGGCTACCTCAGCTGGAGGTACACTATCTGGCCAGGTATCCTCTACTTCGGCGAGCGCGTATGGCGTGAGATTCGGGCGCGCAGGGCAACCCGCCTGTCCAAGGTCCTTGTTCACCCAAGTGGTAAGTTTCCACCATATCAAACTCGAACAAATTTTGCATATTCATATTTTTCACAGGTGCTATGGAACTCCGTATCGTCAAGCCGAGCTTCAAGTACACCGCTGGTCAATGGCTCTTCATCCAAATTCCCGAACTTTCCAGGTTCCAATGGCATCCTGTGTGTAGCAATCATTCTCGTTGTCTGCTGCGTAACAAGGCGGCTAATCAAAAATTCCTATTTACAGTTCACCATCACCTCCGCGCCCGAGGATCCTTATGTCTCCGTTCACATCCGTCAAGTTGGAGACTTTACTCATGCCCTCGGTAGCCGTCTCGGTGTTGGCCCGGCTGTCGTGGCTGCTATGACCTCGGCTGCGATGAAAGGCGCAGAGAAGGACGACAAGACTGGGACACGTGGAGATTTCGTCGAACTGGACCCCGCTACTTCCTCAATCACCCTTCCCCAAGTGCGCATTGACGGTCCCTACGGTGCGCCAGCGGAGGATGTCTTCAATAGTGAAGTCGCTGTTCTCGTCGGAGCGGGTATCGGTGCGTGCACACTCTGACACGATACCATGTGTAGCACTGATTGTGTTCTATATTTGTCACTACAGGTGTTACTCCTTTCGCCTCCATCCTGAAGCACATCTGGTACAGGCAAAAGAAAGGCAAGCTGGGCTCTCTCCGCCGGGTCGAGTTCTTCTGGGTTTGTCGTGATGCGCCCTCCTTTGGATGGTTCCAGAGCCTGCTTCAAGAAGTCGAGGCTGCTCAAGCTGATCGTACGTCACACCCACACTTAATCAACCTTTCATTGTTGTTGTCAGGTATCCTAACGACATTGTTTATTTTCTAGCCAACTTCCTCCGCATCAATATTTACCTGACCCAAAAGATTGGAGAGGACATGTTGTGGAACATCGCTGTCAATGAATGCAGGTGCGACTACGATCCCTTGACCCTCCTCCGCTCGCGGACGCTGTTCGGTCGCCCGGATTGGAAGACCATCTACTCCACGATGAGGCAGGCGATCGAGTCTGGACAATACCTCCCCGGAAGCACCTCGCAGCTCAAGACCAAAGTCGCTGTATGTTGCCGTAATTGCTGTCCTGTTACTGGTTGCTGATAAAATTATTTCAGACATACTTCTGCGGTCCAGGTGTCATCGCTAAGGCTCTCAAGGAGGCATGCGTTGAAAACAGCAACTCGAGTGTGGAATTCTCCTTCGCCAAGGTTCGTCATACTCATCACTTCATTTTTGCACCGCATCTCACTCCGTTCGTATTTCTTTCCAGGAACATTTCTAGATCCATTGCTATTTCTGGGGCGCCTATTGTTGTGTACGTGTACATATATCACACCCTTTTTACTTTTGCATTCTTGCGTTTTCTTGTTGTGACATTAGAAAGGTCTATGAGAGTTGTTTGAGACAACAAATTATCTTTATTCGGAGCGCTGTAGGAATAAGAAACGATGAGTCATATAATCAATAATCAACGAGCATATTTTCCCGACTCATACATACATACAAGCCATGAGTAATGCAGTCAACATCGCTTGATTGAAGGTGATGTTAGAGCTCGTCAGTTTGCGTTTGAGCAAAGATCGTGTCTGTCGTTCTAGAATTAACCACATCTCCATCATGATTAATCACTACCCTTCCACCGACTAGGAGTCAAACGGTTCGAGACTAACGCATCGGACAACCAGAGATAGACAGACCCCTAAAGTTGTCCCTACACTCTAAATATATACTCGACCTGCGCAGAAATCATGGATCCATTTGACCAAGAATGTATGTATAGATGTAGACAAACGGGAATACTATAGAACGTCCTTTGTGTTCAAACAAGCTATTTTGAAAAGTGCATTCAAATCGAGCAAGGTCCTTGTCCTAGAAAAATTTTGAGGCTTTGATCTCCTCGATGTGGCTGTCCCACAACATTGTTTGTCGTCTACGGTCTGACAGACCAGGATCTCTGTGGATTTGCTCCTCAGCGATGGCCTTGATACTCTTGAAGGCAACACGTCTCGTCGGGGAAACCGGAGCGATCTCATGAATAGACACAGATACGGCGTCCACCTCGGTGGACACAACAGGCTCGTCGAGATCATGGTCGGGGAAATAAACTTTCATGTGCTCGAGAACATCCCGACTCTGAGGGCGTGCATTAGCAGCTACTGGACTTCGCTTCTGGGGAGTCGGCGGTTCCGTCGGCTGAGCACGATGGGGGGGAGTAAATGGAGTTGGTGGTAACGACGGGCGCTTGCGGGGTAGTTGTGGGTTTTCCGAAGTCGCGCCTTTGGATGGGACACTGCGGCTACGGATAACAACGTTCGGAGGCGGCCTTTGCCATACTGAGTTGGTAGTGCTAGTGGTAGTGCTAGTGGTACATGCACCGTCGCTATGACTGGTTGAGTTACTACCGCTAGATTGCTGTGAGGACATGATATCTTTGAGATTAGCTGGGCCCATGCGGTTGATCTTGGTTGGAAGATATAGATACGAAGCAGGCTGCGGCTCAGGTGTACTTGCTTGTTGGCGACGCAGAGGCCGGGCGGGAGGGCAGCCTTCAGCATACTTTGTTTGCGCGTCAAGTTGATTTGAGTATGGCGTAGGTGCAGTGGTCTCAGGTAACGGAGGAGGCTGATACACAAAAGGTTGCTTTGGAGGTTGGGGCAAATCCCTCTTTTTTGGGATTGTCAGATCGGGAATCGTATCAGGGTTGTGCATCCCCAGTTTTCGCTGCGGCCCTGAATTTCCCGACGATATTGAGGCGTTTGAAGTACTTCGATATCTTGTCGTGGAAGGCCAGCTATCCATATCTTGCGGGTATGGTAGCTTACGAGGAGGCGGAGGGGCAATTATCACCAACGGGGGAGAGATTGGTCTGGGAGGGTTTGGTAAAGGCGTGCTCACTGTAGGAATAGTGCCGGAGTCCGTTGAAGGTAACTCTTCAGCCTCGGCATTTTCAGTCTCGATATTGTGAGCGGAGTTCACGGAGCCCATATTGGACATGCCAGGGAATGTCCAACCCTCCTGTAAGATTAAATAAGGGTGCGCCTTGAGTATGTCCGCGCATGGGCGCTTAGTGGGGTCTCTGCAAAGTGATGAATATCTGAAAGCCATATACAAGGAGTAGAAGCATACAATTGAAAGCACTCTCCTCTAAAATGGTCAGCGAGACTTGATAAGAGTAGGCCTTTTGGTAAAGGAGGGGAACGCTTTTGAGATAACTACAGAAACTAAGGTCAATGCCAGATAGTGTGTGATAGTGAATGATATCAAACCATAAGCATCACTTTCACGAAATTCTCCTCCTGCCAAGGCCGCTTTGCTGTCCACATTTCGAGCACAATACAGCCGACGCTCCATATGTCGACTTTCGAATCGTACCCAGCATTCCCATTCGAGAGCACCTCTGGAGCCATCCAGTTATAGGTTCCTTGGAATGTGTGTGTCCGAGGCTTTTCTAGTTTCTTTGATATCCCGAAGTCAGAAATTTTGCATATGCCGTTCGGGTCGATGAGAATGTTTTCGGACTTCAAGTCCTGTATGCTAATTAAGTGCGATATTCACTCACTTGTAAAGGGGAAATGAATACCCTGTGGATTATTTCCTTGGAGTGAAGATACGAGAGACCTTCAAGCATTTGGCCAGTGAAGCTCTTGGTGACTTCCTCCTTGAACGGTCCATATTCTCGTAGACAGCCAGCAATGGTTCCACCAGAAACATATTCCAGAAAACTAGCGCACATTTTCAGATTTTCAGCTCAGGAAAGAATCGACAACACTCACATATTAACAGTCTCGGGATTCTCTTCAAATCCCAGATACTGGACAATATTAGGGTGAGAGAGGTCCCTGAGCGTCTTGCGTTCCTCTCTAAGTCTTTGCACAATGCCCTTCAGCTCTGCTTTTCGTCGATCATCCGCTGTTGTGGGAATTTCCACTTGCTTGACTGCCAGGATCTCCCCCGTAGTTGCGTTGAAACCAAGATATACCCTTCCATGGCTACCTCGACCAATCAGCTCGCCTTTTATCCACCGAAAGGTATCTGCAAAGAGGGAATTGCATTAGCCGTGCAACTTTTCTTATGACGTCGAACAACATACTCTTGGAGCGAGTTGATTCTGGCGGCTTGTCTGTTGATTCTTGGAGTCTAGTCACCGAATAATCGGGATTTGTGTGACGGACCACGGAGGAAACAAAACCTGGATCCCTTCGAGAGATTGATTTATAGGGGGTTGAAGGCGTCACGAATGTACTTGAGGAGAAGACATCTTCGACACTTTTAGAACCTATGGTCTGAGCTAAACGTCCATTATCACGCTGTCTCGACGAGCCGTAGTCCTGCAGAGGCATGCTCGCTACCAGTAGCAGCAGTGGATAAGAAGATCAGGGATACGAAGATGTCGAAAGCCACGGTCGTTCTTGGAAGGCGTCAAGCTGAAAAGCGGAGTATATGGTAGGTAGACGAAGGCTGTATACACCTGATCTTGCCGATTGTAGCACAAATGATGCATATGGCAATGCCATGCCGGCAATCCTGAGCCTACTATGCACACTGTTTAAGCAGCAACTTGCTTCAGTTTAGAACTGTTGTGTCTGATAGAAGGCCGCAAACGTGTCCGTCTACCGTCTACCGTCTACCGTCTACCGTGACGGTCTCAAAATGAGCCCGAGGGATAATGCCGATTGACCGCTATTAAGCCTTTTTTCAGGCCGTTCCTGGAAGCCTTATATTCTGTGGGTAAATATGCTCTGCTGCAAGACATGGAAGTGTGGCAGTTCGTTCTTTGTGGGCTTGAAGAAGCATGCTCAAGAATAGTGCTGTCCAATCTGACCCAAAGGTGTGCATCGACTCCTCAACTTCAAGTGAATTAGAACCTACGATTCGAACGCTGTAAAACAGTCTGCCAATGAATATGTGTGTGTTAATATGGGTGGCACTAAATGAGAACATACCTGACCAATGGTCATCCATTCCGAGTCGGCACTTGATTGAAGCTTCGCCAAGTTCGCAGCGAAGGTGGATGTTGACTTCACACCGTCGTCGAGCAATTAGCTCACGACAGTCGTGGATTAAATCGGAGTGTTGATCGACTCACAGGGCGTCTGTCATCTTTCTCAGGCATGTTCAAGCTAGATCGTTCATAACTTGTTCGTAAGAATATGCAGTATATTTCTCAGGTAGATTTCTGGCACATGGAGTCAACATGGAGTAGAGGAAAAATATTTTACAGGGCAGCTCGCCACTCAGAGTCCCAGAATTATAAAAAAATATACAATATGGTATCTCCGTATTGATATGACATGAATGCGATCGATAGCGATCATAATATGGGTAACGCTAGGCCATCTTGAAGACCCAGAGGAAGAATAGTTGAAGGCATAGATACAAAGAATTCACGATGATTAATCCAGATAAAAGATGCGCATTATGTCGCCATGAGGGGTAGGGAGGTGATCAATCGATACTTATAGGATTGTTGGCGCTGCCAGGCAGGTTGAGCAGGGAAGTCTGCGACAGAAGTGCGGCCAAGTCATCTTGGTCTATCCTGGTATTATTTGTGGAAGCGTGAGTCAATGGAGGCTTAGTTCGAGCAGCCTTGGAGTTCTGCGGAGAGGTCAAGATAGATCTCAGGATGCTTATATGGCTCTTAGTTCCTTCGACTTGTTGAAGGCCAGAATGGTTTGGTATCCACGCATGCCTCGCGAGAGGCTAGAAGAAGAGAGATCGCTGTAAATTTGGGCATCTCTATTATCGTCGAATCCGCGCTTACCTTGGTATTTCCGATCGAACTTCCGGGCTGCAAGGAGTCAATCTTCGCTTCATTATATAAGAGGATGGCGATGAACTTACCTTCGTGACGGGTAAAGGTCGGACTTGAACGGTAGGATCATCGTTATCGCTGTCCGCGGTCAAGTCTACTACCACTTGAGCTTGTGTGGTAGCTTTCGCAGGTTGTTTGCTAAAATTACTTGCAATCATTGGGATGCTCGGCGCAGGCACCTGTAATGGACGGGCATGATTTGGTGGAAGTTGACGTTGCAATGACCTCTGTATATTATGCTTCACATTAACGAGCTCTATTCGCGCCGGATACTGGTCAGCTTCTACCAATCTGCAATATAATCCTTCTTACTGTTGTGTTGTGTTGGCTTTCGATGGGCCTTAGAGGCCTTAATGAAGTGTGCTGTGCTAGAAATTTGGTGTTGCTTCTGCTGAAGTTGTACGCGAGTTTTCCTGGCCTGCACTTCATTTGGCCTAGATAGAAATTTCGGTCACAGTAAAGGCCGACGAACATAGAACGTACCGAGAATCGTGATAACTTTGACCAATACATGTTACCAAGGGCAAAAAATTTTGGCGTACGTATTGGTTAAAAGCCTCTGGGCCTTGTTCCTTATGATAGGCAGCGAGTATCGTCTCAAAGGCGTCGCCAGTGGGTTTCACTGGTTGGGTCAGATTATGAAAACCAAGCTTAAGCATGATATGGGCAAAAGTAGAATTGGCTGTCAAAACAGAACGAGCTTTCTATATCGTCGAGATCAGTGTTGGATCGAAAGAAGAGAAGATCTAGTGGGCTGACAGTGTAAAATCCAGGACCTTCTTTGGGCCAACAGCGAAAGAGCTCTTCAGAAATCGAAGCACCAATGAGAGCATCTCCAAGAAACTCCAAGCGTTCCCTCCTCTGACTATCGTTGAGGATGATATCCCATGAAGCAGGGCTCAAGCTCGGGAGCTCGAAAATGAACTGTGGATTTCGGATCACATCAACGACACGTTTCTGCATAATATCGCTTTTGCAGTCAGAGAAAGGAAACATAGGCGTTCGTGGCATGGCTGTAAGAAAGATCTGGCGTGCATGAACTCAAGACAATAATCGATGAAGAAGTTTGAGAGGAAAGAGTGGATGGCAGCCACCAGTGGCGGTCTCCGTAAACGAGTGGCCCCGTTTGCTCCGCCACTTGCCGAGTGGACCGATTGATCATTCATCTCAACTTTCATCGGTCTGGATTCTGCAGGACAAGTCAATTATCTTTTGACCTGTTTGAGCTCGTTGATTGTTTCGTTGAGTATCAATACTAATAGGTCCATCAACACATCCAACTACAAGGACATTTTTTTAAATTAACCCTGTCGAGACAAGCGCGTCTGTCAATGGGTCAAATTGGTGTAGGTAGAATTCATTGAGGGTCCAGCATGAATGCGTAAATTTTTACGCGAGGATTGAGATGGTGTTCTCTGATTTTAGAGGAGTTCATATACTTACGAATTTGCAAGTCTTTCAAAGCCAACGTTGACCGCCTTAGTGAGCGGGAACTGCCGAAATAGCAAGGTTACAACACGTGTTGAGAGTTTTGACGCGATCGAAGTTGAAGTTGAGATTCAAGGATTCCCTGGTCCTTGAATCCCCTCTGTATGCTAGGCGCGCACGCTCTCTCGGAAACCACCATTTTCTAGATATACGGTCAGGCTAATCGACAGCCCTCATGGCCACTTCTTTCGCCCAATCTCAGGCCTTTGGTGCCTCTTCGTCGAACCAAAACAATGCCAATGCCACCCGACAAGCGCCTGCGACCAAACCTGCGCCTGTGGACTTACCTGCATTGCAGAATGCAAGCCGAGTCTTGCTCGAACAAATCGCGAAGGACGCGCAAATAATACCTGATCTGGGCGATACTCTAACAGCATGTAAGTATTCGTTAATTCACTGCTGAACCTGTTGCCTTACTGCCATCAGCAGCTCCAAGCCAGGTTTCGGCGTCGTATAGCGTGTTTCCCGATGATATTCGAGTGCCTTTTCAAAAGAGGAAGTTTGTCGGCATCCCAGAGGGTCTTTTCCAATACTACGACAGTGAGTATCGCAGGTGAAATCAGTATGTTGTTCTAATATTATTTAGGTGCAAATGTTACCTCGCATATGGGATTGATGGCTGAAATTGAACGCGTATGGATCTCAATTGATCATAAGCTATTTCTCTGGGACTATGTGGACGGGTAAGTTCGCTTGCTATCACTTTCCAAGGCTTTTGGTCCAATTTTTCTAGGCAAGAAATCGCTTCATTCGTGGATCAACCCGACGTCATCACCAATGTTGCACTTGTCAAGCCAAAAAGTGGACTATTTATCGACGACATTACCTCTCTGCTTGTTATCTGCACACCTGTCTCGGTAGTGCTCATTGGTGTCGCCATTGCCAATCAAACAGGGTTGGATGGACGCCCTCGAAAAGAGCTCAAGCTCTATGCAACAGATCTTACCGTTTCAACCGATATTGAGATGACGTCCGTCGTTGGAACGGCAGATGGTAGGATTTTTATGTGCGGGCAGCAGGATGGGAACCTCTACGAAATGCACTATCAGGCAAATGAATCGTGGTTCGGCAAACGAGTGCAGCTTGTTAACCATTCCGTTGGCGGGGTGCAAAGTCTTCTGCCTAAATTTGCATTGGGCGGCTCGGATGGTACGTGGTTTGGTTCAGTATCTCAAATTTTGTCCATTTACACGATGTTCAGAACGTATTATCGCTGCCGTGTCCGATACCAATCGAAACTATTTCTACACCCTCAGCTCGCGGAATACAATATCCATGTATGCCCCAAGCTATGATAAAACCATTTCACATGTCCAAACACTTTCCTCGATATTCAACATGGTCCAAGACAAGGCCCCTGCATCGCCTGCTATATTGCAGCAAAACTTCCAAATCATTGACATCCACGTAGTCGACCCTACCGAGGCGCGATTAAATATACAACTCATGGCTATTACTACCAACGGCATTCGACTATTTTTCGCTCCATCCACGAGTCATGGGTATTTAACAGGAATGAGTTCTGGATCAAGTAGCGCTCCCAGTCTTGCACTTGTCCATGTTCGACTACCCCCAGTAAATTTAATCCATCCCGACGAACAAGAGAAACGATACAGAGCATCAATGTCCACCTATGGAGTCCCTCAAAGCCAGAAGGAGCCGACTCCCCGACCATACGTTGTCTCTGCCCTCGATAATGTGTGTTATGCAGATGGGATGACAATCGCTGCCCAAATTGGAGACGTTGACAGTACCGACTATATTCTTTGCCTGGCTCCCGATCTTACCCGGATTGGCAATCTTGGACAACTTAATCTTCCTGAACGACCGCAACCGTCTCAATTCGACCTGATAACAGGGCGTTCCAACAGACCGCCGCTCACAGAATATGCTACCCTATTGTCTATTCCTGGTAGGACATGGGCTATGGCAGCTGTTAAGAAAACGTCAGTGGCCACGCCTCCGGGGACAGCGGCGCCTTCGAACATCAACGAACTGGCATCCCAGTTTGTTGAATATCCCAACCAGTTCCTGCTGTTAACAAATGTGGGATTGACCTTTTTGGTTAAACGCCGTGCTGTGGATTATCTGAGAGCTGTCCTGGAAGAACTGCAGGCAGAAGGAAATGTCCAGCCCATCATACAATTTCGTGATAGGTGTGCCCCACTTATTCCACCCTTTTTTGCCCTCGGAGATTGATTCTCTTTTCAGCTTTGGTCGAGATCAAACTTGTTCCATGCTCCTTGGACTTGCGAGCGGTAACACCTTCTTGGATCCTTCCGATGCCTCCTCATCGGGTACGATTAGCACAGTCAGCCCTGAGATTGCTGCTGTGGCCAAGCAAGCATTTTATGACTTTGGAGAGAGGCCGATTTGGACAGAGAGAATGATGTATGGAACTGGTACGTTCTTCCTTGTTTTGCTTGTCAGAGGCGGCACGTGTGCTAATAAATTCGCCAGCTGAGAATAAGGGTTCGGCTATCTTCAGCGGAAGGAGAGAAGGGTTTGCGTTGTACTTTGCAAGGCTTGTACGCCCAATCTGGAAGTTGCAAGTGACCTTGGTTCAGATGTATGCGGTTTCTCTCGAAAATCCATAAGGTCGAGGAACTAATTCGCGATTCAGGCCTAGTGGGACCCAAGCGCTAAATGCATCCGAAACGCTCTTACTCAATGTCCAAAAGAATCTTTTCGCCCTAAAAGAATTCCTTAGCCGAAATCCCCAATTATTCCATTCTTCTGCCAGCGAACCGACTACAAGTCGTACTTTATTGACTGAGCAAGAGGCTTGGAAGGTTAGTTATTTCACCGACTGTCATGAGGATACTGCAACTGACAGTACGTTATAGGCTGAACAAAGTTCTGTTTTTGAACTCCAGACTTTGCTGACGAGGACAATTGAAGCAGTGTCCTTCGTCCTTCTCCTCAGCGATTATCGACTGGGCGAGCTCATATCGAAGTAACTGTTCTTTCTTTCCGACGAGCCGTGTCAGACTAAATTCTCCTTCTCAGATGCGATATAGAGATACAAAAATTGATGGCTGCTCAAACATTCGAGGACTTAATCACAACGCAGCATGGAATGACAATATCGAGAGCTTTAGTCAATGTCGTTATTGACCAACAGATTGGCCAGCAGATCAGCGTGTGTCGAATACTTGAAGGGTCGTGACGCATTCTTATTCTCTTAATAGGTTGATACGATAAGCGAAATTCTGCAACACAGATGTGGATCTTTCTGCAGCACGGATGATGTTATGCTTTACAAGGTATGGCATGCTTTTTATGAACTGTCGAAAGGAGTTTGACCATTGACAGGCCAAAGAAAACATTCGTAAGGCCGCTGAGACGAGAAATCCGACAGAAAAGCAGAAAAGTCTTGCAGAAGCATTGCGGTACGCCGCAGAGACTCCATTTTCCGTGTTTGACGCTGACCTTGTGTCATAGATTATTTACCAAAGGCGCTCGAATTATTGAATTTGAGAAACTCCGGGAAATCGTGGGCGATTTCCAGCAGTTGGACTATGCCAAAGGCGCTGTCGAGCTCCCATTGACCTGCGCCCAGATTCAAGATCCAGATGGCGTTGGTTTAGAATGCTGGCATGCTGGCATGCTGGCCAGCGATCCCCGTTTCGAACTTGCTCAAACAAGGCTACACTGTTACGAGCTCGTGCTGGATTCCCTGGGCGTATTCGAGGAGAAGTGCAAGGACAAGTTGACGGCTGCGCCCAAACCAGGTGTCCCAGCTCTGGACGATCCTGAAGCTGTACGCAGTCATGCCTATGAACTGGCATTTGCAAGTGACGATGAGATGTTCCATTCCACTCTTTACGATTGGTTAATAAGCCGTGACCTTGCGGATGATTTGTTGGAGGTGAGGAGCCCAGCTTTTGTATTGATAATGCCTTTTGACATGTTTCTTTAGATGAGGCCACCATTCCTGGAAGCTTACCTTCGTCGAGAACCTGCGACTGTACAGAAGTTCCAACTTTTGTGGCAGTTCTACGTCAAGAACGGACAGCCCTTGCGGGCAGCTGAAGTTTTGGGTGCATTGGCTGAGTCAGCGCAGTCAGTATCTTTCTTGACGTCCTAAGCTTCCGGCTAATGACTCCAATATTACAGATTCGACCTGCACCTGGAAGCTCGTCTAGAATATTTGACTCTGGCCGTGGCCAACGCCAAATCCCATCCCATTTCGGCAGGAGGCCGCCATGAAACCGCAATCGCTTTCTTGACAGATCTGGAGGAGAAGCTTGATGTTGCGCAAGTCCAGTTGGAAATCTACAGCACGCTTCTGCCGCATGTTAACGATGATCCTATCATTGGAGAACGGATAAATTCTCTGTCAAAAAAGCTCTTTACCATGACGGAGGTAGGAAAATTTTGTCATTTACTGCGTCATTCTTTGCTAATTCAAACTCTAAAAACTAAAAATATAGCTTTATTCGAAATTCGCCGTTCCTTTTGACCTTCCTGCAATTAAATTGCTTTGCTTCCATGTGTCAGAACACCGCGATGAAAGTGCCGTACGGCCTATCTGGAACCAAATATTCGATGAGAGTTCGTGTTCGTCAATTCCAATGTTTTGTCGTCCGCTAATCTTCTCGACATCTTTTCCAGTTATGCAAGAGACGGAGGACCCCAAGGATAGGGCTGACCTTATCGTGGCACGCGTTGTGCCATTAGGCCAAAGGTTCTACCCTTCGGAGAGCGCTTTTCCTCTACGTTTGTCACCTTTTTACGTCTTCTGACGCCCAAATCTGACTGTCCGATGTGGATTTAGGATTTATCGCGACCCTTCTCGTTAGATTTGCGCTAGCGAACAAAGGCATCCTCCCTGCAGGATGGGCGTCCAGAATCTTGATTCAATGCGGAGTTCGCTACGCTGAAATTTGGGAACTCTTCAATGAGATGTACGAGTCACAGGTCAGTTTTCTTTCCTCCCTCTTTGTCATGAACGAGCCATGCTCAACCGGAAACGAAAAGGTGCCGCCTTTCAATGACCAAGCCAATGTGCAGACTATTTCTTCGGAAATTGCCATCCTCGTAACAGATTGGTTAGCCGAGGCCACTCGGCCCCAGGCGAACGTTCTACGCAACGAATTCCCAGCTGGCCGCATAGATGCTGCAATTGACCAATATCTGGCAGAACTTGATCCCGCCCGTGTTGAGGCGAAGACGTTGTACGAGAATGCTAAACGCCAGCTCAGAAAGTATTGGTAGGAAGGGGCATGTAGAGTTGATTGTTGTATATGTACCCTGCATCATCCGATAAATAATGTTTATTTCCCTGATAAAATACATCCATATAAATACACGACCCGACCAGAATACCCTTCAATTTACTTCCAATATCGATTCTTCGGCGCGAAGAAGCACTCTTTTCGTTAGACTTTCCGTGAATTGGTAAACCTTGTACAGTGCTCTAAAAAATCACGAATTAAATAATATGTCATTAAAGATGACGACAGAAATGCATTCTCACCTGAAAGCGCCAACCAGCAAAAGAGTAATCACAATGATAGCAGCGACGTCTCGGGAGTTGCTGTTTCTTCTATTTCGACCTCCTCGGTATCTTGCTATCCATTGAATTGGACCGAGGGCTTGGACGGAAACTAGCATTTGAACAAGAGAGCCAGCTCCTACAAGGGGTAGGCCTAGAATGAACCGCCGAATGAAACGCTTTATGATACCAGGTGGGGGTCTCGTAACGGGAACCTCGACTGTGCCTTTAGCCGTGGTATAACTGACGGTGCTGACGGTGTCTTCCAGAACATCGGAGAGCTCTCCATCTCGTATTACTCGAAACGCTGCTGTTATAAGATCCTGTGCGACTTCGAACGGGGATATGTAGAAAAAGTAGAATGGATGATATGCAGGCTCTTCGAAAGCAGCCATGAAGAAGGTTGTAATAACTGAAGCCACCATTACGATGGAGGTAAAGAGTAGAGCGGACAAGACGCCAATGACCACTAGATAAACAGCGAGATATTGGTTAGACATAAGTTCATCTGAGTGCTTGAGCGCTCACCTGGGTTGGTACCTAGACCGACAATGCTTGTTCTAGCAAACCGATATTGATAGTGACACTGAGGACACTGGAAGAACGCGCTTTTCGACGTGGATATATTCCTCCATTTCTGGAGACACTTGATATGAACATACTAGAAAATAGTTGATGCAATTGGTACCACCAGTCAAGCATACCATGGGAATTCGAGATGAACACTTACACTGATTGAACCTCTGCATAGGCATGGACGAATGAGACGCCCAAGTTGCCTCTCGACCTCTACACCATCGTAGCAAATTCTGCACTGTTTCTGGGGATCTTGTTGGTCCGACATGAGCAGAAAGTTAAAGATGTAAGCTGAACGTGCCACTGGGCGGGTCGCCGGCGTCTCCATGATGCCGAGGCCATGCCGCTGGGCCTCCATCATGATAGTGACGTGGGCATCTTGACCGCTGTCGCGCCCTTTCTCATCGAATCAAGCCCTTTGTCTCTCTATACTTCTCTCCTCGGATGAGCCAAGATGACCAGGGAACCAGTAAAACCCGGCTCAGATTTGCTGGCGTCGTGGCAGGCATGGGCAGTGGTGAGCAGCATCACATACCAAGCGGTCCAAGCGCACACTAACGTTCGATACAGGCTTAACCAAAGTTGATATATTCATGCATGTGTTTTATCAATCGATGTTGAGCTTACGGGGTTTCTAGGTTGCCGTTGGTCATGGGTGAGCAGCTATCTGCTATGCTGTTTAGGTACGAACACAAGTTTTAATATGTGCTTGCTATGTTCACAGACTTTTTGGCTTTCCAGAAAATACATATCCTGAAAGAAACGCACGTACCGGGAAAGATTTGACACTATTAAAACTCGTATGCAATGCTCCCCGCCAGGCACTTATCGCGGCGCTTTAGACGTACTTTCTAAGGTCATAAAAAACGAGGTGCGGACTTGCCTCGCCGTCACGGTTATAGCCAGCATTCTGAATTAAATTCAGGGAATATTTGCGTTATACAAAGGCGCTACTCCTCCCGCTGTGGGCTGGGCAGCAATAGATTCGGTCCTGCTTGGGTCTCTGCACAACTACCGGTTGTTCCTTCTTCAAAACGGCATGACCGAAATGTCACCATCTGGAACCCCTCGGCTGACACTATTCGCTCATGGAGTTGCAGGATTGTTTGCGGGATGGACCAGGTACGCTCCAAAATTGATTGCATTCTTAGTGAGTTGAGTACTGAATCCGCAACACTTCTTCTGAATCCTTGTGTAGCGCTTTTGTAGCCACACCTGTAGAGTTGTTAAAAGGTTTCGTCGCGCCTAAAGCAATGTTTGCGGAAAGCTAACGAAAGCTTTCTAAAGTCAAATTGCAACTACAAGAACAAAAATCAGTGGCCGATCGCGAGTTTAAAGGTCCCATTGACTGCGCCCGACAAGTCATACGTATACAAGGGATAGGCGGTCTATGGTCAGGGTTCACAGGTAGCCTTGCATTTCGAAGCAACTTCTTCTGGCTGTTCCTTTCTTTCGAGGTTTTTTTTCTCATCGAATTGTTTTCCTGACTGAATTTCGAGGCTCATTGGGGAAAAATAGGCCTTGATGCGTGGCTTTTCGGTATTGGCAGGGTCGCGCTATGAGGTATGTAATGCGATTGGAACTCACTCTGTAGTTTGACCTACTCATTATGCAAACAGATAAGCACCGGTGCAGCCAATTTTTTGTCGGGTGGTCTGGCTTCCTTCGCCTACTGGTCAATGGCTATCCCTTTTGACAATATCAAAAAGTACGTGTGATGGACCGATCGACGGAAGGTGTGCACTCCATTCTAATCTCCCTTATAATCTGTAGCCGGATGATGGCATATCCCCATCCTAATCCTTACCCAACCTCTAAAACATCAGCGGCGCTACTTCTGAAGCAGCTGTCATTCATTCAAACTGCTCGCCAAATACTGATTAGGGAGGGTGCCTCCGGATTCTTCCGAGGACTTGGGCCTTGTTTCTTACGTGCATTCCCCGTCAATGCATCTGCACTGTTTGTGTATGAAGGGACGATGCGAATTTTGGGGGCAGAGCAGGTATGGCTCCACATATCTTAATTCAGTGAATCCTTGGAATCTCACAACCCTGAAAAGACACGCAATTAGAGTTTTGATTGACTCGACTCCGCGTGTAAAATAAACTTTACCTTTCTTTGTTCGATTGTCGACAAAGTCTCTCCATATCCCGCACTTATTTACAAGTTATCTTCTTGATCCACAGCTTGCTTTGGTTCATCAACTCATGTGATTCACTCTGTCTCCTTTTGGGGATTTATATACCATATAAAGACATATGTAATCTTCGTATTCCGTCATTCATGTTCAATTTGTCTAGATTCCGATTTGTTTGGAACAGAAGCAAATAATATTTCCATACACTAGACTATCATTAGAATTTCCGAATTATATAATCGGAATGAAAGGATTCAAACTACTTATGGGCAGTACGGTCCAAGATGTGTAAGTAAGTACTGGCAGGAAGAAACCGAATGGAGGGTCATTTTGAAACCAAGATAGTGACGAAAGGGAGCAAGGAGCTGATTATTGGTAGCAGCGAGAGAAAGTACTTGGAGGGAGTGCGCAAGGCCAGTTTCCACGAGCGATGGAGTCCTCCCAGGCGTCAGCTGCAGATCGATACAGATCCAAAGCCGCACGGGCATTTTCAACCTGTGCAAGGCGCCGAAGATAAGAAAATGACATGAGCGCTTTTTCATCTCCGACATCGTAGCGATTAGCAACTTACAGGATGTATTTTTCCCTCTTGGCACCGTCTAGCCATGAGCTGCCACGCCAGGGTTTGCAGGCCAATTATTTGGTGGGGATTGCTGTGTTGCAAGGTATTGCGGAATGGCTATAATGACAGCACAACAGATGATGATGTTAGAAGAAACCCCTGAAGGCTAGAATGCTTTTTCCTGCAAACCTGATATAAAGCGACATCCCTGGTGTCTACAGCGCGATGGGGCAAGCCGAGGACTAGAAATAACATAAAAAATAACGATGATTTTCATGCATCTCGGCAAACGATGTTGTGGAGTGTGCATACCTGCAAGATCATTCCATAAACTGTGGCCGACCAAAATTTTGCCTCGGAAACAATTTGAAACGTAGTTCTGGATCATCTGGAACGTCCAGGCATCCGCTGAAAATATATGAATCAATATTAAGACGAGGACGGCATAGAAAAACGAGGACAGGTTCATACGCGAGTTCAAATGAGCGGCTGTTATCCCTGTAGTCGCCGTCCGGTAGTCGGTGACCTAAGAGAAGTTAAACATTTAAGATAACAGGGTTGAATTGTTATCATTCAAGGGCACTTACGGTGGTGGTGGGTTGGACATATTTGTCGAATAAAGTCGCTCCCCGGTAGTCGACGATGGCTATGCGCCTAAACGACACGAAAAAATTATCAGCCTGAAAGAACACGAAGTGAAAGACAGAGATGACTGACGCAATTAAATTCGTAGTTCCTCCTGGTCCGACACCGACGTTAATGCACGAGACAGAGAGGATGCGATTGGTGTCGGGCGCCATGGAACTGTAGTGAAAAATGAGGGGAATATTGGAACCATTGCACGGATCGCCTTGGTCTTTAAGAACATTTTTGAGTGCGGAGTGTATACTGTATTGAGTGGTATGAACTTGTTCTTGAATGGTACCTGCGTGATTTAAAGTAAGATAGGTAACGTATTCTGACGTCCCCGCAGGTCTTCCGAGTTCTAATGGATAGTGACATCGAGTGAACGACGAAAAATTTGATAAAAACAAGCCTGCCTGCCGTATGTAGCGCCAGTGAATAAGACCAGGGGATATATCGATAAATATGTGACAGGGTCGGCGATGAATCAAACTATCTGCATCTTGGATGCTAAGTAGATTGGCGATTACGATTGCAGATGTATCACGATCGGTATCCGGTGCTATCGTGCGTATAAGGAAGCGCCTTTGTGTCTCAATGGTTCTTCGAAGCATGTGGCGGTCAGAAAATGTGGAGAAAAAAGCGACCAGAGCGATGCAGTCCTTCAAGCAGGGTAGCACAAGGCACAAGCGAAGCCTAATACTCCGATCGTATTGCAGGGTTTTATTTACCAAATTATTTTTTTGCCTAGCCTCCTTCTATCTGAACGCAAAAGTGCGCACCTAAATTCATTTACGAAGGCGACAGTCTTCAGACTTCCTCTGGGGTGATATGAGGGGGCTTCGGGTGCTACGGATCACGAAATCAGCGGGGATTTCGAGGAAGCTCTCAGACTGCAGAAGAGGGCAAGGAAATTTCTTGTCGCGGCAGCAGTAAAGCTAATTATCTCTGTGCAGCTGCCAGTCAGCGAAGCATGTCAGAGAAGCTCTAGTAGAGGGCACTGGGCGGAAGAAAAGCTTGAAATCTCGGACATTATTGGTAGTGGCACCGAGAAAATTCGAAAGAAATAGGGTACGCTAGGCTGATTCAGGGAAATGGAGAAGAAAGCAGGTTCGTCTTTAGCTCGAGAGATGATTGTCGTTTGCGGATACAAAAAGAAGCCTGGCAGGCAGTGTCCGAAGAACGCTGAAGGAGTCGGAGAAGAACGCTGATCGTTGAGTGACAGGGACCTGAGCATTACTCGTCTATCCAGCGGACTCAAAATTGATCATCACCCTCCTATGCATAGAGTTGACGGCCGCCTCGATGATGCCTATTTTGACTACGACCCCAAGGATTGGGTCGGAATTCGCTGCCTAAAGTCTACCGTAAAATCAGCGATGATGGTACGTTTATTATGTACATAGCTTGATTAGCGCTCAGCTCAAAATCGGGCGGTGAATATAGTGCCGTCAGGCCGTTCGAACTCTACTGGAGCCGACAATGCTATCTTATGTTTCGCGATGTCATATGAATTCAGTCAGAATTGCAGTGTCGTCAGGTTTAATTCCCCGGATAGATTATAGGGTATAGGAATTTCAGGTCTAGCAAACGCTGAATACTACATCAAGGATAGTGCGAAATAGTGAGTAGGCATCATTTGGCCACATATTGAAGATCATACTGTATAGGTTTGCGGCATCGTTATCTGATGTCTTTATGGAGATCGTACGTCTTGAAGGGCTTGCAGACGCTGCCAACAGCGCTGTTTTCTTTGGTAAACCTTGCGCCGAATTCTAGCTCGGAGACGGTACCACAAACGCGCCTCCTTGCCGTTCCTGCAATACACGAGTTGTTGGGGTTGACGGACTTGCCAAAAACGTGGGCTGGTCTTATATATCCGCCGCGTCATTTGGTCTTCTGACAACATGCGCTGACGATGACGCCGCTCGACCCTTTCCATTTGGGTAATCTTTTTCACGATGTCCATCCGTCCTTCCTTTAACGCCAAATTGGCGACGCGCCGCTGCACGCGCCTATCTTCGACGAAGGGGCCCCATTCAGATTTGAATTTTTTCAGAGTTTTCCAAGCCTTCGTACCGCATATCTTGACGCGTTGAAGGGGAGCGAGAATGAGGTATAAAGTCTTCGAGTTGGGGCGGAGAGAACGATGTAGCTTCAGTAGAGAAATCATTGTCCTCCGCGCTTCGTAAAAACGAGCAAGGCCGTTCTTTGCGGGGCTAGAAACTATGTGAGCGTGGATAATTTCGAGACACCACCTGATATTCGAGTGTGTTAGAGATCGTGGGATAGCACGAAAGAATGCTTCTGTGAGCTTGAGAGCGCGGTCTCTGTCGCCTGACCGAATTAATAGATGAACAATACAATAAATGGCATGGGGATTGGTTAGGGAGAGGGGTGGCATGCTCTTCGGTCGGTTCCGATTCAAAATTCTCTGGTGCGCTTTCAACTCCTCTCGAGTTTCGAGGACTTCTTCGAAATATCTCTCCGCTAGTTTTCCTTCCGCGTTGTAGATAAGGCGCTTTCGTATGCGAGGTTTCTTGATGGGGCGAAAAAATTCCAGCCAGATAGGGAAGGGTATCTCCTCGATTCCGCCACTATTCTTTGTTGGTAGTCGACGTGTGTCCTTTAGGTTTTGAACGTACATCCAAGCCTTATCCCACAGCCCTTGGTGAACAAGGTTTCGAACTTCCAGTTGGTAGGTTTCCACAGTTTTGGTAAGTTTCGTTCGCGAGAGGTCGTTAAGTAAACGTTGAGATATTCCGTAGCTTTGGTTTCGTATAGCCAGAGAGATGAGAAGGTTGAAGGACGCTATGGACTGCCATTCAGAGAAGTGCGCATGGTAATCCACCAGCGCCGGTAGCCGTGGCGTAGGTGTGGCAGCGTTAGTAAGATAGAGCAGGTTTCGATGCAGTGACGTAGGGCTACTTGGATCTTGAAGCATAGAAGACCTGCGTGGATTTAGCGGCTCTGTGTTCGCGAAATTAACAACCTTTGGTAGGTCATTGGAAGGAATGTCATGGAAAAAATCCCCGGAATATGCGTCGTCGGATTTGTATATCTCCGCGTCAGACGGCTCGTAGTCGCTGTATTGGGGTTCGAAATACGTGACATTTGCCAGAGGCTCCTGTTTCTTGACGGTAGTTTGAGGCCTAGGGGATGCCTTCGTCTTCGCGAGCTTTACAGCGTCACTAGATCTCTTGGATGTTCTGTTCGAGATATTAGGTAGTGGTTTGATGCTCCGTATGCTGTCATGGGGGCATGGGTTCATGAGTTCTAGAATGGAAAATATTGGAA
Organism: Pholiota adiposa; assembly: GCA_009935795.1. NCBI lineage: Eukaryota > Fungi > Basidiomycota > Agaricomycetes > Agaricales > Strophariaceae > Pholiota > Pholiota adiposa. The sequence goes on from QEYC01000037.1 coordinate 560,985, forward strand.
CGGTCACCTACGTAGAGGGTCCAGCTTGAGCCGTTGCATCCCGTTCAGTTCGTTTCGACGCCATTTGGCATTGCCTGGTCGTACGAATACCACGTGTCCCGCCATGTATAGGTTGCGCATGAGCAACGACGCGTCGAGTCCACGCTTGACCAGCCGCTAGTTGCAAAGTAGTCGCAAAAGACAAGGAGGAAGCCAATGTCGTGTCGGACCTCGTCGGGAGGGGAAATAGTCGAAGTGCGCGAAGGGGCATGCATGGGAATGAGGAAACTACGCCGTCCTCTGTTAGCTATCTTCGACTAACGTATCCCTTGTTGTCTCCGTTGTTGGGTACCAGTACCGCAGAAAACAGAGGTCTCCAAAAGCTTGCGAACGGTCCGCGTTGCCAATTTTTTTTTTGGCTCGTCACTTCCAGAGCGGTTGTAGACACATATTTGGTTCAGAAGGGGTCGGCTTCCCACATAATTACAGTGGCGGCCCGAACAAGCCTGAGCGATTCAGATGAGCGCAGTTCGACGCAAGTTCGACGGCCCTCACCAACTCCTCCGAAAAACCCAGGAATTTGTCGTAAGTCCACTCCGATGAGCCCCCAACTTCATAACGGCGACTCTGTAGCACCCCAAAGGTTATCCACAACTCGGAGACAGGGAGCATTTGCAACCGTCTGGCGTTCTAGTAGTTTGTGAGGAAAATTTGATAAGTTTGGGAAACCATCGCAAAGACATGAGGCGTTTTGCATTATTTTCTCCAATCGGGAGTCATCGAAGGGTTACCCAAACAACATACTGATCGCCAGTATACGTATGTAAGTACACGCCACACGTCCGTCAAAGTAACATCGCCGTCGGTACTGAAGAATTGTTATGTAGTAATCGTATTGTCAGCCCGAAGTACACATATGACAGTACTTTCTTTCCATGGGCAACGAATCGGGGATGCTATAACTCTCCACGCAGAGTTGGCGTGTAAGCTGTCCCGAGAACAACGCAGGAAACTTGAGACTTCGCTTCGCAGAATGGATGCAGTTTTGATTGATTGATATAATCCGTACAAGCACGACAGATAGCAAAGTGTAACGAATGAGTACAGCAAAACATATATTCATCAGTGTTCCATTTGTTGGTGACTAGGAGCCATTCCCCCACCCTGATCTATCCAGTCTCGCAACCTGCAAATCATGTGGGCAAACTCATGCCTCTTCGTTCCAGGTTCAACTCTCGATATTGACGCCGCCAAATTATGCAATGCTGGTACTATGATGTTGAATCCATCCAGCCGCCCATTCAGAACCTCCTGTTGCTTTTTGATCCGCCACGCCTCCCACTCAGCTTTGAGTCGATCACCAAGATGTTGCGTTTTCAATATTTCCTCTTGACACAGACTATCATGCGTCAGAATTTGCTCCGTGACAGCCTTGAAGAACGTGAACGATTCCTGGAGGGTTGGTGGAATTGCATATCTCGGTACAGTGGCGGCGGCATTGTTTTGGCTGGTACCCGGGTGGGTAGATAATTGTGGGATTGAACGCGAGCTCGAGAAGTGAGGGATGTATGATAGGCACGAGGATACATAATCGTTGACGGGCGAGCGTATGCGTCCCAAGCTGTACGTGGGCCTTGAGCCGTTGGGTTGTGACGAGTAAGGAACGGACTGCGCGAGCTTCTCTGAAAGTCCCTTCAATATTGAGATGGCTTTCTCCAGATTAGGTCGAGGTATCAGAGGTAATAGCATATCTTTTGAAGCTGGGTACTTCTCTAGGAGCTTTAAAATGAGTGGAAGGAGTTCGTCCGTTGGCACACTGGCTGTGTAAGCTCTTATTAATAGATACCCTGAACAGTACGGAGTGATCACTAACCTAACAATATGCCTATATCGACGTCGTTGGGAGAGAGGTTATTGTGGGTTGCACTCCGCTTGCCTAATCTATCATCTTCTGGAGTTGATGAAGCTGGACGATGACGTTTAGCTGGTCCAGCTTTGGGAGATTCTGGTTTCGGGCTGCCGTCCATTGATTCATCCCGTGAATTGCTTGAGTATTGTTCGACCTCGTCATTCTCTCGATTTCTTTTGGAAGATTTTGAGGACGCCGACTGAGTCATAGAGGATGCCAGTTGTTGAAAAGAGGCAGGGTTCGTGTGGCCTAGAGAGGATATGTCCCACCCAGTAGGAGGCAGCATGGATGTCGACGAGGAAGAACCGAGTCCAAAACCGAACCCAAACGGTGATGGTGCGTGGGCTACGGGTCTGGGCGGAAAATCGATGTGAGGATGGAGAACATTAGCCATTATGAAAGGTCGTGAGGAGGAGGTGAAGGAGCGTAGTAGGCCTGTCACACACTACTTCATTACAGTCAACCTGTCACGCGCAGCCCCGTAGCGCATCACGTGGGATACCTGACCGGCCCTAATTGAGCGACCACAAAAGCCGCTTCCAATTTTTTTTACAATTGCTTTTGTCTTTCTCTCCTCCGCTCTCATCCGTCGCTGTCAACATGCTGTCGTCCGTCGGGGCTTCAGGGTATGTCGCTCTCTTCCTTCGCAACCCACAATGACGAGACAAACGAATCGCTACTTGGAAACCAAGGGTTGATGACCGTCATTCATATACCCAAATTTCTGATTCTTTTGTCCGCGCTTTCTACGAGCAAACGCTTATTCTTCGCTTATATCTAGCTTTGACCTCTTGGATACCATTCTTATGGTGAGTATTTGTTCCATTCTTCTTCTAAATGATAGAATAAAATAGAAGTCAAGCCCTGAACCCTCTCTAAAGGACTGGGAGTGTTGATTTTCCATGCTAATACTGATTCCATTTCCTATGTTATGTTATGCCATTGCGGCGACATCTTTACTGATGCCAACCTTCTTGCAGATCTCTCGACAACACATTGTATATCTGCTCTGTATTTCATGTTCCTTCCATGTTATTCAATGTTATGATATTTTTCAAACTTCCACATCGTGGACCCTGGTATTAAGCGCAAAAAAAACGACAAGATGCCTGACTGCAATGAAATCTATGATACGCAGAATTATGCTGAAATGCAGGTTGTATGTACATGTTACAGTCGGAGCGTCGTCATTAAAAAGCTACGCCTGGCGGATAATACCAAAGGATATTTAGAAGCCAAAGAACACCCAAGAAAACAAGAATTTGTGAATGCAGTTGCCCAAGCCATTTGTGTGTAGAAAACCAGCTGGCCAAGCGTCCTGGCGGAGGTCCTGCAGAATTCTCTGAGAGGCGATCTACCCATCTATTGGGTCTAATCGGTGTGTCAGGTTCAACGGGAGGTTGTTCGGTGTCACCGCTCTTGGACGTGCTCGCAGAAATGGACATCAAGGGAATTGTTATCTCTTGACCTTCGGGTTCATCGTCATTGAGCTGTGGGGTGTTGAATAGCACGGCCGTTGCAGGCGCAGGAAGCCCTCTCTGTCGCGTGCCACATATTGTCGTCGTGATCTCCAGTGTGGCGAATGATACGCGGTCGCAAACATAAAAGAAGATAATGGTAGTGAGGATGAAGTTGACCGGCCTTCGCTGAGTGCCCGGAATAATTAGCAGGACTCCTTTGCTGTCTCCAGCGAGCCAGATATGGTATTGGATAATGAAAGCCTCCAACGAGCATTTGCCTACAAAAACAAAGGCCCTTGAAGATGCCGAGCGTAGAATCGCACTTGAATTCCTGAGGATGACAAAGGAGAGGACCGGAAGGAAGGAAATGTAAGGGTGCCATGTGTTGTACGTGAACTTGGATTCCTGATACAGTTCGAAGGCGAAGAACCATATTAGGACCAGCACCGAAAGCCCAATCGAACCTTTCACAACGAATGGCCACCACCGATGGTCAGTAATGCGATGTTCGCGAATCTTGGTCGCCGCAATTGCAGTCAACATCCCGACAAAGACTATCCAGATGTCAAGATTGACACGGAAGGCCCATTCGCGCGCGGACCAGTGGATAGCGAAAAAACGATGAAGGATATCGAACAACGCCTCCAGCAACCAGCTTTCGTTCATGAACCACCTCATAAATCCAGCACAAAGGAGATCTTGACGACCAGAAGAGGCACACGATCATTGACTCTTGTACCGCCTACTAGCATCGTGATATAGACAACGATGTACCACATCGAGACGAGGGGGGTAAAATAATAGGAGATGTAGTCCGTATTCATGGTGTACGCAAGCAAAATAGTGAACGTGTTGAGGCGAATGAGTACCTTGACATGGTTAGAATAACCGAAAAAAGTTGAATACAAAGGCATACCTGAGCAACGCGTGTAAAGCCATAATCCGCCTTTCGAATGTAGAAAATCGTGTGGCCATAGCCAGTCATGAAAAGGTAAGAAGCTACCAGCACTCGCACTGGGTTATAGATGCCGGAGACTTTAGAAGCCCCAAAGTAGTGATAGATCAGAATCGCGACTGCCAAACAGAACGTGTTAGCTCAAGTACACTTACGGGAAAGTAGATCACAAACCAACCTTGCATCCAGCCTTTCCATTCGTCTGTTTGATCACGATTAAGAAAACCCTTGTCGGTCTCTTCCTTGTCTATCGTGAGCAAGCCGACCCCGAGCGATAAAATGCACAGGGAGGCAAACGCCCATGAGTTAAACTGTTTTTGCTCTTTCAACCAGAATTCGGTTCTGTCTGCGGTGAATATCAATGCAATGGCGACGCTGATGATCAAATACGGTAGGGTTTGCCTTCCGAGAAGCGTCGAAGGGAGCCCTGTAAAGGCTGAAGTAGAAAATCAACAAAAGAATGACTTCGAGTAGTCAAAAAATAATTTTAATTACCTTTGCGAAATGCTCTGAGCCCTAACAGAGGGCCCAAAAGTATTACTGTTCCAAGAAAAGCTGCCTGCAATAAAGATGGTGTCGGATACCTGTTGCAACAAGTCTTATTCATAGGAAAGGTTTTCGGCAGAACGTCGTTGCATCGAAAATTAAGAATAATTCGCGCTTGGATCTTAACGACGCTGTCGGAATAATGAAGCCCATCCTCCGTAAGCGAGCCATCTAGCATGTCGTTGAAAACAAGAGGTAACGATACCCCTCGCAGAGCATGCGGGGGGTTCGTAGGGGGGTCTGTCGATTCGAAAAACGCGGTACTGGAATCTTCGGAAGGCGGGTGTATACGGTGATACAGGTCGGAGTTCATGGCGTCGATATCAGCAGGACGCATCGTTTGCGCTCGAGATTTGGTTAACTTCGAAGGTACAACCTGTCCAACAGGTAAAATTACGACCTCGTCGGCGAGTCGATCGTCTGTTGCCAACTTTTCGAAGACGTAATCCATCTTGTTCTCCCAAGCTGAGAGTCCTCCTGAAGACGTAGCATAGCGGAGGTACCATAAACCAGATCCAAGCACCAGCAAGGCGCGCGAAGAATCCCTTTGGATGACTGAAGTCGACGGTGTGCCTGTCAAGATATGTTCCGTGTACGAAGCATTGAGAAATGGGTCCCATATGAATGTAACGTTCGTCCCGGAATTCGTATGCAAGAAATGGTCTGAATGTTTCTTGTTATCATCGAGGGGAGTCAACGTGCTATCCAGCGTTTGAGCAACTTGAAAGAAGAGCTTTCGCGTAACGGAATCTCCGATGAAGATGATGTCTTTCGACCGAAGGCATGTTGAAGCGTCTTTCTCCGTATATGTGTGCAGCATACATCCTGGAATGCGGAGACGGGGACCCAGTTGGTTATATTGCCACCGGAAAGAACTAAACGAGGTAGACTCACCGTTAGGCTGCCAATTTTGATGATTTGAATCCAACCAGCTTCCTTCGTTCAACAGCGCTATACAGCGGAGAGGATCATACCAGCCTGTATGGTAAAGTTAGTGAAGTGAAGTGCTTGCTTCTTAGCATTTGTAGCTCTGCTCACCATCAAGAAGCCAATGACCTAGTCCAACGATACACGCAAGGACAAATGCAAATCCTCCCAAAAAGTACGGCCATGCAGGATTCAATGTGGTTTTAGAGAGGACCATCATGATGAGCCGTGCGTGTAGGCCGTAATGGTCCAGGCACTGACAACAATCTGGGCTCAACCCAAGCTCAAGGGGAACGCGCGCTTAAAAGCGAGATGAGCCGTCGATGGATGATAGAATTATAAAGACGTGGAAGGGATAGGAGCGTTCAACATGCATCGTCTAGATCAATCATTCAACGTCGTCCTGTGGCGGGCGCGAGAAGAAAAGTTACATACACTGCTGAGAAGCGCACCGGTCGGCACAGCTCCGACTTGGCGACTCCTACATGGTCACTCTACATAGCAGAGTTTTCAATATGCTAATTTGCTTGGGTAAATAAATCCAGTATGATATCTAAATATGACGATGCTAGAAGAAGAAGAAAAAAAGTCCCAGGAATTGAACGTGTTCCGTATTGCATAAATAAAATGCTGAAGCTGAAGTCCGTCATTAGATATCCACGAAATTGGTTGAATGCTAGTTCAACAATTCGACTGCAAGATTAAATTCCGGAGCTTGAGCTAGTCAATCCTAGAGAATTAGGTGTTAGCTGCCGTCCTTCAATGCTCCAATTGTAATGCCATACCAGTTCTATTGCGAAGAAGATATAATTAGTGACAGCCATTAAGAAAAATGGAAAGTGACGTACCCTTGACAGTGATTATTAGCAGCCGTAGGGAAACAAGATAGATAGCGACATCCAGAACAAGCTGCGAACAAAAGTAAGATACTGTGGATATTACCTAAGATAATAAATAGAAACTTGCCTGCATAAGGGTCGGATGTGTAGAAATTCCTAATGAGTAGAGCGAACAATATCGCTGCGATTGGAATGGCAACGATGCGGAATGTCCACACAATCAGTCGGTGGCGTTTTGTGACACTGATTACTGGATAGAATATTGTTCCAACAAGGAGTCCCATGAGGAAGCCGCCAAGATGCGCTAGGGGGAAGAAATAAGGTCAAATGCTTCGCTTTGGGGCGCCGGAAGAGCTTACCAAAATTGTCAACATCTTAAAGGGAGCTCGAGTCAGCTAAAAAGAACCGAAAACTCGACGATAATCTTACAAGGAATATATCCAATTGCAACGCCGATTGCCAACTCAATAGTCATGAAGATAAGCTAAAGGACATATGGTTGAGATAAAATGCAAAAGTGGTCAGCAGTCAGAACACACCTTTCGGACTGGCCGATATTGATATTGCCAATGAGCTATGAGATCAACCCAAGTGACCTGAGATAAATGCGAGGTCATTGCACAGTCAATTGCAGAAATTGTAAATGACTAACTGCAACTGTTCCGAAGATAGCTCCACTGGCACCAACAGAGGGTATGCCTACTAAAGCAAAGTTACCACCGAGAACATTTCTGTGAACGTCTTGAGCATTGAACAGCGTAAAATTCAGAGGTTTATGACATACCCAAAAATTCCTGCAGCGAAGTAAGTAATCAAAAAACCTCCTGAACCCATTTCCCGCTCAATCTAAAAAATATACACGACACAGTCAATTGTTATATTGCGATTGTGAACTTGAATAATCCTACCTGAGCTGAGAGCGTCAGCTGGCCTAGCATGTTCAGAAGCAGATGGATAAAGCCAGCATGGAGGAATATAGCCGTTATGAACCTTGAGATAATGCATTTGAATCAGTATTTTAAACTCAGATCAGGCAAAATATCTACCTACCTAAACCACTGGTTTGGAGCGCCACCGTGGAATCCTGAGATGACATTGAATTGTTAAATGGTCAGGTAAATTTCCTGACAAAGGCCTCGTACCGCCGAAACCACACAAGTCTTCCACTGTACACACTTGAGTCACTGGGTTAGCCGTGTTGTTCATGCCTAGATTCACCACTAATTTAGTCCAATGCTAATGAGTGCAAAGTAATACGCACATCCAATCGGGGTAGAAAGAGGGACTTGAGCGACCGATTTCATGCATGGAGGAAACCGTGCTCCCAAAAATACAAGTGCGCTAGATGAAGGGCCCAACATAGGATTAACCACGGGCTGAGCAGCTTTGAGTGATCATGCATAGATAGATGACTGGCAGCTCACTTTCAAGGAAATAGGTGACCCTTGTTCTCGATTGTTGAGGACAACTTCGTATATCAGCACTCCGACCATGGCAATCGTAAGACAATACACTGAGAAAGTAAGTGATTCTTCAATCATTCATGGAAATAGAGGAATCGGGCAAACGTACCCACAATAGGATGCTTCTGGCGACCTATTCCCCGTTTCTTGTTCTCTATCCGTTGAGCTAGAGGATATCTTGCGCCTTCAAAGAATCTTGCCAGAGGTTTATCTTTGTTGTCGGAATCTTTTGACTGGACATTGGTTGGGTCCGCGTATTCTACACACAAAAATCAGCATTGCGCAGTATGGTTCATGGAATATGATGTTTCCAACCTAGATCCTGGAAATGTGCTTTCTTCCGATTTTGAACGGAATCGCGAACAAGTGGTGCCTCTGGAGAATCATCTATAGGCTGGAAGTTTCTGCTGACGTCGTCCTCGGAATATCCAGATTTGTTATATTCTGAACAACCAGCAGCATCCGGCGCGTCATGGCCAGGATATGTCCGGCTATGTCGAAGGTTCGTAGGATCGTCAGACGCTTCATGTTCATCATAGTACATGGTGTATCGATTGTTCTTATCATAAGGATAGTCATTGGGCGTTGGAGATGAGCTTGACGGCAAGGGGTGAGGGGGAGGGCAATCCGAACTTGACGGCTCTGCAGCATACGATTTCCGTTTACTGTCAGAGGACGCGTTATTGGGTTCCATGGTGGCAGTAACAGACAAAGAGAAGTTCGTGGACGTTGGAAGACCGCCGCCGGGGGAGAGAAGAAGAGAGAGAGGACTTGGCGGGCTGCGCGTTAGCTGCGCGGGCTGTGTGTTGTTAGCCTCGCCCAAGAGTGCCACTTGCCAAGTTGGGATAGGATGATCGCATTGAAGGCTCTGGCAGTCAATATTGATGCCCAAGCATATCTATAGATTATTTCAGTCCTTGGTCGTTTGCCATTGGAAAGAAAAATCGACCCTGTAATCAGGCTTGATTATGGCACTATTTCTTGTCAAGTGGCAATTACACGAGAGTAATTCGTGAAAACTAGGTTCAAGAGCAGAAATAAGCCTTGCATCTAAGTACGTAGCACAACTTATACATAGATCATAGCAACGATCCGTTGGGACGTGGAGAGAACGTAGAAAATTGTCTGAGAAAGAAGATGGATGTATTTTACAAATGTGTGAATAGCGCCAGAGAAGCACAGCTACTGGGCTTGATGAGGGTTCGAGGAATGCACTTGATGCATGTCAAAAGAGGCATCGACGGGCGTCGTTTCGCCCATGCTGTACCGGGACTTGGTTCTCCCAGAGGGTTTTCGGGTGAAAGGAGTTATGTGAGTGTTAATTTGGATAGCTGGGTCCCCGTCCGCGTCCTCGGACGAAGGTGGCCGCAGAGGTCCATCTTCCGGCTCATAATCGGGTGCAACTGGCTGTCCCCAGCGAGAAGCAGAACGTATGCCATCAACCCATTGCAAGGTCCCGACATCGACCTGTCGGATTTTCCGATTTCTTGATACCCATGGCAGCGAGACAGACGGGGCAGTTGAACGTGCGCTACTCTTGTCCGAGCTCGAGATGAAGCTCTGCATTGACGATCTTTTGTCGTCGTCGAATATCGCCTTCTTCCCAGGGACGGCTGAAAGGAGACGAGGATCGGATGGAAAGAGTAGTGGCATCATGTATCTTGAATCCAGTAATTCCCCAAGGGCTTGAGGAGGGTGTACTGGCTCCCAAACCGAAATATCGGTCGTCCTATCGAATAAGGTATCGATACTTTGTTGCGGAGAAGGAGTTTCGATGGAGGACACTATTGAGGGCGTGTCGCCATATACACTTGATGTATCGTTCATTCCGGAGGATATACTGCCTTCTCGACCCTTTTCCCGCTCTACAATCTTGGACTTCGTCAGTTTACCGATCAAAATATAATACAGGATAATTACCTCTTTCCTGATAGCTTCTACACCCAATTTCACTCGATGTCGCTCCCAATCCTTTTGTAGTTGTGTAAGATATTGGATGCACTCCTCAGTCATGCGTCCTTCATTGACTTCATACTTGTAGTCACGGACAGCGCGACGCATCTAGAGTATTGGTTGGCAACCAAATTCCGGTCCGGAATGAGGAAAGAAGGAAACGTACCTGCAAAGGGTTGATGTGCTTCATGGTTTGGATCGTTGCCACTAGATCAGGAAATTCGGATATAGAAGATAGGCGCTGGTTTTCATAAGAATGGTTCAAAGCATCGAAAGACTAGGCTACTAACCTGTAGCCAATTTAGGAGATCCCTCACAGGCGCAAAGTGACTTTGTATTCCTGGTGGTATGCCCATTTCTTCGATCCATTCCTCGATAGCAGATAAATTCATGCTTATTTGGATAGAGCGCGATCTTGGTTGACAGACGTTAATATTCGCATTCTTGAAGGTCAAGTGCTTCATATTCACCTGCAAATGTACTTTTTTCGTGTGATGACACGATTGAATATTTCGCCTGTAAAACAATACGTCAACTTATGCCAAATGACAATTGGATAGGACCTTACACGATGTCCAATACATGACTTGCGACCATAGCTGCGTTATGATTACTGGGTTGATGTCGGAAAGCATTAAGAGAGTATGGAGAGAAGTAAGGAACGAAGTGAGATCTAATGATGATGGTTGGAGTTGTGACGTTGCATCTTGAAAGAGAGAAGATATGGGGGTAGCTGATGAGTGGTCCTTTGCACGATTAACAGACTGTCGTATAGAAGAGAAGCCTCGAGAAGTGGATGTCGAAATGGTGGATTGACTCGTAGTTGGTGATAGTGGCCGATGCGGACTTGGACTGGGAGGAGTGGCTGGTGTCACAGCGCGTCCAGGAGACGTAGCAGGTTTCTTTTTTCCAGAGAATGGGCGGAGGAAAGACCACTCGGATTCAAACTGCACCGCCTCGAACTCTGAAGGCATAGGCGTATATGACAAAATAGCAGAATCCAAAAGCTGATCTATCCGTCTTTCCGCATAGCGGATGATGAAAACTAGTAAGAGCGTACATCAGAGTGCAGTGAAAGGAAACGCGAAATAGTTATTTACCAAACACAGAATTAATGACCTCTTCAATGATTTCGAAGGAACCCAGCATCTCACATGCCTCATTTATTGAAGCATCACATTCTAGGAGATGCAACCATAATGTCGTATTATACAGCCAGAAGACAAGACACGATAGATCTTCTGCTCTGCTCTGTGGAAAGAGATGCGATGAGTAACTCTAAGGTATAGAGAGAATAGGCGTACAAAAAAAGTTTCTTCGATTGCGTCGGTAGCACTAATGATAAGATCTTCGAGCCAGGTATGGTCACACGTAAGGGCAGCAAATCTTGCAAGCATGTACAGTGTGTTGGCGGGTGTAGGATCTTTGAAGGCTGGTTTGTAGTTTGTTACGAGGGATTCGAGAATTTGTGATAGTAAAGGTGGAGAGAAGACGAGCATAGATGAATAATCTGGATGCGGTGTCTACAAAAGATGAGACCTTGAAATTAGATGAAATATTTAGAGAGCACGCACATAAACATTTTCGTCAACTTCTTCATCCTCATCTGAATCATCTTCAGAGTCTGAATAGTCTGACTGTTTGCGCCACCAATCCGGAGCAACTCCCAGAGCTCTCCCGACGTCTTCGCGTATCTCTCTCTTTCTACCCTTCCTCTTAACGCGTCGTTCAAGCAATCTGCGCCTTTCTTCCATCCTTCCGCCCGTCCAACCTTGTCCGCGCATAGATTCCTCGAGTAGCAATGCAATATCTTCCTTGCCCGGAAGCATTGAGTGTGCCGTAATAATGTCGAGAGGGGTCAATTTCCTCTCTGTCAAAGCAAAAGGAGAGCATCCGTGTGTCATTAAATATGACACTAGAGTTGGTGGAGAGAGAATTGCAGCATAATGTAATGGTGTCCATCCAGCTACAAACCCGGGTGAGTTTCAACGCAGACCAGACGACACAGAGAACTCACCTTTATCCGCAGTCATGTCTGCTCCTTGGGAAACGAGGAGGCGAACACATTCCTCCCGTTCCACGTCACGATCTGAATCGCCGACAAAGCCATGGATAGCCAGACTAATAAGCCCTACACCGTCTTCGTCCCGCAAACCTAGATCGACATGCGCTTGCGCTTGTGGATCCGTTAATAGATATTGAACGACAGATATGTCACCGAAGGCGCATGCACGAGTAAGGCAGTGTGCTACTAGCTCTGTCTTCTGGGATGGGTGTAATCCTGAACCCGAACTGATTTGTCGGGATATCTGCGCGATTGTCGGGTATAACGGGTGAAGATCAGGTTCAGGAGAGAGATCTATAGGCTGTGTCGCTGGTATTTGCATCCTAAAGTTGGTGTATACGATATGGATTCCGAGTGTAAGACTTGAAGGTTGTGAAGAATTATTCAACGATGAATGTGTTCTGAAACTCGTAACGCGTAATGTTGTGTTCCGACTTCCAAGTCGCGTCGTTGATTGAGAGTTCCGTCCGTATAAGTGCGAAAGACCAAGGGTATTAATAAACCGAGAAGAATCCGGACAGCGTACGATAATGACCAGCAAGACCTTGGGGAATTAAGGATGGGAGAGGGTTGTTAAAGAGGGTGGTCAGCATCCAGACACCGATTTTGACAGGCGCATCCCATCAGCCGGAGTTAACCTGATCGAGCCTGCTGTTCACACTTTGCCACATTTGTCAATTTTCTATCTATTACCGTCCATCTCCTTCCTCAAAATGCCTCCTCACAAACGCCAGAAACTCGCCGCTCCAGAAGAGCATCATAGCGAAGACGAAGAGTCTGTTGTTTCTTTCAGCAACTCAGAAGGATCCGATGACGACCAGGAGGACGAACGGATGGAAAACGACAGTGCAGGCGGTTCTGAAATCGACGAAGAGGAAGAAATTGAAGGAATGAAGCCACAAAAGTCTCGACAAACATCGAAACGCAAAATCAGAGCAACTGGGACTTCAAAATTCGGTGCTACGCTAGAATTCCTACTGAAAACTGAGACACCTTCAACCCTACCACTTTCTCTAAAACCATCGATAGCACGGAAACGCAACGATGAAAAGCTAGAATCACGAGCGAAGAAGGTGCTACAGATAGAGAAGAAGGAAAAGGAGGACAAGGCGAGGGTAAAAGATGTGATAGGCGGTTGGGGAGGAGAAAGTGAGCGTGCTCTAAGAAAAGTTGCTCAGCGAGGTGGTATGTCGCCCGTCTTACTATCTTACAAGCGGGTTTTCAACACCTTTCTAGTCGTCAGGTTGTTCAACGTGATTCAGCAATCCCAAGCTTCTGTCACTGCTGCAACAGAAGACCTGAAAGCTAGTCGTGGTACAGGCAAACCTACGCTACCTGCACCATTAATGGAGACAAAGAGTAAATCCAAAGGAAAGAACAAGGATAACATCATTGGCAGGGGGAAAGAGAGTACGTGAACTTTCTCTTCTAAAAATATGTATTCGACTCAACTTCCACCTCATTTTAGGCACCGTTGACAAAGACGATTTCTTCAATATGATAAGGTCCGGAGGCGTAGTCTCGAAGGCGTAATAATGACATGATACGGGTATCTCAAAACATTGTATGCAATTGCTCTGACAGTGATTGTTCAGCCTCCCAGAGCATATTATTAATCTGCTATTTTGCCTCGATCCCTTGCAGCGTCCACATCGTCCCATAACCCGGAGCCGACCCTTGCCAACAATAGTGACACTCCGTGTTAGAAGTTTGCGTCGGACTCAACATGAATCCGATGGCTGATAGTCGTGCGAACTTTGTCAATCGCGAAGCGCCTCCCAAGTCATTTTACTAATGCTTTGAATCGCAGCCCGAATTCTCCCAACAAAAACAACAACAGTCCGCCGCACAAGAAGATACTCACGAGAGTTTCAAACCCACTTTGTTACGGCAGGCTTGTTGTGCTTTCTTGCCTGTCGCCGACGGAAACTATGACGCCATACTAAAGGGAGATTGCTTTAATGGTGCTCACGGACAACCTTAGTGTTCTATCGTCAAAAGCAGACATGGCTCGACCATGGCGAATCCCTTTTAAATCTGATGCAGCTTAGGAGTCTTAGACTTCTCCCTCCATCTCACCAATTACTCTCATCGCCGTCATGGTCAATTTAGTGCGTCCCATTTCTCTCGTCGGGCTTACCTTCTCAAGAGCCTCTGTATTCTGAGAAGAATGCAATCCTTCCTGCACCTAAGTCCATTGCCGTCGTAGGCGCTGGTAGCGCCGGGTTGGCTATGCTCAAGACACTTCTTGACTTACCTGCGCAAACTCGAGAAGGTTGGGAAATTGTTCTTTATGAAGAAAGAGAGAACGTCGCAGGTATATGGCAAGTCTCATTCCTTTTTCTATTACTAACGCGTGGCTAACAACTACTGCGTAGGCTACCTGACCCTCGTAACGTTACGCCCCCAGAAATACCAGAGACACCATTATATCCTCTCCTTCATACGAACACGCCGGTACCGTTTATGTCCTACCCCGGTTTTCCATTTCCTCCAAAAACGCCGCTTTATCCCAGCCATGAACATATAGAGGCTTATCATTTGCGCTATGCCCAGCACTACAGCCTTCTGGACCACATCTCCTTCAACCACAGATTACAAAAAGCTTCATGGTCTGGCACTCCGGAAAAAGGACACTGGGACCTTGCAATTGCAGACCAGGTCTCTGGTCGCGTTCTTAACAGACGTGTTGACCACTTAGTCATTGCGTCAGGCAACCACCATCTTCCTCGCATCCCTGTTTGGAAGGGTCAGGAAGAATGGCTCAATAGCACGCCACCTAATCGGCTGCAGCGACGGATCATTCACAGTGTTTATTACCGCGAACCACAGGTCTTTACAAACCAAAGTGTAGTTGTCGTTGGTAACGGTGCGAGTGGACGCGACGCTGCTTCGCAAGTTATTCGATATGCGCGCCAGGTGTGTCGTATATTTTAATTTCACTGATTTATGGACAGAGCTGAAAGTTGTGAATAGGTTATCTCTTCCGTCAGACACGAAGTCACTGAGCCTGTTGAGGGCGTGATAATTAAACCTGAAATTGCTAACTTCACCGCAGACGGTGTAGTTTTCACGGATGGCACCACTGCCGACCCCGACGTCATTCTGCTTGGAACTGGGTACGAACTGCGAAAGCCATTCCTCGAGCTGGGAGGTGAACTACGAGCGGATCCCTCTGCACGCGATAATTCCTCCGTTCACAAGGAGCTGGTGACGAACCTGCACTATATTTTCCCTCTTCATCGACACATCCTTTCTCTCAGTCCTTCATACCCGATAAATGCACTGGCCTTCATCGGACTTCCTACATATATTCCCAACTGCCCCTCTGATATCGCCCAAAGCCTTTTCGTCACCCATGCTATATTCAACCCCTCTATTTTCCCTCCTCGCGAAGAGCTTTTAGAAGAGTTGGCCGCGTATGACGAACATCTTCGTTCATTGGGACTCGACCCGTATACCAACGGGCACCGAATGCTCGATAACGGTGGTCCAAGTGATTATCAAGACGAACTTGTTGATTTCTTGAAGGAAAAGGTGGGATAGTCTTTCGTCTGGTCGATGCCTGTTCTAATATCTTACAGGGTGTTATTCATGACGATGGCAAGAAATTCGTGGAAGGCTGGCGCAGAGATATCTACACCTATCAGGCTCTTAAGCGGGGCTGGAAGCGAATCGAAGAGCTCGGTACCGGTGAAAAGTGGACGGCAGGCGTAGAGACGGAAGCGCAATGGGCTGACCTCATGCGTCGCGTCAACAACTGGCAGGAACGCTGGGAGGATGAGCAGGGGCTGCACTTCATTGAAAAAGATGACCTTGTTAATTGAACACTGTCGTCGAGCACCTTTCGGTATTCTCATCTTTATACTGACATCTCGCAGAACGAAATATGGTCTCTTTCTTAACACAGAATAAGATTAGATAAAATGAAGTCGGCCGAATTCCGGAGACATTCTGTGTATCAGTGTATGTATGATTCTTAGAGTACAGCTGTAAATGGACATGGATTTTCCACCAGGTTTGTTTCTCGGCGCAAGTTGCATCCTGCATATTTTGATCATCTTATCAGAACATCAGAACTATTCAGATTCATTCCTGCACTGCATGTCGACTGTGCAGAGAACATTCGAGCTCCTGCTCATCACACCACACACAAAAGAGGAAGGAGAGAGGAAACCAAATTTATTCGAAGAATGGAATCTCGCCATAAATGAATATGACATATCGGACGAGTGGAAAAACGCAATGGGTGTTAGCATTTCGGTCATTCAGGGAAGGTTCGGTGAAATCGACCCCTCGAGGCTGCAATGCGATTGCATTGTATCACCTGCAAACTGTTATGGTATCATGGATGGGGGGTGAGTCTAACCCGTAAACTTCAGCGTGCTAACCCACATGCACTCGTTGACCAACTGAGATCGTATTGATAGCTTCGATCTGGAGCTCTCACGCATCTTCAAAGGCAAAACTGGAGACGAATGGACCTTGACCAATCACTGCCAGGCCCACATCCGACGTAAATCGAGAGGCTATCTTCCCCCAGGATCCAGCTTTATCGTGCCTCTTCCCGAGGAAGTCTCTGGCTCGAGCCAGAATCCTTACGGCGCGCATTCACTCGCGATCGTTCCGACTATGCGCACACCCGAGGACGTGAGTTGGAATAGAGACCTGGTCTACGACGCCATGTGGTCCCTCTTAAACGAGGTGGCACTCTGGAATGAGCGCTATGGAGCCGCAGCAGTCGGCGCCTGTAAGCAGCGGATCGAGACTATCCTCATGACGGGGCTGGGGACGGGGACAGGGGCGGTTCCCGCGAGGCGATGTGCGCGGCAGATGATTTTGGCAGTGAAGCATTTCTTTGAGGGCGTTCCCGAGAGGCCTCGCTGGGAAACCGTTGGAGCGCGCAACGAGGAGATCGGCCTCACTTTACGCCTGGCTGGTGGCCGATAATCTCAATACATGAGCGCTGGATTGAGCGCGCACTCATTTAGGATCATAGATAAAATGGAAACACGTTGCCTGCTAAGAACAGTCTATTGGAAGTTCATTTGGCTTGTGTAGGTTATTTTGAGCCGAGTGGGTGGTACTTCAAGCAAATACAATGGGAGTCGTGTGCGCCACCTTTCCTCCTAGCTTCGGCAGCTGGATAGGCCGGACATAGGAGAGATAACGGTTGAGTTCAGCGCTGGGATTCGAATTTTCAGGAGGAGACTGCGGCAGGTATGTTGGACGTCGAGCGCAACAGTCGCGACGCTGTTCAGCGCGTATCTCACGTGATCAGTGCTGCTGTGAAAGCCTCCCCTAAAGCTAAAAAAACGTCACCCTTAAATTGAATTCGAGCTTCTTCAGTGTCGCCCAATGGTCAGTATAATCTATGCTCCTGTCCGCGTTATTGTGCTAATTTTTCGTGTCATGAAAGCCTCCGAAAACTTTGATTCGCAAGGAGGAATGGGACAAGCGACTTCGAGAAGTGCAGGTTACGAAGACGTGAGTTCGCCTTCATTCATTCTTGAGGATTATAAAACAATTGGGAATCTCTCTGAAAATTTCGTGTGGAGAGCAGTCAATTGCATATATTATCTGAACCTTACCTTGTTTTCACGCTTCGATTTCACAGCATTGTGCTCACAACGCTTCGCACTTTCTTTCAGGGACCTTAACCGCCTCATCATGGACTATCTGGTGATCGAAGGGTACAAGTCGGCGGCCGAGGAGTTCAGTCTAGAGGCGAACCTTGAGCCTCCCGTTGACTTTGAGAGTATTGAAAGCCGAATGGACATTCGAGAAGCCCTTCAGCGAGGGGACGTGGAAGATGCAATCACTCGCGTGAACGATTTGAACCCTGAGGTGAGCATCCTTATTCCAGGTCGATGCGGCGAGACTCGCAGGATTAAAACGTTTCATGCACCACTCATAGGCCCTTCGGGCTGGTGATGATACTGTAAACCAAAACTTCAGTCTTCAATATGATCTGTCTCGCCGCTTTTTTTTTTTTTGCTTTTCGATTGTGATGTAGTCGCTGACGTTGTTGTTTGGCGCTAGATTTTGGACACGAACCCTGCCTTGTACTTCAAACTTCAACAACAGAAACTCATTGAGTACATACGTCAGGGACGCATTCCAGAGGCACTGCAGTTCGCGCAGGACGAACTGGCACCGCGAGGGGAAGAATCCCCCGAGTTTCTGTCGGAACTTGAACGCACGATGGCACTGCTTGCCTTTGAGTCTGCGCCGAATGCGCCGTCTGGTATTGCCGAGTTGCTGTCACCGGCGCAGCGGATGAAGACGGCCGGCGAGGTGAACGCTGCGATTCTGGAAAGCCTGAGCCAGGGAAAAGAGGTGAAGCTTGTGGGGCTGCTGAAGCTGCTGTGCTGGGGCGAGAACATGCTGGAGGAGAAAATGGGGTTCCCAAAGGTAAGCGAAATGACCAGGTGTGCAGTGCAATGCTGACAGAGTGCAGCTAAATGTGCTGGATGGCACCTTCGTAGAACGTGGATAATATTAAATGTTTGTTGTACCAGTTGTAATAATAAAATATTTCTTTGTCGTCAACGTGTGCTCAATCTGTGCCTGGACTTAGTCAGCACGGATGCATTCTGCCTGGGTCGCTGCTGGGTCTCAACCTCTCGACGACGCCGCTGTCCTCGCACTCCGTTTCCCCACCCTCCTCGACGTCCAGCCCAGTCCGTCCCATCCATGTCGGAGGACTCCAGAGCTGGCAAGCAGAAGAGAAAGCTCGTCGTTGTCAACCGCGGATCCGACTCCGACGACGACCGCAAAGAGCACGCCAACCGTTCAAATGGCAATGCCCTTGCTGCCATAAACAACGGTGGGCCCCGCAATCCCCCATACTCCAACGGCAACGCCCCGACCACCGCGCAGTACAAGCAAAACACCTGGCAGCTTCCCACAAACTACCCTACGCCAAGCGGTCTCCAGGCTCCCCGCTCCCCAGACAGCACCGGCTCTCAATCTACCCCTCCCACCACTCCAAGCTTGCACGCCCCGTCTGGCTCCGTTGAACTCGAAAGCCCATTAATGACAGCCCACAACTCTGAAGCTAATTCATATACCGATCGCCCTCACTACGAACCCCTACCCCTACAACCTTCCGCACCCCGCAGACCTTCAAAAACATTCCAAACATATCAGAAACCTTTCGGTGGCCGTCCAATAGGCAAGCCAATACCCGAGAGTTATGCACGAAGACTCCGCACAGTAAGTCCTTCCCTCTTCCTTTGATGTTCTGCTTATCATAGAATCTCATGATCTTTCTTCGTGTTCACTAGTCTCCAACCACGGATCCATATGGCGGACCTCCACCAGCAGCGGACAGAGTTATCTTCGTTACTGCAGATTCGGAAAGATATGTTACGGTTGACCTCACGGGCATGAAGACCGCAGCGCAAATTAGGGAGCTTATTTTGAGCAAGGTCCGTCTATCTTCATTGTGCCACGCGTCTCCGCTTTTCGACTAATTTATTTAGCTACACATATATACCGAGGACGAGAGTCATCCCTACCTGATTTATCAGACGGAAATCGGTGCATATGCTATGGGAGACCCTTTGACGGACGATCACCTAGTAGCGTTGTGCCGTGATCAAGGCGATTCGAAAGGAACCCTCAAATTTTTGGTAACCCATTCGTTCGCACCTGTTCAGGAGCCTCCCCCACCCTCGCAACCTATGGAATATGGTCCAATGTCCTCTTCCTATTCCCAAGTTGTAAAGCCTTTGCGAACCAAACCTCGTCACACTAGCCGATCCAGGAATGGCAGCTTCTCGTCTGCAAGTGAGAAAGCTACCCCAGAAGGGCAGAATGGTTACGAGGCAGATCTTGATTATCCTGAGCGCGAGGCAACAACGCAGTTAGCAAGACCTTCTCCGAGCCATTTACCGTCATCTTCACCAAAACAAGCATCACTTCCTCCAAACTCCCCTCGACGTCCGAGTCTAGGTAATCATGCCCGGTCGACCTCCCCTGAGCAGCCAATCTCACCTCCGCCTCCGTCCGACCGTACAGGGAACCAACGGAAAGATGCACATGCCCTACCGCCTATTCCACTGGGCGCTCCACCACTATCGCCAAGTCGGCCATCCTTCCCAGTGTATGAAGAATCATCTTCTAATTTGTCGGTCATACACGATTGGCGTATGCATTCACGATCAGGATCAGATGCTGCTGCGGATCGTGACTTGGCCTCCAGGAATGCGGCCGAACAGTACTTTGAAAACAGTACTCGACAGCTACGAAGTCATAACCATCCCTCCTTACAACAACTTAGGGCACAACCGTCTCGAGATAATGTACGGCCTCATTCAAGAAGGACATACGACGACGACGAAGCCACTCAAGAGATTACCATGCCCTCCAATGGACGCGCTGCAGATGAGCTGGAACGCGTGTCACCGACTATTGCACGATCCCGACGGCCCGCCCAAAATTCTTATAGCCAGCGACCAACTTCTCCGTATACATCTCGGTCACATCTCACTCAGAATGCTCCAAGCAGACCCCAGCCTACGGCACCTCCAGTAACCAAATTGCGTGCTAATGCCAATCTCCCAATCAGCGGCAATGTCCTGGTTGGCTGGAAAGGGGAGGAAGGTGGGCGTAAACCGCCTCCGCAGCCATCAACTTCGAATTGGCAAGGGACCAGCAGGCTTGCGAAGACAATGACCAAGAGTATGGATAGCCTCAAGTTGACGAGTCCGTCATCCACCCGCCGTAATCAAGTGCCACCGACTCCTCAGCTTCCCATAACGGTCTCGCGGCCGGGCTCGAATATGCGAGACGGGTATTCTCCGAGCAGTTCCCTGGGTATTACTGGCATGCCAGGCATGCCGAAGTCATACGACACCTCTCCCAGGTTTGTCCGACCTCTGCCTGTCCAAGGTTCGCCTCACGGACCGTCCGATGCATTCCAAGGGTCGTCGAGTCAGTACGGCAGTCGAGGCGGCTATGGACCTACTCTGGTATCTCCGAGCCAGGAGCCATATCCACGGCCGCAGTCAGCAGCAGGTGACACTATTTCTCCAACACGCGGATATCCTCGTCTGCAGTCGCCTACTACCTATGGCTCCAACCTGGATACGGGAGAGTACAACCGTTCGCCTCGCACGATATCTCCTAATAGGAACTATCATTCGCCAGGAGTTATACCTGGACCTCGACCCCGGCCGACTCACACCAGTACTCATTCAGATCGCTCCAGCGGCCCTGAAACTTCGAATACCTCGAATACTCCTCCGCTTACACCCCAAAGTCAGCATGATGTTGAGACCTCGCCGCCATTGTCGCCCAACAGCGTCCCGGATGTAGTCAGCACTTCAGGGTCAGATATGACGCTCAAGCAAGAGGGACAGAAATATTTCGCTAGTATGCTAACGACTTCGTCGAATGGTACATACGTCCCGTCACGGCCGACACGACAGCTTTCCCCACCACCGCCCTTAGCGAGTTCGGCCTCTTCGGATTCATACGTGCCGGACGACTATGACGACGATTCGGACGAAGGCGATGGAACGTGGATTGTACCCCCCGAACCTGCCAAGAATGCGGCCCGGCCGCCTCTGAAGGTTCAGATCGAAAATTCAACTTCTTCAACTTCTTCAACTAGCTCTTCTCGCAATGGGGATGTGAGCACAATGGAGAAAGACTCGAAGCCGGAACCGCCGGCGAAGGATGCCCCACCCTCCAGTTATCGTCCACCGGCGATGCTTAACTCCAAAGATCTAGTGAAGGCGCCGCAGCTACGGCCGGAAAGCACTTTCATCGACCCTGACAGCGATAATTGGGCGCCTCGTCCTCCTCCCGAAAATATCTACGAAGAGCTGGAAAAGTTCTTTCCAAAACATGACCTTGACAAGCCTGTTATCGAGGCCACCTCTGGCGAGACTTCGCCGACGAACGCTGAACCTACCGCAGCAATCCCCCCTCCCCTTCCAGTCCCCGATGAAAGGTCAAGGATTAGGGCGAAGAAGTCTATTCGTATTGTGGCGCAGGAGCACAAGAAACGGATTGACAGGACGTCCAAGGCGGCGGACATGATCTCGCAGAAGGATAACATGATGCGGAAGCGAAGTACGAAGCTGTGGGGCAGCAGATTGGAGGAAGTCACTACATTGCAAGGGCGCAACAACTCCACGATCGCAGCACCTGAATCACCGTCCGGGGGGCCCAGTACGTTTATCACTTACCATTTTGATTTTGATTTTCAGTGAGGATCTAACCATTTTTAATAGCCACATTCAAGTGGGTACGCGGAGAGCTGATTGGGAAAGGAACATATGGTCGTGTATATCTGGCCTTGAACGCGACCACGGGCGAGATGATCGCAGTCAAGCAAGTGGAGCTTCCGCAAACGGCGAGCGATAAAAACGATTCGCGACAACATACCGTTGTGCAGGCCTTGAAGTTGGAGAGCGAGACGCTAAGGGATCTCGACCATCCTAACATCGTTCAATATCTTGGATTCGAAGAGACGCCTGCCAATTTGAGCATGTAAGTTGACTTTACTTATCATTATCCTTCTTATCAATTTTGCCTCCTCTAGTTTCCTCGAATACGTTCCTGGTGGTTCTGTTGGAAGTTGCCTGCACAAGCATGGCAAGTTCGCCGACAATGTTACCAGGTCGTTCACGGCTCAGATCCTGAGTGGGCTGGAATACCTTCATTCTAAGGGTATTCTTCACCGAGTGCGTCGACTTCATTATATATTGTGGGCGGTTTACTCATATAATTTAAAGGATATGAAAGCAGACAATATTCTTGTCGAGATGTCAGGAATCTGCAAAATATCAGATTTCGGTATCTCAAAGAGAACAGAGGATCTACACGGTGGTGCCTTCACTGCGATGCAAGGAACTGTATTCTGGATGGCTCCGGAGGTTGTCAATGCACAGAAGAAGGGCTACAACTTCAAGGTCGACATCTGGAGTGTTGGCTGTGTCGTTCTGGAGATGTGGGCGGGCATGAGGCCTTGGATGGGTGAGGAGATGGTTGCAGTCATGTTCAAGGTATGGTTTTTCTTTTTCTGTCATTCATTTCCGTTTCCGTTTTTCATCTTCTTTTGCCATAGCTCTATCAATCCAAGCAACCACCACCGGTTCCAGAGGATATTGTGTTGAGCGAGGAGGCAGATGATTTCCGGCGGAAATGCTTCGCCATGTACGTTTCTACGTCTTTGTGGTTTTCAACGTTCTGATGATATTCCATTAGAAACCCTGAAGAGCGGCCTAGTGCAGCAGAACTTCGAAAACATCCCTATCTCATACTTCCACCTGGGTGGGTATTCACTGGATTTACATAAGAACGATCTATCGCTACTTTCATCTTCTCTACTCATTGTTGCTAGTATCTGTACGCATTCATATCGTCTTTTCTCCTGCTTTCTTCATGATCATTCTCACGAGACTGCTCCCATCAACTCATGCTTTTACCCATCACCTATTCTTTCTTCCTTCGTACTACTACTATCACAACCCATAGCACTCACTCTATCGTTGGTTTCCTTACTTGTGTCATTGAGTTGAATAGGTACGATACCCTGTGTAGCAATCTAATTTTAATGACACCACCACGTCATGCATCTTTGATGGTGTAACTTTGCTTGTCCTCCGCCAAATGCATCTGATCGCAGGACAAAAGCAAACTTAGCTACAGTGCTTCTATAGCTTCTTTCGTCCTTCAGTTGAAACAAGTCTGATGCTTCTGAGCGCTCTCGATCAGATCAACTATGATGAACGACGCATCGCAGGTTCCTGGCGGATTTTCGTGTAATCTGGCTGGCCTTATAGGCAAAATAAGTCGCACAGAGGCGATGTCCATAATACGGCCGTGGTGTTCTTAGTACCTTGTATGATGAAGTCAAAACATCGACCACTTTTAGATACTAAGCTAAATGTCTGCATTGCAAACCTGTCTCGATATAGAATATTATCTGATAAGTATCAGGCAAGGCCGTTAGAACCGTTCAAAAGGCCTATACCTTTGGTCAAATGCACGGCTTTAATCAGGACTTAGACAGATGATCAACGAACAGTGTTTCGTGTTGGCATCACCTTGGCCGCACAGATGAGTCGTGGCCTCGTCCAAGGCTCACTCAAAGAATATCAACCAGGTTTCACTGTCGTAATAATCTTGCAACGAGGCGTTGGAAAGCATAAATTTTATCCCATCACTATGCTGTGTTCAGATAATCTCGCACTGCAATCTACCCCGCGTTGAATTGGCGTTTAGCAGATTAACGGGTTGCCTAAAAAAGAAATGAACTTTCCTATTGCGGTTGTCAAATAAGCGGTGGACCCTGGCTGGAAGATATGTAGACGATCGTTTGAGCACCGAAATGTGGATGCTATTATCTGACCATTGTAACAAAGCTTCCTTCTCGAAAATCATCTTTCAGATGTTTAGGCTACATATCTGGAGTATTCATGGTCAGTGTCAGCGCCCTTGCGCGTGGCTTGGTCTTTGGCCGCGGAGGTAAGAAAAACGGAAATGATCTCCGCACAAACGTCCTTCGGCGATTTGTTTCAGGTTACCCCACATCTACAAGGTTGTTTAAGTAAGGCGGTCCAATAGGGCTTGATACCGTCGTTACATACCCATCTTTCCGCCATGGTATCCATCGACAAGGACTGACATCCTGTGCTATTCTGTCAACACTGGTACCGAACCAATCAGTCATAATTTAGTCAGTAGTGCTTTAAACATTTAATGAATTATCATCAAAGCAGACGGACCTTAGTTCTCGATCATGTTACCTCCGTCGCATCTTCCAGCGGATAGCAGTTTAGATAAAGAGCAATCAGGGTTTTATTAAGCGCCCAAACCAGCGTGGCGCACGGAGGTTGTACTAGTGGAAAAGTATTTAGCAGCCCGCCTAGCTCAATCGGATAGAGCGTCAGACTCTTAGGCGGGTTAGATCCACTGGATCATCTGAAGGCTGCGAGTTCGACCCTCGCGGTGGGCTAGTTTCATTTTGCCCATTTTTGATCCGGATTCCGTTTCCAAGTTCCGACTATATAGTTACTAGTAGCATTTCTAGGCAAAAGAAACCTACGGTATGTACTATCATTGATACTCTAGTCTCTGATGCTCACCCATATGATTCATCCGCCTGAATTGGGAGTTTCCAATCCATTGGTTTAGGTTTTCTCAGACTCCGGATTCCTCTCTCATACTTGTCAAGGACAAACTTTGAAAGGGTAGTAAATTTTTTGACCCGTGGGCCGTCAGTCTACGGGTTTCGAGGCTGGACTCTGCGCTTTAAATAAGACACACGCGCTCCTCCGGGTCATAGGACAAAGGACCGGGGTACTTTCGTCTAAAATATCAGTAAAGTATATTCTCGTCCACTGAGGTGGCAAATACTCGGGATGCAAAAATGTATTCCCGCTAGCCGACTTGAACGACTGACCTCGTCATACACTTGTTGTGTACTAGTGACGCGCTCTACCACTGAGCTAAGAGGGACTTGTCAATGTTCGAAGACTGCAACACATGGGGAGTAGAATACAGCCGCCGAATTCACTCGCGGCAACGATTAGGCGCCCCTATCACGTGGAGCGAGGATGCTCACTTTGAATTTGAAATTGGATGCGACTCTAAGTGATTCTGAAACTCGACCGTGACGCCATTCCAAAGCCAAGTCTTTTCATCAGGGTGACAGGGATCATACAGTGAGGTGTATCGACTCGGAGAGGCACTTTGAAGATCATCGACAATCATCGACTTTCGTTCTGCAAAAATTGTTCGTGTAAATCAAGGGATATCGACAGAAGTTCCGATCTGTTCAAATCACTGCACTCATTTCACCAAGATATTGCGCGACCTCCCATCCATCACGACACTCGATGGCCTCCTGGGATGTGAGTCGTCGCATAAGAGCTCCCACTGTTAAAGCAGAAGATGTCTTGAGATGTTGAAGGATGGAGAGCACCGTGACTGAGTTATTTGATTCCTCTGTAGGCCCGTAAGATCGATTTTCATCGACGGATAGATGGACGATGACATCTGCCCGCGATGCGGCCATGGCTAAGATGAGGGTTTTGACGATGGGATCACCTCCGAAGGCTCCGGCGCCCCACAGAGGCGAGGCCATTTCCTTCACTCCAAGATCACCCAGCGCCAGAAATCCTGTATATGCCTTGTGGACGTCCCGTACCAGATATTTAGGGTGAAGGTCTGGAAGGCCGATCGAAGGTGAGGAAAAGTCAAGTTCGGAAGCGTCAAGAAACAAAAAAATGCAGTCGGAAACCTTGAATGTTCCCAAAGAACGGGCTTCCCGTCCTTGCCCTTTCCATTGCGTTATTGGCGCACGTACATACACTAAGAGACAAGCATCTGATGGAACTGGAGCTGATATCAATAGAGCGCCTAGTAACGAAAGTGGTGGACAAGCGCCGGTGACGAGTTCCTCTTGGGTACAGGATGCACCGAATCCCGGTATTCATTCGATGCTACTAGGGTGCACGGTAATTTTGCGTCAGGGAATGTGACCGTAGCTGTAGAAGTAGATTCGAGAATTATATGGTCAAAAATGGGGTCGCTCCTTGTGTTAACGTTCATCCATTGTGCGAGCTCATTCTCTAGAGAATCTGCAGTTTTGGTAAAACATCGAAATGTCATCTGTACACTGGCATCGGCAGGCAACGTAAAATAATCGAATAAGGTCGAAAGATAGCCTGAGACCGCTGCATCAAGGGCCTGTAGATGTGAATACCAACAGACAGAAGTACAGCCCCAGGTATTGCCTTTAGGTGGAACGAGCGTGTTGAGGATTTGATGGGCAAGCAAACACTTTATTTCAAGCTGGGATAATCGTAGAGTTGGATAATCTGCATTAAGATAGGGTATTGGATGAGTTGGAAAGAGGTCCGGTAGAAGCAAAGCTGCATCGACGATGGTGTTTAGCAAGGACATGGCAACGTAAGAGTTGGGGTCACGATACTTCAGCTGTATGAAGTGAGATAGATATCGAGTGTCTAAATTTCCATGTGAATTGAGTACGATATATCTTCAATAAAATGAGGGAGATTGAGGAGATTACAGGCGGGAGCTTTGGCGCGGAATGACTGAACGGACGCAACAATGACGGCCCACAATCCATGGGCTCGTCGTCGTCGCAGAAACCTAAAGGATCAAGACAAGCTAGCAATGGGTGAGAAGGAAGAATATAACACTCATCGTTGGGATGCATTCAGAAGGGAGAAGGGACGTGGAGAAGGCCGACGCCGCACAACAGCTTGAGAACTGTGAACATTCCGACGCGTACATGCCGGCCCTAAACCTCGTTACATCTTAGAGGTTCATCAATTTGTTTCTTCCCTTGTTCACTCCCTCGCCTCACCTTCACGACACGATATCTAGATACCCTTTCCTAATCGCTCACCATGTCGGGCTTTGACCAAAATCGCGTGTATTCCGTGTCGGTACACGATCTACCACCCGCAGCGGCACCAGATTCGCCCTCAGAGACCGAGAAATTGCTGGTCGACTTTATCCTATCATTCCGCGTTGGTGGCGAGTTTATCTATCGGTGAGCTATTCTATCCTCCGCGAAACGCGTCGCTCACCTTTAACAGTGATAAGCTACGCGGAAATATCCTTTTGAAGCAACTCGTACTCGAAGTCGATCTGAGGCATGTCAGCTTGTTCAACGATGAACTCGCGCACGCAATTCAGGATAGGCCTGCAGATGTGCTTCCCCTGGTATGTTCAGTCCTGCCTCTCTATGTTTCTGATCTCACTACTTCCCAAAGTTTGAAAATGCCGCGACGAAAGTGGCGCGCAACATCCTCTTCCCACTGGCCAGCAACTCAACAGAACGAACAGAAGGAGCAGCCGAGGCAATCCCCAAAGTCCAAATCACAGTCAACTCTGGCCTAAATCTCCTACAAGTTCGCGAACTTACCGCCGACACGATGAACAAGCTCGTGCGGATTCCTGGAATCGTCATCTCAGCCTCAGTCCTTTCGTCACGCGCAACAAAGCTGCACCTTCAATGTCGCGCTTGCCGTTCAACAAAGGACATATACCCCCAAGGCGGCCTCGGTGGATTGGGTAGTGGCTCGGATCGTGGACTTCCTCGCGTTTGTGATGCCCCAGAGCTAGAAGGCCAGAAGAAAGATTGTCCCCTTGACCCATACCTAATCATCCATTCCAAATCGACTTTCGCCGATCAGCAAACACTCAAACTCCAAGAGGCCCCAGATATGGTTCCTGTCGGAGAACTTCCTCGCCACATGCTTCTCAGCGCTGACCGACACTTGACTGGCAAAGTCGTACCGGGCTCACGCATCATTGCTTCTGGCATATATTCTCAATTTCAGTCCTCGAAGAATGTACGTTCCTTCATCTCGTACAACTTGTCTTTCATTCTAATTTTTCCCTGAAGAAAAGCGCAGCAACCGCGGCTTTGCGCCAACCTTACCTTCGTCTTGTTCATCTCGAGTTGATGTCACCTGCAGGAGCTGGCGGGTCAAATCCTTTCGGAGCGCAATTCACACCTCAGCAAGAGGAAGAATTCGGAGAAATGTCAAGGAGCGAAGGTTTCTATGAGCGTTTCGCGAAGAGTGTAGCTCCTAGTATTTTCGGAAGTCTGGGTAAGCTACTATTCGTCATCATTCAAATTTATTTTATTGAGGTTAAAATATAGACATCAAGAAGGCTATTGCTTGTCTACTATTTGGCGGGTCGAAGAAAGTTTTGCCCGATGGTATGCGGCTGCGTGGCGATATAAATGTCTTGCTGCTCGGTGATCCTGGTACGGCGAAGAGTCAGTTGCTGAAGTTCGTGGAAAAGGTGAGTTGTATGAGCCTCGAATACTTATCTTATCTAATATTTGCCTTTAGGTTGCCCCAATCGCAGTTTACACGTCAGGAAAGGGCTCTAGTGCTGCCGGTCTAACAGCATCAGTGCAAAGAGATCCAGTTTCTGTGGGTTCAATCTTTTATGCTTTATTCATGCATTCGTCCTAAAAGATTTTAAAGCGTGAATTCTACCTGGAAGGCGGTGCCATGGTGCTAGCTGATACGGGAGTAGTCTGTATCGATGAGTTCGACAAAATGCGAGATGAGGATCGAGTGGCTATCCATGAAGCTATGGAACAACAAACTATCTCGATCGCCAAGGCTGGAATCACGACCGTGCTGAACTCACGGACGAGTGTGCTCGCAGCTGCTAATCCTGTATTCGGTCGATATGACGAGGGTAGGAGTCCTGGAGAGGTACGTTGCATTTTCATGCTTTTGGAATCATTGTTGTCTGACAAGTTGTTTAGAATATTGATTTCCAAACGACTATCCTGTCTCGCTTCGATATGATCTTCATTGTCAGGGATGAACACAACGAGGCCAGAGATAAGGTCAGTAAATTATCGTCATTCATTAATTACTTGACTCAAGTTTGCTCTAGATGATTGCGAAACACGTTATGAATATCCACATGAATCGCCCTAACATCAATGGAGATGAAAACGGCAATGCTATTGGTGAAATACCCCTGGAAAAGATGAAGGCATATATTGCTTATTGCAAAAGGTCAGACACCCAACAGCCTTTGTTTTTTTCTCGGCTGACAGTTCTCCAGCAAATGCGCTCCTCGACTGTCAGCAGAGGCGCAAGAAATGCTAAGCAGTCACTTCGTCAGCTTGAGGAAGCAGGTTCAACAAGTTGAACGCGACAATGATGAACGAAGCTCGATCCCAATTACAATTCGGTTAGTGAATTCTGCTATTTCCGTACACGGCAAAAACTTACTCAACTGATATTTAATAGTCAATTGGAGGCTATCATCCGTATCTCCGAATCTCTGGCCAAGATGACCTTGACTCCTGTCGTCCAAAACCACCACGTCGAGGAAGCTATCCGACTGTTCAAGTTCTCGACTATGGATGCCGTCTCAGCAGGTTCAGCCGAAGGTCTCTCGCGAGGAGAGCTCAACGACGAAATGGTCAAAATCGAACGTGAGCTTCGGAGGCGCCTTCCCATCGGCTGGAGCACGAGTTATCAAAGTCTCGTCCGCGAGTTTGTCACCCAGCAAGGGTATTCAAGCCATGCGCTTGAGCGATCACTATTTATTATGGAAAAGCGAGAGATTATTCGGTTCTCGGGGCAGAAGAAAGTCGTTCATCGGTATGTGGTTTTGTTGTTTTTTTATTTTGCTTTCCATTCTCATTTTGATTTGTAGCATTGGTGTTTAGTTATGGAGGTCCTGGTGGATACTGTGCTTTCCTGTTGTCTTACTATCATGTATTATATTTATGTCAGTTGTATTTAGTACTAAGTAATATCACATTGTCCCCAACAAGTAGCTTCAAGGCATTTTCATGAATTAGGAGGGTGGAATAGTTAAGCTCCTTTGCGAACGTTAATGCCGAGTATGCAAGAATCATAACATTTATATCGCCCGCCTAGCTCAATCGGATAGAGCGTCAGACTTTTAAGAAGTCCGGGTGATCGGTCACTTCGAGTGATCTGAAGGCTGCGAGTTCGACCCTCGCGGTGGGCTAATATTCTCGTTTGAAAGCTTTTTTTTTTTTTTGCTCTGAATTCGCGACTCGCTAATCACAATCAATTTCAGACTTCAGTAAGCGGCAATGTTCGATGCTCGCCAATCCATTATCCAACCTCCAAGTATTCTTGGAAGTTGAGACTTGAGATACTTTCGTGTATGTATTTTGGCGTGAAGAGTCACATGAGACGGGGAGTCTAATATTACGCGCGGCAACTTGCTCTCTCAACAAACGCACTCCTGATTTTCTACCAACTCTTGTGGATTGCACTCATCCTCTCTTCATTAGAGTAACTGTGCTTGACCGTCTTGTTATAACCGAACATGACTGCAATGGATACGGACGAAGTCTCCGTGGTTTTGCCACCCACCACCACTTCAGGACTAGCACTCTCGCTGTAAGGGCCCATTTATCTCGCGATTGCTTCGTATGTTCAGTCTCTAGGTTAGGCATCCACTACCGATCTTGAACATATCAGACCACTGGACGAGATCGAAGCTGCAAAAGAACACCCTCAATCCCTTCAGTGTGTTAGCCTTCAATCGGTTTATCTATCGCATCTGACCATTTGTTCTAGTTCTGGGCGCTTTGCTTGGGACGCAGAATGGGCGCGAAGTGGAGATCGTTAATACCTTTGAATTGGCGACACTGGATGATGAGAATAAGCTTGTCGATCATGAATTCCTGGTGTCGCGACGCGACCAATGTATGTGGCACCAATGTCTGCGTTAGCGGGATTCTGACTTTCCACTCCTCGTAGACAAGCAGGTGTTCCCATCGCTAGAATTCATTGGGTGGTACACAGTCACGGCGCTCCCCAGCCTACAACACATTGCCCTTCACGAACAGGTACGACAGATCCAATTCTAGGTAGCTTCAACCTCAAGTCCTCATCTCTTTATAGTTTACAGTTTATTGTTCCACACCCCTCCTTCTAATCCTGCAACCTAGTCTGGCGTTGGTCTCCAGTGCAGATGTCAATGCTCAGACTCTCCCATTCAAAGCATACGAGCCAACCATCGAACTCAGAGATCGCAAATCACGCTCTGTATACATCGAGGTTCCATACAACGTAGAGACGGGAGAAGCTGAGCGTATCGCTGTGGACTGGACTGCAAGAGGAGGTGGTAGTGGAACAAGCTGTGAGTCAAGCCAATATATAATCGCCTTGATTTCTTTTGCTTATTTGCAACCTAGTGGAATCGCACCTTCAAACTCAACGATCCGCCGTAAAGATGCTTCACGAGCGTATCCTCGTCCTGATTAAATATGTGACAGATGTGATTGCTGGTATGAATGCGAACACAATATTTCCGGCATTCACTGATTCCGTCTTTCATTTAGGTACTGCAAAACCAGACCCAAGTATTCTGCGTTCATTGGTGGCGCTGTTGGCCTCTCTGCCAGCCTCAGAAAATAAGCATTTCAGGGAGGAGTTTGACACTGTACGTTGCCCTTCGATTTTGATTGTTGTTGTCTCGTTTGACCTTTTTTTTCTTTTCAAATAGGAATACGAAGATGTACAATTGACCGCTTTCCTTTCTTCTCTCACAAAATCGACGAATATTCTCAACGACGTAAGGCATTTTTTCCTTCGCAGAATCAAATTGTTAATCATATGGATTCCCAGCTCGTCGACAAACACATCATCCTCACATCTGGAAAAGACGATAGAGGAGGCCCTCGTAGTAGACGAATGGGAAGGCAGGGTGGCGTCCCGGGAGATTGGGATCGTTTCCACTGATCAATGTCCTATGTTTCGCTTTTTAGCTAGTTCAAGTTGCTTTGTATTCACGCTCTCTCGATCGACACCCACCTTCGCTTGTACTCTTACTCAATCAAGTTCCCGAATCTTGCTACCACATCCTCGCGTCATTTCGAGAGAGTGAATTTACGTAAATAGTTGTGATTCTATGCGAAATTATCAACTACTTAAATATGTGGCAAGTACAGTATACTACATGATACACTAGGAATACAACAGTCCTGGTAGTATAGATAATGGATGGGTCCTGATGGATGTCAGTAGATGTGGTTAGATAACCCGTCATGAATCACTATGATACATCAGCCGAGAAATTGTACGAGTCCGTGATTGAAGATGAGTTGAGTGATGCTCCTTTATAAATATTAAGTAGTTAATTGAAATTGCTAGGATTTCTCCTTCGAAGCTGCAGCATCGGTGGTTAAGACACCATCTCATCAATGAGAGAAAGAAAACTTACGTGTGGCAAGGGACCGAGTTGATCCACGGGACAAGATACCCTTCCCAGCACCAGAAAACATGCCATTCAGCTTATTCCTGTTTCTCGGCGACCCAGACTCAAAAAGGCCCCCATCTGCACCGTCTCCATGCCGCTTGACGTTAGACTTGAGTTTATTCCATAGCGTCGGCGTCTTGATGGTGCTCGTAGTCTTCATGCTATTACGCGCAGGCGTTGACTGCGAGGCGGGTAAGAGTATCGGCTTGGTGCCGATGAGGGTGTTCTGGGTGTGGTGTTCTGGCCCTAAAGAAGATAGCGAGTGCTGGCTCGCCTTCATTAGAGGATCGATTACTTTGCTGTCGGCGAGCGGGTCCTCGTCAGGGTCCGGTATTGAAGAGCTGCCGTAAGATGAAGGCGCGGTTTCAAGAGTAGGGGGAATTTGTGAGGATGTTTGGCTTAGCGCCGGGCCTGTGCTGATGTAGCTGGAGCGAGAAGAAGATGAGACAGCCTCCTGCTCGGTCTCTGCATCGTCGACGACTGAGGTGTCGTCGGCCAATGGTACGCTCGGAGTATCTGGAAGTCGGGAGCGATCTTCATCCATCTCAAACGGAAAGTCCCCATTCTGCTGCTGTTCTTGCTCTTCAGCAGAGACCAGGTCTTCAAGAACGCGTCTCCTATAAACGCTCGTCATCGGCGAGTTCACAGAAATACCAAAGTCCCAAGAGTCCATAGAATTGGCTGATAGAGCCGGAGGCACGACGCGGCGTTCCTGTCGTTGCGTGAGAGGCGGGAGGTGGTCTGTCAGAGCGAAGTCAGCCCGAAGTCAGCAATTGCAATGAAGAGCAAAATTGAAGTTTTAAAAATTCTTACTCAGGATCGCGTTAATTAAATAAGATTTCTTCTTTGCTCCGCGAAAGAAAGGAGTTTGAAGGAGCTCCTCGGCAGTTGGACTGAAATTATGGCCTTCAGACTAGGCTCTGGTGGAAAAATGCAAAGACAAACCGTTTGGCAGGGTCTTTGACCAGACAGCTGTCGATAACGTCTTTGAACGCGCGTGAGTACTTGTACATCCCGCCATCGCGGTTTAAGGTAGGTGGGTCTTCTTGTATTCTGAAGAGCTGATGAGTGAATTTATCAGGAATAATGATAATATGCAGGTACTTACGTTCGAAGCAACACCTTCTGTGGTGACTCGCGAGATCGTGGAGGTCGGCCTTGCGTCAGTTCAAGTGCCGTAATGCCAAAACTCCATATGTCAGCCTTGGAATCGTATTGCTTGCCTTGGATAAGCTCCGGAGCCATCCAGCAGGGCTATGGATTGAGAAAAATGAATACGAGACAGCCAATATATTTCAGACGAAGGCCACACACCGTGCCAACGAACGACTTGCGTTTGCCAATCCGTTGAAGGGTCGGAATGGGCTTGTCGGCTTGTTTGGAATTGTTAGTAATCGTCGGCACCGACGTAGATGGTGCCACTGCACCGGGAGAAGTGAGAGAATATAGATTCCTAGAGGTGGAAGAGGGGGGTATATGTGAATTATCTTCTGTGAGGTCGGCGGCGACCCCTAGGTCTCCCAGTAGCACAGTGCCGTCGTCGTCAATGAGGAGATTCGCGGCTTTGACATCGCGATGAATAAATCCATTGGTGTGCAGGTAGCTAAGTGATAAATCGTTAATGTGCGCCGAGGGCCAGGCTGAGGAAATGAGACCGACTTGAGCCCCTTAAGAGCCTGGCGCAGGATACACCGGACGACATCCTCTTCCATCCCGCCTGGCCAGCCATACCGCATGACATCAGCCGCGCTGCCCTTATTCATGAGGCGGAGCGCGATATACAGCTTGTGGCCGTCCACCCACGATCCACGCACGCGCAGCACGTTGGGGTGTTTCGAAAGCGACATGAGGGTCGTTTCTCGTTGCAGGAGCTGCAGAGCGCGTACAGGCAAGGAATCCAGATCCAGGACCTTCAGCGCGCACGAAACTCCTTTCGATTTGGTCGCTTCGGTGTTGAGGTTGGATCCATGGTATGTAGCAGCGTACACTATTGACGATGCGCCAAATCCTATAGGTGGGCCGATGGTGTAGTCCTCAGCGCGGTCGCTAATCATGCAACAAGATAGTCAGAAACCAACAAGTTTTAAAAAACATCAATTACTAATGAAGGCCTGAGAAGCAGCGCACCTGTAAAGTATCCATTCATCTGGTACAGCGCCAATGAACATGGCAGCCCCGTTTGACATGCTCTCATGCGTGCTGACCGCCAGACCCCTGCTCTCTGCGTTCGAGGGCAGGTGCGCCGCGGGCTGCGCAGGTGAATCCATGTCCGCAGGCCGCCCGAAAGCCTTTTCTTAAGGAGATGAGGGGCGACGAGAGAGTCGGGAATAGGATGCAAAGCAGAACCCGTCGCTAAAGTATCTCCGGCAGGAGCGCAACCAGAGTTACAGGACGGAAATAAACGAACGCCAGCTTCTTGATTTTTTGATGTGGTCCGTCGGGGAGGTGGCCTTTATGAGCTAGAGTGATTAGATAGCGGACTGGGCCTGTGTATGAGACCAGAGGCTGTGTGGCTCGTACAGGCCACGCTCGGCCACGGTGAAGATGTGAGATGGATGGATGTTGCGTCGGGATCAAACGAGCGCGCTTTCATCATCGTATTGCCTTTTTGGTTATAGAGGAATAGCCGAGCTGCACATGTTTGCTCTTCGCCGCACCCACTATTTCCAGTGTACTCTATTCCTCCTATTCGCGTTCAGTATTCGGCCAGGCTACCTGCTGCTACCTGTCGACGAAGCTCGGCTTGGTGACATAAATGGCTCAAACATTGCACACAGGGATAAATAAAGAGAGCTTCTTGTGCGATGGATCCCGACGAGGTGTATTCCTGATACCTATCGCGTCGTGAATATTTGAATCTTGATGTTACAGTCTAATGACAGTCTGAAGTCCCGGATAAACGAACGTACGAATCGACGGAAAGTGTCCCTTTTTTTGCGACCTAATTCTGGACTGGGAATTCGCGACGTTGGACGACAAGCGGGCCTCTTATCGTCGGGCAAACACGCACGCACCTTGGCGTTGGAGAAAAGGCGAATCCGAGGAGTCTTTCCATGCGCTAAGAGGCTTATCATATATGTAATAAGCTGATAATAAAATGGCGCCGGGTGGGAGCCTTTTCTATCATATTCAATGATCTTGCGCTGATAGTACCGAGGGGAGTTTGAACCAATGGTTGATAGCATTCTTGAAGATAGCTACGAAGCTTGAAGAGATGGTTCATCGCGCAGTGACACCTATAACAGGACCAAGTAAAGCATAACTGACTTACAGTCAATGACAATAAGCTCTCGTGCTATAATTATTGACTTTGTATTGACTTCGACTTTCACCGGACATGAAGGAGTGGCAAATTCCGGTTCATACTCTACTGTAACATACCGAGTAAATACCATCTATCTATCTATCAAAGTAAGTAATTTTAAGTATCCAATGGCATTTCGCGTTCGCTCACATGGTAGATATCTAATCTCAACGATATCATGATGCGATGTAGAGGGAGGTTAGTGGAAGAGCCAAAGTGCCATACGTTCCCTCGATAAACCAAAGGGATTACCCTACCCCATCGCGTCGAGCATGGACGCTCTGCTGCGGGTGCGTTAGTATCCTCGAGTCAAGCTCGCACGCCACTCTTAACCTTGCCTCGAGGGAGTCGGAGAGTTCAATCTCCAGCGCGATGACCAAGGCGCCATCGCATGGCCGGAGGTCATTCTAAGTTTATTTTATTTGAGGCTTTACTGTATGCGTACATATGTACCCGAACCACCCCTCGCTTGGGCACCCCAATTTGTTTGTGGGTACACTAGATAGTGGATATCACCATATCTTCATTTGCGAAGTGGGTGCGAGATAAGGGAGCGGTGGATTGTCCCTCGTGGGTCCTGAAGCAGCCTGAAGCTTGTCTCCGCAGAATTCACAGCTATTCACAGATCGAACTTACAGTGGATCTTCGAAGCCATGTCAAAGGGGGACGTGCGTCATCGAATCTATCGAATCCATCGATAGGTTTAATATCTATAATCCACCCATGCGAGATGCCAGCGGCAAGGGTGAAATGTGAGATGTGAAATAAGCGATGGGAGGGGTATGTACTAGATGCATGGGAGATGGGAGATGAATGTGCGATAGGGGATATTGCACACCATTAATATTCGCGGAGACGAAGAACGGTGTTGTTGTCTCGAAAGGTGATATGATTATGATTCATGAATGTTCGTATTCGAGCGAATTCGCCTCCGTCGTTTGCAGCCGATGGGATTTTAAATGCTGGAGAGCGGAAGTTCTGCAGTCACGGTCGAAATGGAATCAGTCATTTTGAACGAGTTCAAGGTTCAGTAAACCGACACTGATGCCCACTAGGGGTCATACAGAAGTCCAGCCCTCCACCGCTCCGCAATGATAATCCACAGTGACGCGGTCGACTTATCTCTCAAGGATCCAGTGCGCTCATAACGGCGCTTATGCCCCTCTCTCCAATGCATTCCAATAGATACCCAGCTCCCAAGGCTTCCCAAGGTCGGGGCCATTATCCAAAGCCACCGGTTACATTATCTTTGAGGTCAACAGACTTCAATTTCCAAGCTTTCACAGACAGTAGGTAATTTGGGGGGCACGCATCGTTGAATAGTTATTGGTGGATAAGAAAAGGTGTGCGCTGTCTAAGCGCTGTCATGAATTTGGTCTTGGGGGATGAATTGGGTTTGTGGGTGCGTGGGTTTTGGACGCGTTTAGGGCGTCGAGGGTGTGTGTTGAGGAGGAAGTATGTTAGTATTGACGTATTGACGATTTCGAAAGCCTTGGTTGCAATCTAGAACGTCCGTATCCAGTTATTGAAACATAGACTTGAACGAATTGAACGAATAGAGTACGAATGGCCACATAGAGTATGACGCGTTGAATCTAGCCGCAAAAGACCAGAGGCAACGGGGCCTTCGTCTCGATCACATTCTGCAGTCAAAAACAGTCAATTGATTCATTCCAGATGAATGTAGTTTGGACACAGGCAAGTAATTCGAAGGAGCTCCGAAGGGAGGTAATAGAGGAATGGGACACGCTCACATGATGGGTTGAATATTCCATTTTGGCGCTTGTGACTTTCTTTTTTCGGCGTTAGGCGCTTGATTGGGTTCAATAAATGGCGGCGGGCGGTAATTGCAGTTGGAGGATTCCCATCGGCACATTCAGACTGGCGAAATGAGCAGGAAAGTGTAATGAGGTGTATGTAAACCACGCTTCGATTGTAGGCGTTCCACGTATTTTGTACGACATGATGGCATGCATCCCCACCGCTTGACGTGAATTCGACAGACAGAGCGCAGTTTTTCTCCAGGCTTCTGTGATTTGATGCCGAGCTGGGGAGCTGGGGAAAGCGCGACCTCGGCTCCTCGAGTGTGTTGAGCGCGAT
The DNA here is from genome assembly GCA_009935795.1 of Pholiota adiposa. Lineage (NCBI taxonomy): Eukaryota > Fungi > Basidiomycota > Agaricomycetes > Agaricales > Strophariaceae > Pholiota > Pholiota adiposa. Next base: position 599,266 of record QEYC01000037.1, read on the forward strand.
ATTACTTGAGGATGAGGCGAACGAGACCGCCCGCGGCCTTGGACGCCACAGCCAAATGCGGTGCACCCTATAGGTTGGGGGGGTTCATTTTTCCGGCTGGCGACAGCGACGGCGGGATTCCTGAGTTCTAGCGTTTGAATGGTCAAAATACTTTGAGCGAAGAGCACAGAAAGAGGAAGAGGAACTCCGTCATCCGCGAGGTGTGAGCATATGACAGCAACACTGATCCTGCAGGTTCGTCGTGAATCCGAGGCGGACAGCAAGAATCAGGATCCTAGGTAGCTCCGGATGAAAGAAGACACCCTCGGACCGACAGGGCGCATTGAGGGGACCATTGAGCAGGTTCGGATTGGACGGGTGTCGGCGAGTAGCAACGAGAGAATTTCCAAGAACTGGCACTGCAGTCACGGTTGCAGTTGCTGAGCGGGGAGTCGCGGGAGTTGGAGGCGGTAGTTGCAGGAGCGAAAAAGGATGAGCCGGTCGAGGACGACGATGGGAGTGTTTGTGGAGGATGCCAGTGCATCGAGGAGAACCGGCTATGAGTGTGACGCGTGACAGACTAGAACCGGGGCACAACAAGTTGTCTACGCCACATCTCATCCCGTCTCCATCTCCTCCTCTCCTCCTCCTCTCCCATCCCCCCGCTCCCCCTCCACGTAGATGGCACCGAAACAGCCATGTACTAAGTACCAATACGTTATCACCCCGGAGGGCACAAAGCTCATGCCCGCCGACGAACCACACTGCAAGGACGAGGAGAGCCCAGCGGACTACAACGCCGGCGGCTACCTCCCCGTCAAGGTGGGCGACTATTTCAGCGGCCACAGATATCGGGTTGTGCGCAAGCTAGGGTGAGTACTCGTATCTCTCCTCGTTGTCTTTGTCGCTCATCGCTCGTCGGATTCACGCTTGCCGCTAGATGGGGCCACTTTTCAACCGTATGGCTCGTCAAGGACTCTACGTAAGAAGCTCAAGCTTCATGCTCAGCGTTTACACTCTATTCACACTTTTCTCTCGCACAGCACAAAGCGCCATTCCGCGCTCAAGGTCGTCAAGTCGGCGGGACGCTACACCGAAACCGCCAAGGACGAGATTCAGCTGCTGAGCCGCGTTTCCGAATTTTCCCCAACACACCCCGGCAGAGAGCACATAGTCTCTTTCCTGGACTCATTTACCCATCAGGGCCCGGAAGCCCCCCATATCTGCATCGTGTTTGAACCCTTGGGCGAAAACCTTCTGGCTTTAATAGAGCGAAACAAGAAGAAGGGTGTTCCTCGGCCCCTTGTCAAGGTGATAGCGAAGCAAATCCTGCTCGGCCTTGAATATCTTCATGACGAGTGTGATCTTGTTCATACCGATATCAAGCCGGAGAATATCTGTGAGTACTCGCCCCCTTGTTTCGTATGCGTATGCGGCCGCTTGTGTGTTCCCTTTCATCGCACCCGCCGTATCCCCCCCTGCACCCCTTCATGTCCGATATACACCATGTATGACTGACTCCTTTGAATGCTGTTATTCTTGTGCTTATCCTTATCTCTGTTTATTCCAACCGCATGTTGTTGGCAACATACTCACTGATCTCCATTTAGTAATTTCTATTCCGGACATTGAGGCGCATATACACAATGAATTGTCTGTGTCACCCACACCCACCTCACGCCGGGTCGGAGTACCTCTCCCAACCAAGACACGAGCGGGAGTCTCGATACCATCACATCACCAACGACCGCGGAAACAAGTGCAAATATTCGAGTCGCAGCCTTTGGCCAGCCCAAGTAGGAGTTTAACAAAGAGTGCGACGGGCATTGTGAGTATGAGCATGACTGCTCTGTCAGATAAGGCTCCTCAGGCCGGCAGTGGGGGTGCAAGCGTTGGTCTGCCGGCGAGCTGTGCAGCGCAGATACATCTGACGCGGACGGGCGGATATACTAGTGGGACTGTGGGAAGCCTGAGCTCAAGCGCGCCGAAGGTACCTAGCGGTTTGTCCTCGTCGGCGCCTCGGACTGAACACGCGTTCTTGCAGAAGCGAGCAGAGATGTTCGCGGCCAAGGGCATCATGGCTGTCCCCACGCGAATCACCAATTCACCCTCGATGTCATCGTCATCGTCATCTCTTTCGTCGGCGTTGGCCGCTGGCTCGAGCAGTCTCGTGAGCACCCCTCCGACGTCGTTATCGCATTCTCTCGGTAATGCGGTTATGGAGTTTATGGGAACGGGTAAGTTTGAGAACGAGCTGAGAACGAGACCGAAGGTTTCCCCCGAGAACAAAGTTGTGCAGCCTACTCCCGCGCCCACGGTCGTTCCGGACAAACCCAAGGCCACGGTGGATCCGGAGACGAAACTCAGTTCCATGATTTCCTCTTCATGGAAAGCAACAACGGCGGCTATTTCAAATTCGTGGAAGGAGAAGGTCTCAATATCCATCAACTCCAACAAGTCGCATTCTACGCCGAACGACACCAGCAAGCCTCGCACGGTTCTAGGCGCCCACAATCGCTCGCATTCTGGTATGTCAAATCCTGCCTACTGGAAAGACCCTGGTGCAGCTGCGCTCGCGCCTGCCATCCTCGTCTCGGCCGTTGTCAGCGCTAGCGGGCACGAAGACGACTTCTCCAAGCTATATACCGTCGAAGCTATTACTTCTCCCTCCGCCTCCACCTCCGGCTCTGAGACTTCTTCTGCCACCGCTACTGTCAGACCGTCGCCGAACGGCACTCCGCTCCCTATCCCGGCGGGCAAGAAATCGACCTCGCTCATCAGTGGCGTCAGTAGACTTATTAACGAAACCTCGTCCTATTTTTCTGGCGATTCTTCTTCACCACGGAACGAGTCGGCCGTTCATGGTAATGCTAGAGATAATGCCTCCTCCAATACCACTAGTCAACAGCAGCATCTGTCGCTCCTCACGCAGACGGCGCCGCGGCGCTCTGACGCGACTATATCACCGTCCAAGCGCACTATTACCCGCGTGTCGCCCCCACAGCAGGTGTCGCAGCTGTCTGCGCACATGCATTTGCATCAGCCAGTGTCGGATTCGCATCTTGATGGCCGGACGAAGATCAAGTCACGCTCGTCAAGACGCGCGGGGGGTGACGCTGCCACTGCGCTCGTTCCGTCTCCTTCTATTACACCTACCCCTGCATGCACCACTCCCCCTGCACCTCCTCCGACACCGATCGATTCGTCTCCTTTGACCGCACTCATTCCGCCACTCGAAGATACTGCTACGACCACTACTCCTATGACTATTCAGGGCGAACATGGCCCGGTGCAACCCCGCATGCTTCCTCCGCTGCGGACGCCAGCGGACGATGAACCCGTGCCGCCGCCGATCTCCATCAAGATTGCGGATCTGGGGAACGCTACCCCTTCGAGGAAACACTATACGGACGATATACAGACCCGTCAGTATCGTGCTCCTGAGGCTATTCTTGGGCGCCGTGATTGGGACGCTCGGGCGGATATTTGGAGCGTGGCTTGTGTGGTAAGCATATATATTCATCTATCTCTGTCTCTCTATCTGGTTTCGTCGGCCTCGTTAATGAGTGATGTTTACTGATTCCTTATGTTTGTTTTAATGTTTCTAGTTGTTTGAACTCCTGACGGCGGAGTACCTCTTTGACCCCCAGTCGCAGGGAGAGCTCTTCTCCAAGGACGACGACCATATGGCGCAGATCATCGAGCTGCTCGGAGACTTTCCGCTCGAGGTGAAGATGGGCGGCAAGTACAGTCGCGAGCTGTTCGACCACACCGGTCCGTACACCCAACCCCCTTTCTTATTATTCTATTTATACTCACCCGTTTTATTTTTATTTTGTGTGTTTCCGACATTTAGGTGCACTGCGGTATATCAGAACCTTGAAGCCATGGCCCCTCAAACGTGTTTTGATCGAGAAGTACCTATTCTCCGAGGCGAACGCGACGATCCTGTGCGACTTCCTTGAGCCGATGCTGGCGACTGACATGCGCGACCGTGCGCATGCGCGTGATTTGAAGGACCATAAGTGGCTGGAGATTACCAAGGAGGACGGCGTCGTCACTGACTGGTAGGCCAGCTGCCAGCGTGTGTTGGTCTTGTGACAGGGTCCCTTCCCCACCCAGCCAACAAGCAGGCCAACAGGCCAGCAGGTACTGCCTATTTCGTACACCTTGTTTCGTCTCCTGAGTATTTCGCTATCTCTGTGTGTTGCGTTTTCCTCTCGTTGCATTTTTTTCGCTTCCCTGAATCGTTGAATGTCCCACCCCACCCCCCTCATATCCCTTTTCTTATGATCACGACCCTCTCATATCTCTCTTCCCTCTGTCACCCTCACCCATTCTTAGACGTTTCACCATAGATGTGTGCTCGCCCTTGCCGACTGCCTGCAACTGCAACCCTTATCTTATTTGTCTCTGTCTCGTCTCTGTTCCCATGCTCCGTTTCTCATTAACGCTGTCTTTACATTATTTCTTCCCTTATGTGGCACTCTTTTTGCCATTTTCTTTTCTCTTCACTTCGGCTTTGTTTTTTTTTGTGTTTGTGTTTAACTTTTTGGGCTCCCTGTTGTGTTTTATAATTTCCCTTTACTTCAAGCTTTTTTTACCCCTTGTTTATATCTTTTCTTTCTGCAGTCATACCCCTAGACTTCGACCCTCTACAACCTTATCCACACCCTTGCCTTTCTTCCCCCTTATCTTACGGGGCTGATGCTCGGACCTTATCGTGTGTATCGTATCCCTCTAATCATACGAACATCACCCCACATCACATACGGACTTCTTCTATCTCCTTATTTTCTTGCCCGATAGTTAATACTTTTTTTGTTTGCTGCACATTTTCTTCTTCTGTTGACTTACTTATGACTGCATTACTTACGCACGATGTCAATATATCGAGACTCCGCTAGATTCATGATTACTTCTGGCTGCGCGAATTGCGAAAGAAAATCGCTTTCGCCGTGTCGATAAGTGATATCCTTGGACACATGGCGGTGAAGTTCCCCACAATTACAGTATATGTGCCAGCTTGGAGTCAGGGTAGCACTTGATAGGCAAGCGAAATGAAAAGTGAACGACGTTGGAGGTTCAGAATGCTGTTCGGAAAAACACTTTTGGTGAATGTATTCATACATTGCAGCACGAGTACTCTGCCTCGACATTTCAATGCAGAAGATTCATATTCTTGACCCACACCGAAAGATACAGAGCAATTTTATGCGCAAACTAGGACAAAACCCAAGTTGGCCGTGCGTGATGTATTTATTCGAGGGTACAAAAATGCTCACGGACAAGGTTATGTATGGACATTGGTTGAAGCGGACGGGTGCAGGAGGAAAGGATCTACACGACTTGGATCCTGAAGCAATCCTGAAGTTGGAATGAACGCTGAGCGCTGAGGACTGATGATATGCCTGATATTGAGGCGGCATTTGCGGACCCAGATGGAAGGATGGAGGTGGATCCTGCATTAGACCCTGATTTTGCGCAGGAATATCCCTTCAGCAATGTAGATATTAGCATGGATCCTGCATCTGATGAACTGATAAAAAGATGAATACCAATGAGAATAGCCCTCCAACTGCCACTGAAAAGTGCGCTAGCCCAGAACTGGTGCAGACTCAGGCTGATTATCTTGATGTCCGCGAGGATTTACATTTTCTGACTCCGTTAAATCCTGCTGCTGCCCATAGGCGCGTCGTTTCGGGTGCCTGTGCGCCACTTCTTGTGTATCTCTTTCCCTTCTCGCAACGCAGAATGCATCTAAAACAGTCACTAAGGATGAAAGAATTTGACTTTCCTGGACCGACATAATAGTCCAAACCATGCTCTTGACCAAATCAATATCGACAGAAGGTTGGTTCAATAAGACATGGGCCTTATCGACCAGATGGTTGATATTCTCGTCGGTGAGTACACACTCCCTGGAAAAGAAAGGATACCGCGAACGAATACCAGCCCAGTAATGATCGCGCCAAGAGACAAGCGCATCTCGGAGATTTTCACGCTCGGGCTTCGAGCAGCGAAGTGCTGTTGAATGCCGCTGCGCTACTGCAGCTGGTGGTTGCTGGATAGGTTCGGCTTCCCCAAGAGATGGAGCTAGCTCTGGTCTGATAGATCGCAAAGTTTGTAAGTGGTGCTGAATGGTGTTGCGCTCAGTTGCAGAGAAGCAGGCCTACAGGGATATCGGGGTCCTTTTGAGAGCATGCCGCGCTGCATCCACAATCACCACCAGATGTGATTGGTTGCTCGATGACTTCCCAGGTGTCTGAAGTTGCACAGAATCCATCGTCGAAGACAATATTGGGGCAAGACTACAATTCATAATCTGAAATCAAACAATGCGTCGCGTGACTGACTTTCATACAAGACCTGTCCACAGACGTGGACGAGATTAGTATTGTCAATTGGTATGATACTACGAGACTAAGTTATGTGCCAGCTTACTCTAGAGAGTCAGACTAGCACTTGATAGGCAAGCGAAATGAAAAACGAACGACATTGGAGCGTCAAAGAATATTTGCTCCGGCAAAACACTTTTTAGTATTCATAATTATAAGTAAAAAAAACGAAAGCAAGCATATGCATATGCCAATCTTGTTGTCAAACGAGCGACGAAAGAAAAATACCCCAGCTGTAAATACGCCATTGGGTAGCTAAGTAGAAGAATTGTCACTGAACATTATAGTACGTCCGTCCATCCATCCTGAGGCCTGGGATTCCTGATGTGACTGGTGGGGAAATGGTTGTCTGTCTGACGATCGACCATAGCGGTATGCAAGCAAGAAAGTTGGGCAGGCAAGCAGGAAGATGGGTAGAAGAGAGCCAGCTACTAGTAAGTACGGGTTGGTCCTAGATCAAAGCGACCAGTCTTCACAGCTAGGTGAATTATATAATTAGGGTAGAAAGAATGTCAACGGGAGGGAAGGTGAAGGTGAAGGTGAAGGTGAAATGGAGGGGGCAAGTGGGGTGTTGGTGAATTTGGATAAGGGTGCGAAAGGTAAAGTTTTTAGTGAGTTGCGAGCAGGGTCAGTTGTTGGGGTATAGGAAGAGAGTAAGTATCGTATAGATGCCGCTCAATATATGCGTTGTAGGCTAGTGAATTGTCCAAGGAGACGAGAAAGCGTCCAAGAGCGAGCGCAAGCATATACGGGGGATTTTATAGGCCGAGAGAGAGGGCGCCGCCGACGAAGGCTCCGGCGAATATGGTCAACGCAGCCAGGCCTGAGCCCACGCGGACGGACACACCGCTCGACTTGCCAGAGCCACTGCTGTTTCCACTGGTGGTTGGCGAGGAGCCAGCAGAGGTGACGGTGACAGCTCCACCTGAACGTCCCAATGTCAGTCCTATGACACTTATTTAATTACGGCTGTCAGACAAAGACTCACCAGAAATAGCAGCAGATATGGCCGGCGGGTTAGTCGAGTTGTTGTTCGTCTCGATGTAGGCATTCGCCATGTCCTGCTTGAGGCAGGAGACGACCGGCTGGATGGTGAACGGCGGGTTGTGGGCAAGGGCATCGGGGAGGATGTAGCCGGTGGCGACTTCGACGGTTTGCTCAAAGAGATCGTGCTCGAGGACGATGAAGCCGGTCTTGCTGGTAGTGGCATTACCAAGGATGTTCTCCCAGTTCTGGAGGACCTGCTGGACTGTGGTCGTTCCGCCGTGGATGTTGAAGTCTAAATAGCCGAGATTAGATTGGATATGCTATAGTTTTCAAGGAACACTTTACCATCGGTGTCGTAGGTGGCCAGTGGGCTGATGCGCGTCCAGATAACGGGTGTGAGTCCCATAGCCAATGAGATTGCACGGACACGGTCACTGGAATGCGGGTCAGCATTGCCGACAAAGTGCTGCGGACTTAGAAGAAACTCACTCGATATCACCGAAAGGCGGCCTCATCATATTAGGTGTCACTCCCAGGACGTCTTTGATGACCTTCTTCGACCAACCAAGCTCAGCGATAATTTCCTCGTTGCTCAGCATGGTCAACGAAGGATGACTCCAAGTGTGAACAGCGATTTGATGACCACCCAGATACTGCGTCTGCAAAATGCTAGGGAAGGAGATCACGCGAGATCCAACGACGAAGAAAGTTGACTTCAGGTTAACCTGGTCCAGGTACGACAAGAGGTTGGAGGTGTAGAACGACGGGCCGTCGTCATAAGTCAGACCCCAATCCATAGCCGTTGGGCACTCAGTAATATCGGTGGAACGGGTGCATCCTCCACAAGTCCACCAGCACCGCGAAGCGTCGGCAACAGCGGCGGTATTGTTTGGGCAACCACCTGGTATGGAATCGGTCGTAAGCCTTCTGGACGCCTAAAAATAGGGCTAGAAACAAACCAGGCGCCGTTGCAGAGATATCCGGGATCACCACACCAGTGTTCTTGACATCCTGAATCCACTGCAGCACCTCCGGAGAATCAAGGGGAGGGGGAACGTCCAAGGCAGGATAGTTCGAAGGCAGCAAGAGTTGCGCTGAAAAGACAAAGAGTCAATCATACCATCGGAAAACGTAAATCCATAGTGGCGTAGTGTATGACGGACGAGAAATAGTCGCTAGAGAAAAACCTGGACGTACCATTTGGGAGCGGTGGAGCGCCTGCAACGTTAGATGGTGTTGTCCCCGGGACTGCGGTTGAAGCGAGCGGAAGAGTTGCGGAGCTCGGCTGGTTGGAGACGATTTCGGTCAGGGGGACCGCAGTCGGGTTGGTCGCCAGCAGCGAGACGGTGGGGACAGCAGATCCAGGCGTGGCCGTTGCCGTCCCTGAGCCCGTTGCCGCCCCTGCAGAGGGAGACGTGGACGCGGACAGCGAAGCCGAGCTTGGCGTTGCTTGGCGGGCGTCTAGCGGGCGATGGTGGACGTAGCGAGCGTCGAGGTGGTCGGCATGGGCAGCGACGAGGGCGGGGACGAGGGCAAAAACCGCGGATGCGGTGGCGAACTTCATGGTGGTGGGGGAAACAAGGAATGAAAAGAGAACTGTGGGAATTACAACAGCAAAATGAAGATTTATTTGGAGCACTATAATTAGCAGTGCCTAAAATATCTTTGCATGCATCCCGCCGTCTCGGCCTCGCGTTCTAAGAATGCGCTGACACAACACGTACAGCGTTCACCACATATCAGACAGACAAGAGCACTACATTCATGAAAAACGAAAATACAGAGCCATAAACCAACTAGAGAAAACAGAAATAGCACCCCTTAGACCTTGCGCTTCTTGGTCCTGGGTTTCTCCAAGTCGATCTCCTCAGCATTGTCGTCATCGTCGTCCTCCTCGTCTTCAGAATCTGTAATATCACCATCGACGTTGCCCAAGAAGTACTCAATCGCCTCTGGGAAAATCTCATTGGCAATGATGATGCCGACCTATTTTTTCACCACGGATCATGAGTTGGATGTTCGCAAAATGAAGAGAGGCCACTGTAACACCCACCTCAGATGGATCAGCCTCGTGCTCGAAGAAGTTGAAGAAACTGCCGGGGTCGACAATCTCGTCTTCGTCCTGGACGGTTTCGCGAGGGTAGACCTTGGTCAAGGCTTTTTCGGGGTCTTTCCAGTCAATCTTCGTGGCCTACACAACGCACGATATCAGTCAAACGATTGGGGTATGTCTCGTACAGTCCGTTTATCTTACCGAGATCTGCACATCACGGTCCCATGAGAAATCGAGCATAGACTCGGTGATCCCATTTTCGTCGGGCTTGTCTGACTCTGCAGCGGGTGGCGGCACGTACTTGTACTCCTTCTTGAGGACCTTGTCGTTGAAGAACTGGTTCTCCTTGAAGTACTGCGAACAAAGATCAATGATTAGTAAACTCATCCAGACAGTCTTTCATATAAAACATACAAATTCAATCGTAAAGCATCGATGCTCATTGGGGTCTTTCTCAACCCAAAGGTCCTCAAGATAGCTCAACGCCGTCTGGTCCGCGTTGTGCTGGGCATGGTATCCAAACAGGTCGTGGCGCATCAACGCAACAGGCCAGAAGTTGGGAATAGACTTGGCCACTTTTCTGCGCTTTTCATACACAGGCTTCAGCGTTGCCTGCGCCTGGCGTTCTAAACAAAGGAAGGGAAAACAGAAAAATCATTAGCCACACGTTCCGCCCATATCCCTGACACACGACGTACCGAGAATGAGCTCAGCGCGTGCAAGATCGCGTTGAATCTCCGTCAACTTTTTAGCATCCTCATCGCTGAGCTCCACCTCCGCGAGAGGGCTCTTCTCCTGCTCCGCGCCCGGCGAGCCTCGTTTTGTGCCTTTGACCATTTTGTGGAAGTGCGGTCGGGTTAATATAGGCAGGAAGATAACGTAGAAGAGGGTTTGGGGTCAGCGGAAGGAGTATTCTTCAGCCTGGCCTGCGTCTACAACCGCAGGGAAAAAATTCTGTTTTTGCACGTGACCCAAGTCGCGTCAAAGTTCCCATGGCCACCGCACGCGCCGCTTGGCCCTTAAAGTTATGGCAGTGCCTCCGCGCGCGCGTCGTGCGCACCATCATCCCAACCGGGTCTGACTGCGGGTAAGTATATTACTCCAGTGGAACGAGTCTATGAACATATATAATGGTCAAACCATACAGCAGTAAATAGGTATACTAATGAAATATTAAAGAAAACAACAACAACAGTTGGAGGAATGACCGTCATCTAAATTAATCCACCCTCTTTTTCAGTGTTCCGAGCTCCACCTCCTCAACGAGCGCCGGTCGCTTTGAACCCACAGGCAACATCCTCGACCTCTTCGGGCCATTCTTGCTGCCCAATCCCTTACCATGATGTCCCGACCGGAACCCAGGGCCAGTGTAGTAGATGACATCCGTCAATGGATTGAGACGGGGCCAAGAGACATACTCGATCCCGTGAATGATGATGAACACCATCGCCATCCCGAACAGAGTGAACCAGAGCAAAAAGTAATAGAAAAGCGAATAATCTTCGAAAAAAAAGCGAGCGGCTCGTCAGCAAGGCGGTTCGCTTTCCTTCCTCGAAAACAAACACGCTCACCAGAGGTCCGAGGGAGCGTCAAGCCGGCGCAGATCATGAAGAGCGAGAATGACGCAATCGCAGGCATCTAAGGCAAGCTCGGTCAAAACACGGACCGGACGCAAAAAACAACGGGCGGCTCCCATGCACTCACGGAACGCGTTATCAGGGGTCGAGCGTCAGCGAGGAGGAATAGAGACGCAGAAGGGTGCTTCCGCGGAATCCAAGCGCCAGTCACCAAATCAAAGCCGTCCTGAAATTAAAAATGGCGACATCGTCAGTCATCCCGCTGGGTCGATGCTGCTCGCTGACGCTGAACGTACCTGTCTTGCGCCATCGAAGAAATTGTTCTTCAGATACCTCATCGTGGATTTGAGGCCGTCCTCCAAGATTCCCTTGCGAGTGCGCTGATTGGTCCTGGTAAAGTCGGATTTTAAAGCTCCTGAGCCGCCGTAGGCTGTGGCGATGGCGTCTGCGTGGTCGGCCCACACTACAGAAATCAATATTAGCCGAGAGGTGTGCATGGAGATTGGGAACGGACTCACTCTCTCTGAAATCCTTGCTGAAGCTTTCGAAGTCGTCAATGCCGTCAGTGCTCGACAAGACACCTAACTCCCTGAGTTGCTGATTGAGGGTATATTTCGCAAGGGCGGCCTGAACGACATTTGTACGATCGAGGTTGTCCATGCAGTTGGTGCGAACTATTCCAGTCTGCGTCCTCTTGGGGGTGCTGTCGTTATTATTTATCTGGAACCATCTGTAAAGGTGTCAGTCACCAAAAAAAGAGTATCACAAAATAACGAAAGCATACCCTTCCTTGTCCAAGTCATCCTTGATTTTGTCGATGAGAACACTGATACGATCCCAACGCATTTGCCGACATTCATGGTGGAAATCGAAGTATTCGTACTTGACGTTAGGGATGTCCAACTATCAACAATTTTAGAATCAGTTTATTCACCGTAATACATGAAAATCCTCACCTGAGCAATATGCCGTTCAAACGCCTCTTTGACCGGCTTCTCGTATCCTTTTTGATTCACAAGATTGACCAAAGACTGATTCCCATATAACTTCGTCTGCCGAGTAAGATGCGTGTGCATAGCATCGTTCTATAACCCAAATATAAGACATGCCGGGCTCTGAACACCGCTAAATAGACTAACCGTAGTAGCAAGATCCATAATCTGCAAGTCCGGCTTGTATCTCAAGGTGTTGACCTCAGACCAGAAAACGGGCACGCTTCCCCGAATCTGCACGTAACTGAGCTTGGCCGCGTAGTTGTCGTCAGAAGTCCGCACAGAGCCTGGGGTGGTCGGTCCTTCGACGAGCAGGATTTGCTCAGTCTCGTTGAAGTTGGCCACGTTTCCTTCCAGATCAACGCCACGACGGAAGTAACGCGTCCCAGCGCGGAAGCGCGAGCGACGGCTGATGAGCACTAGGTTCATGTGTCGCCCGTGCAGGAATGTCGGCCGGATTTCGAAAGCTAAGATACGGGCTCATTATGAGGATTTGAAGTTGCGAATCAGATTTGCCTATACGCACTTCCGTACATTATGGGCAGGATGAAAGCCCCATACTGGAAGTTAAATTTGAGTCTTCGGACGATAATGCTAATGGAATGAATCTCACTGCAGCATTTGGGTTCAAATTTGCGACCTCGATGAATTTGGTTTGCAGGAATCTGGAAACGATTGTCAATATACTCCCAAAGCGTACTGAGTATGAAGGCGTACTTGTTCCAGAAAAAGCGATCATCCACCTAAGCAGACAGCATGAACACCCCAACCACAACGGACACACTGACCCAATTAAGCACTCACCACTTCCCAGAACGCCTTGCCTGCCTCACTTTCATCGACGGGTAACTGGACTTGCATCCTACGAGTAAGATCCCAGGTATACGAGAACAAAAAGTTCCCGCCAGCGAAATGCGACCGAACAAGGTTAACAAGACGAGCTTCGACAGGATGCGGGGGGATGTAGGCCGAAACCGAGCCCAAAGGGAGAATGTCGAATTCTGTTGCGCGGTAGATATCATGTCCCATAAATTGGCCTTGAAGGGTTCTTCCGGTAATGATAATTAAATATTCCGCTGCGTCCATCCAATTAGTTAGATGAGCGAGCGAAAAAATGTGGAGGGGGGGAACCACTCACAAATTGTCAAGGTTATTAGCCCAACAATGCCATAGATTGTCTTTCCCGACCTCTGGGCAGCATAAGGGACCGTATATTTGGGGGCTAAGATAGACCTGTCAATTCCGTGGAATAAAAAAATGTGATAAAAGACGAACAGTTCAGCACAATGTCTCCCGAGGACCGATGTATTGTTAGTGACTGCGCCTCTCCTTCTGGAACGAAGATGTATGTGTCATTCCGTTCGCTGAACCTAATAGCAGAGTTAGCCATGAAAGCGACCAGAATTTGAGGGGACTAACAAAGTGTAGCGCTGGTGCAGAGGGCGCATTGTAGTGAGCTGGGATGGAGGGAACTGGTAAACACGAGCCTTGCCTGGCGTGCTCGCGCGTTGATCTGAGTCTGAAATGGGCAGCCTTTCTTGGCACGGGGGCGCCTGCATCTTATTAGCTCTACAGTACCTCCATACTGTCATCTCCACGATGAAGCTCACCCCGGAGCTCCTCGCACAGGCCTCTTCCCATCTCAACCCCCTAAAAGAGCGCCAGCTCGATCTCAGAGGTCAGAGCACCGTCCGTGCTTGTTTTGAACCACTCACACAACGTCAACAGGCTATAAAATTCCTGCCATTGAAAATCTTGGTGTTACAAGGGTACGCGTCGTGTTCGTTTTCCTTCGCCTGTATCGGGGCTAATCTCGACTGTTAGGATCAACATGATGCCATTGACTTCACAGACAATGCTATCCTCACACTAGGCAACCTGCCGCTCCTCAAGCGCCTGCAAACACTCCTGCTCGCGAACAACCGAATACAAAACATCTCACCCTCAATCCACCTATCCGTGCCAAATCTACAGACCCTAGTGCTGACGAACAACAATATCGCCGAGCTCGGCGACCTCGAGCCTCTCAAAGAGCTCCGGAACCTCAGATACATCTCGCTGCTGGCCAACCCTGTGACGGAAAAAAAATGGTATCGCGAATGGCTTGCGTGGAGAAGTCCTGGCTTACGCGTGGTGGATTTTCAGCGGATCCGCGATAAGGTGCGCTCATCTGCACCTTCCACCCTCTCGTTGCGCGACTCATCGATGGGATTGTTGGATTAATCTAGGAGAGGGCACAAGCGAAAGCATTGTTCTTGACGCCTGAAGGCCTGCCCACGGCACTCGCTACGAGTATCGCAACTACAGTATCTGCGCACTCGACCAAGTCCGTGCTAACACTCGACGAGCCCAAGGCCGCGCCATCAACTATCAAGGCTGGGCGCCTGATGTCGAAAGAGGACCAGGACAAGGTCAGAGCTGCCATCGCGAAGGCCACCTCAATAGAGGAGGTGAGGAGGTTAGAGAGGAGTCTGCGGGAGGGATACGTTCCCGAGATGGAGTCAGTCGGTGCATGACCGTCTGGACGGTGTGTTATCACGTTGTCAAACTTGTATTTTTTTTTTCAATGCGCCTATTCTTATGATATCGAAAAAAGAAGTCAGTGAAATGCCATTATCTTCGTGCATCTCTCTTGTGTCTAAGCATGCTCAAGCCTGATTACAGATTTGTTACAAAACTCAATAACCCTTGACTCCAGCATTTCCGATGTACAAGCCGTGGAATCCCAATGCGATGACGGCGAAGAGATTGGCGAGCGAGCTGACGCCGTGGAGGCTGCCGAACTTGCGGTTCAAAGCCTTCATATTATCAGAAACCTGGTTGCACATTACTGTGAATAATTGTAACAAATTTTGGACAAACAAAATCCTTACCCCAGGGTCATTGTAATTCTTGCCTTCCTCTTTCTCAAGCTTCTGGCGCTGGAACATGATCCTAGGAAGGTTGGAATTGATTACTTATTAGCTAATTCGTCCCGGAACAGAGAATGTTTGAAACGCACTTGCTGGTCATCGGGCCGATAACGAAATAATTGCTGGCTTGCGACACCAACACTAATCCGAGTGCATAAACTTGGGCGACATCGGCGACGCTGGGGCGCGCGAGATAGACCAAGACATCAGGGTGTTTCATGACCCATGTAGAGATGAGGGAAGACGATAGAGCTATGGAGATGATGAAGTACACGGGGAAGGTCTTGTGCTGGAGAGCGCCGAATTGATGGCGCGCTGGAGAGAGGGTACTTCAGTAATTGTTGAGCAGCTCGAGGCCCAATGAAACTCACGAAGCGACTTGTACGCGATTACACCTACAGAGCAGCCTGAGTGAGATATGGCACCAGCATTGGCAGATAATTGGGCGTACCTCCGAAGAACGATATCCATACAGCTAGGACGAGGAGTAAACGCGTTAGCTACTCAGCGTCCACATTTCGAACAGCATTGAGCAGTGGGAACTCACACATCCCAAAAAGCCAGGCGAAACCAACAAGGTACAAGCCATCCAAATTCACGAGGGTGACCAACGAGGTCAGGGTTAGAACCTGAACTTTAGCCATGATGACGATACAGAAACGATGATGAGTATGTTATGAAAAGCAAGAAGGTTGTAGTGGGAAACAAGGTTGAGGACGGCGATGGATGATTCAGACAAGCATCGTGAGTATGAGTTCCAGTATGACCAGAGGGCTATGACGGCATCGGAGGTGGAACAAGGCTAACCTGGGTAGATCTAGAATACGTTGATTCACAGGCAGTGGTCTTGGTATCAAGTTGGTATAGTACTTTACACTACAGCACACGCAATGCACAGGTATTGGACCTATCGGTCAACTTGTACTCTCAACATTGCCGATTTAATTGTCCTCAACGACACTGCAACACAATAAATTCTCCGTTGAATGCCTCTGGAACAAACATAGGCCCTTGCGGTTCTAAATAAATACGTTTATCCAACGACCAGCTTCTGGTCAGCCTCGCTGAACTCGTATTGAGGAATTTCGAGGTTGAGCTAGAAACAGAGATAGTAAGATTGGAAGACAAGGAAATCGAAAGCACGCAAAAACATACAGGAGCAGGTCCTTTTCGGGCACGACCAGCTATGACCGAGGAGTCAGTAAAACGCAGAAGGGAAATAGAAGCGCTACGCACAGATATCGTAGTGGGAACCGTGGCAAGGACAGAACCTGTAAGAGTCGAGAAGAAACCCTGAGTATGAATAGCAGAAAAAAGTAAACGGTATACTTACCAGCCTCCGTAATCACCAGCTTCACCAATGGGTACACATCCCAGATGGGTGCAGACACCCAACATAACGAGCCATTCGGGCTTCTTGACGCGGTCCTCATCGGACTGGGGGTCACGGAAGGTCTTCCAGTCAGTGCTGCGCGCCTCCTCGATCTCGCCCTGGGTCCTGTGGCGGATAAATACGGGCTTGCCGCGCCATTTGATAATAACGTTCTTTCCCTCGGGGATGGTGGAGAGGTCGACCTCAACCTTGGCCAGGGCGAGGACGTCAGCAGAAGCAGCCATGCTCTGCAGGAACTCTGACACGGAGGACTTGGCGGCAGAGGCGGAGATGACACCGAGCGAACCGACCATGAAGTAGGAGAGCGTACGATTGCTTTCGGGGTTGGTGCGGTAGTGGGAGTAGTCGGGGACCTCAGGCGCGTCTTTCCTGACGGCAGAGGTGGAGATGAAGCGTTGCTGGAAGTGGGTACTGGGCGACACTAACAACACACTGGTGAGATATGCGCGTTAAGGAAAAGCCAAAGCAACCAACCTGTCGTGTAGGTCTTGGAAACAAGACCTGAGGGCCTCAGGGAAGGGCCTCCAGCCCATCGTGGGGCGACGTCTGAACGGGGGCCAGCTTCGCCATGGTCGTGAGGGTCATGGGGAGCCCTGACGGTGGCGTTGAGGAGGGGAGCGAAGGGAATGCCGCTGGGGAGGGTGCGGACGGTTGGGGTGAGGGCGACCGCCTTTTTGACGGCCTGGAAAGTAGCCATAGTGTCGAGCGAGGAGTACTGAATAAAAGTCACCAACTCCTCCTCATCCTGTGCCCTCAGCCGGAGTTTGCCGCGAGCCATATCCTTTTCCGTTCCGTCCCGGCTAGCCAATTACCTTGCTCTCAATGAAAATCTAGTCTCAACCTCCCTCAAACGGGCTCTATGTTGTGGTATCTATCTACTAGTACAATAGCGATATTATGATTATCCCTGGGTATCCCTGGGTATATATTACGGATCGAACCCTCCTCATACCCTCTGCAAGTGTTTCTGCAAACATTTCAGCACGCGCTTTTTTGAAAAAGGCGATGCGACAAGCTCTCCGCTATCTCTAACAAGGCGGCGAATCTGAGTAGGATAGTCGCTGATTATCCCATCGACACCCCAACTAAGCAGTTGAGCAGCACTGTTCAAACGGTTGACCTATTTAAATCGCTTAGCATAGCACTTCGCACCTAAAAACAAGTCAACTTACCGTAAACGGCTTGACCATAACTCCAAGTTCATGTGCTTTGTCGACCATTTCCTTCGTAGTGAAAGGAACCCAGTCCATATCAACCGGGTCAATCCCAGACTCCAAGACGTTCGGCGAAATAATATCGGCACGGATAGAGTTCACCGCGTACGCGACTTGCTCTCCTCTAGTTGCACCAGGGAAATCCTGAACACGAATGCCTGCAAGCCACGGAGATGTGCCGTTGTTCGCGCCAAAACCCGTGTCACTATAAATGGCTTTAGGAAAATTATTTTTAAAGTTCATAGATCCCTCACTTGTCAATGAGAGCGGACGTGAATATCTTGGGTTCCAGCGCTTTCATTTCAATCAGCGTTCTCCAGTCGAAACTTTGATACTGGTAATTTTGTCAGTCTCAAGATTTTTCGAGATGATTCACAAAAATAAACTCACCGTGATTTGGGAGAGCGGATACCCACTCTTCACAAACGCCTCGTGTTGTAGCGACACAAAATCATGGACGCCTCTCGTATAATTCGTATGGACCGGATTAATTTTGGATTCGATATTCCAACGAATTATACGGTCGGGGTCAGCACATTGGGCGAATTGGAATAATTCAGGGAGGGTCGATATTTTAGTTCCAGGATGGGTAACTTGCAAAGCTGAGTGACAATATCCACTTTTAGTAATCGAAAGTCGTCTTATGGAAATTAATCAACTGACGGAAGTTGGCCAAGCGTTTTGAACCACAGTCCAAGGTCTTAATTTGCGCTAGCGTTAGATTCGCGACATGCTTGCCGACATATGGAAAGTCGGGGTCGTTTTTGAACTGTAGCGCGTAAGTGAGTTTATGTTTCGCGTCTGACTGGAATGACTCGTCGTACCACTGGGGTTGTATCGTTGCACTTTTCGCCCATTATTACTTCGTCATGCCACACTACCACTGCCCCGTCCTACAGAACATCAGTTTCTATCGACTGAAGGAGAGGGGAAAACCACTTACCTTCGTAATCCCATTGTCAAGCTCGAGTGTGGTGACTCCGTCAATAAGCGCCCTTTCCCAAGCATATTAGCCGTCAACAAGAATATATGTGCGGTATCATCCACACCATGCGAACGCCGGGAGGATGTTTTCGCTGTTCTCGCCACGAGAACCTCTATGTCCCTATTCAGAGGGCCAGGGTTAGATACGTGCTACATCTCAGAGCAACGGGGGGAAAAACCTGAACGTCGAACACCGTCACCTTCTGCGGACGCGTCTGCCCAGGACCAGCCAGCACCGCCAAAATTGAAACCAGGACGTAGACGTAATTCGTGAGGTTCAGGACCTTCATGGTCGGTTGTGGGGGAAAAGTCGGGGAACCAACAGTTGAAGAAACGCCAGCCGATTTTTTAAAAGCAGGACCTCGGAACTACTTACTCAGGGATGGCTATATCGGAGCTTGTTTAGGCATTTTGACCATCTTGTCATCTCTTCTCTGACGGTTCAAATCTCGAAACTTGCGCGGATTGCGTCCATGCCAGGATATGTGCCGTGCGGTCGGGCTTGCCCATGGCCACAGTGCACACGAACGTTCTCGACGGCGTAAATTTCCGATTGGAACCGGAGAGGGAGGAGAGGGAGAAGCGCGTTTGTGGACGAAGCACGTTCAACATGTCTTGCTGCCAATAATTCCCCCGGATGGACTTTCGTCCCATCATGAAAAATATCACACCCAATATGGAGATTCTCACTCTATATAAATCGCCCCAGGAGAAGTCTGCGAATCCGCGATATCCCGCACGCTCCTTCTACCTCGGACTCGGCATGATCCTGATTTCCTGTGCTCAACGTTGAGGCTGAGGTCATGGTGTGGCATTCATAGAAATGAACGGGGTGGGCAACAACGAACGTGCTATGCGTTTGCCAAAAGTAGTAATAATAAATGGTGGAAGAAGACAAAGGTGGAATGGAGCAACTGAATGATATTTGCAAGACTGTCGAACACAGAACGAGCGTCGATGTCCAGGCTGGACGAATTATAAAATCGCGCATCTACGGTCGCTTCGTACGGTCTGGACTTCCCCTTCCTCATCCACAGATTCCGCAACCGTCCGACGGCCCTCCTACACGCCTGCAACGATGAATGAATCGAGTTAAGACTTACTACGAAGTCCGGGTCCTGGGTATAAAGATTGCTGGACGCAAACGGGATATTCAATAGCACCAGAAAGTACTGCGGAGAATGCAGGTATGTCATTCAGGCGTGCACGGGTAAGAAATTATGCTTTGGAGTTGGGGTTTGTTCGCCATGAGCCGGAGTGTCGCCGCTAGATGCTGTCATGTAAAGGGAGCGAAGGGAAATTCCAGATATGCGGCGGTCGCCCTCTGAGTCTGGAGAGACATGGTAGGAAGCTAACTGCCTCTATTTCTTGACCGATGGATTGTCGGCTGCAGGTTTCGGTTGTTCGATGGCAACTTTGGACGGTTTGTTGTCAACGTTAGCCAGTCCAAGATTCGGCCATTCATCCTTTTCCATTAGACCTCTGTAGTCGTTTGGGCGTCAATTCTGCGCAGAAGACATTGGAGCAACTATGCTTACTTGTTCATGCGACAGTCGAGATAATCCTTGCTGAGTGCTCTACAGGGAGACGAAGTACTTCCATTCTCCTTCAAACACGCCATATAGAGCTGCATCTTGTCCTTGCATTCACCTAGCGAGTCGGATGTGTCAGTGAACGCAAAAATCCGCAGCTTGCGGCAGACATACCATAGTGATCCAGGGGAAAAGAACCGCGGTCAGGTGCTGATACCTTGAACCCTACATTTATCGAGGGAGGTCTTCCAAATGACATCGAGCTTAAATGACTTCTGTGGCGATGAAGTGTGTAGAGAGTGAAGACGGAACAAGTGCCCGTCGGAAGACTTCCGGTGGGATTAAAGGCGTGGGAACGGTTTATTCACCCTGCTTATAAAAAGCCACAGTCCCCTCTGCTGCAAAAATGCCCGGGAGCTCTGCTTGTCGCGAACGTACTCTTTTTCAGAGGCCCGAGCCATTCTAGTACGATTGTTCAAATACAGACGGTGGTTGTGCGAAATACATGGTATGACTGGCCTAACTCCTAACTCTCCTTCCACAGAATAGCGATATCGAAAAAACTCAAGAAGACAGTGGAAGACGAAAACTATACAATATTACTCTTTTTTCTTCTTTGGCGGTTTCTTGCCTTTCCCTTTTGGCTCGGGCTCTTTCTCCGCCTCCTCCTCTGACGAATCCGACTCCTCTTCCGATGAGGACGCCTTCTCTGCCGTGCCGCTTGTAGAGGGACCCGCCTGTCCAGTCGCCAACGCTGCAGCCTCGCTCAGTGCCTGTCGATGCGCCATATTTGCTGCTGCAAAACGCGTGCCTTTGAGCATGACGATCTCCTTAAGCCATCCGTTCTCTCGTCGCAGATCAGCAGCCTCCCGCTCCAACTCATCTGCTCTCCCAGTCAACTCCGACACCGACCGCTCGAGGGTGATTGTCCGATGCTTTTTCTTGATCCTGAATCGCGCTGAGGTAAAAAAAAATCTGTATGTTTTTCTGGACTCCGGAAAAAACCTACGGGAAGCTCACCTGAGGCTGCTGTATTTCGCCGTCGTTTCTCGTCGGATATCGTCTGGCGTTCGGCTTCCGTTTGTTCGACCTCTGGGGAGGTGCTCGCGCGAGATCGCGTGCTGCTTGAAGCTTGCGCTTGTGACGCTCTGCGATTTCCCCCTCGCGACGTTGATGCAGCAGCTGGCTGCTGGACGGTATTAAATTGCGCCTCCATGAAGGGGAGGGTGCCCATGGACGCGGTAGAGCTTGCATGCCGAGGATCGTACTGGCCCATTCCTGATTGCGACTGAGCAGGAGGAAGGATGGAATGCCATGGAAAGTCCAAAGACGACAGAGGCGGCAGTTGGGGAGGCGGCATGGAGTTATGGTGCATGAAGTTTCCGAAAAATCCAGGAGTAGGACCCAGCGACGGATAGCTGTTTTGTGATAGCATGTTGGAGATATCCTGTCCCAGATCTGCGTTTCCAGCGGCCGCCGCAAATTGGGCTAACAACGCAGCATCCTGAACATCTGACGGTATTGAGGTTTCGAACGCTACGACGCTTATATCAAAAGCATTGTACTTACTTACAGTACTATCCATACCCATAGATTGCTGCCCGGAAGTGTTCGTAGGGGTATCGTTGTTGGTAGACTGTGAGCGTGATCTTCGTGGATTCCGATTACTTGGATGCGAATCACGGTCCATATCCTCGAAGACAAGACGCGTCCAGTTTTCCAGTTCCTCGACCGCAGAAATGCTGGGGGAAAGAAGAGTAAGGTCTTCTGATGCCTCGCTTTTGAGGGTAAGCATTAAAAGTGACAGAGATGGACGAGTAATAATAAGCGCTGCCCGCATTTCAATCTCGAGGGAGAACATAAGGTAAGAGCCTTGATTCGCCATCGAGACACAAGATTGCGACAATTCGAACGCCTAACACGCAAACAAATCTTGTGCTTCTAAATACTGAGATCTCCTCCGCCCTATTACGCCTTCACCTCATCTGAAATCCAAGCTAAACGATGTTGAGGACAAGATACAGGGCAGCAATACACAACATTCCGAATTGAATTTCGACTTCTAGATCTAATTAGCGGAGGGACTTCGACGATTCGGAATTGCTGGTTCATCACGCCTAAACCGCTCAATTCCGCAAGGGCGCAAGGACGAATTTATACAGCTATTTCATAAAGCTATCCGTACATGCTGGCCACTGCTGGCCAGTCACGTCATTTGGGTTTCAAATACCATATGTACGAGGTGGTGTTTCGTGGCGAGTGCAGGTTTTCTCGTCGAGGAGGGAATGAGCTGGCTCGTTTGATTCTCGGCCCGAGGTGAGCCAATATCGGGAACGCCGTCATGTGATCTTCCAACGCGTTCGTCACGAGCGTGGCATTGATTGGCGCGAAGTTCGAACATTGAAACTGAAATTGTCGAACTCCAATTTGCTTTCTTCCACACTGTCACCACCGTCGAGTCTCGACAAGTCTTTCTCAGATACCTAGGAAATATGGCAGGAAAACCTGCCACAGCTACGAGGTCATCATCGCGTGCTAAAACCACAACCCCAATTCCAACCACCACCAGGACAACCAGAGCCCGAATTGCCACTGTCAAGAGTACGGCACCAACTGCTGAGGCACCAGCACCAGCAGCAAAGCGAACTGTAGTCAGAAAGCCACTTGTCAGCAAAGACAACTCCCTCGATGTTGTCCCCCCTCCAGTCAAAGCTACGAAGGCGAAATCTGCTCCTGCAAAGAAGGCAGGTAAACATGCCACTGTTGTAGAATCAGATCGTGAACCTATCATGGTGAGTTATTTCGTGGCTCTTGTAACATCGTTGCTCATGGTATATCTTAGGCATATCTTCGTATCAGGCCTCGTCTTGGAGACGACGAGCCAGCCTCTTCTCCGTACTTGACTCCAATTTCAGACACAGCTGTGAATATGACAGATCCTCAAGACCCTCAGAATAGTCGAGCCAAATATCGTTTCTCAGCAGTAACACCTTCATCGATCTATACCTTCTCCCACGTGTTTCTGCCCTCCACCACTCAACATGACTTCTTCACCAAAACGACACTTCCCCTGGTTCGAGATGTACTGATGGGCCAGAACGGTTTACTGTTCACTTACGGAGTTACAAATTCGGGGAAAACATATACTGTACAAGGAGGAACTGGAGAAGGCACTGCAGGAATTTTACCTCGGTCGCTAGATGTGATCTTCAACAGCGTTGAAGGGTTGCATGGCGATGGACGGGTAAGCGGCCAAATTCCAGGGTTATTTTTGCAGCTTTGCTGATTTTATTGCAGTATCGTCCCGTCCGCCTACACGGTGTAGAACTTTCAGACGACCAAGAACTCAAAGCCCCTGTTCCTGAACCTGTTCTCGCAGATGTTATCGGTTCGCTCGACAATGTCAGTGAACCAGAATTCGACATCGACCCAACAGTGGTCCCAGTTGACCGTAACTATGAATATACCATCTGGATATCCTACGCAGAAGTTTACAATGAGAAGGTGTACGACCTTCTCGCTTCCGTCAAAGACGAATCACAAATCCAAGCGGATCCTGCACCTGCGCGTACAGCAGCGGGGAAATCACTTCTGCTGACACGACAAGCGCTGCCGTTGAGGCCCTCGCCTCCCTCTGACATCGCTGATTCAGAGTCAAATGGCAAGTATATTGCAGGCCTCCGTCAATTCCGCGTCACCAGCGCTCTCCAGGCTAAGGCGATCATTAAACTTGGGCAACTGCATCGTCGCGTTTTCGGTACACTGGCCAACCGAGAGAGTAGCCGAAGTCACGGAATGGTCATTATAAAGGTGGTCAGAGGCCACCGCGGAGAAAGAGATGTATGTATTTTATCTTGCTCTTGTACTCGGTTATTTTATTGTATTGAATGTTAATGTTTTCTTAGGATCCTACATCTCTCCAGATCTCTAGATTGACGCTGGTAGATCTTGCTGGTTCTGAGCGCACGAAGCATACACATACGACAGGAGATCGCTTGAAGGAGGCAGGGAATATCAACAAGTCATTGATGGTTCTCGGCCAATGTATGGAGGTTATGCGCTCTAACCAGCGCAAAATCGCAATGAGTCTGTCACAGGAAGCCAATAAAGACGGGCGAGTGGACACTCGCGATGTCAAGAAAGCGTTGGCGGTTGTACCTTTCAGACATAGCAAGCTGACTGAGACACTCATGGACTACTTCATCGGCGATGGAAGAACTGTAAGCTTTTCATAATATGCATCGGAATTTATGAAACGCTCATCCTATATATTTTATGAAGGTCATGATCGTAAATGTTAACCCATACGACACAGGATACGACGAGAATTCGCATGTCATGAAATTCGCGGCTCTTGCAAGAGAAGTCTACGTCAATCCAGCCCCTGCACCGATGCAACGCGTTCCCGTCATCGGTCCTGGAAGTTCACAGGGCAAGAAGATCAAGCAGCTTGGCCCTTTGACTTTGAAAGACCCGGATATTGTCCCGCGTCCATTTACCAGAAAGGTTACAATTTCTATGGGCGAACATGAGAGCGGACGAAAGCCTGTCGAGGCTATTCTGGAGGTTCTTGAAGAGGACGAACAACCATATGCACCAGACAAGGATGAAGAGGATAATGATGATTACCCTATCAATCCTTTGGTAGATGCACTGTTTGACGAAGTAGAGCATTTGCGCATGCAGGTTTGTCCATTGTTATTGTTAAATCCATCTTGTCAGGCTAACTCTTGTATTAGATTTTTGAATCCGAGATGCGATGCGCGCTTATCGAAGCGGAAACCCGAGAAGAAGTTATGCGAGAGATGGAAGAGCGTATGAGGACCATGGAGGCAATGTATACTAGGCGCTTGATGAGCGAAGTGAGTTCACTTGTGATATAAATAATCGCATAAAATTAACAACACATATACAGTTGCAACAGAACGAAATGAAAACAGACGCAAAGATCGATATGTTGCATCAATCTGGCCTCTTTGGTAGTCCTACAAAAGCTTCTCGACGCCCTGTCATCGAAGAAAGCTTTTCGGAAGAGGACGTTGAAATGAGCCTGGTGAGTTTTTTTATGTTAGGTTGAAAACTTGTTGCTTATTTCCGACATTTAGATCCAGGACGATGAAGAAGCCGAGAATAGCGACGATGATCGTTCTATGTCGTTGTCTCCACTGGCGAAGAAAGCTGTGACAAAACAAGTCACTCGATCTCCAAGAAAATCTAGTGTTGCTCCTCAGCCTATTATCGAGAAACGGAAATTTGTTCCTGATCCTCCGATGCTTCCTTCGGATACTGAAGATGCTGAACTTACAGAAGTAGAAGGTGACGAAGATGATACAAGCAGCGTAGCCCCATCAGGTGTTACAGCCAGTGAGGACGAGGATGAGCTAGATGATGAACAAGACGAGGACGATGAATACACTGAAGAGGAAGAAAATGACGAGGAAGAGATGTGGAAACCTCCTTCAGCGAAGACCCCCAAGGCGAAGAAGCAACCAGCGCGCAACCCTAGTCCTTCTCCACAGCCGAAGGCGTCAAAACTTACCGCCACTAGCAAGCAACCCTCCAAAGCACGCGTGGCAAAGCTAGCTGAAGATTTGGATGAACTCAACATATCTGGCCAAGATCCAGATGATTCCGTGCCTATCATTCCCATAAAGAAAGGGAAATCGCGTGCTTCGACTGAATCCAATGCAGTCCAGGAAGGTGATGACGAAGAATTTGATCTTCCGGTCGTAAAGAAAAAGAAACGGTCAGTTGTTTATTTGCATATTCAAGTGATATAATTCTGACATAATGTATCTCAGAATTATCGGCAAGAAACCTCTTGTTACTGAAGACGACATCATTAAATCTGCATGGGAGGTCGAGAAGAACGTTGCAAAGAGCCATGCAGGTGGAACCAGACGATTTGGGAAATAATCGAATCGAAATGCTCATGAGCATCCTTTATTTTAACTAATCTACAGTTCCCTGTATTTCTCCGCCATTTGTGCTTTCTCCATTCAATCATATCATAGAATAAAAGTTTTTAGGAGATGAGAGAACGTTTAATTTTTGGTGTTTGTTGGATACCAGTCAGGGTGACAAACAACGCGTCAACAAAGGCATAGTCATTAAGTTGACCAACGTTAGCGCGCTCATCAAATCTGCGGTTTGACTTTGGTTTGACTACGTACCGCAGCCCATTCCACCAAACGACCCTCTACGTCAAGAATGCCCAAAGATACCACGAAAGATACCACAGAAGAAATGCTAGCCAGCATCACGACCACAGTGGTGCGGAAGTCAGGACGCGCTGCGGTGGCGCAAACATCTTTGACTGCGATGTGGGCAAAGAAATCATCAACCTCTTCTTCCAAAAAGACTGAGATATCCAAGTGCGTCTTTCGTACAGGTCCTGCACAGCCAGACCTTATATTGTTTCCAGAGTCACTGTGGTCGCAAATGTTGATGATAGCAGTGCTGCTGGTCCATCGAGTTCAAGTACAGCCCCGGACAGCTCTTCTTCCAAGCAGACCAATGCTGTGACGGAAGCACTTCTACAATCGCTAGAGGAAGAAACAATGGGAGAATCATGGAAGGAAGCTCTTGCACCGGAATTCAAGAAGTCGTATTTTCTTCAGGTGTGGTGGACATTTACGCGTCGGAACTTTTGTTGATGATTTTTCAAGCTCAAGAAATTTCTGTTGGCAGAGCACGCATCGTACACTATATACCCATCTAGTACGTGTCTTTTTAAGCCCTCAAATTGCAGGTTTGTGTTGACAACATCCCGCAGTTGATAACATATATTCTTGGTCTCGACTAACGCCTTTGGACCAGGTGAAGGTTGTGATATTAGGCCAGGTTAGAGAACAGAATACTCATTCCATCTCCAGATATTCATTTTTGTCTAATAGGATCCATATCATGACGTTGGGCAAGCACACGGTGAGCATGATATTCCTCCATTCGAATTCAACTGACGGAAGTATAGGGCTGTCTTTCTCTGTCCTTCCGCCTACCAAACCACCTGGATCGTTAAAGAATATATATAAACAGTTAGCGGCCGACTTCCCAGGATTCAAACCACCTAAAACTGGGTATGTTGCTCAAAATTGGCCCAAATAGTCAAGGACTCACATCTTATTCTAGGGACCTTACACCCATCGCAAAACAAGGTGTTCTGTGGTTGAATACGAGCCTTACAGTACGGGCCCACAAAGCGGGCTCACATTCTCGTAAAGGTTGGGAGACATTTACCGCCCAGGTTATTCGTGTTGTTCTTCAACGGAAGGGCAACGACCAACCTGGCGTTGTTTTCATGGCCTGGGGATTGCCCGCCCAGAAAACATTCAGTGCGATTGGAATCGATGAGGTAAGCCTTTTAACGGATTTTCACTGCTGAGCCTGATGATAAAATGTATTCCGTAGAAAAAACACTTACTCTTAAAGTATGTCAATTTCGAAGTGGTCATGGTCATGAGCATTCTAAATAACCTCTGCTTTAGATCCGCCCATCCTTCTCCACTGTCAGCTCATCGCGGTTTCTTGGGTAATGGACATTTCAAGAAAGCGAACGAATGGCTGGCTGGTAAATACGGGAAAGATGCAGAAATCGACTGGACTGTCATGAGTGCAAAGTGAACCGAGTCGATTGATATACCAAAAGGAAGTATTGTATACCCTGGTGTTCTGGATCTTCCAAACCTATATTTATTTGAACTATTTACTGTATATACATTCGCGGCTACAGAAGTAAATACATAGGATGCCCTTCCCTGTCAAGATCATGTATCGGATGGCGATACTTGACGATGTGCCGATGTGAATGTTTGGTCTATAGGTTTCCAGTGCGCGCTCATGGAGAGGGCACCATGCGGACACCCGGTCAAAGGCCACCATTCTGTCTTTGTCTCATCTTGCGCAATCAACAGCTCATCTAGGATCACCGAAATGTGTCCATAGACTGCAGGTTCGCCACGAGTGCTTCCATCGTCAGTAATTCGGACGACGATGATTGAACCTGTCTTGTCGAAGCAGATGAAGTCGGACGACGAGTTCCATACGGGAGTCTGACCAGTGAAGTAGGAAGGCGGTGTTTTGTGAATTATGATGTTGCCTTCCCAGCCGATAGTAGCTGTAGCTACTAGCTTAGTAGGTTTTGGGAGGTCATCTTCCCAGACGAAGTCCTTCGCTTGTCGAATTCTCAACGTAACGATGCCCGCCTCTGCGAAATAAGCTTAAAATTTAGTACGGTGGATCTTCGGAAAGTCAGCTCACTTGATGACGTTCTCCGAAGTTCCTTCTCGACCGGTGATGTCAAGGTTATCACGGGATGATAAAAGGCATCGAATAACAGTGTTCCTTTAGCGTCCACACTGCTTGAATCCCGACCGATAGTTTGTTCCACGCCAATCATCCTTGGTTCTACATCGAGAATGCCAACCTGAAAGGTCGCTACCCCAATTAAAGTAGGCATGAAGGATATACGCTCGTTCATGACTCGAAATTCTAGATTTTCCTGTAAAGAATATATGATAACATCCGTGGATTCAGAGATCCAGTTGGGAGAATGCCTGGAACAGAATGATTGGTCAGGACATCGAGCCTGAAAATAAAGACAGAATATGATATAGACTGACGTTTTAGTGTCCAGCGTTTTCGTTCTATGATGTGCTTCTGGGTGGCTTTGTGTACCAATACGAACGAAAGGGCGAGGAGTAAATATCATTCCTTTGATGTTTGCAGCTTGAATAACGACCCGAACTACACCAATGGCATTGCCTATGTCTGTTTTGCGGTCAGCATGCAGATTTGTCGGAATGGGTTGGTATGCATTTGAATCCCCGGCACTATGGAAGCAACCGCCTAGAAACATAATTTGATTCGGAAGGGAGTCGGACTGAATAAAAGTAAAAGTAAAGTTAGATGCAGCCTGTTGCGAGAAGGTTATGCATACAGTTTGTAGGGAATGGTGGAAGAAGTTGTCGAATTTACAAGGATAGAAAAACACCTTGTATGTTCTTATGCGATCGCCGCCAGATGTCGAGGCTGCCATGAGTTCATGCGACCCTAGAAGGTAGCTGCGCGAATAAAACGAGGCAAGTAGGGCGGACGACGCGAGTTGGACGCGAGGCAAATTTGCAAGCCTGACCGCAAAGTGACGAAGAGTCCGAGTCCATGGCAAATGTATCCTTCGCCATAGAAGTAGGGCGGTGCACCTTCTAGAGAACGAAACCGATCTGCCTAATTGGACAAGGTCGGATGAACACTAGGAAGTTTACAGCCGTGGACAAGCGTTTCAAGTCGGCTGAGCCTTCGTTCCACAGATTTTCCTCTGTCACCGCTTGACTCATTGGAAGAAAACGTTAGAGTAGAGGCATTCAAAATGATCCTATGTGACGCAAAGGTTGCTTGTGGCATGATGGTTAGCTTTCAAGTTGACATTATTGACCAGGATCGGTGACTCTTCGGAGTACCGACGTCGACATGCCGCCAAGCACCGACCTTGATCGCTTCGCGCCAGCATTGTATTCTTGGGAAACGCGCAAATCGACGACAAAGCAGAGTCGATGTACATAGCGTTTCGACAACCGGCGGAGACAATTGCCGGTGCACGATGCTGAGACATTCGGCGCAACCAATTCCATAGCAAAAGCGAATTTCGTTTGGTGAGCTTCATCACTTGCTCTCACTTGCTACGCTCATCATCTCTGACCGCTCACAACAGGCTCAAGGCATACGACGTATTCCCGGTCATTGAGCTATGGTCAAGCGCAAACAAAAGAGGTCCAAAGTCGCTACAAGTGCCAATGATAATTCGAAACCCCCGACTTCACTTCCAGGTTTCGGACGTCCGTTGAACTACATCCCTTCTAAAAAGGACTCCGATTATATTGGAGATCCCTTTGGGAATGCATTGAGTCTTGAGCATGCAGATAAATGCGTGTATGTCATTATTTCCGTTACTCAGGCGCTCAACTCAATGTATATCCTCATAGACTGCCCCTGACTACAGTTCGTGAGTTTATCATGCTTCAATTCATGAATAGCATCACGGATAAACCGGATTGGCATGTCGAGGTGACTTGTTAATTTATCTTTCACCTTTCATCAACGGTTCTTGACAGCGGTATTATATAGGTCAACAAGCCAGAAGTTGCAGCAAGATGGAAAGAGGAAGCATTGGCCTCTAAGAATGAAGATCTGACCGAGAAAATGGTCGACTACTGTCTTGACGAACTGCGTTATAAGTCTACCTTGATTCCTCCGCCTCCTACTCAACCGCCGCCCATCATCGTATATAACGGAGACGTGGTGAAGTCGGATAATGCTCTTTCCCAAAAATTCAAGATAGAACTCCAACAAGGTATCCAAAACTTAGAGGCTAGCCTTTCCGAGAAACGCAAAGACTGGCATCCTGGATCCGATGGCAAAGTTTGGGATCTTGTCGATCCTTCTCTATATCCCCTTGTATATGATCGGACACGGATCCTGGAAAATGGCGAGTGCACGACGTTGGAGGACTGTATCGAACGATCTGGTCAAGGTCAAATCATAGGTGTACCCAGCGAAGACGAATCAGGAGAGTTGGGTGCTTCTTTTTGGAACCAAATCAAATTCCATTACAGCAGGAAATTTCAATGGCTCCCATGCGAAGTCGATATATCTGGGACTGAAAGAGTTAGGTATGTTATTCTCACTGTCAAGAAAAGGTGTATT
This sequence comes from Pholiota adiposa, assembly GCA_009935795.1. Taxonomy (NCBI): domain Eukaryota; kingdom Fungi; phylum Basidiomycota; class Agaricomycetes; order Agaricales; family Strophariaceae; genus Pholiota; species Pholiota adiposa. Next base: position 629,988 of record QEYC01000037.1, read on the forward strand.
TTTAACGGTGTTTTTTTATTATCACTGAAGAATCACAAGCTATATCAACAACATTCATCCTCAGAAGGAGAAACCACTGTACTATGTCATAGAAAGGCTTATAGACGCGTGTATCCCACTCTGGAATTTAACTTTGGCACCCCAAGTTGAACATCGAGACTTTCACCAGCGCATCTTGTTTGGCGGTATTGACTATGAAGGGTACCCATCCGTCGACGAAGCTCTATACGAGGATGACGGCGAAGAGATTGACTGGGATACAAAACCTTTCATACGCCCTGAACCACATAGGCCTTTTAAACCAGAAGATGTTGAACCCACTCCAGAGTTCAGCCTCAAGGAAGAATATGGAAAAAGTGGCCTGCAGGTGGTTGTGAAGCTGGTCAACATTGAGCTCACACCTGAAAAGCCGCAATATGATGGAGGACCTTGGCACCTTGAGGGTCAACTGGTATGTGAAGCAGTCTTGACCAAAATACGCTATAGGACTAATTTGATTTTCTTCTGATAGAATGAGCACATTGTCGCCACAGCCCTCTACTACTACTCCGACTCCAACATAACACCTTCATCCCTTTCATTCCGTCAATGGTTTGATAATCAAGAAGGAACCTTGGATATGTATTACAAGCAGCCCTACTATGCCTGGTGTCCAGCGATATTTGGATGCGAACAAGAAACTCCCTCAATCCAAGATGTAGGCGGTGTCGACACACGCGAGGGACGCCTCCTAACATTCCCCAACACCATGCAACACCATGTCGGTCCGTTCAAGCTTGCGGACCCGACAAAGCCGGGCCATAGGAAGATTGTTGCTCTTTTCCTTGTTGATCCCAATATCAAGGTGATAAGCACGGCACATGTTCCATGTCAGCAGCAGGAGTGGTGGGTCGATTCGGCCACTGAAGGGGCATCGCGATTTGAGCATCTACCTAGGGAATTGAAGGATCTTATTCTCCAATATGTCGATTTTCCGTTCGGCCCTCAGGAAGCAAAGTCTTTGAAAGAAGAGCTGGTGGAGGAGAGGAAAGAGCTTAATTTAGATCGGTGGAAGGCATTTGAAAGGGTGTTCATCTTCGAATTGGGTGACTTAGACTGAAAATTTTTGAGGTCTTTTTCTATTGATACAAAAGCTTCAATGGAAGCACTTGCGACCTTCTTGCAAAAGCTGTATTCATTTATTTCTATTATTCGAGTCTTGGGTGAAGAGCAAATGTGGAAGATCATATTCTAATTGATTGGATACTGACTATCGCCTTTCATGATTCCGTTTTCTGTTCTAATATTCTACACGCGTGGAACAACACAAACAGCCGCCGCTCGGCGGCGGCGCTAGGGCCCGGGAATGATTGATGTTTGCTATTATTGACCGATGTTGCATCGATATGGGCGCCACGGAAGGAATGAACTTGATCTTGAATACTACATACTCCAGCATTATCATGAAGAAACGCATAAATCGATGATAAAGTTTTCAGCTGCGGCATGAATAATTTGTATGTAATGTGGAGTCTTCTTCGTGCGACGGAGTACATAATATAGCCGATGCAAGATGTAACTCGACATTTAAATTCGGTGCTTATCTCCTCTGGTGAGCTGTCATTGCTTGCTACACTCACCGTCTCTGTTCGAGGCTAAGGCATACGTCGGATTCTCAATCAGTGAGCCATGGTCAAGCACAAACAGTCAAAACCGTCCAAAGTTGCTTCGAGTTCCAATGTTGAAAGTTCAAGCTCAAGTCCCACCAAGACTTTGCTCCCAGGTTTCGGACGCCCACTGAACTATACTCCTTCCAAAAATGACCCCGATTATGTTGGAGAACCTTTTGGAAATGCATTGAGTCTTGTGTATGGGACAAGGAAATGCTCGTACGTCCTTATTTTACTGTCACTCAAGCGCTGAACAGCTCATTTTCTGACATTGTGTGTCCTCGTAGACTTCCCCTTACAACAATTCGTGAGTTTGTGATGCTTCAATTCATGAATGGCATCACGGATAAATTGGATTGGCATGTCGAGGTGATTGTGCAGTTCATTTCTCCCCTTCCATACACAGTTGTTGACAGGATCATATAGGTCAACAAGCCAGAAGTTACAGCGAAATGGAAAGCGGATGCCCTGGCCTCTAAAAATGAAGATTTGACCGAGAAAATGGTCGACTACTGTCTTGACGAATTGCGCTATAAGTCTACCCTTATACCTCCCCCTCCTACTCAGGCACCACCCGTTATCGTATATAATGGAGACGTGGTAAAGTCAGATAATGCTCTCCCCCAAAAATTCAAGACAGAACTCCAACAAGGTATCCAAAACTTAGAGGCTAGCATTTACGAGAAACGCAAAGACTGGCATCCTGGATCCGATGGCAAAGTTTGGGATCTTGTCGATCCTTCTTTATATCCCCTTGTATACGGTCGGACACGGATCTTGGAAAACGGCGAGCGCACGACGTTGGAGGACTGTATCGAACGATCTGGCCAAGGTCAAATCATAGATGTTCCTAGCGAAGCTGAATCTCACGAGTCGAGTGGTTCGTTTTGGGGCCAAATCAAGGTTCCTTATAGCACAAAGTTCCAATGGCTGCCTTGTGAAGTCGATATATCCGAGATTGAGGGGGTCAGGTATATCGTGCTCACTGTTTCGAAAGGATGCATACTGACCGTGTTCTTTTTTTCTCATCATTTCAAGAATTACAAGCTACATCAATAATCTTCATCCACAGAAAGAGAAACCGCTCTACCATGTCATAGAAAGGCTCATAGATGCATGCATTCCTTTTTGGAGTCTAACTTTGGCACCCCGAGTTGAACATCGATATATTCGCCGCCGCATCGCGTTCGAAGGTATTGACTATGAGGGGTACCCACCTGGTGACGACACTCTATACGACGAGGATGATGAAGAGATTGACTGGGACACAATACCTTTTATACGCCCGGAACCAAAGAAGCCTTTTGAACCTAAGGATCTCAATCCCCCTTCGAAATTCAACCTCAGGGAGAAATACGGAAAGCATGGTCTACAGGTGGTTGTAAAGCTGGTCAACATTGAACTCACACCCGAGAAGCCTCAATATGATGGAGGACCGTGGCACCTTGAGGGTCAACTGGTAAGTGAAACCCTTTAGACCAAATGTACACCACAAGACTAAATTTTATTTCCATTTGGCAGAATGAGCACATCGTTGCCACAGCCCTCTACTACTACTCCGACTCTAATATAACACGTTCATCCATTTCCTTCCGGCAATGGTTCGATAATGAAGAAGATACCTGTGAGCTTTATTATAAGCAGCCCTACTACGACTGGTGTCCAGCGATATTTGGATGCGAACAAGATACTCCCTCGATCCAAGATGTAGGCGGCGTCGAAACGCGCGAGGGACGCCTCCTAACATTCCCCAACACCATGCAACACCATGTCGGTCCTTTTAAGCTTGCTGACCCCACAAAACCAGGCCACAGGAAGATTGTTATGCTCTTCCTCGTTGATCCCAATATCAAGGTGGTTAGCACGGCACACGTACCATGTCAGCAGCAGGAGTGGTGGGCCGATTCGGCCACCGAAAAGGCCTCGCGACTCGAGCGTCTACCTAGGGAACTGAAGGATCTTATCGTTCAAGATGTTGATTTTCCTTTCAGCTTTCAGGAAGCAAAGTCTTTGAAAGAAGAGCTAGTGAAGGAGAGGAAGGAGCTTAATCTAGCTCGGTGGCAGGGATTCGAAAAGTTCATCTTCGGTTTAGGTGACTGAACATTTTGGGATCTTTTTCTATAGGAAAGGCGTAGAGGGTTGAACGTTGATTGAACATTGGAGGCAAAATCTGTTTCTTTTCTAGAGTGAAATCGAATCCAGAAATTGTAATAATGCTACTAGTAGATCTTTGACGTTTCTGCACAGAAATCTATTAATACCATCCTCTGTTGATCCTCTGTTCCATTACTTACCTGTGCACAAAAAAACTTTTTATACGTTTGACTCCGCCGCAATTTATGATACCCTCGAATCCAACACTCCTTCCAGGCCTGACAGTCCAATCAAGGGCGGGAACAACAATTTTGCAACCAACTTGAAGCCGCTAACCGCAATCCGACCCTGTTCCTGTTCACCTCATGTATTCACTCGTGAAGATCGTCGACCCTTGGCTGCTGCTGCACCTTGAGTCGTGCCAATGGTAATAGGCTCCACGACATCCCCACCCAGGGTCGACGGTGGTTTACGGTCACTACTGACCAGGTGCAGAACGATATCAGAGCAAATTCACTTCCCAATTTCAACGCGCCAGCACTTTCTCGCGGCAACCAGGCCAGTTTTCGAAGATGTCAGAGCCATCCACGTCCGATGATACTATCGACGCAGCAAAGACTCTTCTTCCAGGATTCGGACGTCCGTTGAACTACTCCCCTTTTCCAGAAGACGAAGATTATGTCGGAGAGCTCCTCAACACTGCACTGGGTGTTGGCGGGTTCGCCGCTGGCGAGTACGTCCCACGTTCCCTGCATGAATTATTGGCATAAGAAGGTTTTAACGGGCAGATTTTTCTCGTAGGCTTCCTCTGACTACCGTTCGCGAGTTCATAATGCTTCAATTTATGAATACTATCACAGATAAGCCGGAGTGGCACGTTAAAGTGATCCCGAACATCGACATCGAACCTTCTCCGACGGCTTACAATTTCCCTTACAGGTCAACAATTCTGAAGTTACAGCGAGATGGAAAGCAGAAGCGTTAGCCTCCAATCACGAAGATCTAACCGAAAAGATGATCGACTACTGCCTCGACGAGCTGCGCTACAAGTCGACCCTCGTTCCTCCGCCTCCTATCCAGCCGCCTCCTACTATTGTGTACAACGGAGACGTAGTGAAGTCCGATACCGCCCTCTCTCCAGAATTCAAGACAGAACTCCAAGAAGCCGTCAAGGCATTTGAAGCCAGCATCCCCGAGAGACATAAAGACTGGCATCCGGGATCTGACGGCAAAGTCTGGGACCTCGTCCATCCGTCCTTGTTTCCGCTTGTGTATGGTCGGACGAGAATACTGGACAATGGACAGCGCGCTACGTTGGAAGACTGCATTGACCGGTGTGGTCAAGGTCAGATAACTCAGGTGCCTAGTGAGAAAGAGGCTTGCGAACAGCCTGTGCAAATATACTCGCAACTGACGTACAGCAGGAAGTTCCAGTGGCTTCCCTGCGAGGTTGATATATCCAGTGAAGAAGCGAGGTATCATATCGTCACTCCTTTCCCCGACAAATTAAATCTGAATCGGTCTAATGTTTTTCCAGAATAACGAGCTATATCAATAACCTTCATCCGCATAGGGAGCAAGCACTCTATCGCCTTCTGGAGAAGGTTGTCAACGCATCCATCCCGCTCTGGGAATTGACTCTAGCGCCCCTTCGAGACGACGATGGCCATAAACTACGGATCAATTATGATTCTGTGATGTACGCAGAACCAGAACTGGTTAACGAAGACGGTGAATATGATGAAGACAACTGGGACACTCAGACAGTTATACGCCCAGAGCCAGAAGGGCCTTTTGAGCCTCTGCCCTCTGCTCCGAAATTCAGCCTCAGAGATATCTATGGGAAGCACGGCCTGCAAGTCATTGTCAAATTGGCGAATATCGAGTTGACGCCTGAAAAGCCGGAATATGATGGAGGATCATGGCATGTCGAGGGGCAAATGGTAATTTTTGAGATCAAGCGGGGAACATTGACCTGATGGTTGGTATTTTTTTTCACAGAACGAGCACATCGTCGCTACATCGCTCTACTACTACTCCAACGACAACATCACGCCTTCGTCTCTATCTTTTCGCCAGTGGTTCGATTACGAAGATACTCTGGATGTCACCTATGAGCAGAACAAATGGGCCTGGCTTGGCCCCATATATGGCTGCCAACAAGACGGCCCCTCAGTGCAAGATGTCGGCGGCGTCGACACGCGCGAAGGGCGCCTGCTCACCTTCCCCAACATCCTGCAGCACCGCGTCGGCCCGTTCAAGCTCGCCGACCCCACCAAGCCCGGGCACAGGAAGATCGTCGCGCTCTTCCTCGTCGATCCCAACATCAAGGTGATCAGCACCGCGCATGTGCCGTGCCAGCAGCAGGAGTGGTGGTGGGATCGGATCGCGGAGAAAGCCCCTGAGGAGGCGCTGGGTATTGGATTACCGAGGGAGCTGCAGGATCATATCCTTGGTGAGGTTGATTTTCCGTTTGGGATCCGGGAGGCGAAGGCTTTGAGGGAGGAGTTGATGAAGGAGAGGATGAATTTTAGTTTTGCGAGGACAAAGACGTTTGATTCTCAGTTTACTATTTCTTTGTGTGAGCATTGAATATTGAGTCTCGGCTTTTTTTCTGTATAGAATTGGCATGTTCCCTGTGAAATTGTGTATCATGCAGCGGAAAATATCTGGATGTGTAGAGTTGAAACGAATTCGAAGTAGAAGACTGAAGTTCGCCCGTGTCAAGTTGCGCTTATTTGGCAACAGCGTCAATACGTTTTCGTGACCGCAGTGCGACCTGGATCCGAGCACCGGGAACTTGGAAGTGAGCTCAACTTACTCCCGCCCATAACACAACACAATACCCAACGCGCACTCCCCCCAAACCGATGTGATGAACCCACCGACGTCCCTCCGAGACCTCTACATCGACTCCAACCAAGCCTGGGCTTTCGTCCCGCCCACACCCCACGTCTCCGCCGCCCCCAGCGTCGCCAACGCCAGCGGCACCAGCAGCGGCATCACCAACGCCTCCGCCTCCACCTCCACGTCCTCCATGTCCAGCGGGGCCTTGGGAGGCGGCCCCGTCGCCCCCGCGTACCAATGGTCGACGCGGCCCTCGTCTGCGAAGCACAACTCGATATTCGACCTGTCGCCTGGGCTGGATTTGTCGGAGCCGGCAGGGGTGAACGCGGCGCAGCTCTTCCGCGCGTTCGTGGCGTCGGCGGTGCTGAGGTATACGAGCACGGCGATTGTGATGCCGTGGGAGGTGGGCAAGTTGTTGTTGCAGGTGCAGTGGGTCCCGCGCGATGCGGGCGAGGTGGAGGAGGAGATTGCGGAGGAGGATGATAATGAGGATGCGGTGGGTTTTTTTATCATTGTTTTGGTGGAGGGTAAAATTGGTCTACTTTTCAATTCTTTTTTTTTTCTGTCTCGGAAAAGGGGATCTTACTTATGTACTTTTCTTTTAGCTGAGTGATGATTCTGGAGAGAACGACTCTTATTTCACTGATCCCCATGCGACACCGACGATACCAGCAAAGGCACCTGCGCCTCGGGCACGTACGGACTCGCAGGGATATATTATCCGGCGTTCTGTGCTCGCGGAAGGAACACGACCAGAATATATCATTCCTGTCGGCAGCGCTGATGGTGTCTGGGGGATGATGAAACGCGTCGGTCGCTTCAGGTTCGAGGGTTGGCTCTCCCTGTGGAAAGGTATGCCAGAATGTCCTTTGGGGTGAACATTCCTTGCTTATGATATTCAATAGGCCTTTTGACTTCGTGTCTAACGGAAGTCGCGTCTGATACTCTACAGCCTATGATCAATGGTTTCTTGCAATCTCTTTTCTTTCCGCACATGTCTCCCTTCCACCCCACTCCTATCATACTCCCTGTGGTCTCCCACTTAATCACCGGATTCCTCCTCTCGCCGTTGGACCTCGTCCGCACTCGGCTTATCGTGCAATCATTTACGTCGAGATACAAGCGCTACACTGGCCCTCTGGACGCCCTGCACCAGATTCTGCGAGACGAAGGCGGCCTGCGCGGCATATACCTGCATCCCCAACTTTTGATACCTACGCTTTTGGACAATGCGCTGCGGCCGATCGTCTCGTTTATACTGCCCGGCATGGTGACGTCGTACCTCGGCTTTGGCTACATCACGGAAGACACACACCCCATTGGGTGGGGGTTGGCGGAGCTCACGGGCAGCTGCGTCGGGCTGCTCATCACGCTGCCGGTCGAGACGATCAGGCGACGGCTGCAGGTGCAGGTGCGGGGGGTGGCGGAGCCGGTGAAGGGGTGCGTGGAGCTGCGCCCTGCGCCGTACAATGGAATGGTGGACGCGTTCTGGCATATATTGACGGAGGAGCGATCGGACCTGCCTATCATGCGAAGCCCGCGGCGGAGGCGGTTGTCGAGCAAGGGGAAGGAGAAGGCGAGGGAGGCGGTGGCGGCGGCTGAGGCGCGCGAGGATGGAAGAGACGAGTATCAGAGCTGGTTCCGGAATACAGGGTTGGGACAGCTGTACCGGGGACTTGGGATGCGGCTCGGGGCGAGTGCGGTGGTGTTTGCATTGGCACTTGTTGGCGGCGGGGACGACGTAGAGGGCGGGTGGGCTGAGATATAGTAGCTAGATATATTAATTGAATCGTCTTTCACGGAGCCGGAGCCGGACGGAAAGTGCCGAGGAATGGACGTCAGAAAATAAGTTTGGGGACGGCCTCTGCTCAACTCACGACGACTAACGACAGCCATGAACAAAGGTGCGCCTAGTCTCTGCTATTCGGGCCCTGCTCATTCCCCGCAGACGCCCAGCCCTCCACCGTCCCTCTTCTCGCCCGCGCCCTCCACCGCATCCGCACCACCCCGCCGCGCATCATCTCCTCGCCCCCAACGCGTATGTTCCTCCGCTCCACCCCGTTCCCCGCACTCACGTCCCCGCTCCAGAGCCCCGCAGAGCCGCCGTCGCCCTCATCATCCGCGTAGTCCCCGCCAGCAATGCCCCGCCCCCCGCCAACCCCGACAAGATGCCCACCCTCACAGAGTTCTTCGAGGCGGACTGGGTGAACAACCCCCAGGCCCGCCCGGAGCTGCTCTACCTCCACCGCGATAACACCGTCGTCAGCGACGTCTCGCTCTGGCAGGCCAAGCTCAAGAAGAACACCAACGAGGAGCACGTCGCATTTCCCGGTGGGCGACAGGAGCCCGACGACGAAGGCGGTTTGTACACCGGTGCGCAGTCTTGTTCTCCCCCTTGTCTTGCGTGGTATGCTTGATCGCTGACGTCTTATCTCCCCCAATTGCGTCTCATCTATTGCCCTCCCGACTCTTGCCGCTATTCCTGACTCGCGTGCGCAAATGTAACTGTTGTGCAGCCATGCGGCAAACATGGGAAGAAATCGGCATCGACCTTGCAGAGCCCTGCTATTCGTGTATCGGCCAGCTCGATGATCGCGAAATTACGACATCCCTCGGAAAGCGTCTGCTAATGATCCTCTCGCCGTTCGTCTTCCTCCAACTCACCCCCACCGCACCCGCGCCTGATCCCGTGCCGTCGACGACCTTGCACTGGACGCCGCTCTCTTCTCTTGTCTCGCTGCATGCCCCGCCGACTTGGTCCACTGTCACTGTCGACGCCGCATCTCGCCTAGCGCCTAAGCATTCCGCTGTCCTCAAATTCCTAGTACAGATCTTCATTGGCAGCATGCAGTTCCCCGCGATTGTGCTAACGCCTTCGGAACTGACGCCCACGGATAAGAAGGCTGCGCCGGGCAAGTCACGCGATGGACTTGCAGAGAAGGGTCTTCCGGCTGCACCACCGCATCCGTCGCAGAAACTGAAACTTTGGGGACTATCATTAGGGATGACGCTCGATTTGCTGGCGTATATGATCCTGCCTCTTCCTCAGACGCGGAACAAAGGCACTGGACGTGTGGACAGTCCCACGCCGTCGTCACCACTCTCGGAGGTTATGCAGCTTCCCTACCAAGAAGTCGCAGAGGACTTTAGGATGGAATACGTCGCCCCCAGCCTGGCGAGCGTGTTCCCGCGATTCTCGTATCCTGATGTAAACTTCTGGATCTGGTACGTGCTCTGGATTCGTCCTCCGCGGGCGATTGACTAATTTTTCGTATGTCAGGGTGTTTGGAAAGCGGTATCGGGAGGTAATAAGGGGTTGGGAAGCTAGTGTGCGTGAGGGCGGTTCTAATGATAGACGGTATGTGTTGGATTTCCCTTTCTATCGCCGCGCGTATGATGCTCATGAATCATTATGATGTACAGGATAAACTGGTCTGGGACTGCGCTGAACACGTTCTATGCTGCGATCAGGAAGGCGCTGGTTGTAGTGGTTGTGGCGCGTGCGCTGGGGGTGCTGTTCGGTGTATCTTTTGCGCTGTGGTGGATCTTCAGTTAGGCGCTCGGATTCGAGGCGCGCCGGGGTCTGGCTTGGACTTGATTTTTTGGGGTTCTCGGGCTGGACGAGGCTATCTCTGTTGTATCTGTATCTTTGATCATGTTCGCCTTTTTTTATCTTTTCTAAGTAACCCCTCATCCCTCTTTTTACCCTTGAGAGTATGCGCGTTAGGTGCATGTTCTTGTCTTCCTTTCCTTTCCTCTTTTCTTTTACACATAATTTCTTTTTTCACTACCACTTTCTTTCTCATCTTTCATTTTCCATTATCATCTCTTTTACGACGTAGTTTTGTTTGTAGGTCTGGTATATCTACCCCTCGATCGATTTGTGTTAGTGTGTTCCTCTATCTGCATGGTCGTTCATTCTTCTTTCCTCGTTAACTACATAGCTATCACATCACAATCTTCGAACATTTTTCTTTTCTTTGGTTTTGATGATTGAGTTTGAAGGTGGGATGGCGCTGTGGGGAATTGGGTGTGTGCAAGTGGAGGAAAGGGGAAGGAAAAGGGTTAGCGGGGAATAAAATAGTAGAATATCTGGAGGGTAAGAGGAGTATAAGTGATATTGGAACAGTTCTGCGATCTGTGGTACGATTGACGAGCACTTCAGCAGCTTTGCGTGAAGTAATGTGAACATTCTGTGATGCGATGCATCGGGCGCTTATTTCTCTCACCGAAAGCCACACCGGTGCTTATGTTGCAAATCTTGCGTTCTTCCTTTGTTGCATCATTCCGCCTGTTTTAGTGGCCATTGACATTGTCTCCTAGGTAAAGATTTACATGGGGTGCATTTCCGGTGAAACTACATTTCAATTCACTCTTTCGCAGCCGCATACACCTCACCCCAATCGTAGACCGGCTCGTCCTCATCCTCAAATCCGTATTCACTCCAAGGCTTTATCCTGTATGTGAAGTGGCGCTGAGCAATTCTGGTGACCTCGCTGAGGTATATTTCAACGTTTCCAGCATGACTTCCAGAAACCTTGGCGCTGAAGCGTCGAAAACGGTGGCCATCCTTTGCGAGGGTAGGATGTTCGCCAACTGTGAATTCAATCCCACCCTTCTTGTTGATGATCATTGTCTTGTCGTCTTTGTATTTCTCTTTGACTTCGTCCAGGAATGCTGCCCATTTGGCCTGAAAATCAGTGTACCCATTGATTCGTCTATTCCTTATAATTATTGCTTTCACAGCGCACCTTATCGGCTTCAGATTCGCTCAAAGGCGGATAGAAGTCGAATCCTTTGTCGATACCCATTGATATGCAGGTGGAATGTGTGTTGTATGCAGCGCGATATGCAATGCGATTATGGGTTCACGGTATCGATCAGAGGTCAGTGATAACGTTCAATAAAAGGAAGTATCGCCTCATTTCCAATACAAGGCTTCTCCCGGGTGTTTTCGTCCAGTGACTTACACAGAAACCAATTTTAGATGACCCTCAGGCGACCCAGCAGGGTCCAAATTTATTGACTTATAGATAGAGGTTATGTTAAGACTAAATAATCACTGCGCACACAAAGGCTTCTATGCAGTAAGTCGTATTGGAAATTGCCACTGCATTGCGCGCGCAGAGCTGCGCGCTGAGCGCCGAGCGCCGAGCGGTGGGCGCTTATTCGGGATATGCCGTCTTTGCAAACGGATCAATTCTCGGCAGACCCTTCCTTTGTCTGTGACCACCACCATAGTGCGGCGAACGTGCTCATTTCGTCGTTAACAACACCGCCTCGAATCGGGCGAAGAAACTCGGGAAAGCAGCTCACTAAAGTATTGGAACTACAATTCATTCAGCAATCGCGGACCTCACCTTTCCGCCTCACCATGACAGAACCTCTTCTCACTCGGAAACGACACGATGACTAATTTGACGATCATGGTCCCCTCCTCTTCAGAACAACCAGAATCCATCTGTGGTCTTTGCAATAGCCTTGATTTGAATGGAAGGCAATTGAATCAACATTCAAATCAGTGATGATACTGTTCGCGCAGTAACTATAAACATTGTGCGCTTCACAACAGCCTTTTTATATGGATATATGCATGGCCACGTTGTGCTCTCAAGTGTTCATCTTGATTTATTAATTTTATTCTCCCTGAAGTGCTGCTAGTGCAACGACATCATTAACGGTGTATTTATTCGAGTCTGATTCTGGGCATTTCTGGCAACGATGTCTTGTTCTCGATTTATGCCTCAAGCGATAGGCTGCCACTCGCTTCCTCTATTTTCATCTGAATTCTGGTAATCTGGACTATACTGTTGGTTGGTAGGCGCCCATGCATTTATGAATCCGCCATCCAATTTAGCAAATCATCTTTTTGCCCCCATCTTCGTAAACGGGGACACCGACTCTGATGTCCACAATTGAAGTTTCGCCTGAGGTTGCCGTGGTCGTGGACGATACCAGCCCCTTGATAACCTTTGCTGGGGCTTGGGGTCACGATAAAGGCATTTCGGGAGTCGCTTCCGCGAGCGATGACAAGGCTTTTGGACCCCCGTTTAATGATACAGCGACGTTTGCAGAGGACGACTTAAGCCTGTCATTTACCTTCGCTGGTGAGCAATAATTTATTTGGGGTCCAAGATATTGTGTGACTCATGCTGTGTTCAACGTTAGGTACAAGCTTCATGCTTTTTGGTGGAATCAATTTCCTGCCCAGTGGAGTTTTTGCGCGCTGTTTTATAGATGGTGTTCTCTCCCAAGACTCGACCAGCTTTATAACTGTTGAGGGAGTAAACCACAGTCTTTTCTGCTCCAATACTACTTCCATACTCGATGGGACGCATATCTTGACCTTCAACATCAGTGGCATGGGCAGTCACGAAGCCGCACCGGGCGCTAATGGGGCGGCGAATCGTGTTTGGATAGATGAAATTGTGTATCAGCCCTTGACTAGTGTTGATACGGATACAGTGCCAGCTATTATGGTGTTTGCGAAGGACTCGCAAATCACATACTCAACGGGATGGACATTCGATAGCTCTAATAATGCTCAAATCACGTCGGAAAATGGGGCATCTTGCACTTTTGCATTCCATGGTGTGTAGTTCAGTCGGCTTCACAATTTCAATGGCTTGAGATGTTGATTTTCACTCCTCCAGGTACCTCTATTGATTATTATGGCACACTGCTTGGTAACCCCGTCCCCCACACGTCTTCTTCAACCGCGACATATTCTATTGACGGACAAGCCCCCATCCCATTTTCTATTGTCGACTTTGATCTTGGATCTAAACCTAACAATGTTCCGTTATTCAGTTCCGGCACTCTCCCTGCTGGGAGACATACATTGACAGTAGTGAATGAAGGAAATTCCTCCGTCATTCCCCTTGCTTTGCAATACTTCATTGTGGTACCTAGTGCGGATTCAGCCATCGTGAATGCTACGACAACCGACACCGGCATGACTGCTCCTACTGCAACTGGAACACTCGGTATTTCTCCTCCCACTACCTCGGTTTCAGCATTGAGAAATTCAAAGCACTCCTCTGTCAACATTGAGATCGCAGAAGGAGTGGCCATTCCGGTCATTATACTTTACGTTATCCTCTTTATCTACCTTTTTTTCCGTCGGCGGCATCGCCAAAAGGCTGCATCAACTGCTCTGCAAAAAATCACGGCGAATCCACCCACCGAGATCCCGATACCCCTTCCTCTACCAAACAATCGCCAAAGAATCAATCTTCCTCGCAAAATGGCTCGCTTCCTGGAAAAACGTTCGGCTTCCACTCTTCCACGTTTTCAGTCTCGGGAACCAGCCAGGGACATGATGCGCAGATCGAAGCTTGATCTTAGGTTGTCCAATCAAGTTGCTGTGACATCGTTGCGGTCGAATAGTCGTCGGAGCTTTCTAGAGAGAAATCCAGCGCCAGAAGTGCCATCCGTGGTCATTGACCATAATGATAGTGGGATACGATTGCCTCAATCGGGTGAGGCGGTTCATCGAGTTGTAGAGTTTCCTCCGGCATATGCTCCTTGACAGTCTATATACTTTATTGCTGCAGCATTTATTCAATTGGGGTTGGTGGACGCAGTCAATTGACACTCTTTCGACATTAATAAATTATAGGCTATATCAGAATACGTGAATACCAAACGCAAGACGAAACCAACAAAGCCATTATTTGTGACTAGGTCAAGAATGATTTTTATTCTCCCATTAAGTTGCCATTCGAGGCCGCTTCCGAGCCAGGGCCTGCTGGTCATGCGAACGCTTGTTAACAGTAGTGGTTTGAAGCACAAAGTCTAAGGAGACTGCAGCATCGTCGGTCGGCCATCCATTCTTACCCAGATACTCCTGCATGATGTTGACGAGCCAGCCTTCGGTACGTAATTCGCTTGTATTGTCGGTAGACTCCAAAATGCGATTTAAAAAGGCTCTGCGTAGCTCATTGAGAAGGGCGTTTAGATGGGGAACGCCATCGAAGGCAATGGGAATGGTTTTGGTGAGAAAACTACACTTCGCATCACCTCCTTTGACTTGTCCATCGTCAACACAGTAAGCGTCATCGAAGATGAGAAGCAAATCCTTCGCGCTTTTACCTGGGCTCACTTTATGGCTATACCTGGTCCTCAAGGCAGTCCACAGTATGACCCAGAATGCTGATTCGCGATCGTCCTCGATGTCTTGAATCATTCCCGGCTCTTCGAGGAGCCTGATTGACATGAATTGCCATGTCCCCTATGTGCAAGGTAAGAATCAGACAGACAAAGAAATACAAGAGCTTACCGTTCGTTTGGGACGTCGGGCAAATTCCGGCTTCGGATCTATTATCACAGACATATCCCAGTCGATTAAGAGGCCACCGTTTTCCGTGATGAGGATGTTGCCAACACTGACATCGCGATGAAGCACCTTCGCCTTGAAGTACGCCTGGTCATGAGCTGAAATAGAGTGCTTTTCAGAAATCCGCTGCAGAAAGGGTGTGTAGAAATTGTTACCTTCCATGGCATCCATGACGGCGCTGACGAAGTTTCTTGTACACTTATAGTTGTCCAAATTCCAACCAATGACGGGGAGTAACATACGATACTGTACTAACTCCGGTATCATCGGTTCCGTATGCTCCCCCGGTGCTCGATGACAAGGCCATGTTTGCCTTGCGAATTCGCCTGTACGGGTAACGTGGTCGCGTACATCATTGCCTGCTCCAAATTCCGCTATATGCTGTACACCATGCGCATGCAGAATGGCATAGATATCACCTTCTTTGAGATTGTCCTTTGGTCTCCAATAATCTTTCACAAAGACTAGTTTGTCGTCGGTCGGATCGTAAGCTGGCGTCGGTCGGGTAGCCCGGGCAAATGGCGAACGACAGATAAATTCTAAAGGCAAAGGGATGAGGACTGGTTTTTCGACCTGTGGGTCTTTATAATCAGGGACCATGACTTTGAGGAACTTGTCATAGTATTCGTCTCTTTGACTATAAAAGGCATTCCTCGCAGCAACTAACTCCTCTTTGGACGGGTCGGAAACAGAAGGGTCATGACCTCGGTCACGATCACTGGCATGAGAATAGCGCCAAAAGAAAGAGGCAAGAATGTCGGGAGACTGGATGTAGTCGAAGCTTTGGCTGACAACAGCCCCTGCACGGTCCCAGCGAATAAAGCGAGCCCTTCGCCCGCAAATTAATACTGAAAAGACGTGGAGACGGAATTGAGTACCAGAGATTGCAGCTGAATACCTCCCAATCTGGCCTCGACAGAGCATACTGTCTTGAGCATCCTTCTCGAAGCGGAACATTTTCTTATCGAACTTTTTGGGAGCCGGGACAGGGGGATCCTGGAACGGGTCGTCTGCAGCATTGAGCTTAAATTCAATAAAAAGTGACATCTTGGAAAAATCCGTTCTTTTGGCGGAATCAGGGGGGTCATCTTCATAATATGCAGATACGTCTGGAGCATAGCCGTATGCATCGTTGTCGGGATACTTATGCGTATCGACGAACTTCATTTTGGGTGTAAAAGATGCCACAGCCTCGACCTGCATAATAATATTTCAGTTCAGAAAATCGATGCGACGAAAGCTTTGACAAGATCTACTCACGAATGGCTCGTATGGCATTAAACTTTCATACCTTCCAAATCCACTGGAAACACGCGCCCAAGGGGCCTCATTTTGCGGATATTCCTGGAGGCCAATAGGCTTTTGCAGAAACTTGTCGATAAATACAAGAGGAGGCATCGCGCCTACAAAGTGTCCTTTCATCTCCTTTGCAAGGTGGAAGTTGGGGTCCTTTGCATCCGTTTCTGCGCTGACATTAGAGAGCGTGCCGGAAAGCTTGTGATCGGGGGGTGCAGATTTGGGGAGAGGCCGCATAGGTCTATTGGATGGCTGCGCGCAGATACCAGTGGAAACTTGAAATTTGAAAGGTGTCTTTGTCATTTGAACTTTCGAAGTTTTTTTTCGAAGGACAGCACCATCACATGACCGCGAACGCGTTGAGACCTATAGAATGCGAGCCCGCCATCCGTGTCTGTGGGAGCAATTGAGAATCATTCAAGCCAAAAACTCAGTCTGAAGCAGAGATAAACACACCTTCGTCTTATTGGAATTTTTGAAAGAAAAAAAAATCGATGTGCCGTGCTGAGTCCTGACGGCCGTGTCCCGCCGATTGGGCTGACGGAGTCTTTCCTCCCGCCGTCTGACCGCGGAGTCTACGCCAGAGTCGTTTTGAGAACTGGGACGTGTAGCTGGTGTCCCCATCCCACTGTAAGCGCTAGCGGCTCTTGCAGGCAGAGTAAAATAAGTAGATTGTTTGATGGTTTGGAGTTGGTTTGGAGCAGACGGACCAGGGCCAGTATTTGAATTCGTGCGGAAATTGCCGATGCTCTTCTCTTCTCCACTACATACATGATGATGCAGCAAGGCCTTGCCCTGCAGTGGTTGCCTTCTTTCTCGACCTCAAAGAAATTGAACGTGCTCATTTATAAAATTCTTCCTTGTTGTATGTGCAGTCCGCCGACATCTCAACAATTCCTGTAGCAACAGTGAACTATTCTCGATTTACCATCCCTCCAATGATAGGCTGCGATGTTCCCTGATGTTCCGCCCATCTCAGTCTGTGGGAATGCCTCATGGTCTTTGAACCATGCTGTTGACAATCATTATTATCATCTTGCCCCCACGTTCTCAAGTTCCCGCCTTCCGCGCTTCAGTCGTGTCTTGGTCTCGTCTACCGCTGGCGAAGGCGACGCATCTCCACCTTCATTTGATTAGAACTAGTCACTCGTTTCTTCTGTGCTCATCCATATCTGAGTCTGCGATTAGACTAAGCGGCTCAAATGTTGGCAACGCAGCTGGTTGTCGTGGACGACAGAAATCCCTCAATCATTTTCTCTGGGGCGTGGGGTCAGGATACTGGTGTTTCGGGGATCGCAAGTGCGGATGAAGAGAAGATTTTGGGACCAGCTTTCAATCGTACAGCGACATTTTCAGAAGCAAATACGAGCTTATCATTTACCTTCACTGGTGAGCAATTGGTTTGATGCAGTGCTAGGTATCGTGCTACTCATAAATACGAATTTTGATGTAGGGACTGGAATCAATCTCAATGGTGGTATCAATTTCATACCTACTGGAACATTTGCGCAGTGCTTTATCGATGGTACCGCCACCGACAACTCGACGGACTTGATGCTTGGAAGCGGCATAGTGGGAACAAACACCAATCCTCTCTGTGCCGATCCCATTTTGCCCGATGGGACACACGTCTTGACCTTCAACATCAGTGGCATGGGCAGCTACACAGCCGCGCCGGGCGCTAAAGGGGCGCCGAATCGTATTTGGATAGATGAAGTTGTATATACGCCCTCGACCAGCGTCGTAATGAATACAGTGCCGGCAATCCAGGTGTTTGCAGCAGATTCGCAGATTCAGTATTCAACGGGATGGACATCGGATAGCAACAATAATGCGCAGGTCACGTCGCAGAATGGGGCTTCCGTTACTTTTGCGTTCCAAGGTGCGCAGTATATCAGGCTTCGCAAAACTGAGAAGTTCAGGCATTGATTACCCTTTTTGCAGGTACCTCTATCGATTATTATGGTACACTGCTCAATGACGTCAAGCAAACCGCTTCTTCGACCGCGACTTTTTCCATTGACGGACAAAATCCAGT
This sequence comes from Pholiota adiposa, assembly GCA_009935795.1. Classification (NCBI taxonomy): domain Eukaryota; kingdom Fungi; phylum Basidiomycota; class Agaricomycetes; order Agaricales; family Strophariaceae; genus Pholiota; species Pholiota adiposa. Next base: position 648,250 of record QEYC01000037.1, read on the forward strand.
CCCTGTTTCGATTGTCAATTTTGCAACTGGAACGACGGCCAACAACGTCCCGTTATTCAAGTCCGGCATCCTCCCTGCTGGAAAACACACATTGAAAGTTGTGAATCAGGGGAATGGGACAGTCATTCCCCTGGCACTGAACTATCTCATCGTGGTGCCCAGTCCAGATTCAGCGACCGTCCCTGTGAATACTGGGACGACGGCTAGTGCTGCTGCAACTGACACCAATTCAGCATTTCCGACAACAGTCGGTCCAAGTGTAACTGCTACTTCAAACACTGGGACGTCGGGTGCTTCCACAGCGACATCGCCTCCAGTCACAACCTCGGATCCAGCATTGGGCGGTACAAAGAAAGGTTTATCCGGTGGTGCAATAGGCGGTATTGTAGCTGCTGTCCTGGTCCTCTTTGCCCTCCTGCTTCTCGTTCTCTTGCTTTTTCTCCGTCGGCGACGGCGAAAAGCCTCTCCCTTCACGCGCGAGCCCGCTCTGCAAACAGAACTCAAGTACCCAGATATTTCAGCCATTCCGCGCCCCGAGATACCCACACCCCTGCCTCTACCAGGGCCTCAGCAAGGGAACAACCCTCCGCACGGAAATATGGCAGCGTACTCAACCCAGAAGCCTTCCTTCGGCGGGTCTCCGCCCAGCCAACCGCAGCCTTACAGTCCAAGTTCGGACAGAGACAGGAAACGCAGGCCTGGGTATACACCCGCAAGCGAGGATACGATGGTGCCATTGACGACGACGACGACGCGTCCTTCCCCCATGGAACCTTCGCCTTCGAGCAAAGCCTCTTTGGTGGATAGAGATAGGAATCCGCGGCCGCTCTCAGATTTGATTATTAACCATGATGATAGTGGGCTTCGGTTGCCCCAGCCTGATGAGGAGCTGGTGGTAAGGCGGGTGGTTGAGTTTCCGCCGACTTATGCTCCTTGACGGGATAACGGCGAGAAGATGGGGTTTCTATTACTTTTATTGTTGGTTTGGGGCATATTATTTATTGATATATTTTGTACTAGATGCTCTGTGCTCAGTATACATCGGGCAAGGAAAGTTACTCCACCGAGGTTTGCATTCTAAGTTCACGTCGTAGTGATCATTTTTGGTTTAGGGCGTTACTCCGTGGCCACTTAGAAGGTCGATCCAGATGCTCACAGTGACAGGCAAGTAATGAACTTTCAGATCTCCGGGGACCAGTACACGAAAATGTCCAGAGAATCTTTCTTCTTGCGCGGTCGACATTTGGCACCGAGCAGCCGACGACGTTCGTCCTGATGACATAGGCGCTCACCTAGCTGTATCCTCAGGAACATGATGCTGGCGCTCTAGCGTGATAGCATAGTGCGCTGGTATGGTGCCACTTTAGCGCTGGCCTACTGCTTTATGGAAGGTTATTGGCATCACTTCTAGGCCCAATTTTGCCAACACCGCTATTTCACCGCCATCGACGCCGAATTCAAATGCGCAGGCAAGCTTTGATGGCGTTGTTTCACGATGGCGGATGGGTGGCGGTGTGCGCTATGCATGTTATTCCCTATGTTTTCTCCAGATTCCGGACTATCAGTGACGGTGGAACTTTTGAAGTTGCGTTTCCGGCAGGTGCGCACCTATCTGCCAAAACTGCGCTGTATTTTGGGCATAGTATGGCAGGTAACTGAAAATCTACCCAATTATTGCAGGCTTACTTTTGGTCGACCGATATCGAAGGGAATGGATAATAAGGTTCTGTGGGCAATCTGTGGGGCCTGATTGTGGTGGCAGCGTGGTAGCTGTGCCGTGCGGATTTGCGGTGTCAGTAGCGCAGAATGCAAAGCTCTTGATCTGACATTTGTGCTGTGAATGTAAATCGCACCCAAGAGTCTCCGCTGGGTCGAAGGCGTGTATGTGAGATGAACACACGAACTGCACGTTGGAGACAGTGAGGAGGATGGCGTGAGGAGGCGTGCGGTCCAGGGGAATGGGCCGGAAGTGGCAATGGGCGTGACACTGCTCGCTTCGTGATCCGCGCCCTAGCTATTTTAGACCGTCTTCATATTTTTAAAGTGACGTTATGTGAAGGGCTTGCTCCCCCCCCATTGCACTGCAGACATTCAGGTGGATGGCGATAGGACATAGACTCGCAGTGAACACAAGAGCGGAGGTGTCATGTGAATATTCGCATAGCCCCGAGGACTGACATCAGCGTGACAATGACGAGGATTAAATGTGACACCACGCATGGTGGAGGCCCCTGGCTCAGAGCCATCATCCGAATAATAAATTCAACCGTCCTCGCCTTATCTCCTCTCTTGCTTCTCCTCTGCCCCCATCATCCTACCACGCATCCCCATCCTTCCTCAATCCGGCTCTCAGCGCTATGCCTGGCATAAACGGTGGCAATGGTGCCATCAACCGCGACACCGTGAATAAACAGGACGCAGAGGCGGAGAAGAAAGGCGTGCCGACGCATTCGTTTGTTTATGACGCCTCTCCGCAAGAAAAGGCTGCTCAGGCGGGAAAGGGCCGCGAGAAGCTCGATAGTGTGATTCATCAACCTCCTCAGGATCATGGTGAGTGTTTTCGCTTTTTCGCGCGTATGGCGTTATTTTTGCGGCGTCGCGTGTGCCTTGTTGGGGTATGGGACCATAGCCTCCCAACTTCAAATGCAATACAGGCCGTGCATACCTAGGCTATAGCATGCTGGTCTACGTGCAGCACAGTCTAAGTGTCTGCACTGGCGAGACGTCTGGGGTTCTCACGTTGTGTCATATACCGAAAATCCGGCAATAACTGCGATCATTCATTTCGTGGCTGCGTACATCCTTTTGTTGTCGCCACCCACTCTCGTTCCTTGTTTTATTTCGTCCACACTATCCTGCTGCAAGTCCAGCACACTCATTACCGCTTGCATTATCCTGCTATTTATTTATAGAGCTCAAAATGGATGATCGAAAGTCACCACCAGCAATACCGACCATCATCGTTTCGGAGGACAGTGAACAAGCGTCTGGCAAAACGCCTACCCTCGCAAATGGTGCCGCAGCCGAAACGCCTCAGAGCCCAGACGATGTTTTGAAGGATGAGACGACATTAGTTCCCGGCGCACTCCCAACTCAAGCTGCTCGACCCATTCCAGACTGGTATATTGTGGGCTGGCGCCAAGCATCTGGTATCGACAAGCCTCCTTTGCCTGAGGGCGAAGAGCGGGACAAGGGAGTGCTTGATATGTTCCTTTCGGAGCAATTCTATGGAGCTTGGTACCACAACGCTGGCATCATTATATTCGTGCGTATCTATAACATAGCTGTGGATGTGCGCTGATGCTGACAATATCTTACATTTGCAATCCGTCTGGACGTCTCAATCTTCTATCACAGGCTGTAGTTGCAACTCACTTCCTTACACGGTTCCATTTTGGCTGGGGATGGCTCTTTATTGTGCTTGCTATATGCAATACATATTACACTACGTCGGTGGAGCGCGTCAGGCGAAATGCACGCGACGATATTCAACGGGAGCTTGTCAAGACGCGACTGGGTTCTGAACACGAGACGGCGGACTGGATCAACAACTTCCTCGATCGCTTCTGGCCGATGTACGAGCCCGTTCTGTGCGCGACCATCGTTGCCTCTGTCGACCAGATTTTGAGCACCAACACACCTGCCTTCCTCGACTCGCTGCGCATGACGCACTTCACCCTCGGAAACAAGGCGCCCCGCATCGACAAAGTGCGCACTTTCCCCAAGACGGAAAAGGACGTCGTCATGATGGACTGGGGCATCTCGTTCACCCCGAAGGATACCTCGGACATGACGGAGAGGGAGAAGGCAGATAAGGTCAACCCGAAGGTTGAGCTATCCGTTCGCGTTGGCAAAGGTCTGGCGACCGCAGCACTTCCTGTGCTTGTGGAGGATATCACGTTTAGCGGTCTGATGCGCATTCGTCTGAAGCTCATGCCCAACTTTCCCCATGTGCAAATCGTGGATATCTGCTTCTTGGAGAAGCCGGTGATTGACTATGTGCTCAAGCCCATTGGTGGAGATACCTTTGGCTTTGATATCGGCAACGTACGTCCCCCCTTTCCTCCATATACTTGCGCACTCCATCTTTCAATTCTGGATTGCTAACGTTATGACGTATGGTACAGCTACCTGGCCTCTCCTCGTTCATACGTGATATGACGCACGCAACCCTCGGCCCGATGATGTACGACCCGAATGTATTTACGCTCAATTTGGAGCAGATGCTCTCAGGAAAGCCCCTGGATGCCGCCATTGGCGTCGTACAGGTCGTATTGGTCTCTGCACGTGGTATTACGGGAACGAAGATTGGTGGCGGTACCCCGGATCCTTATGTCAGTCTCTCGATCAGCGGCCGTGGTGAACTCGCTAGGACTCAGTACAAGAATAATACGTGCGTGTCATGTTTTTATTCGGTGTCGAAATGCTGTAGGTGCTGATCTGGGAATGGGAATTGTAGGTACAATCCGACATGGATGGAGACCAAGTACTTGCTCGTGCATTCACTTCAGGATATCTTGGACCTCCAGCTTTATGACTACAACGACCATCGCAAGAATACGCTGATGAGCTCCGCGGCATTCCCCTTCGAGAAGTTGATTGAGGATCCAACGCAGGAGGGTATCGTCTCGCCATTGTTGAGGGACGGAAAGCCACGTGGAGAGTTGAGGTATGACGTGAATTACTTCCCATGTATCGAGCCTGAGGAAGGCAAGGAGGAGCTGTTGGATTCAAGTGAGTTTTATTTTTCCGCCTATGCTAGTTTTTTAAAAACAATTGTTGACACGATATTTCGTTACTCCCAGCTGTCGGTATTGTCCGCCTCACAGTCCACCAGGCCAAGGAACTCGACCACAGCAAATCGCTCTCGGGAGATCTGAACCCCCTCGCACGCGTCTACCTCAACACCGCCAACAAATCCGCTTTCTCCACGCGGTGCTTCAAGCACACGAACAACCCCGTCTGGGAGGCGCCCTTCGAGTACCTCTGCACGGACAAGAACAACGCGACCATCACCATCAAGGTCGTCGACGACCGCGACTTCCTCAAGGACCCGGTCATTGGGTACATGTCTATCAAACTGGCGGACCTGTTGGCGGCGAATGCGGATGGAGGCCGTGATTGGTTCCCCTTGAGCGGCTGCAAGACGGGCAAGGTTGCGCTTAGTGCTGAGTGGAAACCGTTGAACATGGCTGGGTCGTTGCATGGAATGGATCAGTATAGGCCGCCTGTTGGGGTTGTTAGGTTGGTTATCGATCAGGCGACTGATGTCAAGTACGTTTGCATTTTTTTTGTCTTATTTTGTCTTGAGAGACTGACGGTGGTTCATAGGAATGTTGAGGCTACGCTTGGCGGAAAGGTTTGTACTTTGAACCTGCTGAAAAAAAACCGAGTGTTTGCTGACTGGTAATACAGAGTGATCCCTATGTTCGCGTGCAAGTGCAGAACGTGACCAAGGGAAGGACGGAAGTCATCAATAACAGTACGTTGCATGGACTTCTTTCGATCCTGGCGATGACTGACTGACCTCATCTGCAGACCTGAACCCTGTGTGGGACCAGATTATCTATGTTCCTGGTAAGAGAATATGTCTACAATTGTCAAATACTGTGCCAATGAATTCTCGTTAGTGCATAACCTGAAGGAACATATCTTGCTTGAATGCATGGATTATCAGAATCTAACAAGAGTGAGTTTATTCATTAATTCGGCGGAAGTTTATGCCATGCTAATTCATAATTTAGGATCGCTCTCTCGGTTCTGTTGAACTTCTTGTGACAGACCTGATTAACGAAACACCTGAAGATATTCGGTTCCCGTATAAATCGAAAGGCCGCAAAACCGTCGCTGATCCTTTGCGTCAAGACAAAGGTGGAGGCCACAAGGGTACCCTGCACTACACGGCCGAGTTCATTCCCGCGCTGCACGTCAAATGGGAGGCGTTTGAGACCCAGGAATCTGAGATGCACAAACTTGCACAGCAGGGCGCCAGCAGTGACGAAGAAGGAGGATTCAGTTCGTCCGATGGAGATTCGAGCTCGGATGAAGAGGATGTGGCACGGACGCCGACAGTGGTGCAAGAGAGGAAGCCGGAGTCGCCTAAGGAGCCAAAGTCGTCCGAGAGCGTGAAGAGTGCAAAGACGACGTCTACCACTGGTACGAATGGTGCGAATCCTGCAGATGCAGAGGCGGCCGAGAAGGCTGAGAAACAAAGGGAGGCAGAGAGGAAAAAGAAGGAAGCAGAGGGCGTTGTTATGACCCATGAAGAGCTATTGGCACAACGTATGTTTTCCTTCTCTCTTATCTTAATCTCTTCTCATTTTATGTGCTTTGAACAGAATCTGGCATCATCGTGTTCCATATCATTTCTGGCAACCTCTCCAAAAAGGCACGCATCGAAGTGCTACTTGACGACGGGTATTGGCCATGTTTTAGCACTTTGAAACCTCGCAGCTCGCATGCGCAATTTGACTACGTCGGCGAGGGCTTTATGAAGGAGGTTGACTTCGGTCGTGTCTGGATTCGCCTCAATGACGGCGAGGAGGGTGAGAAGGATGATGTTCTCGCTCAGTGGGTAGGCGATGCAAAGGCATTCTTGCAAGCTACCATGGTATGCTGTTATATTATTGCTGAATCTGAATGTATATTCATGATGATTTGAATTTTAGACTGGGCCTCAGACATACACTCTCAAAGATGATGCCGAACGCAATATCTCGACTGTGACGGTCGAGGCGCGTTACATCCCTGTTCCCGTCAAATTGGAGCCAAGGGAAAGCGTTAACAGTAAGTTTTATTTTTATTTTTATCAAATCATCAGCTCGGATTCTGACTATCTTTTATTTTCAAGACCAGGGTATCCTTCGTATTGACCTGCTTGATGGTCATGAAATCCGTGGCGTAGACCGGGGAGGTTTGTCTGCAATCCCTTACTGTGTCACTAGTCATTGATCAATTTTGCACAGGCAAATCCGACCCTTATGCTGTCTTTTCGTTGAATGGCCAAAAAGTCTTCAAGTCCCAGACAAAGAAGAAGACTGTAGCGCCAGAGTGGAACGAGAACTTCGAACTTTCTGTGGTCAGTGTATTTTTTCACTTGTTTGTTGAGAGATGCTGACGAATTTATTATAGCCTTCGCGAGTCGCTGCAGACTTCTCAGTTGAAGTCTTCGATTGGAACCAAATCGAGCAAGCGAAGAGCTTAGGTGTAGGAAGAATTGAACTCGCCGATCTGGAACCCTTTGAAGCCCAGGAGCGCACAATCCCGCTAGTAAGCAGCAAGCACGGCGAGAAGGGTGTTGTCCGCATACGCATGATCTTCCAGCCTGAGATCATCGCCAAGTCAAGAAAGAATACGTCGACGTTCTCAAGTGCTGGGCGGGCAATGACTCAGTTCGGAGGCGCGCTGGGAGCTGTAGGCGGTCTGCCGGTGAACGCTGGAAAGGGCGTATTCCATGGTGTGGCGAATGTGTTCAAACGGGACAAGGACGAAGAACAGCCATCGGCTATTCCAGTTGACCTTCCCGCAGGGCAAGCTTCTCAGCCTGTTGGACAAGGCCAGCACGTTCAACTGCAAGCTGCTGTTTTCCCGTCCACCGAGAACGTCAATGGTTCTACCAGCGGTGGTGCAGCGGTTCACAGCCACGAACCTGGAACACTGCGAGTAACCGTCCTCGATGCCAAAGATCTGCCTCATCAGGATGTAAAGCCTTATGCTGTCGTCCGCATTGGCGACAAGGAATTCAAAACCAAGCATACTGGAAAGACTAATGCTCCTGAATGGTAAGCGTTATCAATTCTGTTTTCCGGCATGTTGCTAATCGCCAATGTGAAATAGGCAAGAATCCTTCACTTGCGCTGCGTCCATTCTGACGCCCAAATTGTTCATCTGGATCTATGATCACAAGACTCTCGGAAAGGACAAAGAAATCGGAGAGGGTGAAATTGATGTGCGTCTTTATTTATCTCGGTGTATCAATATGACGGTTTTTTGACTTCTCTTTTCGTGTTTAGATCTGGCGTCATATCAAGCCAGAGGGCATCTCTTCTGCTGATGTGTTCGCTGAACTCAAACAAGGAGGTCTCTTCAGTGTTCGCCTAGAATTTGACGCTGGGGCCAACCCTAATGTGTCCGGCAGCGCAGCTTCCATTCACTCGGAGAGGCGTAGCTCGCTTGCTTCTCCTTCTCGCTTCAGCTTAAGAAGTCGTCGACCTGAAGCAAATGACGACTAAACCGCTTTGACTAAAAACTCATGAAAGGACACATCGCTCTGAACGTTTCACTTTTTTTGAACAATCTAATCTACTGTTTACTCTGTTTTCATCTTCTTTCTTCGGGACCCTTTTTGTAGTTTTACGCGCGCTAGTACATATGCAATAATTTATGCATCATCCTAGTTCTCATTATGAAGTGTGCATCATTTGTATGTGCGAAGTGGCTTATGGATTCTGAGAGTGATCACGTATAAATCGGATGATAAACAGATGCTCTCGACCCGCACGACGTTGTAAAACAATCTGACGAGAAAGAAAGTGAGCTCAAGTAAAGAATGGAGTTCTAGTAGCGCTTTACCTCTCCCTTTAGGTGATAAGATTCTTGCATGGTTCGGATTATGGTGGGTATGTCATTTAGCTTCAACGCGACGAGGTAAAAACGCCCTAGAGGCGATAACAGTGCCTGCAAATGTGTTTTTCAATGGGCACACTCTGTGGATTGGAAATAGGCATATAAACGTACCTCTATTCGATTCAGAAGGATATTCGTCACTTGCATACCGTCTGCTCCTCCAGCCCAAGCTCCGCCTATGTCTCGAGAAGTCTGCGCGCCTAAAGCCTCTTCTTCCGAGGTCGGCACATAGGGTGGGTTGAAGATGATGATGTCTATTTTTCGCTCCAATCGATACTCGAAAGGTGTCGCTAATGACCCATTAACGACATTGATATCGACCTGGATTTCAGGTAAGGATGACGGGGACGGAGAAAAGGAACGTTTGGATGACTTGCTTTGTTTTGGATGCCAGTTCGTCGAGTACATCTACAAGCATGCGGGTTTATGTCGGTGCAGAGGTACACTGGGAGGTAATCAGCATCGACGACCTCTTATCGCAGAAAAGAAGAACGCACGTACGGATGGACCAAGAATGCTCCCAATGAAGCTCGTCACACAACCAGATCCCGACCTTCGATTTTTGTGTTCACAAACGGTCAATATGGTAGAGGGAGATCGTGCCTACCCTATTTCGAGGCAAATTAGAGGCTTGATGCCTTTGAGTTCTTCGGCATCTTCTTCTAGAGCATCAAGCAAGACAAACGTATCCTCTGGTTGCTGTTTTAAAATTTGGTCTGCTTGACGCCGTAAATGTAATTACCTGCAGGTTCATAGACATTGTCATAATCTTCTTTGGATAGATGCGATAGATCAGGAGTAGGTATCATAAGCTTGAGCCGTAGGAGGCCAGATATTTAATAGAAGCTGAGTAAGTTGGTGACGAGCAAGATGCGGGCTCAACTCAAGTTAACGGACCAATTTATCCCAACCCGAGATAATTTCCATTTCAGGGCAATTTCTGTGGATCACCAACTTAGATCCACGTCTTCACGAATAAGTTCAAGGGTATCCAAGTATCCGTATATATTTTTATGGAAGATAATACAATTTTTATCATGGTCCTAAAGCTACAAATTTTTAGAGTTCCAGATCCTCAAGGGCGGGGATTGGCCGTTCTGCCTGTGGGGTGATGCGAGCACCGTGACGAGCTTCACCGGTCTCCTTGAAGTCGACGATGGCGGACTGTAGGAATTTGAGGTTAGTAAACAGAATCCTAGGTCTGGAAAATAAAGAAGCGTACATGAGCAGTGACCCGGTTATCCCAGATGACAACGGTGTTGGGGCTCCACTTGAGGCGGACTTGGTTATCTTGGCTCTTGTCGATAAAATCGTACAAGAACTTCAGGATAGTTTCTGGGAAAGATTAAGTATCAGGGATCAAGTACTTGTTAATGAACGGAATATATTTACCTGATTCCTCCCGCTTTAGTCCAACAATGCGGCGAGTGAACTGCCTATTGACAAAGAGAGCCTCCTCTCCAGTTACCGGGTGCCTCCTCACCACAGGATGCACATGCTCCACAGGGTCTCTGCGCACGACACCTCCTCGGCGACCCGAGCGCGAAAAGTCGGCTTGCTCAATGCCCGAGTGGACGGCCTTCAGGGTGCGCAGGAAGGCGACGAATTGGGGCGAGAGGCGGGAGAGGGTGGAGACTTGCGATGTGAAGATGGTGTCTCCGCCGGACTTTGGTTGGGCGAGAAGGAAGAAGGTGGTGAGACCGGGGGGTTGGAGCTCGTATGAGACGTCGGAGTGCCATACGGTTGGTGTCACGGCGTCGTCGTATTCGAAGTTGAAGGTTGAGTTCAGATCTCTGACAGGAGACGGACGTCAGAGAAATATTACAAGCTTTAGGATTGAGCACATACCTGTACACCAAGTGTATTTCTGGGTATCCGACAGGGTGACCGGAGGTAGGATGGATATGAAGGCTGATCCGAGGTGTAATTTTAGCCAAAGTAATAGAGTGTGATATGACTTCATTTACTCACCGACCAAAGTGGCTTCCCCATTCACGATAAAAGTCAGGACCACGGTCAATGAAATCTTCCTGACCACGGAAAGCGATTACTCCTCGACGAGCGATCTGTTCGAAAAAGGATGCTCAGATTTAGCTGAGATATATGATAGAATGGACGCACCTCCAGAGCCAACTGATCACGACCTGAGTTATCAAGTTCAGCGAGGTTGAGTCCAATCACTTCTGACCCAAGCCTGGGCGTGAGCTCCCTCACGGTCGCTCCCTCCAGGAAAGCGCGAGGGTTGGGAAGGGCAAGTGCACGATGACCAGGGTCGACGTGCTCGAAAGGGGTCAGAGGAGGATAGTGTTCGGTCGAGAAGGACGGGAGCAGGTGCGCGTATTTGTACTCCTCCTTTTTCTCTTCCTTCTTGCCCTCTTCAGCGGGGCGCAGCTTCAGGGAGGCGGTCTGTTGGGCGACGTCGGCAACGCTGGTGGTAACGGTGGCAGACATATTTTGTTATAGGACAGCGGCGACGATGGTGATAGAGGCACAGGTATGTTTTGGCGGCGAACACCAATGTCGAGGAAAGTGAAGGATTCTGACCGAATGCGTCATTCATTATAAAGGCCCGATAAGAATATCGAATTCGCCATCGCCGCTTCGGAAAACGCAATCGTGCGAGATACTGAGGGAACGGCCCTGGGGGTTATTTTTTCGTCATGTGCATCCGGATTCCTAATTATAAGACCATCTGTGAGTCCAAGTGTTCGCTGTGCTAAGTCTTTTGGACGAGCCTTGGACGAGCCTCGAGCTTTTGGAGGTAGAATTGGAGCACTAGCACGGCATCCGGATATCTATCCAGTGATGAGATTATGAGCATATGCTTGCTCAATCCAAGATCAGCCAGTGGAATCGTGCAATATTTCTCAAGAGGTCAGGTCACAAGAACAGCAGCGCGAGGGAAAAAATTGCAATTGAACATTGCGGTCAGTGGAGAGTTTGTTCAAAATTCATGCTAAAATCTTGCTATGAACCTATACAAACCAGTAAGCTTTGAAACGGCACATAAGAAATACCACCCACCCGATCCTTTGAAATCAAATCTAATGGTTCATTTCAGTTCGATTTCAATTCGTGTAGATAGCGACTGTGAGGTGAGTACTTGAATGATCACTGATGGCCGCCTCCGTCACGACTCACTTGATTGCGACGAAAATTTCCCACGAAAACCCTTCTCGATTAGGGCTAGGGTCAGCCAGAGTTCGCACTGCGCTGTCGAGAACTGCATTTATGTCGGATGTCCTACCGAGGATCATTGCACGGAGGAGGGCTGGAAGATAGAGGGAGAGAGTTGACCTATATGGGTGCCGAAGAAAATCGGTGGTAAATCGGAGAAGCGTATTTTGAGACTTCAAACTTTAGATGCAGCATGGGAACTTAGTAGCTCTCTCGTCTTAGACTTCCACCCATATGAAATATCCGTCCAAGATTTTCGTCCTTAAAATAAAGCATCTCGCCACTAAACTGTAGGTTATGCCCACTGTGAGAGCTCTTTCTGTTGATTTGAAGCGGTCGGACAAAAACAAGAGGAATCTGCCAGTGTACAGTAATTAAACACAATAAGTACTTCATTATTTGGATGTCGACCTCCTCGAGAGTCATGCCATGCGACATCTTTACCTCGCTAATGCTTAAATTTAAAGTGGAGGAAGCTTGGGTACATTTCTACTATTTCGCAAAGAGCTCAAGCTTACTATTCCCTTCCTTGGAATAATTTGCAAATCGCATACGGAATAAATTTATGGAGGTAATCATTATGAGGTCTTCCCATGATTCCGAGTAATACACCAGAATGAAAAATCACATTTTGCATTCAATCTTCGGTTGAGAATTTTAAGAAATGAAGAAATAACCAGGAAAGGAAGCAATCTTCGAACTCTGATGTAGTGGCAAGTCGGAGAGGCGTAATACGGAATTTTAACTTTGGATGAAGCATGGGAACCGGACTTTTGTCTTCCATCAGTATCAAATATCCTTCAGAGACGTTGAGACATGGTACTTTCGTTGCTATAGTGCAGATACTGCACACTGTGGGAGCATTTTTTTTGTTGGTATGAAGCGGTCGAACAAAAGCAAGGGTATTTGATTTGTACAGTAATCAATAGACACAATAGGAGAGAACGTGGATGTGGACTTGGATATGATGATAGTCTCTTCCTCGGCAAAACTTGATCTAAAGGAGAGCGAGCACTTGGGCCTATTACTGGCATCACGTTGGCGTTCTTACGCTATAGGACTAAGCAATAATGTCATTATTACCTTTCTTGGACTATTTGAAATTCGCTAACAGCTATCTGAAAATTTTATGTCTTAGTATCTTCAATTTTTGAGGTAAACATCATCAGATCTTCCCATTCCGAGCAATACCCCAAAGCACAAAATCAAATTTAGCATCTAATCTTCGAATGAGAATTCTAAGAAATGAAGAAATGACCAACAAAAGAAGCAATCTTCGAAAGGCTGACATTAGTTTTTTGAATAATATCATACTTGTAAATACAGTTGGTGACACAATTTTCGGCTTTCACCAGTGCCACTGAGCGCTGAGCGCTCGATACCAAGTCGTGTGCGTTGATAGACGCGCGCTTAATTTGTGATCGACACATGCACGATGATCGATCGGCGTACACCAATTGCAAATTACTCGTTATAGAAATCCGAATGCAGTACACATTCCGTTCAATGTTTACAAGTTTACTGTGTACAGTACCTCGGACATTGGATGAGGTGTTATCGATATCCATTTGCTCACTCATGCTGAAGAAATGCAGGAGAGTTTGGATTTCAGGCCAATTATCAAAGAAGGCGCCTCGGGCTTGAGATCTGAGAAGCTGCGTGTTCCGAACGGCGTAAGGAGTGGGACAGGCAATGTTAGCCATCGATACTAAGGCCAAATAACATGGGAGGTAGGCATAAGAGATAATAGCATACTTTCCCGAACCTGTTTGCCGGTGTCTCAGGGATAGGACCTCTGAAATTCGAGGGTGTGGATCAGGCGCCTGAATTTGTCGTGGATTCGGAATATGTTAAACCACCATTGCACATCAGCCCTTCTTGGGAGGCTATGAATTGAAGATTTCCCAAAGCGCACTCACCTTGGCCGCTGTTCCGTAAGACCTTCATTTCTGATGATGGCCGTTAGTCCGCAGGATCATGGGCGATGGAAGACTGAAGTCGGAACATTCATGAGAAGATGTCCAAAGAATTAGAAAGAATGAGGGATAATAGGGTAGTGGCAGCCATCAGCGTATGAAGTCTCCTATTATAAGTAAAGATAATAGCGAGGCGAGTCTTGCGGTGACTCGGTGGAGGTGAGAAAGATACGTCCAACGCCAGGAACGAGGGTGGACGAAAAAGGCAGGAGGCGGTTTTCATCAAAGGTGGGTCGGCCCGATCTGGGTTGGAGAACAAAAAGAAATGCCAACCCATGTGATCGAAGCATCTCCCAAAAAGGAATGCGCCCCGATTGACAGTGTGTTCGTACTTTGAACCAACACAATAACGACAATAACCCTCAATCTTAATACACCGGTGCTAGTTTGCTATCCACACTGCCTTTCCCACTACCCCTCAGCCTTTCGATGCTTTCGCGCCTTTCGTGGGCCTCCTGGAGCCCCTTTCACCCAGTTTTCTCGTGGCAAATGCCTCGCATTGTGTTGACGCCCCAGATGTGTGCGGGGGAAGGAAGTTCTGCGCGCGCCTCGAAAGCGTCCGAGTGGCCCATGGGAAACTAATCTAGGCGCTGCCCCAATCTTTATCTGACTCGCCGCGGCGGTGGAATCCCATATCATTGGCCTTTATTGTCTAATTGTTTCGGGACTTGCTGCTCAGCCTTCTATCCTACCTTTCTCGGAATCAATCAGGTTCTCTGAGAATATAATCTTATGGCTTTCCGTCCAAACTGGAGCCGACTCTCTTCAAAAGGCCACTCTCTCGTACCCCTTCCGACATCCCGCCATCCTTCCCCCCTGCGGTCCCACCCCACTCCTTGACGCACCCCTCCCGCTAGCCATGTCCTCCGACTCTAACCTTGCTATGGACGAGGTCAAACAACCCTACACTACTTCGGCGGAGCGGTTCCATGTTATCGATTCATATGACGAGGGACAGAAGATGCGTATGCGCACCGTCCCTGATGTCCCGGAGGACGTCTTGATCAAAGAGCATTTCAATGATCCCAACTTCGACCTTCACTCCAAGACCAACAAGTGGTCGTCCTCTGAGGTCGATGCCGAGTCCAACTACGAGTCGGACAGGTATTCCACCGATGGTAGAGCCGAATCCAGGAATTCGACTGCCATTGATTTCGATGAGTACGTCGCTGTCTAATCTTCAAACAGTATTTTTGTTCTGAACATCCTCTCCAACAGTGAATCTCCCTACCCGGAAGTGCGAGCTGCTGTGGCCAGCGTGGACGACCCACTCATGCCCGTGAACACATTCCGCATGTGGTTCTTGGGCATTATTTTCGTTCTTTTGACTTCGGGTTTGAATCAAATTTTCTCTATGCGCTGTATGTATTTCTCTTCTCCATCATCTTCAAGCTTCGACTTATTCTCGATCTTCAGACCCTTCGATTTATCTGTCTGGCATTGTTGCCCAGCTGGTCGCTCTTCCCTGCGGCCGAGCCCTCGCCGCCATCCTCCCCACTAGACGTTTCAAAACCCTCGGCTACGTCTGGTCACTCAACCCCGGCCCCTTCACCATCAAAGAGCACGTATGCATCACCGTCATGGCGAGCGTCGTCGTCGGCGGCGCCTACTCCACCGAGGTCGTCCTCACGACCCGCGTCTTCTACCACACGCCCACGCCCATGAGCTTCCAGATCCTCCTCGCGCTCGGCTCGCAAATTCTCGGCTTCTCCCTCGGCGGCTTGTTGCGCCCGTTCGTCGTCTGGCCTTCAAGCATGATCTGGCCTGGCGCCCTGGTCAACTCCGCCCTCTTCAACACCCTCCACAAAAATTATGGCAAGCGCGAGAACGGCCATATCAGCCGCCAGCGCTTCTTTGTCATTGCGCTAGCGTGCAGCTTTGTTTGGTATTGGATTCCTGGGTACTTGTTCACTGCTATTAGCATGTTCAACTGGGTTTGCTGGATTGCGCCCAACAACCTCGTCGTCAACGCGTTGTTTGGAACCAACACTGGCTTGGGTATGAGTATCCTTACTTTCGATTGGGGTATGATCGCCTTCATTGGAAGCCCTCTCGTCACACCTGTAAGCATTTTCGATACGTCTACAATTTATTTCAGTGACTGACCCCTTAAATTAGTGGTGGTCCCAAATGAACACTGGTGTCGCTTTCATTATCATGTTCTGGCTCATCTGTCCTATCATTTACTGTAAGCAATCCTCTTCTCTCTCCTATACAACCACGTTTAAAAAAAGAATTCTAGTCACAAATACCTGGAACACTGCTTATTTCCCCATTTCCGCCACCATTGCCTTCGATAACACCGGCGGAATGTACCAAGCTGCTGAAATCATCACCGACGGCATCTTCGACCAGGCGAAATATTCTGCCTATTCTCCAGTCTTCATGACTGCTTCGCAGGCCCTTGCCTGCGGAATTGCCTTCGCCGCCTTCCCTGCTGTCTTCGTTCACACCTTCCTCTGGTTCCGCAAGGATATCGTCCGCCGCTTCCGCAATACCCTGAAGGATGAGCGCGATGTGCACTCTCGCCTCATGCAATACTACCCCGAAGTCCCTGCCTGGTGGTACCTTCTCGTCGGTATCATCGCATTTGCATTCTTCTGCACATCAATCGAGATCTTCCCCACTCAGTTCCCTATCTGGGGCGCTGTCGTCGGAATCCTGCTCTCCTCGATCCTCGCCATCCCGCTCTCCATGCTCCAGGCCATCACGAATCAGCAGGTGCCTACGCAGGTCATGTACGAGCTCATCGGCGGATACATGCTCCCAGGAAAACCCATCGCCAACGTCCTCTTCAAGACGATCGCGTTCATCACCTGCAACCAGGCGATCAACTTTGCGGGCGACCTCAAGCTCGGCCACTACATGAAGATCCCGCCCCGCATGATGTTCACCGTCCAGGTCGTTGCCGCCGTCATCGCCTGCATCTGGGTCACCGTGCTCCAGGACTGGATGCTCAACAACGTTGAGGATATCTGCTCGCGCACCCAGAAGCAAGGCTTCGTCTGCCCTGGCTCGACGACCTTCGCAACCGCCTCCGTCCTCTGGGGCGCTGTCGGCCCCCGCCGCCTCTTCAGCATCGGCGCGCCCTATTCCGGCCTGCTCTGGTTCTTCCCCATCGGCATCCTCGCGCCCATCCCCTTCTACCTCGCCGCGCGCAAGTGGCCCATGTCCTTCTGGCGCTACATCAACGTGCCCGTCTTCTTCGCCGGCCTCGGTGCGATGCCCCCTGCTTCGGGCATCAACTACATCTCGTGGGTGATGTGGGGCTTCATCTTCAACTACGTGGTGCGCCGCAGGTACTTCCGCTGGTGGATGCGCTACAACTACATCCTCTCCGCCTCGCTCGACGCCGGCGTCGCGCTCGCGACGGTGGTGATCTTCTTCGCGCTTGGCCTGCCCAAGTCTGGCGGCATCAACCTCGAATGGTGGGGCAACACCGTGTGGATGAACACGGCGGACGCCAACGGTATGCCTTTCAAGACGGTTCCCGAAGACCCAGGCTTCGTGGGACCCGCGACGTGGTCATAGATATATCATATCCCTTTTCACTTCATTGGCAAGGATTGATTCCTTATGACGATTTACGCTCAGCATTACCCATTTGTATACACACCAACTTTGCATTCTAAGATGGCCCCCACTTCACTCACACCTTTGTTATAACTATTATTGCCTTTTCATACATTTTTCTTCAATCATTTTCAGCAGCATCTTCATTTCCATATTTCCCTGTACTCATCAGTGTACCCAAGTAGCTTAAACGACTGCATGACAATGACATACCACGATTGAAAACGAACAGTGTGTGAAGCGACAACTTTTGCTTTGACTCAAGTCAGAACTTGAGGAAATTCAAGGGACCAAAAAGAAAAATATAAAATATAATACGTTTTATCGAACAAGAAAGAACATGATACAAGCAATTGAGTACATTAAACAGCAGCGGGCAGACTCCAAATCCTCACTTCTCTACCTGTGGCGCCCCAAATTTCTTTGCCCAAATCACCAAATGCAAAATCGGACACCTCTCCTCCTTCCTCGAGTCTAAGGAGCTCTTCCCAAGTCTTATGCGCGTAGATACGCCCACCAAGGCTGCCCGCAACACCGAGGAACTGCGCACTTGTGTCAAACGCCACCCTGTTGATTTTGAAGTCGTCGCCTAGTTCGATCGTGTGGGTCGCCTTCTGTTTGCGCAAATCCCAGATGGCGACTGAGGACAGCGAGTTGGGCGCGAGGAGGTGGTAACCATTTTCGGAGAACGCGAGTGTGTTGACGGTGAAGGGCACTACATCCGGGGGCGTGAGCGAGGCGGCGATAGCGCCCGTGCGAATATCGTAAATTTGGATACTCGAGGTGGGTGTGCCTAAACCGAGGAGGGTGCCGTCGGGGTGGATCGCGAGCGAAGTGAAGGCCTCTTCTGAGGGTACCGAACGGAAAACTTGGCTGAAATTTGTGAGGTCGTGCAGGGAGTACGTCTTGTCGGTTGAGGAGAGAGCGTAGAGCGTATTTGTGGGGTGCACAGCCAAGCCAGTGAGTTCTCCCTTGTGCGAACGAACTGTTGATTTGGGAATGTATTCGCCCGAGGTAGCATCGTGCGACCAGACCTTAGCAATCTTGTCGGCTCCGGCGGATATGAGGAGGGTTGGCTCGTCGACTGCCTCCCGGATTGCGACATGGTTGATTTTTTTGGTGTGGCCTTTCAATGAGGCCAAAACCTTGTTGGTAGTCTTATCATATAGCTGAACAACCTTGTCGTTTCCACCGGTCAAAAATTGCGATGGGTGAAGGCGAGAGACGGCCAGAGCGGTAATTCCAGCGGGGGAGGGGGAGTGAAGAGAGTCGATGGTCTGAGAAGCGATGAAGTTTTTGACTTCAGCCGGAGTGGCATATCCTGCAGCGGGCCTGCGCTTCTTGCGGGCCGCACTGAGGGCTTGATGCGTTTCGTCGATTTGGGCAGTGATGTTGGCTGGGAGGCCACCTTCAATGGCACCACCCTCTTCCATCTCGACATCTTGGGCAGGCGCAGAAGGCGTGATGCCCATCGAAGCCTGAACATTGGCAAGAGCCCTGTGAGGAAAGGAGTCAGTTTCATCATTCATGAAACGATATAGTGACCACGTACTCTCTTGCAGCATCACGCTCGCGGATTAGACGTGCAACGACTCTGCTGGCAGCATCCTGCGCATAGAGCGCGTAGCTCAGCTCCTGACGCGTCGCATTTAGCTTTTGCTCGGTGTTGAAGGTTCCAAGCACGAGTGCGTCCCATTCGTTCTGGAGGAGGTGCAGGAGGGCAGGGACGGATGTATGGGTTGGTGGGCGAGGAGCAGCAGTTGCTGGCGCTAGAGACGGAGAACAATAGTGTGAGCTTAGAGTTATGATACATTCGCAATTCATTGCAAGAATCAAATAATGGCTTTCAAATGCAAAAAAACGTACATGCTTTGACCGCAATAAGGTCAGACTCCTCCAATTTTTCTCCTGTTAGCGGGTCTGTTCCATTCTCGGTGATATATTTGACAATGAGACGGCGCTCATATACATTTCCAGATTTTGAGGAGACAACAGGGTCCTGCGGGGGCTCGCCAGAGATTGCGCAGAAGAACATGATAGATGGTTCGCGTAGAAGGTGGACGCGATGATGTATGAGTCTTTTTCAACAACAAGTTGACGCACTAAAGAACGGGTTGTTGTCCTTTGTTTACTCCTTCGCAACACCCTCACACCTCGATCACCATGTCCGAGAAACAGCAGCAGCTCGTATACGCTATCATCGAGTTCCTCAACCAGGCTATCCAGGATGGAACAGTAAAGGCAGATGATCAGGAGGGTCTGGAAGTTGCCAGTGTGTTTTTATTTCGTGTTTAGACCAGGGTAGTGTGCTGATCGTGCGCGCAGTCCAGTGCATAGGAGAGGCCTTTGGGGTCGATCCATCTAATCAGGAGCAGGCGCAGAAATTGTCTGTCAAGCCCGCCACCCTCCAAAGCATTTTCGAAGTATTCACCAAGACTCGCCAAAAGGTAGCCTCAACCGCACCTCAGGCGTCGGCGTCTTCTTCAGCGGCAGCTTCTTCGTCCTCGGGACCTTCTCCAGAAGATAAGGCACAGGCAGAGAAATTCAAGCAGACCGGAAACGCACAGATGTCAACCAAGGACTATGACGCGGCTATTGATTCGTATGACAAGGCAATCTCGCTCGATCCTACGAACCCTGTGTATTATTCCAACCGTGCCGCGGCGTACTCGAGCAAGGGGGATCATCTCGCGGCGGTAGGCGATGCGGAGAAGGCCATCTCTGTAGACCCAAAATTCGTCAAGGCATATCACAGACTTGGGTACGCCTCCGCTTCTCTCTTCTTTTCGCGTGCAGCCAGTGATTCACAAGTCGCTGATCTATAAACCTTATCTAATCCCCTCATCTATTACAGGCACGCCCAATATTCCCTTGGAGACTTTTCTGCAGCCTCGAGCGCCTTTGAGCGCGGACTGAAGTTGGAACCAACGAACGCCGGGCTCAAATCCGGTTTCCAGAACGCCAAGGCACGGATTTCCGATGAGAGCGCGGTGAGATCATCTTCGGCCAGCCCCAGTGCGGGTGCTGGTGAAGGTGCCGGAGCAGGTGCCCCGGGTCTCGGTGGCATGGCTGACATGCTGCGAAACATGGGCGTAGGCGCAGGTGGAGGCGGCGGAGGAATGCCCGACATCGCGAGCCTCATGAATAACCCCCAACTCATGCAGATGGCGCAGCAGATGGCCGCAAACGGAGGATTGCAGAATCTTCTCTCCAACCCCTCCGTGGCCGGCATGGTACGGCTTTAAATTTTTGCGAACCAGTACAGGCGATGCGATTCTAATCATGTTAATACAGATGAACCGCGTGCAGTCCGGGAACATGCCCTCCATGGAGGAAATTATGGCAGATCCTAGCCTTCGGTCGTTGTAAGTCCAGACGTACTTCGTGTTTAAAATTCTACTGATTGGCATCTTTCTTACCTTTCTTACTAGGGCGGAACAGTTTGGTGCTGGAGCCGGTGCAGGCCAATAGTTGACAGTATATGCCATTGCAGTGATATTGTTTTGAATACCAGGAAGTTGGTTGATCTCTTCATATCTTTGATTAAAACCTTATGCATGGCTCCAGTCCTCCCAGAGACTTAGAGTGATGATTTTTGGTCGTGTCACATCATTATAATATTTGTATTATGAACATTGGATATGCAAGGATTAATTTGATGAGGTGGTGGTAGGGTAAGAAAGGATCCATGCGACACAGACATAATTCAACCCTGAAGAACCAAAACATAACAGATTTCACAACGTAGGCCTTTAGACAGCCTATTAAACATTAAACATGAAGACCAGAAAGCAGTTAAACAAGACATTAAAGAGTTCGAAGCGGCAGTGTCTGTATCAAACAGGCATGATAGAAAGAGATGATAGATAAAGTTTGAGAGAGTACATTGGGATTTGTGTTGAACAATGGAGAAGAAAGAAAAGAAACCCCCGTTCTATACAGCTGGCGAATCAAAAGACGTATAGCTGGGCGCCTAACGACTCCACCGAAAGCATAGAAGGGCCACCTTATGGTCAAGTGGAAGCTGGTCGTATTTCGGGGGCCTTTGCTCTCAGTTTCTTCGCTTTCAGTGGCATCGCACGCTCCAGAGCAGGCGGGACCACTTCAAGCTGTGCTGGCATATCTCGTGGATGACCCTACAAACATCGGTCAGAAGGAAGTGTTTGAAAGGGCTGAATAAGACTTACAAATTTGATATGATACCGTAGACCACTTGACTGACGATATGCCTTGTAGCAACCTGGACGCTGGCAGATATGCTTGCGCTGAGGTTCTGCATCTTCGCCATCTTCTCCACTCAATGAAGCAGGGTTCTGATCAGGTGACCCGGGTTGTTGTTGCGAAAATCTAGAAAACAGAGCATTTGTGAAGTGCACTGTAGATCTAGATGACATAGCGGAAAGTTAGATCGAGTAACAGGTTGATGCGGAGATCTGAGCAATGACTGACATTTGTAAATGGTATTGGAGGCCATTTATCGACTAAGGGAGTCATTAAAACGAAGCTTCGCCACGAATGGAAAGAATACGACGCACCTTCCAAGATTTCTCGCAACCTGGCAATGAACAGCGATATGGTTTTTCAGCAACTTCGCTCTCATGGGCGTCCTTGGTATGATCTAATAGTTCGCCAGACGTGCTGAAGCAACTCAAGCTGGACTTGATATCAGCTTGCCAACATGACGGATAACCGCAAGCATATGGGCGCAGGTTTGGACTGCAAAAGTAATCAATAAGAATAAAGTTGTAGACGCTAGAAAAGAAAACATACTCTAGTGGAAGGATAGAAGACAAGCGTGTAGCGGTAGAAGTCTTCATCGATGGTTTAGATTTCCTCGACGAAAATTTCCTCGTGCGTTGCAGGAGGCTTGACTGCGAGTCATTGGCATTAGAAAACAGCAGAGAAGTCGACGAAGGTTGTTCCGCATTAGGTAGGTCCATGATCGTTCCGGTATATGGACTCGACGCTGGCGATAGAGGCGTGTATAGCCCGAACGGAGTCGATGCCGCTGAGGAGAAATCTTCATTCAGTACTGAGCGGTTATCAATAGTACTACGAGGAGAGTTGTCAAAGTCGTTTTCTGGAGCAGAACGGGGCTTCCAAAAGTTAAATTGAAGTTGTTCCAACGTCCGAGGAAGTTCTGTGGGGATATAGATAGGAGATGCCGCAGTGAAAAAACTAGAATCATGTAGACGACTTAGATTAAAGGTGTCGTCATAGGGCAAATGAGTGATAGATGTTTCCAAGTTGGGGGTATCCATAGGCAGCGGATGAGAGTAAGTAGGTTGCGACATCAGGATGTCGTTCATCTCGGGCGGAATTCCATTGCACTGGGACAGAGGAGATAGTGAAGTTTGTCGTTCAGAATCATGGGGTATATCCTGGACAAGGAGTTCTGGGGTATTATTGAGACTGATGGGTGGTAATGGACGAGGTGGTGGTGGGGGATCGGACAGCGCAGCACTAAGTGATGACGAGGATGGTTTGAAGGGGGCAACATCAGAGGGGTCTTGAATATGCAACATCTCAGGAGACGGCTCCCTGAACGTGCGCATGGTGTGGAGATCCGGATCAGTCGCAAATGTGGGATAGGCTTCAGGTGGAAAGTAGGGTGGCCATTGAGGCTCCGCAGTAGAACTTCCAGCATGCGTGGTATATTCGACAATAGGTGCCAGGTTTTCTTGCGGTTGAGTAATTTGCTCAGGAGACGAGAATTGAGACGTGCGCTGTTTTTTTTTGCGCTCCAGCAGACGCCACCTGTCAGTACTTTTTAGCGCCTCTGCAAAACAATTGCTGTGGGAAACAAACCGATTCCTGCAGCCCAAGCCACTGCGCTGTAATTCGCTACCTACTTTCCCCCATTTTCCGCCGATACGTTCGTAAGCGTCCACTAAGAGCTGATCTTCCTCAGGGGTCCACTGATCTTTCTTGAGGTTGGGATCGAGGGCCTCACGGTAACGTTTAGAGCAGGCGTCGTCCGTTCGACCAGGTATTTGACGGGCGATGGCAGACCATTTAGGACCATATTGCTCATATAGTTCTAATAGTTGTTCGTCCTCAGAAGTTGTCCAAGCCGATTTCTTTACATTAGGTTGGAGAGAGTGAAGCCATCGCTTGAAAGGGAAGGAGGAAAGAAATTAGATTATAATAAGATCGCGAGTATTGCATGGGGTGGTTGGAGCAGAGAACACACCTTCCTACAGGCCTTGTTGGTTCTACCTGGGACAATGGAGGCTACGTTCTTCCAGCTGTCGTTTTCGCCGTATAGAGCAACGGCTTGCCTGAGAAGCTGGTCTGAAGATTAAATATATAAATGGAGTCGTCCAAGGAAAAGACCGCAGCGAGGAACAGATACCTTCTTCCTCTGACCATGGTCGACTAATGTTTCTTTCTGCCATGGGATGCGAGTCATAAAAGCATGTCAATGGGGTGAGTTGAATGCCTCGGGAGTCGGAGACATGAAGCCCCAGGAAGGCTGTATACGGTTTCACGTCACAACTGTGACTCGGTAACTCTTTGTCTTGCCTCGCGCGGCTTCATTATGTTAAGCAACAACCACAACAAGCGTTCAACTCTATATACTCGTCCTAGTTTCTGCACATCCACCAGCAGTGCATGTCATTACCCATATCATACTCCTCCGATGAGGAAGACATCATATCGTCCGTGAAAAACGATGCTTTTGGTTTGTCTACCCTCCCAGTAGCCAAGAAAGCTCGCGTTGACGAAACGCAGGCCGTCAGCGCTGATGCTGCGCCTCATGTTCTTGCAGAGGTATGTTGCATTCTCATCAATCTGATGTCCTTGACTCATACATATGGGCGACAGGATCCATTGAACATGACGTCCTTGGTCACCCGCCCAAGCGATACACAAATGAACGTGAACATACCTTACAAGGACATGGTTCTTCCCATTCAAGGGCCTGAAAATCCGTTTGGAGAAAGAGGCCGTTTCCAAAACCAGAATGCGCTAGCTGGACATGTCGAAGAGCAATCTATGTCAGAGCATGCTTTCCGAACCCAACATCTAACACACGCGATCTTGGGATATTCCGCCAACCCTTCGATAGACCCAAATGCGCCAGCTATTCTGGGATCATTTGAGAGCGCCGAAGCAAACAAGTTCGCTACTATTGATACCATCCGTACGACAAGAGATCAAAAGCGAGAACTAAAACGGAAGCGGAAGGACCGAGGCGATGTTGATGTGGTTGAGGGCGAAGGTGCATACGTTGGGCCATGGGCATCATGGGAAGGTGAAGAGCCACAACAACACTTCCTTGCTGGATTGGAAGGAACGGGCGATGGAGACGAAGAAGAAGAGGAAGAAGAGCCTGACGTACTAACTGTGGTAAAGAAAGGCAAACCGAGACGCCCTATCGAGACGCAAGAGTATTCGGTATTCCATGGCAAATCTATGACGGATTACCAAGGACGAACGTATATGTCACCACCGATCGCAGAGAATCCCCATCTTTTGCAAGAAGCTGGTTCCCAAGAATGTTTTATTCCGAAGGTCTGTGTGCATACATGGACGGGCCATACGCAAGGGGTTTCCGTCATTCGCACCTTCCCAGAAACTGGACATCTGCTCTTGAGCGGCTCCATGGACACCAAAATCAAGGTAAGTCTCCATCTTTCGCCCATCAGATATGTCTTAACGTCGCCATTAGCTGTGGGATATCTACACTCATGGCAATTGTTTGAGAACCTTCCATGGCCACACTAAGGCCGTAAAGGATGTTTCTTTCTCCAACGACGGTCGTCAATTTTTGTCGTGTGGATATGACCGCCAAATGAAATTATGGGATACAGAAACCGGTCAATGTTTGAAGCGCTTCAGCAATGGTAAAATACCTTATGTGATACGCTTCCATCCTGACGAGGATAAACAAAACATTTTCTTGGCGGGCATGTCTGACAAAAAAATCATCCAAGTACGTTCTTTCGTCTAAAAATAAGGTGGTTCTGGCGGCTGATCCATCACTTCCAGTACGACATGAATTCTGGCGAAATCACCCAAGAATACGACCAACATCTTGGGCCAGTCAATACGATTACCTTCGTCGACGAAAACCGCCGTTTCGTTACGACCTCTGATGATAAGACCATACGTGCATGGGATTTCGACATCCCTGTCGTGATCAAATATATTGCTGAGCCTCATATGCATTCCATGCCGGCTGTCACGCTGCATCCATCGAGTATGTCTCAATAACTTTCAGTCCTCGACCGAACTAAACTTACTGTTTATCATCCACAGAAAAATATTTCGCCGCCCAATCGCTTGATAATCAAATCCTAATTTATAGCACGGATAACTTCCGGCAGAATCGCAAGAAGCGGTTTGCAGGACATTCAGTTGCTGGTTATGCATGTCAGGTCGGGTTCTCACCGGATGGAAAGTGGATCAGCAGTGGAGACGGCGAAGGCAATGTCGTGTTCTGGGATTGGAAAACAGGACGCATTAAATCGCGCCTAAAGGCCCATTCGAAGGTAGTTATCGCGCATGAATGGCTACCACATGATACTGTGAGTTTTGCAAGTCCTTATCACCATCGCTCAGTCGTCCTCACCGTATCCTTCTTTTTTCCAGTCGAAAGTCATCACCGCATCATGGGATGGCCTTATTAAACTTTGGGTAAGTATTCTATTCCTTTGATCTCGTTTCGCCAACTCTAACTCGCAACAAACGTATAGGATTGACCTTGTTCAATGTTATCTGTAACATTATATGTAGAGCCAACATGACATCATGATCCGGTCGCACTCCATGCTTATTTTCATCCGATTCAAAGATTCAAATGGTCGTATTCTCACACGTCGTCTTGTTGATTCCCAACGGAGAATCGAGCTGTCTGCCTCGAAGCACCTCAACATTCATCTCAAGCTCAAGGATCAAACCAACTCGATGCAATTTATAGAGTCGCTCATGATTTTGTTTGCCTCGGTTGCTGGTTGGTTTATCTTTGCGCGGTGAGGTGCTTCTAGCATAAGAACATGTTCTAATCTGTCGGCCTTGTTTCAGATCACGACAGTACGGCGAACAACTAACTCGTCGAACGGACCAACTCAGCGCTTAGTCAAGAGTATCAGAGCATAATATTTCCAGCGGCCATGATTCCGCAGTCTCGGTTTACCACAGGCAGTGAATGATTGTAGGGAAATAATCGACACATGGGTCTCTTTTTTCCTCTTCCTTCGACCCTAAAATTAGACGTTGCAGAGCGGCATGTTCTATATTCGACTGGCCGGAAGCAAAACAAGGAAAGCTGACCACAAGCTTGAATCTAGGGTATCTCTATTTCAAGACCACTCAAGATAGTGCGTTTTCCCGAGAGAAAATACTGCGAAATATATCCGAAACAAGTATGATTCTTTCACGTTCACAAAAATACATGTACTGACCATTGCACTGGATTTGAAGTCAGGAAATTTGCGCAAACGGCCCTCTTCATTGTCCTATTTCCTTGGAAGATTCCCATGCCTCTGAGAGCAGTGGATAATCCACAATCGCAAGTAATGGGCTCTCTTTGACGTCCATCTTACGTGGAGGCATGCCCATCGACGTGACGGACCGCACCAAAGCATCGTCATTGATATCTGCCGTCAAGGATGATTGCGGTAGCAAAGCTTAGGATTTCGCCGCTATCAGCTGATAATCATTATGGAAAAACCTCCATGCACTGGCTTTCTGTGAGCATTTATTTACTTGATTACAAGGCGGAACTCCCTGGAAAGAAGCTAAAGGCACAACCAAAGGCTAGTTAGTCGGTGATCGAAAGGAAGCTTGATTTAAGGAAACTGTGTGAGTGGGATTATTTCTAGGCACCTTTCATTGATGCGGGGATTTGCTTCGTGTGCGTTAGGTATGCAACTCCGGGCATGATGAATGCGGAACGTCTTGATTCTATCGGGGAGATGAGACGCGATGATGCTATTGTACTTGGCCAGCCATACAGTGATATCAGATTCCTTCATGCGAGTCCCGCCTGATAGTGCATCATGTGTAGAGGTCCAGGACATACACCACGGGAACATCTTTTTTCGCGAACGGCAGAA
Organism: Pholiota adiposa; assembly: GCA_009935795.1. NCBI lineage: Eukaryota > Fungi > Basidiomycota > Agaricomycetes > Agaricales > Strophariaceae > Pholiota > Pholiota adiposa. The sequence goes on from QEYC01000037.1 coordinate 675,665, forward strand.
TTAGCACCGACAGGTGTCATGAGAGACACATGTTACCATCTGGACAAAATAAGACAACTTGTCCTGGGAAATCGTGACAGGGTGCCCAGAGTGCCAGATGCGGAAAGACGGCCTCACTGTGCCCTCTCCCCCGAGTCCTTACACACGGGATCCATCGGAGTTGATCTCTTTCTAAAGATGCATAAAAGCAATGGCTTAGCGGGACCTATCTATCATTTACTCCACATCCCCCTCTTCCAGCGACAATGTTATTCTCCTCTCGTTACTTCGCTATTATCTCGTTAGTGCTTGCGTCGTTCGTGGCAGCAGCTCCTGTACGTTATCCCCCCCTCCCTCGACATCGTGTTATCGCTGACATCCATGCCCAGATTGCGGAGCCCGTCTCGGACTTGCGTCGGGCTGAAGTGCAAGAGCGCGGTTCCTCGACCGAAGACTGGAGACGATCAGAAGAGGTCGAGGCTCGCGGCTCGAGTACGACCGACTGGAAGCGGTCTGATAACGAAGCCCGCGGCAACATTGGCACGACCGACTGGAAACGGTCAGAAAACGAGGCCCGCGGAAACATTGGAACAACAGACTGGAAGCGATCGGAGAACGAGGCGCGCGCTCAGTCAGATTGGAGGCGGGAGGAGAATGAGGCGCGTGCTCAGTCGGACTGGTGATCAGATTGAGGATACTTGAACGTGAGTTCCTTTCTCTCGTGGGGCTGTACGTCAGACGGCTTAACAGTAAAGTTCCATAGCCCTGGACACTTAGCCATTGCTTGTTCCCCGTTTTTGCGCTGCGCACTGTGGGCACCAAAAGGACTCCGAGCCCGTAACCGTCGATCGTGCGGTTATAACATTCTATCATGCATACCTTTGATCCCCTGGCGACCTTAATGCCTACCCGCTCATTATCCTCTAGTATAACATTTCCTCGCCGACTACTGGTCGACCGCCCACGATCTTTCTTATTTACTTGTTGTTTTAGGATACTTCGTCTTATGATTATACTTTCCCGTCCACTTCTCTGTGTTTTTTTTTTTCACATCAATGTATTGCCTTAAGTTGACGATTGATTGTTGCGCAGTGAACTGTTGGCTGAGTGTTGAGAAGATCTAAAACCGACGTTTGGTTCACATCCCAAGATCAGATGTTACCACAATCTTTTCCGGCGTGGCATTACTCTGGAACAGCTGTCTACGTCAAAGCCGAACTGATGAATCTAGCCAAAGTGCAATGCCGCTGCATCTGCGTTAACCTCGGCTTCTGCAAAAGAACTGCGGCAAGTGCTCCATTAGGTGGGTGAGCCGCAAGGTTTCCTTTGAATTAGTTAGAAAAAAGTGGCCGAACTCTGTATGCCAGTGAAGGCGGAGGGAGGGAGATAAGGAGGGCCGAGTTTTCACCCTCAATTTTGGGCTCAATTGTGTGTTCAATTAAAACGTTTCCGAGAGTTCGGGAAAAGCTGAATGGCATTGGCATTACAAGTCGGACTCATAGGTGCGAAAAAGGCCGTTCCTTCAGGTTATTTCCTGCAGGAGGTGTATCTATGTGAACCACATACCCCACTTTGGATGGTGACAATTGCCAAGGCAGTGGGTCAATGAGTGAAGAGACAAACTTGAGTCGACTCATTCCAAAAATGCTGTGACAGGAAAAATTGTGTGTGAATGCGAAGAGTGTCATTGGTGTGAGCCACCGCCATATTGTTTGAACGACGGACTGATTATTTTTATATGACAGAGGTTGGGATGTCTTGAAGCTAGAATATAGCAGTTTGCAAGTTTGGTATGGAGAGGACATGGGAGTGACGGCCGATGCACACACTGGGACAGTGACATTGGTTTGTCCGTTTGACTGACGTAGAAAGGCAGCACAGGTTATCGCTAACGCAGACCCCGACAAGAGGTGGATTATTTGCAAGTGAAGCGAGCGGACACACAGCGAGCAGGAGATATGTCGCATAAGAGCAGATAGAGCTGCGCAAATGAAATACGCCTCCTTCCATTTCCCAGATATACCGCGCAGAGAGATGACATCGAGCACTGTCGGAAATGAATATGACTGGGAGTCCAGTGAACCTGAGTGAAGACTTGGAATGCAGTGTCTGGGTGGCGCTCGAAGGGTTAAAGTCCGTGGCTTGCTATCTCTGGACCCATACCAAGTCAAAGAGAACTTCGAGAAGGTGGATGGAGAACAAAAGCTTGGGAATGGGCCCGGCTTGCCGTTGCTTGTTCGTGCTTGGCACTGCTTGGGCCAGTTGACGCGTCTTGTCGCGTTTTCCTCCAATTAACGACTCTCACCACAACCTCCTCCTCTCCCAGCCATGTCGCTCCTCGACGACGCCATCCCCCAAGACGAGCAGACGCTCAACATTTCACGCGTCTTCGAAAGCTTCCTCGAATCCGAGTCCCCCATCTACAACTACAAAGAGGACATCCACCGCCTTCTTCGCACAGACCAGACGCGTCTGCTTGTCAACATCGACGATTTACGCGACTTTGATCGGGAATCTGCCAATGGACTCCTTAAGAACCCCGTAGATTACCTCCCAGCCTTCGATCACGCGTTGACGGAGGTCGTGAAACACGTATACGACGCGGAAAAACACGACATCTCTTCCAAGACCTACCATATAGGGTTCACAGGCTCCTTCGGCGACCACCATGTCAGCCCTCGTACGCTACACGCGGCTCATCTCGGAAAGATGATATCGCTGGAGGGCATCATCACTCGCTGTTCTCTGGTTCGGCCGAAAATGTTGAAATCGATTCATTACTGCCCAGAAACGACCCAATTCCATTACCGCCTTTATCGCGACGCGACATCTGCTTCTTCCAATCTCCCGCCCACCACATCAATTCTGCCACAAACGAATGATGAAGGTTACCCATTGGAAACTGAGTACGGTTTCTCTCAATTCCAGGATCATCAAAGAATCAGCATTCAAGAAATGCCTGAGCGAGCCCCCGCAGGTCAGCTGCCACGAAGCACGGATATTATCCTAGACGATGATTTGGTCGATAAATGTAAACCTGGAGACCGCATCCAATTGGTTGGCGTCTATCGTAGCGTTGGAGGTGGGGCTAACGGCGGATTCAAGTGGGTTCCCTTTGTTTGGACATAACTTTCGATGTTACGTACTTAAAATTTGCAGGTCGCTGATTATGGCGAACAATATCAACTTGCTGTCTTCCAAGATAGGCGGGGGTATCGCACAGACCCCTCTTACCGATACAGACATTCGCAGCATTAATCAGCTCTCAAAACGCTCAGACATCTTTACTTTGCTATCAGAATCCCTCGCGCCTTCGATATACGGCCATGAGCATATCAAACGTGCTATTCTCCTTCTACTCTTAGGAGGCGCAGAGAAGAATTTGCCCAATGGTACACATATCCGTGGAGACATCAACCTTCTCATGGTAGGTGACCCTTCAACCGCAAAGTCGCAACTTTTGCGATTCGTTCTCGGGACGGCTCCACTCGCGATCGCGACCACTGGCCGAGGAAGTTCAGGCGTTGGTCTCACAGCAGCGGTGACCACCGACAAGGAAACTGGCGAACGAAGACTGGAAGCTGGAGCCATGGTTCTCGCCGATAGAGGTGTTGTGTGTATAGATGAATTCGACAAGATGTCGGATGTTGATCGGGTCGCTATCCATGAAGTCATGGAGCAGCAGACCGTCACCATTGCAAAGGCTGGAATTCACACTAGTTTGAATGCCCGCTGCAGTGTGGTTGCCGCGGCTAACCCGATTTACGGACAGGTAAGGCTTTCTCTATACTCGACGCGTCCGATATCATTTTTTCATCCCCGATGGCCTTTGTTCTAGTATGATATTCACAAAGACCCCCACAAGAATATCGCGCTTCCAGATTCCCTGCTCTCGCGTTTCGATCTTCTTTTCATTGTTACGGACGACGTGGACGAAGAGCGCGACCGCACCATTGCGGACCACGTCCTCCGCATGCATCGCTATTTGCCGCCTGGAGTCGAAGAAGGCACGCCGTGCCATGATAACCTTTCGCAGCCGCTATCCGTGGACGGTCCAGGAGCCAACATCGACCCCGAGGCCGTGGACACGAGCCCCTGGGAGAAATACGACCCCCTTCTGCACATGGGCATCGTCGCATCGAAAGGACGAGAAACTCGCAGCAAGAAGAAAGCAAAGAAGGCGGAGATTCTGAGCATCGCATTCGTCAAAAAGTATATTCAATATGCGAAGAGTAAAGCCGCCCCTGTTCTGACTAAAGGGGCTGCGGACCACATCGTCGAGGTCTACTCTAACCTAAGGAATGAAGGTATGGAAGGCAACAAGAAAAAGGTACGCATGCGCCACCGGGATGGATCCCATCCTTGTCCTTCCTATCGTTCGCCTGCATTTTTCCCAATTATCTGACGCCACACTCTATTATTATTTCACTTTATTATTATTTCAGACTTCGCCGCTCACGGCTCGTACTCTCGAGACGTTGATTCGTCTCTCGACCGCCCATGCCAAAGCTCGGCTCTCGCTCAAAGTCGAGCGAGCAGATGCGAAGGAGGCCGAGGAGATCATGCGGTTCGCCCTCTTCCGCGAAGTACCCAAGCGCCAGCGCAGGAAGAAGAGAAAGCTCAACAACGGCGAAGGCGTGCGCAAGGGCGCTGATGGGGACGGTAATGATGAGAGCGACGACGAAAGCGACGACGACGACGACGACGACGATGACCAACCATCACCAGAACGAATGGCGACCCCCCCTGCAGCGCCTGCTGCCCGACCACCCGCGGACCCCATCTGGGGCGACGAGAGCCAGAGCCAGGACGTGCAGATGGCTGGCAACGACGTGCATATGCCGTCGACCTCAGGTGGTGCTGCCGGCAGCGCCACAGCGCCTTCTGGTGGCGAATACCGCCTTGACAGGTATGTTGTGGCTCCACAATCCCTTTTGGGCTATTCTTCCTTATTGAGTACTGATTTTCCTCCTTTCCTTTCTAGGTTGCAACTCTTCCGTGCGCGTGTGTCTAAGCTTTTCGCGACGCGTTTGCAGGACGACGACACTGTGTTCTTGAAGGAACTCGTTGGAATGGTCAACGAGGGCTTACCGGCCGAGGCGCTGTATGGTACAGGCGAGGCAACGCAGCTCTGTGAAGTCATGGGTGAAAATGACGAGTTGATGATCAGTGAGGGTATTGTGTATAAAGTTTGATATGTATGGATCGTTGTTGTTTGGCCGCTTGCACTCTGGATTATTTAGTTGTTTAATTAGCTTGTACTATCTGCTTTGTCTATTTTATTGCTTCTGCATGCGCAATTGTTATCGGGGAGTATTGCATACCTGGAATCGTAAACGGAATATAATTTATTGACACGGTAGTGAATTATTTATACGGTGAAAAATCTAGCCCACATGCTCTGGGATACATATGCTTTCCCAAAAATCAAAGTATTTGTACATGCGATCCAATCTTTTGTTCTTACCGTGGAATAATCTATTTTCAAGAGATTGCCAGGTAAGCGCATAACCCGCGATGACGGGAGTAGTATACACATCGCCGCGCATGGCTGCGTCATTGCCATTTGCGATAACACTGGCATTCATGGCAAGGTACAGCGCGAGGAAAGTGTTGTTATATTCTCGATACCCGCAGTTGTTGATCGACCGAGACTCCGAGAGACTGAGGGGGGGAGGGCACGTCCATACGATGGCTGGTGCATTTCACAAAGCAATCACGAAGTCTGATAGAAATGTTTCTGATTTTGGACGTCAGTTGTCTTCCTCGGAAGTCACTGTCCATAGTCTCGAAACTTGTGGTTGTCCAGTATTATTGGGAGTTCGAGGTAAAATGCAATGGCATGGCTGACACTTGACATGACTATGTTAGAAAATCCATGAGCAACATCGCGTTCTGTGTCGCTCCACGCACAAATCATGTTGCACCGTAGCAACTGTATTAGATTTCTTGCTTAGATACTACAGCAAAAAAGGTGTTATTAATAAGTGGATCTCGCGCAAAAGATGAATAACTTACGGCGAAACTGCAGCACATTATTTTCAGCCCAATTGACAAATTCCATCCGGCGGAAAAACCAGACGTTTGCATGCGGCGGCTGCATCAGCAAGTCGCTCTCACCGTCTCTACCACCAGATATCGTAGAACACATATACACTGCTATCGTGCGGGCCTGGAAGGCCTGACACGGACCCACGGTGAGAAAACAGTGGCAAGAGGGCGGGCACTTCCAAAAACAACCAGATTTAGGCCACTGAAAATACTGAGATATTGTCCAACCAACCCTCGGAGAACACCGCACCGTCCGGGCCAGCATAAGTTCACCTTCGGGCTCGCGATGGATTTCACTAGGCCCTTCAAATAATGCTATCGCCCCAAAGCAGGCGGCACAGGTGAGGTGACTACCTCTCGCGCAACATATACGATTAGGAAGTCACAAAGTTTAATCAGCTGGACCTGGCTAACCTCATGGTCGTCCCTGGTTCTTCTACACATCTGGGGGAATCGCCAGACGGATGAGGGAGTGCCTAGAAGTACTGGGCCTGAGTCTTGGAAATAACGCGGACCCGTGCGTTCGTATTAATAGAGTATGTAACTTGAGAGAATTATCGTGTGCAACATCAAAGAATAAGTAAGTCTGATTGGGAATTTTAAACAAAGTGATTGGGTACCTCACTCACTCGTGGCCGGCCTGTTGAGAAGGGATGTGTGAATGACAGCTGAGCCTTGCTCAGACGAGTTGGCCGTGGCTGTTGTCCCCACGACGAGTACATGTCCTCGGCTATCTAAGACTAGAGTGGGGTCGTCCATCGGGCACTGGGTGCTTGGGTTAAACAATCAGGTAAGCTTTCGATTGACTTCGTAATGCGTTTTATTCCATTGAGAAATCGTGCCCTCTGCCGTACTGGAGAATAAACCATGTATAAGCCTTTAAGGTCTTCAAGGCTAGTGCCTTCATACAAGACACAGTCTAACGAGGACCTGTCAACATGGTAAAAGTCTTCAGCCAAAAGTCAGCCAGTCGGCACCGAAAGTAAAAGTAGATTTGAAGATACGCTACTCAATAGTTTGATAGAAGGCAAGTTTCGTTGCGATATTTCATATCGGCGTGGGTGAAGAAGACGGTATTCTCCGTGTATATTTTTTGGTCCTGTAGGTTGTTTGAGTGGGGGAAGTGATATTCTGGTTCTGGAAGCCTCTACTCACCTGCTGTGGATGCTGGTGAATCTCTAGATATCCAAAGGCCTAGATACCTTCTCAATTTGCCGATGCAACCTTCCTATTAAAAGCGACGATTCGCATCTATGCCTAGAGCTTGCACTAGGTATATCGAAGTCAGAGAAAGGTCAGGAAAGTTCGCGACTGGAAGCTATGACTCTGATAGTGTCGAAGACCCGGAATAAACAGAGCTATAGTCCTAAGCCGCACCAAAGGCATTTCGGAAATATTCCAGAGAGCAAACAGTGAGAATTGATATGTTCAAAGCTCCTGGTTCATTCTGCGGTTTGATTTGTTTTTATAATAGCCAACGACGACTCCAGAACCTGATTAGAAAGACGTTTAGATGTTTCAAAATGCAAAGAGCCAAAATAATACTCACATCTCCGGATCCATCCATTAATGCTGGGGGTCGGCAATCCCTGATGTGCGCGCGGACAGATGACTAATCGCACAGCCACCAAAAAGTGCGCCGCCCGTTGCTGGCTTCATCTGGACTCGCACTCGCGGTAGCGGCCTTTATGGGCATCCCAGCCCACTAGAAGGTTTGAATAAGTTTCTGTTATACACAATAAATGCAAAATCTACATGAAATAATTATGAAATAAGTTGAAATTTCTCTAAATGCGCCAGCAATGCATTCAAGTTGGTGATGCAACTCGGACAAAACTGCTCGGGGCTCAAGATGCCTGCGGCCTCATCAGATCCTCCTCCTCATCTAATTCCCGTCCTCCTGGATAACCATAACTGCACCTGGATTTGCACTCAGAAATATTCCCAGCTGAAAAGAAGGAGCCTCAAGCCTTTCTCTGTGTGTTCTGTAACTTGATAGCTATAGGGCTAGGAAAGGTCAAAGTAGTACAAGTTCTGAGCTCTAGGTGAAGGAAACTGGTTGGAGCTTTGTAATAAAAAGTGTACGCGTACGAGTAGAGTATAATTCATAGCCTCCCTGATTACCAATTTTAACTAAAGATACCTTCCCGTGTCTCTACAAATTGTCATTACACAGTTTGAAAATGACAGTCGCATACATAAATGATAAGAGGGAGAAGAAGAACCTATTATGCAACATTGTGAATAGAAAACAATCTGGCTGAAGAGGATGGCTGGAGAAAAAAATGGGAGACAATGACGATGAATGCACTGGAACACGAACATCAAAATAATGCGCCGGGTCAATTTCAACCATTTAATATTGGTCAAAAAAAATTGGAATTCATATGTAAATTTATATAGTATACCTGTAGGGCCTCAAAGCCCAAAAGGGCCTCAGAGGGTCGGTGTACGCGCTATAATGATCGAGAGGAATGGTGAAGCGAGGCAATCGGCGCGTTCGGTCACACATGTGACATGCGTGTTTCCGTGACTTACAGTGCAAAACAAAAGGTGCAGTTTTCCGCACAAGTAACGCGACTATCAACACGACATTTTGTGGATGCGTGTTCTAGCCTAGGATCTTAAATCTCTTTGTAAAACATCTTTAAATTTCTCATTGTGAATGAGGAATTCAGATCCTAACACATTTTTGAAACGGGAAATTTCAAATGTTTTACAAACAAAATCAAGATTAAGTAGTCTTCATGTTGTGTGCAAAAGGACAAACTGGGTTTGGACCAGATTGGCCTCCAAAAGTGCACCGGCGTTTTGATCTTCGACTTTGGCAGGGAGGGCTCTAGATCAAACATGTACAAATAGTCCGCGCGCGCATCAGGAATTGCCGACCCCCATTAATGCTGACTGACACCGTGCTTTTAGCATATATAGTCATATTGAAGGCCACCTGTTGCACAGGTCTTTCAGCAGTTCGAAGTCGGGGTACTGGGAGTCTTATCGCTTATACGTTATCGAATTGCGGGCTATTCTTTCGGAGATGATGCCAAAACCATCGACGATTGTGATCAGTTTCTGCTATATGCATGCATATAAATCCATGTAGTGCGTGTAGAGTATGTGTGGACTTTGGAACGTTCATTCATCTTGTACAAGATTGCATGCGTCCCACGGACCGACATGATCACGGACGCCAGAACGTTCGTCCAGGTACACAGATGGACTCTACTCAACAGCCTAAGCTACTTCAACATATCTAGCAAGTTTCATATGGCGAAGTCAGTACTACGATTGACACAAGATTGGCATTCGAACTAATAGCTCACCGGAAGACCGCGCCAGTGCGATGTCATACAAACCCCAAGCCAATATTATAGTGACTAGCCCAGCGATGCGCGACATTCGCCGGCGCCGAACGCACTCTTATCGAGGAACGACGATGCCAGTTTGAAGTTTCTCCGGGATTACCGCCTCAGTCTTCCAGAAACCACGGGGGTGACGGAATACAAAACACGAGCGATGACTCAAGCCCAGACTCTATTCGCGTGTCTGATCCTATTGGTTGGCCAGATTCTCTGTTGGAGCAAAGAAGTTTTGGCGCAGACGCGTCTAGCGAGTGCAAAGCGAGTGCTGCTTGTTTTTGGAGAGGAAGGGCGTTCTTGCTGCGAACGATGCCAAGCGGAGTTCAATCGCGTCGATCCCAAAGCACTGTATTGCCAATCATTTGGGCCAAGGAATAGATCAAGCGCGCTGCGTCATCCATATTTTTGGGGTGGCTTCTGGTGGTTTTAAAACATTTTTGGGGAGTTGAACAAGCTGGTCTGATAAGCAGCTTCGCGCGCTCGCCTTCGCAGGTCTCGACGAGCTATAAGTATATGTGTTGCGGTCTATTTTCCACGCTATTCTTCAACAAAGGAGATTCTGAGAGCATTAATTGACTGCCGCGTGCAATACTTAGGAACCGCCGAGGATGCCACTATAAATAGTGACGCTATGGATAACTGCGCTAAGCCCGCCGCAGACCGCCGCACTAAGAGGCTGGGCAAGCGATGTGCTGAGAACGTCGAAGACGCACGGTTGTGTTATGAACGTCGCTTTTGCTTGGGAAAAAAGACACGATGGATAGCCCTCGGTTTGTCTCCGGATGAACAACCTCGGAGACTCAGATGGCGGTCGCGTAAACGGTTTGGACGCGTGCTGCGGCTCCACGGTGCGCACGGACACAAAGATGATAGCGAGCGGTGTATCGACCAGGGAGGTGGGTAGTGGCAGGAGAGAAAGGGCGGTGGATGTAATAGCGCTGCAGTCCGTGCGCCTGATGCTGATACGCCACGGGGAGGATATATAAAGGAAGGTCCCTGCTTCAAACGTGCCAGTGCTCCTTCTCCATCTTATCGATTGAACGCGGCCTGATTGCATTTCCCTGCAATATTTTACTCAATATCCGTCTAACTCCGCTGCTACTTATTTCTGCGTGCAGTTTTGTTCACGCAGCATTCTTTCAACCGTTACCACCACCATCACCAATCGCAAAAATGTACCCCGCTGATGGCATTCGTTCCCAGCTCGAGTGGAACTCCCAGCTGAGCACGGAGACCGCCCCAGTTGCCACTGAATTGAACAAGCACAAGCGCAAGGTATGCCATATGTGTTTCGAGATTGTTGTTCGACGCTCACAGTTCAACCAGACTTCCATCATCGCCACAATCGGTGTGTTGAGAACCCATGGGGTCCTCTTTCGTTCTGACTCGTTTTCGTAGGCCCGAAGGTGAACAGCGTCGAGAAGTTGGCTGACTTGCGACGCGCTGGCGTCAATGTTGGTACGTGTGTCGTCATTCTTGACGATGTTCAGCCGTCTCAATCACCAATGTTCCAGTCCGCATGAACTTCTCCCATGGCTCTTATGAATACCACCAAAGCGTCATCGACAACACCAGGAAGATGGTTGCACGTACGTGAGCCGTCGCGATCGCATGCTATAAGCCATTGATCACATCCAAAACTTTTTCCATCGCACAGAGGATCCCACTGGCCGCCCTGTGGCAATCGCTCTGGACACCGTAAGTCAGCATCGTGCGTTTGATGAACCAATTTGAACAAGAGATATAGAAAGGACCTGAAATTCGCACGGGTCTGACTAGGGATGGTCAGGACGTAAGTGACGTCGTTGAAAGAAGAGCTTCCGAACCTCATGTTGAAATTATTTTGACAGTGGCCCGTCGTCGCGGGACATGAGTTCATCGTCTCCACTGATACCAAGTATAGCGAAATTTGCGATGGAAATGTTATGTGGGTCGACTACGTACGTCCTATATTTGCAGTTCTCCGCAAAATCGAGTCGTTGACGCGCTTTTTGTAGGTCAACCTTCCTAAGGTCACCGCGCCTGGAAAACTCATCTACGTCGATGACGGTATTCTCTCCCTGTTGGTGCTTGCCATCGACGGACCTAACGTCCGCGTGCGCGCCTTGAACAATGGAAACATCTCTTCGCGCAAGGGTGTCAATCTCCCCAAGACCGAAGTCGACCTGCCCGCTCTTTCTGAGAAAGACAAGGCCGATCTGCAATTTGGTGTGAGGAACGGCGTCGACATGATCTTTGCCTCTTTCATCCGCCGCGCGCAGGATGTCAAGGACATTCGCACTGTGCTTGGCCCAGACGGTGCCAACATCAAGATCATCGTCAAAATCGAGAACGAGCAAGGCGTTGCCAACTTCGACGAGATTCTGAAGGAGACCGATGGTGTTATGGTCGCGCGTGGTGATCTAGGAATTGAAATTCCCGCTAGTCAGGTATTCCTGGCGCAGAAAATGATGATCGCTAAATGCAACATTGTGGGCAAGCCCGTCATTGTTGCAACCCAGATGCTTGAGGTCTGTTCTCCTGTTTTATATCAATTGCAGTATTGACTGATTTGTTGCGCTTAAAATAGTCCATGACAGTGAGATATCTTTTTTATCCGAATCGTTTGCACTGTTTCTAAAATAACCTATTCAAGTACAACCCTCGTCCTACTCGCGCTGAAGTTAGCGATGTCGCCAATGCTGTCCTTGACGGTGCTGACTGCGTCATGCTGTCTGGAGAGACAGCAAAGGGAAACTACCCAATCCAGTCTGGTAAGCATTTCCTTAACCATCGGCCAGAATTTTATTGAAATGAACTGCAGTTCTCATGATGGCGGAGACTTGCCTTTTGGCTGAGGCAGCCATTTGCTACCCTCCTCTTTTCGATGACATTCGCGGTATCCAACCCCGCCCCACTGAAACGTCAGAGACTGTCGCCATTGCCGCAGTAGCTGCTGCTTCTGAGCAAAATGCTGCTGCTATTCTCGTGCTGTCGACCAGTGGCAACACAGCGCGCTTGATCTCCAAGTACCGCCCAGCTGTTCCGATTATCACTGGTACGTCGTGAAGATTTAGCGCTGATGAGGCATTTTTGATACTAATTTTGGTGGCTTCAGTCACGCGCAACCAGCAGACCTCGAGACAGATCCACTTGCACAGGGGTTGCTACCCGTTCTGGTACCCTGAGCCAAGAGGAATCGAGACCCACCAGTGGCAAACTGATGTACGGAGTTCATTGAGCGTGTTTAGCGTAAAGAAGCTGATGTCTGGTTTAGGTTGACAATCGCATTCGCTTTGGACTGCGGAATGCGCTGGCGTTGGGCATCATCACGCCTGGCGCCGCTATTGTTGCTGTGCAGGGCTGGAAGGGTGGCCTTGGGCACACGAACACCCTGCGCATTCTGACTGTGCCGACGGACAGTGCTGACCTTGAGTTGCAGTCGTTGGCTTCCTGAAAAGTCTATGTGTGTATATGTAGCTACGATAATGAATGTCTATAGACGGATGAGCAAATAAAATGACACTGCATAAAAATGGCGGATGGGGCTATGTATATGGAGCTAAAATTACATCTGCATCACAACGGAAATTTGGACAACCAACTTGACCAGCAGCGCTCTTGACGGTGCAGGCTGCCTGCGCTCTGCTGCCCCATGGCTTCTTCTGCCTACTTTCCAAAACAATTTCGCCAGAATGGCCAGCACCGCAACAGGCTTTCCATCTCAAATGCCCTCCCCGTCTACGCCAGCTCCTCATCCACCGCCGTTCAGGAGAAGTACGCGACCCGCGCCCAGCAGTACCCCTGGTTCGTCCAGCTCTCCCTCCGTGTCCCCGGCATCCCCCTCCCCCGTCTGCGCATATACTTCATCAACCCCCGGCGGCTGCACCACTTCTCCACGACGCGTTTCGGCCGCAAGCGTGGCTCGCTCTTTCTCTGCCTCTCGATCTCTTTCCTCATATTCTTCGCATTCGCACTCGCCAAGCGCTTCGGGACGCACGCAAAGCGCTGGCCGACACCGTTCCCTCGCGACCCGCCCACGCTGGTGTACAGGCGGGAGGATCTACAGCGTATATGGCAGTGGGAGGTGGCGAGCGGGCACTATCCCAGTCGGCAGAAAGGTATGTCTCATAATTTTCATTTTTTAGCCCCGTTGGGTGTACGCAACGCGGACCACGACGACGTGGACTTTTACTCACTCGTTCAACGTGTCATTCATAGTGCCAGAGCAACTCAGGCTCATGTATGTCCCCGAAAACCCTGCGCTGCCCCCTCGAAGATCGACTGGCTCCACGCAGGGGCGGTATGCGACGGAGACGAAGGGGACGGGGTCAAAACGAATCTATCTAGACATTCAGAGTGCCCCGGAGAATATTGCCTATCCACCACGGCCAGTACCAGGTAGCGTGGCAGACTTGGATATCGTCATGGACCATTGTGATTTTTCAGAAAAGAAGGTATGACACGCCATATGCAAACTCCGTTTTATGAAAGCTTTAACCATTCTTCAGTTTGTCCGAGATTGTCTGGAGGTGCTACGAGTGGGTGCCGGACTGGACAATGGAAAACGTGTGCGGAGAGGCAGAATGGACGACTGGAAGTACATATACATCGAGCAACCCGATAATTCGACCACTCATGTTGCGCGGAGCATTGAGGAGGATGACCCCGCCTATGCAGATTACATGATCACATCTGCAGCAGAGGATAGCTCGGACCCTGACAGCGGGCTCATCAAGAAGTGGGGCGCAGATTGGGAACCCACTCCTATCAAATTGACGAAACCCATCAAGTACCAACCCGCGTCGGCGTCGCCCTCGAAATGCGATCTCGACCACCCTCGCATCTTCCACATGTTCTGGACGGGCTCCTTCACCGACAAACCCTATCTCGCTATCCTCTCCTTCCTCTTCACACAGAACACAGGGCTGCACTTGAGCGGTGATTACCCGTCGGATGGGGTGTGTAGACCGCAGTTCTGGCTTTGGATCAATCCTGGGCCCGCTGCATCCGTGCCCAACCCAACAGCGGAACGCGACATGTTCGCGCAACTGAAGTCGAACCCCTGGGCGTCGCCGTTCCTGCATCCGCGTTTCAGCGACATCATTCACTTCAAAATGTGGAATACGACGGAACAACTCGATGGTGTGCCTGAGCTGAAGGATGAATGGCGGACGCGCGATTTGTTTAACTCTGGTGGAGATGTGTTCTCTGTGCCATCGAAGCTGAAGGAGGGACACGGTACGGTCACGGAAAACGCGACGGCGGGACCTAAGCCTACGTCAAGTAAGGAAGATGAACTTGTTAACCGCACCGGTTCCAAGTCCCTCTCGTCATATGACCGTCTTTCGGTAATTCTCTCCGATATGGCGCGCTTCATCCTGTGTCATAGGTTTGGCGGAATCTACCTCGACGCGGACACGATCTTCCTACGCGACTGGGAAGAGCTCTGGGGTTGGAAAGGCGCGTTTGCATATCGTTGGTCGCGATTAGAGAAATACAACACCGCGGTACTGCACCTGAACAAAAATTCGGCGCTGGGCAAGTTCCTCTTCCGCACGGCACTGCAGAATAACATGGATTTCCACCCAATGACGGTGTCGCAATACACGAAGGAGGCGTATCTGGAAGGACTACTGATGCGGCTCCCAGACGCGCTGTTCGACTCGGCTTGGCTCATCACGGAAGACCATCAGCATATGCGCCCGCCACAGCCGTTCTTCACAAAGTACGTGTCTGGTTTATTTATTATTGCCTCATCCTTCTCTTGCTTCCTCGATTTCGGTTTCAGCTTCTTCCCCTTCTTCCTTTCACATGACCAACCACTTAATTGACCAACGCTTTTTATAGTTTTGAACAGTTCTTCGATACACCGTCGACGGACAGCGCGGCGCCTCAGGCATTGGGTTTCGAGGGCTTCTTCAGGGGCGCATACTCGTATCACTTCCACAATTTCTGGTGCGCCTCTTCTTGCTTTTGCAATTTACGTAGCCTTTCTAACGCGCGATATGCGCCTATCTAGGTGGAAGCCCTTTGATCCCGCACGCAATTGGCCCGACCTGGGCCCGCGCTTCGGTGAAGGCGAGCGGATAGCTCGCAAGATGCTGCGCCCAAAAGATCCAACGAGAAAGGGACAGCACGGAATTCGTTATGGAGATTCGAAGGTGGAGGAGGATGCAGTGGAGGACGACCGACGGGATCTAGACTGGGCGACCGTGCTCAAGCGCATCTTTGAGTCGTATGTTCGGGGCGAGCGGCCGAATATGTATGGGGAGATGCTGAAGTGGTAGTGAGAGGGGAGTAAGAGGAGGATTGCGATCCTCTGGACCCACTTTTTTCTTGGTTTGGCTTTGCGGATATTGGACTCTGTGTGCGGCGGGTAAGGGTGGCGGCGAGCTGCGCAGTGGAGCGCGGAAGACGATACATGACACTCTGGAATCAACGACAAAGACAAGACACGACCCACCTAATTTACGGACCTTTTTTCTTATTTACCAATCTTGGTTTGGGGGCTTAGCCGAGCCTTGAAACTGCACTGATCATCCAAAATCCACCCTTCCACTACCACTTACCTTACCTACCCATCCATTCACCACCGTACCACTTACCCATTCGTCTCATCCACACCTATTCCCCTATCGCATGTGCAGGCATCGCGACGCACAGCATCTGAAAGGACGCCGCTGACGCGTTGCCTGCATCCTCGCCCTCAATGACCCTACCCACCATCCCCAATCCCAGCCCCTCGAACGCTGAATTCTGGACGCAGAATTCTTCCCCGACACTGTACTAATTGTGGACACTACTACTACGGATACTCATTCGTCCCCTGTCCTCTCGTCCCTGCTTTCGTTGCACTCCCCTTGCCTTCAACCTCGGCGTCCCTCGCCTGCGCTCGCTCATGCATCTTGCGACTACGGACTCGGATGCGCATCCTTTCGCTTCTTTAACTTATGAGGCTATTGCTGGTATACGTATACTGATACCCATTGCTAATAATTGGATGACTGTGGAATGTGAAGCGGTGTTGTGGTTTGGAAAGTGCAGCTCGAAGCGGTTCGTTCAGACTGGTTTGCCGAATTAGCAGATGAGTTCATTGGGAGAATACTTGGCAAGAGGGCTCGGTAGCCAAGCGATTGAGCGACGGAGAGTATTCTCCGCTGAGAGAAAGGTGGGTCCAATCTAGGACAGAAAAGGCGCTCGCATGTAGGTCGATGAGAGAGCGGTGGGAGAGGCTGGGTTTTTGGGCGTTCGAACTCTCGTCTTTTCCCTCTGAATGCTTATTTATTCGACTGCGCATGACATCCGACTGCGATGGCGCAGCACCTTGGGAGAAAACGAGCAGAAAGCTATATTTTGAGCTCTCGCCGCCTGTCTGCCAATTGATGAGCTCGGGCTCGGATCGGCAGGTCGAGGGAGATATATGGGATGTGCTGCGCCGGCTGAAGATGCCAGGAATAGAGAGATTTATTATAGTTATACACTCGTACGTTCCGACTTCCAAGGTAGATTGTCCGACTCTGTCGACCTTAGCGTACTCGTGTGCGGACCATGATCAATCTAAAATATCTTCCACGAAGAGTATGGAACCAAACTAGTATACTCTGCCTATGACGCGCTGCCACCTCGAGGAGAATGTCCCACATACGGGCCTACATACGGCACGCATACAGGAACGCAAAATACTTTAGCACGCCGTGGACGAGCTTTTCAATGCCACTCGGCTAGCGATGCTATTTTTAGAACATATATTTTCCCCATTCGTGCGCCGACAGAGATAAGTTAAGCGTCTTGAGCATCGTACAACGCTGTACGCTACATTGCTTCAATCGAACGCTAACGCTAATTGAATGCACTCAACTCCGGATCGTATGTATGCAATCTATGAATGTAGCCTGTGGGTCCCCATTTCGGTTTTCATTTTTCATTTTTATTATGCAGATATTGCCCGGAGTAGAAATCGTTTCTGCGGGAGCCTGTGCTGCATGTGCTGCACGGCAGCTGATGGGACTACATTTTCCCTCAACGATCGTGTGTGTATACTGTATACTATTCGCTTTTTGCAGTGTGTGGCGCAGCGGGAGGAAAAAAATTACCGCAATAAGAATGGAGCGCAAAAGCGCACCGCTTTCTGCTTGCTTTCTGCTGCGATCCTTCTACGTTGTATCCACCGCAGATTATCTGTCGTTAAGCACAAGTTGGTTAATCGATATGTCAGGAAAACAGAGCCGATACTAATAAGCACAGCGAGGAATACTCTACGTAGATAGTTATTTAAATCCGTCCTCCGCAATTCGCAGCTAAGCTCTACTATGGATATCCAGCGGCTGCGTAATGCGGTGTTCTTCAGTCAGTATGCATGTTTCTTTACTTCGATTGGGTCTTGGCCTGGGCAGTGTTCACGGCGTCCTTGAGCTCCTGGATCACAGATGCAGAGTTTTGTGCTCCGAAGATAGCCGTTCCGGCGACGATAACGTTACCTCCTGCAAAAGAAAAAAATATCGAGCAGATGAGCGCGTTGAGCGAGGGAGAGGTGGGGAAGAACGCACCAGCGTCAGCGCATATGCCAATAGTTTTAGGCCCGACGCCGCCGTCTACTTCGATGTCTTTCTCCGGGAAGCGGGCGCGTAGCTCAGCTACTTTTGGCACGCATCTATCAAGAAATTTCTGACCACCACGTCCTGAACCATCGTGTTAGAGAGTAGTCGGATAAGAGACAAACGCGTCTCGGATGCGCGTATGAGTGCGCGTGTGTGGTAAAAAAAACTTACCAGGGTATACGGTCATCACGAGCAACATGTCAGCGGCGTGCGCGACCTCGTCTGAGATTGCCGTCGAGGGTGTGTCTGGGGAGATCGCGACACCAGCCTTCATGTTGCGGTTATGGATCTTGTCTATGAGCGCGACGGGGTCCTCTGAAGGTAGTGTTTCGTGTCGGATAAACAACAAAAAAATAAATCAGTGTCTGATCAGCCTGGGAAAAGGAAAAAATTCTAGCGCACTGGTAGCCTCGTGGTGGAAACAGTACATTGCGCCGCCAGCATCCGCAATGTCGTCAACCCACTAAATGAATCATGTCTGAGTCAGGAGGACTTATGCAGAGCAGCAGAAAGGAGAAAATTAAGAGACCTTTTCAGGCTCGGACACCATCATATGACAGTCCATGAAAATCCCTGGGAGATTTTTGTGCACGCACGACAGGATGGGTGCGCCTGGAGTGGGATGGAGGTGAACAGGGCGCTCATTGAGACAACGATAATGAAGTACCCATCGTGATGTTAGGCACGAAATGGCTGTGTCGTCATTCAATCAGCGAGAGGTTTTGTGCGGGCTTCGAAAGGTCTAGTCACCCGTCCATGACGTCTGTGCAAAAAAGGATGAGATAAATGCTAGGACGAGCAGGGTAGATGCGTACCCATGTGCAGCCACTCGGCACCGCCGACGATCATGCGCTCGCATTCTGCGGTGAGCTGACCAAAATCGGAGGCCAGGAGGGAGGGGGAGATGATGGCGCGGGGCATGGTGATAGTCTGTGAGATGAACCGCCAATTTGCCAATCTGTCCAAAAAGCACCATGATGTAATCAGAACTATACGCAGTCTTCGGTGTCTTCCGGTGATCAGGGGCTGTACCGCCATTCCTCCGACGCGCGCTGCCTCTGCGACCTATATAAGCATCCCTCTCAAGACATTCCGTTCCCCGTTCCCCCGCCTCATCCCACCATGTTTCCGAAAGTCTTAGTCGCTTCTTTCTTCGCCCTCCTCGTCGCTGTCGCTCAGGCATCGCCCAACCCATTCCCCACCCCCGCGCCTGCAGTAGTACGCCGCCTAGATGAGCGCCAAGGTTCGTGACCCTCGCTCGCTATGTCGAACACATACTAATTTTTTTCTGTTTTCTGTAGTTGACAGCATCATCTCCGAGGTCACTGAAGGAGGTGCGCCGCTTTTTTTTTGCGATCGTTTTCCCTTTTTTAAATCATATGTTTCACACAGCGGTTTCCGTCTTCACTCAGGTCACCGCCGTAGGAGGCAGCATTTTCTCCGATGTCACCAGCGTCGCGCCTGGCGTTTTTGAAACAGTAACTTGTAAGCCACATTGTATGTATAATTTTTTAGGAGCAATCTGACGCTCCCTCTCTGTATAGCGATTGGCGCCGAGGCGTTCACTATCATTACCAGTGTCGGAGGCGAGGGCTTCACGCTCGCTACCTCTGGGGCTGGCGTCGCCACCTCAAAATTCGGCTCAGTCTTCACCGTGGCCACAGGCACAGCGACTCAGGCTGCTAACAGTGGGGCTTACTCTCATTTCCATGTCTCATCTCCACTCCTCGTTGGCTTTGCTACCGTCATGCTTAGCACTCTAGTGGGAGCTTTCATCACTCTCTAAACCCTACCATACTTTGCTACATTTGCTCCTTTCGCACAATATATGGCAAGAGGTTTCTAGTTTATAGAGTTGTGTCATGGACTTCCCCCACATCGCTACGTGCACCCTGCTTAAATATGTATCTTACTTTCGTACTTCAAGTTCTACCTACTTGGCGGGATACTTTCTGGGACATTCACCGACCTTTACGAACTTTATTAACTATACTAGATCTTGAGCTGTGTAGTTTACTCGTGGGATGACCATTAAATATTAAGCGCCCAACAAATATAGCCGCCGAATTTTCGCCGGATTCACGTCCTGCTTGGAATCCGTACTTTACCTCGTTCTCAGTGTTCGCAGAGAGAGATGGTGAACATCTCTGCGAGGTCCTGCGAGTGCCAAACAGTAAATCTTTTTCTCTCCTTCATCAACTCATTTCTCAGAGTCTTCGCCTCCTTCAAGCTAATCGGAAAATCAACATCGTTAAGCACGATATCCTGGAGCTCTCTCGGAAGCTCAGCCATCCCCGCCCCTGCCCCTGGCCTAGGCACCTCCGAGGCCTCACCAACACGCTCCCACCACCATTCCTGCTGCTGGCACGGAACATTTGCCGTGCTGACCACCTTGATATTGGGATCGACGAGGAAGAGCGCGACAATCTTGCGGTGGCCTGGCTGCGTGGGGTCAGCGAGCTCGAAGGGGTTGACGCAATGTTGCAGGATGTTAGGGAAGGTGAGCAGACGCCCCTCGCGGGTGATGACGTTCCCGACGTCCTGCACGGCGGGTCCTTCTTGCTCGCAGCCGTAGAGAACTTGCAGCCAGACGTGGTCTTCTTGCTCATAACGCGTGTTGAGGGTGTCCGCTTCGTCGAACCATTGGCAGAAGGAGAGGGTGGATGTGGTTATGTTGGAGCTGGAGTAGTAATAGAGGGACGTTGCGACGATGTGCTCATTCTATAGATGGTCATTAGTGCGAATTAAGAAGATTAATCGTTAAAGATAAGATGCATTTACCAATTGCCCCTCAATATGCCAAGACCCCCCATCATACCGCGGTTTCTCAGGCGTCAGCTCGATGTTCGCCAACTTGACGATGACTTGCAGTCCACGCTTTCTGTATTCCTCTCTGAGGCTGAATTTCGGAGGGGATGGAAGAGGTGTGAATGGCAACTTAGGCTCGGGGCGGATGAGCATTGCCGGATCCTTCTTGGACCACTCCGAGTCGTCTGAGCCATTGTCGCTCCCTTCTTCATCTTCGTCTCCATCTTCGTCTTCGGCTTGGTCCGAGTCGTCATCTTCTGAGTCAACATCTTCCCATTCGTCTTCGTCCGAGCCGTTGCCTTCCTCAACAATTTCAAGTGGTTCGCTTTGGTTTTCTCTGCCCTCTTGTTCACTGTTGATGCCATCATTATCTTGAGCCTTGTCCTTATGCTGGCTATCTTCTTCCTGGCCGTCGTCTTTAGCCTCGCTCATGTTTATGTCTTCGCTTTTGGTCTCGTCTTCTTAGTGTTTGGAAGTCCTGTTGCAAGACTGGCAAAAAACCGAGACTGAACCGGACTACAACCTGTATGGACTGGAATATAAATAGACCGGCAAAGACCGCAACCGCGGTCCGGTCTGTGGTCCATCAGCATTTGGAAATAATGAAGACCGAGCAAAAACCGATTTAAACCGGTTCAAACCGGTCTTTTACCTTGAAAATTAATGCAATTGTAGGGGACAACTATCCCGTTCGATCGTGTGTAAAATCATAATTTTTACCTCAGAACTGCTTGAGTTATTGTTAAATTAGTATTTAAGCGCTCAAAAACGGTTTTCCCAATGTTTCATTTGTTAAGCAACCTAGCCTTTCGTAAATAAAGATATAGGTAGTACATAAAATAACCTTTCTAACGATGTCAAGAGCGTAGTATTTGGTTAAAAACTCGTTAAGTTATTAACATCTTTGTGTTTTCTACTCATTTTAAGCAACTGTAAACGCTTTTACCAGCATTTTAATGGTTAAGCGTGCGTACCTTTTGTAAATGCACATAGTGGTAGTCATTTAAAATAGCTTTTGAACGCATATAAGATCATAATTATTGAATTAGAACTGACCGAGCTATAAGCAAATGCGGCCAAGTACACTCTTTCACCTAAATTAATCACTCTGTACATAGTCTCTACCTATTTACTACATAAAAGACTGGTCCAAACCAGTTGTAAACTGGTCTAGACTGCAACTGGTTCAGACTGATCCATCAACCACAAAGAACCACCCTAAACCGACGTGAACCAGTCTCAAGCAGTCTCACCCGGTTTTTTGCGGTCTGTAAACTTGTGGAGACCGGTCTCGGTCTCGGTCTTCAGTTTTTGGGAGCAAAAACCGGACCGGACCGGACTTTCAAACACTACGTCTTCTATTTCGCTCATGTTGGCGTCGCCGTTATCCGACTTCGACGAAGCTTCCGAACCGTCATCTGCTTTCTCTTGTTCATCCTCATCTGCATATCGAACGCGCTTGTATTTGATGCGCAGCTTATGCTTAAACTTACGAGACCGAAGGGGCGCCAAAGTCAGATCCTAGAGAGGAATGGACGCGTCGATGAGTTTTTCCAAGAGCCGATAGAGGGGTTTTTCCTTCTGCGGATGGAGGTTGTTGACATAACTCGTTATCCTTGGCAAATTGCAGTCGTATTAGACCAGTATTATTTCCTCAACCCGGTGGAAACATACCTAGCTTCGTCCCCAGATATATCGACCTCGCAGGGCAGCCACTGGTACTTCCTGCTATACGGCGGCTTTTCATCGCGCGATCCTTTGGGATCCTTGGCTTCATGCTTTCCAGGAACCGCCGCAATCTCCCCTTGTCCGGAGCGGTCAATGCAGTCCTCCAGCGTCGTGTGCTCGCCGTTCGCCAGCACCCGCATGCGCCCATATATAAGCGGGAACAAGGAAGGGTGTACCAAGTCCCACACCTTTTCGTCAGATCCTGGGTGCCAGTCTCTGCGCCCCTCTGGGATGGAATCTTCGAAACCCTTCACGGCTTGTTGGAGCTCTTGCTTGAACTCCTGGGAGAGTGCGGTGTCTGATTTTACTACGTCTCCACTGTAGACGATGACGGGTGGCAGACTGTTGGTAGACTGAGCGGGAATGAGGGACGCCTTATAGCGGAGCTCGTCAAGGCAGTAGTCGACCATTTTCTCTGTTAGGTCTAAGTTCTTGGAGGCTAGGGCTTCCTCTTTCCATTTCGCTGTGATTTCTGGATTGTTGACCTATTTGGAATATCAAATGATTAAGATAAGCTATGACCGTCAAAACGATAGGCTGGTAGCTACCTTGATATACCAGTCCGGCTTGTCCGTAATGACATTCATGCATTGAAGCATCACAAATTCACGAATGGTAGTCATTGGGAGTCTGCAATTTAAGGAATAAGATAAGCTCGTCTGATATAGTATACGAAACTAAGAACTTACAGACAGTCATTAGAACGGGTCATCAATGCACTTCCAAAGCATTGCCCAACATAATCGGGGTCAGTTTTGGATGGCAGATAGTTCAAGGGACGTCCTAATCCTGGCAGGAGTGGCAACCGTGTCTTGGGCACAAATTTAGAACTGGCGACATTGCTGTATTGATTTTTCTTTGGATCCATGGTTATGGAAGTTGTGAGAGGGATATCGGGATTCAATCAATAGCAAACATCGATCGTCTTAAATGCTGCAACAAGTGGCTTCTTTCATCAGGGAGGATCGGACCCACCAAGTCATCGGATGATGCGGTGATGAAAAGTTGCACACAATAATGAGTCGATAATCGATGTGACTCGTTACTTGTCGGTTGGGAAATGACATGTAAACGGCATGCGATAATGGTTTATGCATGACTTGGTCTGTGCGCATGCATCTAGGAATCTCAGGGCAAATTAAAGCCGCGTGAATGTTGGAATAATGGTTTGGAATTAATTTCGCTATATTTTGGGAGACTCGCTTTCATGTACATACGCCCTAGACTGCACGATAATTAGAGACCTGAATGAAAGGGCCCGAGATTAATGAATGGGAGTGGGATGTGCCAGTTTTTCCAAGGTGGACTAAGTTGAGAACGAGAGAAGTTGTGATGTTTGATCGTGGGAGTGGGCACAGCCCGCCAACTCCAAATTTTATTTGTACATGTTTATTCTTAAGGCTTCCCTGCCAAAAGTCAGATCAAACACGCCGGTACGTTTCATGGACGTAGTTCTGGGTCAGATTATATAGACATTGCGCAAAATCATTGGGGATTAGGGTATCTTGGAAGGCTTGTGCCCAGATTTCAAATTTTTCTGATATTTTAATCCAAATGGCGCACAGAAATAAGATATTTCATTTTTGAGTGAAGATACAGGCTTTCCAGCACAAGCCTATCAAGAATACACTACACAGAATGCTCACCCAAAAAATCGTAGTGAGATCTCTAGTGGTTGTTTCCCAAAAGGTACATGAAGAAACCAGTGTAAATATCACGGACTCGCGTGTGTCACACGTGTGACGGCACGCGATAAATCGCCGCGTCTGCTCCCCGAACATCGAAAAACAAGGAATAGGGAATGGATTTGCCCCGAAAACAGAGACAATATTCAAGGTACATGTTTACTACACGTATAAAAGTCAAAAGCTCACCAAATTATGTGATGAAAGTTCACGTTTCGAGGCAAAATGGGTCGCCAGAAAACGTCCCAACGCAAATGGTCAAAATTGCAGAAAGAGCATTTTGCGGCTGCCCGAAACGACGAAGGGCATATGGCAAGACAACTACAAGAGAACCGTGAAGTTGCGCCATCTGTCTCGAGGTTGCCTGTAGAGCCCCGAGTGGTGTTAGCTGACACACAGAACAAACTAGAAAATACTCAGCGGAAGGTCAGGCGGCTGAAGGTGCGACAGAACAGGCTCAAAGGGACGATTGAGACGATGAAAGAGGAGGTCCTGGAGGCAACACAGAGGTCAGGGACCGCAGAGAGACACAACAACAACCTCGAAAAGCACAAAACTCAGCTTATGACCGACCTCGCCTTAGAAATCACTGCACACCGAGAACACAAACAAGAAGCCGCCGAAAAACGTATTCAGGACCGAAACGAAATAAAGAATATGAAGAAACGACTCACACGAACTGAAATGATTCGAAAGGATGCCATCCGACGAGCCAATCTAGCTTCAAAACCAGAGTTCAAGCTGATACACAAGCGTACCTATTCAGTCACATCCCGAAAGCTCATGCGCATGCTGGTCGCAAATGGATGTGCTCGAAGTAAAGTTGGGAGAGTCCTGTCCAGTATTTCAAAAGATCTAGGTGTCAAGATGAACACCAGCCAGGTTGCGAGTCGAAGAACTGTTTCGCGGACCATTCTCGAAGGATACATTGCTGGGGAAGCGCAGATTGGTTTCAAAATCAGTGAATCACAAGGTGAGTTGCTTCCAAAATGGACCCGTAATACGAACTCACTTTTAGAAGCCTTGACGATTAGCGCAGACGGCACATCAAACCGAGGTATTGATTTTGAGGCGCGCCATATTGCGCTCCGTGTGCCAACCTACAAGAACGGGGATCTCTCGATTGATCCAAACACGGCGCCGCGCATCCGTTTACTCTGCGTGGACTCAACTGTCGAGCACACCTCAAATGCAGCCGTTGAAGGCTTTATAAGCCGTGTCGATGAATGCCTGCAGATTTTCAATCAGACCGAGCATGCAAAGCGACTCAAAAAGACGGTCACCATATCTCACTTTCTGAGCGCACTCAAAGGGATGAATGGAGATCATGCCTCGAAAGAGAAGAGTGCGGGAAAAGGCATGGCCGAGCGCAAACACAATGCTGCACTGGATAGTCTTGGAGAAGAGCGCCTGCTTTCAATGACTGTCATAGATCTTGTCAATCACTTGGGCGCGTGGAACCAGAAAAAACTTGCCCAGATCGGTGGAAAGGACGAATGGGACAAGCTTTCTGCACTCGAGAAAGCCAAACTAGACAAGCAGCTCATGGCAGAGATAGTCATTTCACTTGGACAAGAGGAATACGATGCACTCTCACCTGAAGATCGA
This sequence comes from Pholiota adiposa, assembly GCA_009935795.1. Lineage (NCBI taxonomy): Eukaryota > Fungi > Basidiomycota > Agaricomycetes > Agaricales > Strophariaceae > Pholiota > Pholiota adiposa. The sequence goes on from QEYC01000037.1 coordinate 701,462, forward strand.
CGTCCTATGGATTTGTTCATCTGGGCTGGATGCTGCATGCATAAAGACCAGAACAGTTTCAAGGGCGGAAATATGGAAATGATGCTCGAGTGGGAGAAACTCAATGTAATGCCGCCCATCCTCCTCGCCAACAAAGCTAATTCGGCAACCCTACGAAAGATTTTGGAGCCTAGAGGGGCGACAACATCGGATTTGCCGCTAAGTGAGGACGAGCAGCGAGCCTTCGAGCAGAGCACACGAGGAGGAGTAAAGACGACAGCATTGGCAGGCGCAATCCTGAATAACAAGGATGGGAAGAAAGGCCAGGGTGACAGGTACATCAAGCATTTCCAACAGGTCGTCGACAAGGATTATAAACGTTTCCCAGCCACGAACAATACACGCTTTGGCACCCACGGAGAAGCAGCGGCTGATCTAATTCTGTATCTGGATGCCCACATCAGTTACCTCAACCTGATTCGCATGTCAAAGCACTCGGCGTCGCTCACCCAGATTGAGAACAATGTTCTTCAGGCGTTACAGGATTCTCCGACACTTACTGAGCTCTGTGCAATGACACTGTATACCCAGGCTGTCAGCAAACCATACATGTGCGCTGTACGAGGTCCAGAGTCTGAGAATGTACTTGATCTTGGTCCTCTACACCTGTTTGTCCGTGAATTTGTCGAGAAGATAATTGAAGAACCAGACTTACTTCTGTCCGAGGATGCATCACACATCGAAGGAACTCTAGACGGAAAAGATTGGGATAATCTGAGGGCCATGAGAGCTGTCTGGACTCTTATGCCCTCCCTACCACACCTCAAGGCTATAACTGTGGCTTTTTTCCGTGGCGCCCTCGTAACTTGGGAGCGCTTTTCGTCCGAGTTTGCTCCTGGTGGTCTGATTGATGAAGCAACTGCCGAAGAAAAACACCTAGCATGGATGCCAGCCACTAACGACGTCAACGAAGGTGCACTTGGGTCGTATCGAGTTACAATCCGCAACAAACCTTCTCTGACATTGCATCAGTACAATGCAATGGCAATGTTTCGGCACAACGACACGCAAGACTTCATGGATGTAGTCTTCACAGAAGCTGATCATATCTCCGTAATGCGCCAAGCACGGGTTCTGGATGCAAGTGGTCTTGAAGCAAAGCGCCGCAAGGAAATTGTCGACTTCAGAGTGGAGGTTGCGCGGATTCGGAAGGAAAAAGAAGACGCACGCAAAGCAAAGACCAAGGCGGATTCAGAGCGATGGTTGCAAGTTATTATTATAACTGACATCTCAGATATATCTGGCATGACAGTAGCGATGCTCGGAGACCAAATCGATGCTATGCGATTCCGAGGACTGTCTGATGTCCCACCCAAGAGCAGATTCCCTCGAAAAGGAGAGCGGCAAGAAGCTTTGCGGGAAATATTGCCTCGGTATCATGCATTTATTGCAGCTCATGGTGAGCCACTGTTAGAAACCTCAGTTTCTCCTCTTGAGCCTAGTATTCCTATCATTGAGGACTGGGTAGGAAAGGAAGAAGCAGAGATGGATGAAGAACAAGTTTGATTTCACTGCTATATTAGCCTATATACACATTTTACTTGTGTTAGCGGGCCATCGCTTCGCGTGGCAATACTCGGCTTAGGAATTTAAATTTGGTTTATCATGGTCATGGCTGTATTATTAGTTAGTACATGTATATATAATCTTATCACTATCTAATCTACATTACAAATAGCGCACGTAGGCGCGCGGCGCGCATCCCACTAGCATCTGCCAATATCACGCAGGAGATACTGTAGTAGTTGCCCGCCAAAACGCATGCATTGGGCCGGTACAGCAACCTCCCTTAGCTGAGTTCAAATTTTTGCCTGCCTTAATATTAAAATAGATTTATTACAAACTATCTACGTACAATTTATCTAATCTATGATAGCGCGCGCGATGGCTGGGCAATGTATAGCCGCCGCCGCCGCTGCCTCGTTACCCGCTCTCTTCGCTCTCCCTCGTGCCCATGATCTGACCCTTGCCCTGGCGCCGGCACTCTCAATATTGCCCTTGACGCACTCGCTGTCGGACGTCGCGCACTCGCCCGCTGCACCCCCGCACCTGCCGCCGCCGCAGGGTTGTTGACCTTGGTCGTGGTCGGTCCACTCGCTTGTGACCCGGCGGTTGTCGTACCCGCATTGCCTGGCCACTTACCGCACCCTCACCGACGCGCGCAAGCAGTGGCCCGTGCTCGTGCTCGACGCGAGGGACCGGCACCCATCTGCCTGCCCCCTGGCCAGCCTCCGCTCTGGCTCGTTCGCGACGGCTCGCCTGCGCTGGCACGCGACGGGCCGCTCGTCCCTGTAGCTACAGCAATTGCACGCATGCCATCCTCGACCCACCGAGATTCCCGCAGCTGCGAGTATCAGGGTCAGGTGGATGCGGCATGTGTGTGGCCAGGAGCGAGGGTGGGGGTGTGGAGGCAGCGTGGGTGTGAGGCGGCGTAGGCCTGGCGAGGCAGGCACGGGCGCTGGCAGAGGCAAAGGGGGTGGGCAACGCAGCGCAATGGGTGCCACGTCACACCCTCGCCTCATCGGTGGGCATAGCGTACCCACTATCTGTCCTACATGGTCAACGCAGTGACAGCATGAACGGGTGGGGATGGGTGAGGAGGCGGCGGTGTGGTGGGAAGGCGTGCGCTTGGGTGCACGGCCCACCGGCAGTTGAGGGCGGTGAGGGCAGAGAGGGCAAGGGCAAGCCGAGGCGATGTGGTGGTGGTGGGACCAGAGGAAAGGGGTGCCGAGGGTGCAGCGGGCTGTAGGGGAAGGGGGTGTGAGTCAGAAGGGGCGCTGGGTGAGATGGTTGCTTGGGCGTACCAGATGGCTGTCCCGCGTCCCGGGTCTGCCCTTGTCTCTCCTTCTCCTTCCCCTTCCTCCTTCGTTGATGCGCATGTGTGGGCGGTGTGGGCTCGAGAGGGTGTCGACGACGGATGTGTGGTGGTGGTTGAATGTCAAGTTCAACGAATCAACAAAGCATTGATGGCGCGTTTCGGCAAACGCCGAGACGCTGTTGCTCAACGTCGACAACGACAATCTAAGCACATACACAAATATTTTGCGTTACATTACTTATAATACTGCAGTGATAGATACTCATAGTGTACAATGCTAATTGATGAATTAAAAATATTTTATTTGCCGCGTAAATGAGTGCAAAAGGATTGGTACTCGTTGTGCACACCAAAGTTGGGCGTGCGACCTGCTTATTCAGATCCTGTCCGACAGAGGTCTGAATAAGCAGTTCCCAGGATTCGTGCGAAGGGCTGACAAATGTACCAATGAGAGGCGTAGAATCCCATCATTGATGGGGAATGTAAACGTCACATTTTGGCTGGGTTACAACGGGTAAGACTCAGGGCCCAGACCAATGAGTAAACCAATCACAGGCGTGGGAAACCATCAGTGATGGGGAACGTAAACGTCACATTTCCTGATTTTTTGGCTGGTTTACAACGGGTAAAGGAACTCAGTTTTACTGCGTAAAAGCCTCGTAATTGACATTTTAATTACTTTTATCTTGTATAATGACTTTGTTTTAAATACTATACACAATAAATAGTCTTATATTCATTTGAAACCTGTAATATCCATTTATTTGCCCTACAAGCGAGTTTAAATGGAATTTTTGTTGAGTTAGTGCCAATTTCGTCGAGGCGGCGCACTTTTGGGTGGCTGTGCGCTTAGTCATGGGCCATCAAACCAACCGTATATGCCCACTCCCATTGATCGCGAAACATGAGTTAAGAAAGCCGATGTCACAGGATCAAACCATTCTGCCATTAATTTAGCCGAGTCTGCGCCCTAAAAGGTACACATCAGGAGTTTCACATTTTACTTTTTTCGACTTGTGCAAGTCGAAAAAGCGGCCTAAAAGCCGAAAAGCTCCTTTTAGAAAAAGCTAGGTCCAAATCAGCAAAAAGTTACATAAATTTCCCTCCTTTTCCCCTAAAATGCACTAAAAATACCCACAAATCGGGCCGCAGGGAATCTATTTTGGGACAACAGTCAGAACCTCGACAATTCGTGAATTTCTACATGTTATCGTATACTACCTATGTACGTAGAAATCCGCAATAATAAGATTAATTTTACATCAACTTTTGACAAGTCAAAAAGCGGGAAAAAGGTGACAAGCAAATTGCGATCTTGCTGATGCAAGGTATCAGAAAAATGTGCGTTTATTGAAAATCAAAGAAACTGAACGAATTCCAAACGAGCAAAACCACCAGTGATCCTAATGTTCACATAAAGATATGGTGTATTCCTTGATCACCTGTGACCTAGCAAAACTGAAATCCTTTCTCTCCTCCATCAGCTCCTCCCTGAGAGCTTTCGCTTCCTGGAGGCTAATCGGGAAATCAACATCTTTCAGGATGTGATCCTGCAATTCCCTATCATGAGATACAAGTGAGCATGCCTTGGTTGATGTAAATTTTGGATCGTCTATGGCGAGGACATCGAGAACGACTTCTATGATGTCGAATGGCAACACGAACATGGTTGTTGAAAGGCAAGTCTAAATCGGGATACGTATGTACAGTTATCCACCGTCACGTGGGATACCACCACTTCATGGGATAAATCCAATGTTTTGACCTCAATTCGTCACCGATCCCTTTGAAATTTGGACGTAGAAAAGATATCCATACATTCTATCAGCAGGCAAAATTTCAGAAGAATGGAGCATGAACTACTTGTGCAATCATAGATGCTGTGTGTGAGATTTTTGTAAATTAAGGGTATAAGAATAGTTTACGGCGCCCCACTGCAAAATGAGAGGAAGAGCTGCTCCAGAGAGGACTCAAAATCATTCCACACCTAAGAAACAATCTGTAATGCATAATTTTAGCCCAGTGTACATCAGTTGCCATGCAATAGAGGTTAAATATGATGATTTATGTGTGATTTATGCGGATATTGGCTAGATTTATTGTATTTATGAGAGCTGCACATGGCTTTTAAGAGATCAGAATAATATGATTTGAGTACTATAGCTACTATGTGGTACAGAGGGATATATCTTCCAGTGATTCACATTATCATAGCATATTATCCCGTATGTTTTTGGCATCTGTCCCACTACTTGATTTTTACTCAAAATAGACCACTGTCGCCAAAATACTCACCCTGCCTTCAAAATTAAAATTTCCGCATTTTATTTTATGTAGGCTACTAAGGGGGAAGTATATCTACGTGCTACACAAAACTTTGTATCGAGAAACCTTCTAGTCATTTCAAAAATAGCGAAGTCTGAAATCCTGTCCCACGTGACGGTGGATAACTGTAGATGCAATCATTCCGTCACGCGTTCTCTAATTTTGGCACAGTCTCAGCCTTCTGAGTCAGCGTACCCTGCGTACACGCGACCCAAAAAAAGGCGTGGATTACTGGTCAGAGACTCAGAGAGCTTTTACCACCAAGTTCCAACTATTGAGGGGAGCTATGTATGTGGTACAAAATTTCATGCTCAGCGGCTCTGCAGGACGACGTTGCGCCTTGGTTGCGCCGTGCCATTGCGCCTGCACAGGCACGACTAGGCACGACTGCGATTTGATGGGCATCAAGGGGCCGTTGCAGCAGCTTTATAACGAGTCAGGCGACAATCACAGGTTGCTTTCGTACGCTCTGGTCAGCGATACTCGCCGCAAAGTCACCCAACTCAACCGCTGGATTTCGGTCGCTCAATCTTTACGACTTTCGAACTTGAACGACGACACGGTCCGCGATCACACACTTCGAATCTAATCGTTGACGTTGCACTCGATTTCAAAGAGCCTCGTCTCTCCACCCAAAAAACCTTCACTGTTGATCAGGAAGACTCCTCGGGACACTAGTTTATCTCTCTTCTAACTTCACGACTCCTTCGAAAATATGTTTGGAAAGACACTTTCGGTGGTTAACTTCTGCACACTACTTGCTGCGTGCTCTATGCTTGGGATGACAGCGGCTTTACCTATGCGCCGTCAGAATCCAGCTCTGTACCAACGCGATCTTCAACCCAACAAGCCAGGTAGGATTTATTTTATGTCCGGAATGCGACGCCTAATTCACCCTTTCGTTATTTCAGCCGGGATGGTTGATCTAATGGACCAATATAAGAATCTGGCGGAGCAGGTAGCTGCATGTATGTCCTTTCTTCAGTATATTTGAATCCTTGTAGCTGATCAGCATAAAATTAGCCACGAAAGGGACCGCAGATTATAATGCTTTGTTGACCAAGATGAACTCAACAAAAGCTGATCGTGCGTATTCTTTGGGTTGAATTTGGGGTTTCTCTAAGTTTAATTTTTATCTAGTGGAAACCAAAGTCAAGGGCATTGCAGTCTTGGTCGATTCCCCTGCAGCAAGCACAAGTACCACTGTGAATGCAACTGTCGCTGCGACACCAAGCGCCTTGTCGTCCGTGTCAGCGACAAGCGCGGCAACCACGGCTCCTCCGGCGGCGACCCCAGCATCGTCTGGTTCTGCTAATCAATTCAATGCAGTTCCCGGTAGGACCTCATAATTAGAATATTACGTGCGGAATTAGAGTACTAAACGCGTCGCTCGCGACTCGATCTAGGGTCCAATAACAATCGTCACCCAGATAGGCACATCGATTGTTGTCGTTGCGTCACAAGGGACAACCAGTACCGTGACACTCGCGACACTACCGAGCACAAGTTCGCAAGCGACCTCGACGGCGACTGGGTCGGGTTCTGGAGCGGTCCCGGCTTCGTCGACCTTTGACATCAACACGATGCCAGCGCCCGACCGCCTGTCGGGTCCACAGCCCACTGTAACGAAGAAACCTGTACGTGTTGTTTGAGCATTCAGGAAGTCTACTGACGGATTCCGTTGCAGTAAGCGCCGTGTTATGTCAGCTGAATAGTTGCAGATTTTGTGTTGGATAGTTAGGATTTACTAGAAAAAGAGACTTGTTGAAATTCATGGATGAACATTCATAAGAAATGAAAATGCGCATTGGAAGCAGATTAGATGACTCAGGAAAAAGATGATTTCTATTCTTCAATGCCTATAACATGGAACCGTTTAAGACATATCCTTGTTGACCTATCGAGAATGTGGGTTAAGCATTGGGAGTAATCACGTCGATCAAAGACGTACATGGGGGTTGAAGAACAAGGAGTTGGCGCCCCAGGGGAAAGGCTTGGCCCTCCTGTTCATGTAGTCGTAGACAGGGGTCTCGGGAAGCACGCCGTTATTCTCCTCCTTGATGTGCTCGATGTGTGCGGCGTGTTCAGTCTCAACATTGTAGACCCAGGCAGTGCAGACAGCGACTACGAATTTGAGTTAGACTTGGCAAATACAAGAGAGGTGATTGGACGACGTACTGGCAGGGAGACAGACGTAGTAGCTGACCGGTACAGTTGAGCGCGATCATCTCTGCAATGGGTCTGAATCTAAAACACACCTGATTTTCCTCCAAAGGACAGTGGTCTCTGCACCGGAAAATGAGAACGATGTCTGGAGAATACGTGTAGAATCTACGGACCAGCAGCGTGGTGCTGGAGAGCCTTGTCGGCCTCCAAGAATGCCTCGAGAGCCTTGCCGCTCTCGACGTTGGTGGCAAAGTTGCGGGACCTGGCGGAGCGAACGACGGTTCTGAAAGAGTTGCGCGCAGCAAAAGACATCGCCGGCGATATGTAGCGAGCTAATAAGATATAAACTGAGTTGGAGATGGGCAAGGAAGAGCACGACGAGGGTTATTTCGGAGCACACCGTTCGCGTGTTTGTGCATGTTTGAAACACATGACACCGCGTGCAAGGACGCGTCACCTTAGAGAAACTGGAGACGCAAGCTCGTTAGTATCCTCTCATCTAAATCCCTCTCTATGGTCCGTCCCCAGTCCTCCGCCGCTGGCGTCCTCGCGCTCCTCCAGGAGCCAGATCCGATATTCAAGCAGCATGCACTCAAAGCCCTCAACCCACTTGTGCCTCAATTCTGGGCAGAGATCTCTGAACATATTGCGCTAATGTACGCCTCTCGCGTTGGAGATGTGCATGGGTTTTAGCTGATTCAAATTTGACTCGTTTTAGTGAGGCCCTCTATGAAAGCGATGAACTACCCAAGCCAGCTCGCGATCATGCTGCGCTTGTTGCAAGCAAAGTTTACTACTTCCTCGGCGAATATGACGAGGCCCTTTCGTTTGCCCTGGGTTCAGGAAACGCGTTCCAGGCAGAAACTCGTACCTATGGCTCAGAGGAATATGTGGAGACGATAGTCTGTGCGTAGTAGTCTTCTTCAAAGTTGTTGATGCTTTCTTATACGTTACCTTGTTCAGCCAAGGCAATCGACCGATATATTGAGGCGCGCTCTGCGGAGCAGGGAGGAAGCAAGGATAAGATCGATCCCCGTCTTCAAACAATGATCGAGGGAATCTTTGGTCGCTGTATCGCAGAGGGCGAATATAAACAGGTGCGTACTGTTTCGTCGTACTGGACGTTTCTCCCTGATTTAAATCATCTTAGGCTATTGGAATTGGCCTCGAATCCCATCGTCTGGACGTGATTTCTGCCATTTACAAGCAAACCAAGGATATCAGTCTGCTATCGTACGCGATGGAAGGCGTGTTGGACACTGGTTTCTCGCTTTCATACCGAGACCAGGTCCTGCGATTCTTGTTCCCTCTTTTCCCTCAACCGACCACTGGCGATGGATCTCCCATCGTTCACGCACTTACGCGTCTCCTTGTCACCCTTAGCGACCCAGCATTGACTATCCCCTTACTCACTTCGCTTGTCGCTCGCGAACAACTACTTGCATATCAGTTTGCCTTTGATCTGGTTGAAGGTGGTTCTCAGGATTTCCTTGAAACGCTCCGAACAGACCTTCCTGAAGGAGATGAAGTGAGTGTATACTCTAGGAGTGTCCTGACAGTCTCATTTATGTAAACCACAGGCTTCGATACCCATTTATGACAAGCTCCGAACAATTCTTACTGGCAAGGAATCTGTAAAACTCTATCGCGAGTTTCTCAGGCGCAACAACCAAACCGACCTCCTTATTCTGAAGAACACTAAGGTCCTTTCATATTTTGTATCCATTGTATTGACCCCTTTTATAACTATGATATTTAGGATGCTCTTGAACCCAGATCATCAATATACCACACGGCTCTCACTCTTCAAAACGCATTTATGCACGCCGGAACAACTTCTGATATATTTTTGCGAGACAATCTCGAGTGGCTTGGCCTAGCTTCAAACTGGTCGAAATTCTCTGCCACTGCCGGTCTCGGTGTCATCCACAAAGGTTACTACGAACAGGGCCAGACCATCCTAGGACCTTACTTGCCTCAGAACGGAAATGAGAGCAACGTGCCGGGAGCAAACTACTCCGAAGGTGGTGCCCTCTACGCGTTGGGTCTCATCAATGCAGGATGTGGTAGTGATGTCACAACCTACTTGCGGGACACCCTGAAAAATGCCCAAAATGAGGTGGTACAGCACGGTGCCGCTCTTGGTCTCGGTGTTGCTGGAATGGGTTCCAAGAGCTTGGAAGCCTTTGAGGACCTGAAGACAATTCTGTTCAACGATTCAGCCGTTGCGGGCGAGGGATCTGGATATGCTATGGGTTTGGTAATGCTTGGCACTGCTGCTGCTGAGCCTGTTCGCGAAATGCTGCAGTATGCTCGCGAGACCCAGCATGAGAAGATCATCCGTGGTCTTGCTATGGGCACTGCATTTGTCTACTATGGACGACAGGAAGAAGCCGACGAAACCATCAAACTTTTGCTTGCAGAAAAGGTGCGTCGACCTTGAAGTTGTTGTAACACAATCACTCAAACGAATTACAGGACCCTATCCTCCGATATGGAGGTGTTTATACCCTTGCTCTTGCATATGCAGGAACCGCCAACAACGACGCTGTCCGCAAGCTTCTCCACATTGCGGTTTCTGACACTTCAGACGATGTCCGACGCGCTGCCGTTACCTCTTTGGCGTTCCTTTTGTTCAAGAACCCTGGTCAAGTGCCGCGCGTCGTTCAGCTTCTCAGCGAGAGCTACAACCCTCATGTTCGTTGTGGCGCCACCATTGCCCTGGGTATTGCTTGTGCAGGAACTGGTCTCCAGGTTAGTCCTACTTTCCAAAATATCAACTTCAAGCCTAATTATTTTTTCTTTTAGGATGCTATTGAAATCCTAGAACCCATGACTAAGGACAGCGTCGACTTCGTTCGTCAGGGTGCATTCATTGCTCTTGGCATGATCCTCATCGAACAATCTGAGGCGTCTTCGCCATCTCTCGCTGCCACCCGTGCCAAGTACCTCAAGGTTATCTCAGACAAGCATGAAGATCCCATGGCGCGTTTCGGTGCTGCCATTGGTCAGGGCTTTATCGATGCGGGTGGAAGGAATGTTACCATCAGTTTGCAGAGCCGTGCAGGAAGCACGAACACCAGCGCCATTGTGGGTATGGTCATGTTCTGCCAGTTCTGGTACTGGTACCCTTTGGCGCACTGTGCTTGCTTGGCGTTCTCTCCCACTGGTATCATTGGTTTGAATGGTGACTTGAAGGTGGGTTATCATCTGATTACTACTCCACGTCCAGTGACTAACTGTATCAATCAATAGGCGCCCAAGTTCGACTACATCTCGAATGCGAGGCCCAGTCTTTTCGCATATCCCTCCTCGACGAAACCACCTAAGAAGGAAGCTGTTGCAAAGGTTGCCACCGCTGTTTTGTCGACGACTGCTAAGGTCAAGGCCAGGGAAAAGAAGAAGGCTGCTGCTGAAGGAGAAGGCATGGAGTTGGTCAGTAATCAATCGCCTTGGTTTGCTACAAACATACACTAATTGTTTTTCATCAGGACATCAAAGCTGATGATATCGATGTTGAAATGAAGGAAGAAGCTTCGCCGAAGGATGGCGATGTGTCGCCTATTACTCAATCAGTCTCGAATCTGGCCGATGAAAGCAAAGCTTCGTCCTCAAAACACAAGAAGGCAGAGCCCACATTCGAATTGCGTCCTAACTTCTCCAGAGTAACACCAGCGCAATTGGCATATATCTCATTCCCCGCTGATGGACGATACCAACCCGTACGCGCTGTGTCGACGAAGACGCCACTTTCCAAGACTGGCAAGGCGGTTGCTGCAGGTTCGACGGCGTCTCTGGTTGGACTGGGCTCGGAGAGATATGCTGGTGGAGGAGGAATCTTACTTCTGACGGATTCGCGCCCGAATGAAGAAGCGGAGTACATCGAAATCGAGACCGCTATCCCTGCTGTGCCGCCACCGGCCGCTGCTGAAGCTGCCCCGGCTGTTGTCCCCAGTGCACCCCCAACTGGTCGCCATATTGCTTTGGATGAAAACGCGCCCGAGTCAGAACCTCCAGAGGCCTTTGAGGTATGCTTCTTTCGTTTATTCTTGTGTTCAAGATCGCCTTCTAACAGTTCTCTTCACAGTACCCTTTTGATCACGATACATAGAAATCACGCTATACAGTATTATATACATACGCAATCAAGGATGATGTCTTCTAATCACGTTTATTTCAATCTTATTTTGCCGTTTTTACTGAGCTTTGTCAGCGCGACAAGTTCTTTATCTCAGGAGCTACTCGATCTTGCTCACAAGGACCACCATGTCTCTTCCTCGCGTCGCTATTCTGGATGATTATCAGGGTGTTGCTCTGAGTAGTGCTGACTGGTCGCCTTTGACTGGGAAGGTGGTCATTGATGTTTTCAGAGATACTCTCCTGGATGAGGATGCGCTCGTCCAGAGATTGGAACCTTATGACATTGTCTGCGCCATGCGCGAGCGTACCAAGTTCTTCCGCTCCGTTCTGGACAGGCTCCCAAAACTCAAGTTCGCAGCTTTCAAACATTATGTTCTTAATTTCTGATGTCATGGCCCTACAGATTTATCGCTACTACTGGTCCCAGAAACGCAGGTATCGACATCGCCTACGCCCAAACCAAGGGAGTGCTCGTTTCTGGGACCGGCGGCGCGGGAAACCCGACTCTGGAGCACATTTGGGCATTGTTGCTGGCTACGGTCAGATACATTGTGGTCGAAGACGCGAATGTGAAGGCGAGCAAGCCGCAGTGGCAGAGCACGATGCCCATGGGACTCGCTGGGAAGACTTTGGGCATAGTGGGTGTGGGAAGGCTGGGATCCCAGACGGCGGCGGTGAGGAGTGCTTTATTTTTGAAGTTGACGCGTCATAGCGTTTTGAGCTGACGCCATCCTTTCGTGCCTGTATTCAATTTCTAGATCGCCAAAGCGTTCAATATGAGAGTCATTGGCTGGTCGCCGCACTTGACCCCGGAGCGCGCGGCGGCGGCGGGGGTGGAGTACGTGGCGACGAAAAAGAGGCTGTTCAAGGAGAGCGACGTCGTAACCATCCAGCTCGTGCTCTCGTCGTCGACGACGGGGATCATCACACGCGAGGATCTGTTCAGCATGAAGCCGACGGCGTTCTTTATCAACACGTCCCGTGGACCTTTGGTGGATGAGGCGGCGTTGTTGGATATGCTGAACCAGGAGAGGATCGCGGGAGCTGGGCTTGATGTGTTTGATATCGAGCCACTGCCGCTTGATCATCCGCTTCGGAGGGCGAAGAGGGTGACTTTGAGCCCGCATAGTGGGTATTTGTCGGATACGAACTATGCTGTGAGTGAACTTGCTGATGTTTCTGTGCATTGATGTTTATCCTTATGAAAAGGCTTTCTGGGGACAAACTGTTGGAAACATCGTTGCTTTCCTCGAGGGAAAGCCAACCAATGTTATCAATCCATGAAATCTCTCGCATGTAAATTCATGTACGCAGCCTCTGCAAGAGTAAATCAATGTACCATAAATTTTAATCTTCTGGGAGGATATAGAGTCCAATGAGAGTGTAGACCACCGAGCGCTTAGCATGTACATACTCCGTTAATCAAGCTTTCCCTGGAGGAAAGGAAGAAATAGGGGTCCGGACCGTGGAAGCGCCCATCACAACGTGTCCCGATCAATTTCCAAATCAAGTAAAACACCTCTTTCTCCACATCCACTCACACATCTTCTCCCCAGCGCCTCCGCGCAGCTCTGCGCTACTCCGCTCCCCACACCTACCTTTCTACAAGGTCTTCAAATAAGAACATGGCGGACGAGTCGCTATACCCGATCTTCTGCTCGGTCATTGTCGTCGTGCTCAAACAGGTCAACACGCTCGTTGCTGAGCCGTATATGGTGCGTGCCTGGGTCCGAGTTCCTTCGCGGCTGCTGGGCGGACAGTAGGGCGGGGCGAAGGGCGAGGCGCGAGGGCAAAGAGATGGATGTTGGGATAATCTTGTTGATGTTGGTGTGTGTACTTTTGTAGGATGAGCCGTTCCACGTCCCTCAGGCGCAGGCGTACTGTCGGGGCGAGTACGAGACGTGGGATCCGAAGATAACCACTCCTCCCGGGCTGTGAGTTCCCCACTCCTCATTCGACGCCTTACATTCAATTAGCCTCTCCACCTCCTTCAAAACCCACACACAGCTACCTCCTCTCCCTCCTCCTCAAACGCATCTTCCTCGTCAAATGCAACCTCTCCATGCTCCGCCTCACCCCCGCGCTCGCCCTCATGGCGCTCCCGCTCCTCCTCACCCGGCTGCTCGCCTTCCACAAGCGCATTAGGCCCCCCGCGGGCGTGCTGGCGCCCACGCTCGAGGCGATGGTGCTGAGTGCGTTCCCGCTGGCGTATTTCTTTGGGTTCTTGTATTATACGGACGTGCCGAGTTTGGTGAGCGTGCTGGGGACGGCGGTGCTTGCGTGTGCTGGGAGGCATTGGGCGGCGGCGGTGGTGAGTGTTTTTATGGTGTGGGTGCAGAGGGTGGGGTAGGGTGGGGTGCTGATGGCTTTTGGTTAGGTTGGACTTGTGAGCTGTACGTTCCGCCAGACGAACATAGTGTGGCTTATGTACGCGTACGCCGCGAGCCAACTTATGCATTTACGCTTCCGACGCGGGGGCGAAGGTGCGGCGCGCTTGTACGATCCTCCAGCATTAGAAGCGGGTCCTGGTGCGTTCCTCTTCTTAATCCACCTATCTATCCATTTATCTATCCCTCCGATATACGTGCGCGCAGTGCGCTGACCATTCACACCTTTCAGGTGACATTCTAAAGACGCTGAAAAGCGTACCCAAGGTGCTGGTGGAGATCCTGCCCGCGTTCGTGCCGTACACGCTGGTGCTGGCTGCCTTCGGCGCGTTTGTCGTGTGGAATGGGGGCATCGTCTTGGGTGAGTGGGATCCCTGTTTCACCCTTTCAACACTACACGCTGGAGATCGGTTAACTGACTGGATGTGTTATGTTTTGTGTTTTGTGTTATGTTGGTGTTGGCGTTTGCATTGGCATTCGCGTTTGTGTTTTGCGGTCGCACCCACAGGCGATAAAGCGAACCATGTGCCTGCGCTGCATGTCACGCAGCTGTACTATTTCGTGGCTGCGGCGACTTTCTTTGGCTGGCCTGTTCTCATTTCGGGTAAGCTGGGGTACAAGGGTCTGGCGCGTGGGGTGTGGGGGCGTATGTTTGGAGGCAAATTGTACAGTGTCTTTCGTGTCTGTCCACCTCTATTGGCTCTGCTCACGCTAATTGGATAGGCGGACATTGGCTACGATCGCGATATGTGCGAGCATGTGTGTGACGGTGAATTTGTTCACGTAGGTGGTTTCCTTTCTTCTCGATCTATCTATAACCTGGGAAGTTGACTTGACTTTGCTTTGTTTTTTTCTGCCCATCTGGTCGGTCTGTGTCTGTGTAGGATCCACCACCCGTTTTTGCTCTCGGATAACAGGCACTATACGTTTTATGTGTGGAGGAGGGTGTACATGCTCCATCCAGCGGTGCCCTACCTACTGGTCCCTGTTTACCTTGCTTGTGCATGGGCGTGGTTCCTGCGTATTGGTGCGTTCTACCCTTTTCTAACCTCAAACGTGCACAGGAAGATCCATGGCTGACTGAGGGTCCTTTGACAATGGCATACATTACCATTTGGATTGGAACATTTCACAGGTGAAGATCAAACGCTGTTACAGACACTGTTGTTGCCGGTATGTGTGGTGCCGACGCTGCTGCCGACGCCTTTGTTGGAGCCGCGGTATTTTCTGGTGCCGTATATCCTGCTGAGGGCGCAGGTGTACGATGTTGGGGAGTGGGGGGTGCTGGCGGAGGGCGGGTGGTATATGCTGATTAACGCGGTGACGATGGGCGTGTTTTTGTACGCGCCAAGGGAGGGCGTGGGCCGGTTTATGTGGTAGTCCTAGATCGAGATACTTTGACTGGGGAGTTCAGGTGGCATGAAGGCACAACGTTGGCACCCTCATCGGCGTTCAAAAAGCCTTCAAACAAGGTTCTGAAAGCAGATCTGAATTGAGCTAATTTTGATTTGAGTTGAACATGAATGGATCCAAATAAGTGCAAAGGGGCGGAGACGGTTGGAGTGCCAAAAAAGGAAGGGCCACGGTCTTTGACTGTAACAACACACGATGGGAGGGGACAAGCCCACGACGCGCAGCTCGCTGAGGCAGTCGCTGAACCTGGCCTCTGTCGGCAAGGCCTTCGGCTTCGCAGACCCCAGCAGCAGCACGTCCCACCCAAAGGAGCCCAAAAACACCAAGAAGCCAAAGGACACCCCGTCCTCTCGCAGACACAGTGCTGCCCCCCGTCCATCCATGGGCGACTCACGCCCCCCGTCCCTACGAACCGCCACCCCAGAGGCCAGGCCAGCCTCCGCCAGCACCCGCAGGCGCGTCTCCGCGTCCCTCAACCGTCCTGGCTCCTCCGCCGACGAGTCCGCACCCTCAAAGGCGGACTCGACCGTCTCGCCCCCCGCGCAGTCTATCAGCAGCAGCGGTCGTGCTTCGACCCTCCGCCCGCGCAACCTCAACGCCTCTGCCAACGGGGCTGCGTCGGCCCTCCCGAAGTACCGCCCCAAGTCGGTTGCCCTCGAGGTGCCCAAGCCACCCTCCCCCGTGAACGTCCGCGCGGGCACCCGCCGTCGCCTCAGCACGTCTGACGATGAGAAGAGGGCGGAACAGCAGAACAGGCCCGTTGGAGGAGGAGTGTCTTTGGAAAAGAAACACGAACGTCCTATCAGCCCGCTGCCACACCGCGCTGCGCTCACCGCCAACCTCACGAATGGGCTCACGCCGTCCCCGCATAACTCGCCATTCAAGCCCAAGGCGCTGACGTCTGCTTCTGCAAAAGCGAACTCTGGCTCGCCCTCGAGGCCGAATAAGATTGTGAAGACCTCCGCTGCTGCTATGAATGTTCCACGACCCCCTTCTGCATCTACCCCAAAGGGATCCACACCAAAGACATCCGGACTCAAAGCCAAACTAGGCCTGTCGGGAAAGACAGGCGCAACTGCCACACCCTCGAATGGACGCCGGGCGCATTCCCCGTTGTCCAGGGATACCCCGTCGCCATTGGCCCACCGCACCCGCACGCCCCATACCAAGCTGATGGCAGGTTCATCCGCATCCGGGGCGTCATCCTCGTCTGCTTCCATGTCTGCTTCCGCAGTAGGCAACATGTCGCATATATCCGAAGCGAACAGCGCAGATGAGGAAGAGGACGACGCGGATATTGAGCTGCTGCTTGCGCCCGTCGCTGCGCTGAGCGCACCGACACCCGCTATGCCGCGTATCCAGGCCGGACGCAAGCGCCTCGCACCGCAAACACCAACGCGCCCCATTAGCGGCCTCCCATCGCGTGCGGAGATGTCATACATTTCACCTGCGCCTCCGAACGAATCGTCTCCGGCGCAAGGTCGATCACAACCCAGTAGCCAACAGCGTCCGGTGCCCGTCGCGCGGCTGCAGCTACCTGCGGCGCGAGGGACTGGGCCAACAGCGGCACAGGAGAAGGCGCTGCGCGGCTCCATCATGTCCTGGGAGCAACTCGCGAACGAAGCCTCCGTCACGCTAGGCGAAGACGAGTTCGGGCGCATGCTGTCCGATATCCCGGCGCCCTTTCGCTCGGGGGCGGCCTCGCCCAGTCTCTCGTCGCAGATGTCGAATCCCGTTGGTGGTGGGGGCAGCATGCCGAACAGCCCGCTCCTCCTCAGCACCGCCGCGCTCGACGCGTCCCCCGGTGCGTACGGCTCGATCTCGCAGGTACTCCTGCCAGATGTGACACCTTCGCCCGCGGCCTACATGCACGCCTCGGCGCGGTTTAACAACTTCCTCGCGCCGCTTGATGCGAGCGGGGCCGGGAACGCGACGATGCTGAAGTTGCAACTCGCGGCGGCGGAGAGGCAGGCGAGCGAGCGCGAGGCGCAGATTAGGGCATTGGAGGAGGAGTTGCATGAGCTTGCGCGGGCGGGGGCGCGTCAGGCGGAGGAGGCGGCCGCGCAGATTGCGTATATGGAGCAGCAGTGGCGGGCGGAGCGCACGGCGGCGGCCGCTGCACCTTCAATGGAGCGAGAAGAGACAGACCCCAACGCCCTCCCCCTCTCCGAAGTCGAGCGCATGCTCAACGAGGCGCGATACGCGCACGAGCAGGAGGTGCAGCGCATGTGGGAGGAAGCGCAGGCCGCGCGTGCGACGGAGGTGGAGCGCGAGACGCGGCGCGGGGCCGTGCATGCCTCGGCGAAGGCCGCTGAAGCGCGCTGGGGCGCGGTGCATACGGCGTGCGCGGCGGAGATGGATGTGGTGAAGGACGAGCGGGCGGTGCTTGCGCTGCTGCTTGTGCAGCTTGATGCGCTGGCCAAGGGGGTCTTTGTTTGATTTCCTTTCTTTGTGTTCGAGTGTGGACTTTTTTCTGTGATGCTTTTCTTCTTCTCGCTTTGTTGTTATTGTGAGTGCCTTCTTTTCTTTCTTTGAAGTGTCACTGACCTCAGCTACTTTCCTAGTCCGTCACGTCTCATCTGCACGGATCAGTATCTACGCGCCCTAATGGCCGACTCAAGACCCTATTTCCCCTCATTTCCCCCCAATCTACTTCTCGACTTCTCTCCCATTTCAAATTCCCGTCGCTATGTATTTTTATACACCCTATTCTTCTCTTATGAGTCCGACCCACGTCTTGCGTACTTAACGACCCTGCAATGTGCCATGCATGCCCCTCCCCCACCCTCGCTATTCCCATCTATCATACATGCGTATCCAGATTCTGAACCCACGTATCACTCATTGTTGTATATATATCGTTCTTATGTATCCTTCATCTTGAATGATTAATGAACATTGACGATATTTGACGAATTGCAACCACTTTGGAACTGACAACGACGACGACGACGACGAACGAAACTTCACTTTCCAGGACGATCCATTGATTTCCGTGATACGTTCTAAATCTTGGTACTTAAAAACACGATATGTCCCATCCACAGAACACCAACAACAATGAAGGAAGAAAGAAGTCCCAAGAAAAGCAAGAAGAGAGTACAGATTGTGTAGGATATTAAATAAGCTTACAGACAGTGGTAAAATAAGTCAAGCAAGAAGGGGTAAATAAAATACGGGGTTGCAAGGATCTCCGGATACATAGTGGGATGGGAAGGGAATTAATGGTATAAATCTTGCGCTTCGATACAGGCGTCCAGTAGACATGCATAGCTCTCGGACGGTGTTGCTTGGCTCAGACGCGACATGACAGCCTGCATAACGGTATTGCGACTGCGAATCAAAACCTCCGTTAGTCAGACATTCCACTGCCAGCAATAGCAAAACGTTTAAAAGAAATCTCACTCGATAGGGCCATAGGCAACCTCGACTTCGCAGTCGAGGGACTCGATAGCAAGCGGCCACTGCGTGAACGTGTCTGGAGAGAACACGAAGCTGATGTGCGCCTTCGCCTGCGCGGACGGGAACATGACGGTGGCGCGCGCTTTGAAGCCCGAGAGCAAACCCTCGCGCGACATGGGCGGTATCGCAATTTCGACCGGGTATTTGATGCCTAGCAGTGTGAGCTGCGAGCGGAGTTGGGAGCATGAAGACCAGTAGTCGCTTAGGCGATGCACGATCTGCGAATGGTGTTGGTCATTGTTCAGAGAGAGAAAAAAGTCAGGACAGAAAGCGACGCACCTCGCGGACGGTCATATCGTCGTCGTCTTGTGCGATGAGCTCTTTCGCTGCAGTCAAGAGGAAGGCGCTGAGCTTGGGGAAGTCGTCTTTGTACCGCGTGTTGGGCTTTCCATACCGCACAATGTTGACCTTGGCCACGAGGGGTTTGAAATTCTTGCAGGGTATCGTCACCAAGAATATCGAGGAGTAGGTGTATTCAAACACGTCCGCGCTGACTTTGACGATGCGGAACATGTGGAGATCTTCCAGTGCTTCCAGTTCGTCTAAAAGATTAGAAGGCAGGTAATATTAGTATGTGTGTTAGGTGCGTGCCAAAGACTACAATACCTTTGAGCCTGAATACTTCAGACCGTGTTGAGCTCTGCTTCATGCGCAACATACGCTCAGCAGTAGCGATTGTAGTTGTTGTCTCTCGCTTCTGGAATTCGATCTCTTCTGAGCGTTCTTTTAACCACCGGACCTGCTCTGAGCCCTCGGCAAGCTCAGCCTTCAAAGCCTCAATCTCAATACTACAAAAAATAATTGTTGGTTAGTAGCAGTTAAGAGAGAGCGGTTTAGAATAAGCGTACTTTTGCTCTGCAATAGTCGCCTTAAGCTCATTGAGGTAGTCTTGATCGCTGCCCTCGATTTCTGCAACTTCAGCCTGTTCTTGTTCCAATTCGCGAATAAGAGCTTCGTACTCCTTTTCGAGCTCTGGAATGATTTCGGCTGCTGTTTTCTTGGGCTCTTCCAGTTTGCGAGCATCCTACACGATATTGGTTAACAAATAGCAAATGTAATATTGGAAGGTTGTGCATACATTTTCTAATGAGGCAAATGCTTCATCGGCTGTGACACGTAGACCTTCAACCCATTGCAATTTCCAGTCATACCAATCCGACCGAGCTAGGTATCTTGTGTGTGTTCGAATGAGGTTGAGTTGGTGCTAAGCAAAATATGAGATTGTAATTTTTTATGGCAGTAGATTAGTGACTGACCAGCAGTTCAGCTTGACCTTCTTCATCTGCTCTCGCATACTCAACAAAGAGTTCAGGTGTTACTTTGGCCGCTTCCTCCTCTGCTTGTGCAAAGACCACCTTGCTTTTTGCCATCCACGCTTCCAGGTCTTTTGACACCCTGGAATACAATTCCAACTGAGGAATATCGATGGCCATGGCTGTGACATATTCTGCAAGTGGGATCTCAGCTGGATTGCGAGCTTGTCGTAGTGGTTGTTGAGAAGGGTATATTGATCGTCGAGGCGCAGTCAGTTCGTCCATGAACTTGATGCCTGTTATTGAAAAGAATTGGGCAACTGAAATAGATGGCTAGGAATATAAAGTGTTAGCAGTTTTGAAATCGTTCCAAAATTTAAACTCACAACTTCCTCCTCCTCCTCGTATTCTGCTTGCTCGACGCCTTCACGCCATTGTTGTGTCGCGTCAGTATCAATTTCCATGCGGCCTGATAGTTCGGCTTCCAGCTGTTCTGTAACATCGTTGGCTTCTGGTTCTGGTTCATGCTGAGGAGTTGGTTCAGCGTTGGGTGGTGCTTCTGGAAGGGCAGGAAGCGATGCAGATGGGGAATGGCTGGGCACTGAGGAAGCTTGTCGCTCAGTTGCTTGAACGCTGCTTTTAGCTTCTGCCTCTCTGCGGGGTTCTGAGGCAGCTGACACTTCCTTCGGAGTTGTCGAGTCTACTGGTTTATCAATCTGCTTCCATGGATTTACTGGCACTGTGCCTAAACTTGCACGCCCCTTGCCAATGCCAGGATTCTTCTTCGGCGATCCGGATGCCGAGAACGGAGGTACCTGTGGTTGTGCTGGAACATTGAAAGATACTGCCATACTTTTTCTCCTCGCGAAATATCCAGAGGGTCGCCGCAGCGCAGATCGCGGACCTGATGTTTCCGTTGCCGCAGTCCCCGTAGCATTGCCTTGAAATGGTGCTTTCTTCGCCGGGGAAAGAGGACGGGGTGCTGGGAGAGGTACACTTTTATTAGCAACTGGCGATAGGGAAGGACTCTTTTCCTTAGGCGTTTCGGCGGCATCTAACCACTTGCTTGCAAGTGCTTGTCGCTTCGCGGGGCTTGGTTGATCGATATCCATGTTTTCAACGTCATCCCGAGTTGATGTCGAAGGGCGAGGACGTTTGACTGGTGTAACTGCAGGGCCAGAAGGACCGGCGGGAGGGGGTTTCTTGGGCGAAGGTCGCGTGACGGGTGGTGCAAATGCAGCGGAGAATGTGGGTTTCGGTTTGGGCTTTGAAGGAGACTCGGTAGTGCCTTTCGAAGGCGACGGTGCTCTTGGGGTGAAAGAGAATGTGCCGACAGATTTCCTGGATTGGCTGGCAGGTCCAGCAGGTTGAGGAGCAACATCTGGTGGCGGTGGTTGGAAAACCAGTGATTTACGCGGCTGCTGAGGTTGTGGTGGGGCCGCGGAAGTTTCTTCGGTCTGTGGTGGTTGTGATTCAGGCACGAGGGATTGTCGAGGAGTAGATTCTGTAGGGCCAACGATATTCCCGTAAACCTCCGACTCGTCCATGTTCGACCCATAGCCCATGCTCATGCGTGAGTTGAGGCCAATGCTCGGACGCCCCAGAACGCGGCTTAGATTAAGGGTTTTATTTCCGTCCATTTCATCGTCATCGTTGTCGAAGCTGTCTTCCGTGTTCGTAAAACTATCTTCTTGAGGTGCGTTACCTTGCTCTTGATTTTGAGATAGCGAATCCCGGGCGCGTCGTAGGCGATCCATAGCATCATCCAGCTCCATTCCACTCTCTTCCTGTAGAGAATTTTCCTCCACGAAAGATTCTTCAGCGGGTTCATCAGGCTCGCCACCCGAATGTGTCATTTGCTTGAGAGCTAGCCACACATCGTCTTGCTGTGCAGGTCGGAGCGATTGACCAAGGGGAATGGTGAATTCCATGATATGTGAACGCTCTGACGCGCTATCTGACACGATTGACTGGGCTGACTGGTTGCCGATATAGGAACGCGACTCGTCGCCTTCAAACGATTGTTCTGCTTCCGCTGGGACATGCGGTTGTCGTCGCCCTCCCAATGAGAGTGAACGCTTACGCGCAAATCCCCCCTTGATGACCTCTGTCACTTCCATGTCGTCGTTAACATACTCTTCTTCGTCGTCAAAGTCGAATTCTTCGTCAAGGATGGCTGACCCTCTATTTTGGAACGCACCAGGCTCGATAACGGTTGTCATATCCATATCCTCACTCCCCGCTATCGAAATGCGCACGGAGCTACGCCTTCGACGCGTGTTTCCACCTGGATAATCATTCTCGTCGGACTGGGCTTGTGGTGGAGGGGCGGGGGGATCAGACGAGCGTTGAGAAACGCTACTCCTTCGTCTCGAATCAAACACGCGCACATGACTCTCCCTGGAGAATCCGACACGTCTACCTCCTCCCATCGATTTGCGCGTGTCGTCATGGATGTGGACGGGTTGGCTGAACTCCTGGGTGATGTCCATAGATCGTGTGGCGCTAGCATCGTCGCCATTGGGCGCCTGAGAGGACGAGCCGGACTGCTGGGATGATGGATCTACATTCGAAACGTTCACAAACGCCTTCAAAATACTCTTTCTAGGAACCTTAGGAGCAACTTGGTTATCAGTCTGTGGCATGCAGTGACGATGGTGAACGTTGTTGACGTACCAAGGAGCGACGGGCCTTTGCCAAAGGACTCAAATTGGATCCAGGAACAATGCTATGAGCTCGTCTTCGGCCCTTGGGGACAATAGATGGTGAATTCTGATTCGTGCCCGCGATGGACTTCCGGCGGTTGGGAGAGATCTTCTTGGGGGCCATAGGGTCAGGATGTTGTCGGGGAAATATTTCAAGAAAGAAGAAGAAATTGTAAGGACCAAGAAATCCGTAGATAGAAGAAAATGGTTAGGAATGAACCCTGCAGAAATGTCGGACACCAACGTCGTTGAAGGATCCAAAATAAACAGACGCGTTTCTCTACATGCCATCAGGTGACCATCAACAGATATATCACGATGCCCGGTCCGGATCTGCTGAGTCATCCATTACGCGTCGAGTACGCGTCTGACACTTGATAGGTGCGCATACCGCTTTTTTGTTCTCCACCACCCCTTCTTCTTCACCATCTCACAACATGGTGCGCTCATACCGCTCGAAAGCCTGTGCTATGTACTAAATGTCTCCAGCTTATCAGAATCCGATCCAAAGATGGCAATTTCAGATACGAATTGTCCCCAAACGATGATATCTCCAAACTACTGGACAAGGTATGCCCTACAGATGTATAGACCGTAGTCGCCACTGAACCTCCGTTCTAGATATTAGAAACGTCAGTGGACCCGGATATTTCAAGCATCACTATCTCGAATCAACCCCGTGGCAATGAAGTGAAGATCTCGTCGCTTAAAGGCCAGACATTGAAGAAGCTCGGTTTGAAGTAGGAACATCCACACGAATCTCGACGTCTTTCGTTAATCTTTCTCTGTTATAGCCATGGAGACCTCGTTTTTGTTGGATACCAATCCAAACCAACCGCAAACGGCGATGCCGAAGCGCCATCCACATCCACTGGGCCACCTGCCACTATAACTGACACTACCAAACGTCCTTGGGAGCTTGTTAAGGAGGATGCAGTAGACGTGTATTGGAGATCGCAGTCTGGAATGATTCCCCGGCAGCGCGATTCGCGCTTTTGTAAACATGCCATGAACGGGATGTGTGATTACTGCATGCCTTTGGAACCTTTCGACGCGGCATACCACAAAGAACATGCCATTAAGCACCTTTCGTATCACGCATACCTACGGAAGATTACCCCAAAGCCCAGTGCCTCTGCCGCCTCTCATCTGCCGCCACTTACCCCCCTGTCTTACAAGGTTAAAGTTCCATGCCCTTCGGAGTCACATCCACCCTGGCCCGCTGGTATATGTACGACATGCCAACCTTCTTCAATAACCCTACAATCGCAGCCGTTCCGGATGGTGGATCACTTAGAAATTGCCTCAATGGATATCATCGATCGGTTCCTTCAGGCGTGGCGGAAAACAGGGTTGCAGCGGTTCGGTTGGCTATTGGGCCGCTATGAACCTTATGACGAAGTTCCTATGGGTGTTAAAGCTGTCGTGGAAGCTATCTACGAGCCACCTCAACAAGGCGAACTCGATGGCTTGACTTTGGGATGGCCATGGGAAGATGAGGCCCGTATACGCCAGCTCTCAGCTGCGGCAGCCACCCCGCTGACAGTTGTGGGGTACGTTTTCACCGATTTAGACCCAACAGAAGAAGATCGGACAAAGAATGTATACAAACGACACCCTCAATCATTCTTCCTGTCGTCTCTGGAAGCTATTTTCGCTGCTACACTGCAAAAGGCAAACCCAACACCGTCAAAGTCTTCACCGACTGGACAATTTGCTTCACGATTGGTGACGGCTGTCCTTACTGCTACAGAGGACGGTCAAGTCGATGTTTCGGCTTATCAAGTTTCAGAGCAGGCCGTGGCTATGGTTGACGCTGATATGATTGAGGCCAGCGTGGAGCCTGGAATTGTCCGCGTCAAGGAGGAAGACAGGACCAAAGATTCTGCGAGATATGTTCCCGATGTTTTCTTCTCTTACAAGAATGAATACGGTCTGGAAGTGAAGAAAAGCGCAAAGCCATGTTTTCCCGTGGAGTATCTTCTTGTCAACGTAAATTTTTCCTTTATACTATGGTTGTGTGTCATTGGCGCTAAGGAATATCTTAGGTCACCCACGGCTTCCCTCAAAATCCATCTCCAGCTTTCCAATCAATTCAATTCGCAATTGAAAACCGGCCAGGAATAGAAGATCAAACACTCGACAACGTCATGGCGCAATTGCGAAGGCTCGATGCACCCTCACTGCATCCCGGCCTTGACAGTTACAAGAAAATCGATCTCTCGAAGTGGTTGAGCGATTGGCACTTAATTGCATTCCTGGAGACTTCTCAACTCTTCAGTCCTGTAAGATTCTTATTCTACCCTTGTGTCTTCAGTTTTGAACATATTTCATTTGTGAACAGGAGGATATCAGAGTGTTGATGCGTACTGTATCATCACCTTCTCTTCTTGAGGACGCAAAGAACATCGATCCTGTCCTATCGACAGAAGGTTGGCAAACACTAATGACCTTCACCCGCGAGAGTGGACGTGAGTCATCTGTTAGCTCTTTTTCTCAATCTGTTGATGTTGAAATTTAAATTCTTAGCGGCTCTACCTAGCACTTCAGCACCCACAACTTCCTCGGGTAGAAATATGGACCACGACGAGATTCCGCCTGAAGTATTCGACCAAATCGCAGCTGAACAAGCGACTTCGCGTGCGTCTGGCTCGTCCAGCAATGTTCGAATCTGCCCACATTGCACATTCGAAAACGCGCATGGCGGCACAGATTGTGAAGTTTGTGGATTGCCTTTGGCATGATTGTCGAGTGTGGTGTATCCTGTTTTTGGATTTGCTACATCGTCTTTGTCTGCGATCGCGTCTCGAGGTCCTCGAGAGATGGAAAAGAGGAAAAGGACATGCAGATTGTACTATATTCTTGTAATCCGATAGATATCATTTGAATATCATTGCATGTACTTTAGACGCTCTCGATATTGTTTTCTCTTAGTAACTCTAGAGTCTAGAGCACCAATTAGTGAACTCGGAGTCATAATGCGCAGATCACATGTGGCCTAATTAGCAGCCTCAATCGGGAAATTCACCGTGACCTTGTCCAAAACTTTCAACACTGTAACACCACCAATCCAACGCACCCTATCCACTTACGATCCATAACAAATCAATATACAATGGCGCCGCGTCCCTGTGCGCTATGTCAAAAGGCGAAAGCTATGGTTAAGCGCCCGAAAACTGGACAACAAATATGTCGCGACTGTTTCTTCTATGTCTTTGAAACTGAAGTGCACAATACAATCATCCAATCGAAGCTTTTTAGTCCTGGTGATAAGGTTGCCATAGGTGCCTCTGGGGGAAAAGGTTGGGATTAAATTCTTTGACCTGCGATGCATCGATCGTTTACTCAGTGTTCAAGACAGATTCAACTGTGCTAGCCTATGTCATGAAGACACTCAATGAACGCTATGAATATGGGCTGGAACTATTCCTATTATCTATAGATGAGGGTATCACTGGATACCGGGACGATTCCTTGGAGGTGAGCGTATATTTTTTTTCTGTTCCTCTACATAGGTCATTGGTTTTTGATCAATAAGCACAGACCGTAAAACGAAATCAGGAACAATACGACATGCCACTAAAGATCCTATCGTACAACGAGCTGTATGGATGGACCATGGATGCTATTGTCTCCCAAGTCGGCAGGAAGAATAATTGCACCTTTTGTGGAGTGTTTCGCAGACAAGCTCTCGATCGGGGAGCAGCGATGCTGAATGTCGACCACATCGTTACTGGACATAACGCAGACGATATTGCAGAGACAGTGCTTATGAATAGTGCGTGTATGTTATCTTATTTTTGATGCGTTCACTGAATTTATACTAGTTATGCGTGGCGATATCGCGCGATTGGGACGATGTACCTCAATATGCACCCAAGGCGAAGACACGATCCGTCGGTCTAAGCCATTCAAATATGCATATGAGAAGGAGATTGTAATGTGAGTCTAGCGAAGAAATTTGAAAGCAAATTAAATGTGTTGAATGACTATTTTTCCAACAGGTATGCGTACTTCAAAAAGTTAGACTATTTTTCAACGGAGTGCATCTATTCACCCGACGCCTATCGTGGTCATGCACGAGCCTTCCTAAAAGACCTTGAAGCCGCCCGACCAAGCGCCATTATTGATATCATTCACTCCGGCGAAGCCTTTGAAATAAAAGAAGAGATCAAGGCAAATCAAAAAGTACAACGTAAGACCATTATTCTACTCTCCATAGGCGGGATATAATTTTCTTGGATGTATAGAAACCTGCCAGAGATGCGGTTATATGTCAAGTAATGCCCTATGTAAAGCTTGTACCCTCCTTGAAGGACTCGAGCGCGGCATGGCAAATTCTGGAATTGTAAGCACTAACCTATCTTCCTTCACACAAATATGGACACTTATGGTCCATGCTACCTATCAGACGGATAGAGCACGAAAGAAGATGGAAGCGGAAGGCCCTGCTCCAGACAATCTACGCACAATCCCCTATTTCAAGCCCGCCTCAGGAAATCCGGCAATAGCAGTTGCAATGCCATTGGAGGACACATGAATGCATGGCGGGACTAATAGATTTGTATTCATAGCTATTCTGTAGATTCACCACCTTTTATTGGACAGAAATGCGCAACAAAATCATTTGTTGTTGACATATGAAATTATTGAGGGATACATGGAAGAATTATACAACGAAAAAATTGTTATTCAAAATATGCTAATTTCGGACTTGTTACAAGGAATTCTCTTTCTTAGCGGCGTCTATGAGCTTGGAGACATCGCTAGAACGAGGGGTAAATTTCACTCGATATGGTTTGGCATGGCTTCAAACCTAGATTAATAGATTCTTATTTTTTTAAGACAAGCAGCTGCCACAAACCTGACCAGACCATCGCTGAAAGCAATCGGAGGTTCAATAACAACTCCTTTTTCATCGACTGCCTTCGTAATATCGTAAGTCGCCAAAATCGAGGCCATTGCAATCCAAGCAGTGTTTGTCGCAAGATATCGGCCGGGGCAAATCCTGCGTTAAATTTTCTTAGAGCCTATTTGATTTGCACGGAATAGTTGAGCATTACCGTCGGCCATAACCAAACCCTCCAGTATTGATAGGGTCCGGTTGTAGCTCAAAGCTGATAGTATCGTTTTTCAAGAAGCGCTCAGGATTGAACTTGTTAGGTTCTGGATACAATTTCTCGTCGTGAAGAATTGCCCTGGAAGTTCAGTCCGTAAAGTGAAAGTGAGCGCTTGAGAGCTTGGATACTAACCATGCATTAGGAGTAACTGTAGCGCCTATATAGAAGCCTTCAGTCATCATAAGCTGATGTACATAATATAAGGTCTTACCAGCAGGTATCCTAAATCCCTTGTACTCGTCTTCGCGCATCA
The DNA here is from genome assembly GCA_009935795.1 of Pholiota adiposa. Taxonomy (NCBI): domain Eukaryota; kingdom Fungi; phylum Basidiomycota; class Agaricomycetes; order Agaricales; family Strophariaceae; genus Pholiota; species Pholiota adiposa. The sequence goes on from QEYC01000037.1 coordinate 729,543, forward strand.
CTCGATGAGGAAGGGCTGCAGAAAATGAACACAAATTTAAACAGGAAGAGGCAATTTTTACTTACCTAGAGGTGTAATCGCATGCCATCTCATTGTTTCGATGAGCATGGCCTCGATAAATGGTATAGAATCTCTATCTGTAAATTCCGGAAGCCTGATCCTTCCAAGAGCTTTGCCAACCTCCTCTTGAGCCTTTTTTTGTATCTCTGGGTAATGGACCATGGCTAATACCCATGCCAACAAGAGAGCAGAAGTCTGATCGGTAATTCAAATTGAGTATGCTGCAATGGAACCTTGAGGAAAGAGGAGTAACCTACAGTGTCTGATCCAGCTGGAGGAAATTTTGAAATTGGTCAATGCGAATTATTGTGGGGACGTAATAGGAAATACCTAGGAAAATAATACCAGCACAATTCTTGATTGTTTCTTCCACTTCTTCAGGATTAGATACGTCGTCTGTCTTCAATTTCTCCAAGTTATCCAGCACAAAAGACTTTTCGGCAGCTCCTTCAACCTGTTTGAATACGGCAGTAAAACAACAATTTAAAAGCAGAGCACTGCAAAGATCAATACCATAGACTTTTTGACCGACTCAAATGGAAGATCACGCAGGTCGCGAGTACCTTTAGCCCATTTTCTAGCGTATCGCTTGAAACCCGCCCCGGGAAGCCAAGCTGAATAAATTTAGACGATCAGTTATTGTATTTGTTATAATGCCGAGCAAATGAGGTCAGCTTTACCTGGGATATGCTTTAGAGAAGGAAGAAACTCTACAAGGTACTTTCCAGAGGCATGTACTACAAGCAACAATGGCTTGACTGCCGTATGTACCAAGTTGACGTAGAAGTCGTTTTCCCCTTTAACCTCGTAGCCATAGGCGGCCTGCAGGACAACTGAACTGATGAACCTAAAGGAAGAGTCTAATTCGGTGGTGTTATTTTGAATTGGAAAATAAAAACTGACTGTTGAATATGGGGTGCAAAATCTTGCGGGGATTGAGTTAGCTGATCCAGAAGATTAATTACCATTTTTTTTTGAACCGGATAATAGGTTGCTATATTTCGTGGCTGGAAATATTGATGGAACATCCTTCGGTGACGTCTATAATAAATGCGGAAGAGTTGATATGCCCAAAACAAAGCGCCAATGATATGATACACCTACCTCCAACGATCTGTATAAGCCATGTGAGCGAAGTCCCAATCCCAGTCCATTAACTCATTCGCCATGACCTGTATTAATTTAATACTTGCATGAGCGGCTTTGGAAGTACAGGCAACGAAAAAAAAAACGAACCATTCTGGGCCGATCTGAATAATTCGAGGAGCGTTTGTCCAGCAACTCCGTGGCGTCTTCCAGGGAGTTGAGAACTATCGTGAGTTTCCCAAAGACACGAAAAGAGATTATGTCGCCATATTTCTTCCCCCAATCGGCGTATGTCAGCCATGCGTGATGGTGAGGAATGTCGTAGACATTCCCAATGATGGGATAACCTGCAGGTCCTGGAGGGAGAGGCAGACCACTTCGTCGCTTGGTCAAGCTGAACAGAAGGTACGATACCAAGAGGCCCAATAGAGCAGAGTAAACAGAGACAGTTGACATCACAACTGGTAACGAGCTTGGATATCGAGGTCTGGAAGGTGGGGTATTGGAAAGGATGGTGTTCGACAAGTTACTTATAAAGCTCGACGCCCCCGTGAATCGGAAACATTCCCAAGCAAAAGCAAAGACGACGCCACTGTTTGGCAACGAGGTAGGTATATGCAGCAGAGATATCCCCTGCTTGGAGTAAGAATTATCCACAAACTTCTGCCATATGCAGGTGAATATGACTTCCAAACGTTCATATTTAGGAGATCGCAACAGAGATTTTCTCACCATGTCAAAAACGAGTGAGAGACACGCAAGTTTTACTGAGTGAGGTTGGCCGCCTATAATTAATCGGTGCTTCTTTGTTGGTCATGAGGTCGGAGATATACATAATCGATTGACTATTATGATTTTATGGGACGTAAGTAGTAGCGAACAGGTGAAGACATTCAATGTAAACTGACCTCGGTTTGATATGGAAGAACTTGCGGAGGAACTCAATGTTGAGATTGACTTGATAGGTTTGAAGGGGGAAAACTAAGTTCAACAAAACAGAATATTCATATGCAACACAGTTAATTTTCAATTGCAACGACAGGATCGGAGCTCAAGTACACCAAGTGGCGACATGAGCTTTTCTGAGATGTACTACAATGATGTCTATCAGTAACTTAACGGTGCGCACATACTGTTCGAGGAGAAAAAGCAAACCTTAAAAGTTAGCCAATTGCTGTCGTCGATGTAGCATTAATCGTGCGTGCGGATGTGAGGTATTTTTTTCTACCATTCAAGTCGTAGATAACCTGGTCATCATCTGCGTTGCTCACTTCGATTCATGATTGATTTGCCACAGAAAGATCTTATTATTGGGCGTTTGGGTATTAACACATCTGCTTCATTATTCCTGTCAATACTAGATAACCATGTGTATAAAGAGAAGCCTCACCTTGTTAAAAAAAAGCCGCTGGCAAATATGGACTGATTACTTTGAAACCGTGATACTCATCTGAAAAGGAGAACAATAGGCGACATATTTGCTTGCCACAGTGCGGATGAAGTTACGAGGTTGTGGCAAATTAGCCAATCCGAGCAATCGTGTCAGTGGCGAAGCTTGATTCTTGAAGCTTGAACTTGAAGCTCGGCCAAGCGTCGTGACATAGGGATGTGACTGGGTGCGGATAAGATCACGAGACAATCAAGTCACATCTCCGAAGAATTGAACTCGATTCACGACTCTGATTTTGTCTCTTTCTTTTCATCTTCCACCTTGCCTCTCCACTATCGAAACAGCAATGGAATCAGCAGAATCTCGTACCATGAAGGCTCGTAGGGATGGTGAGTATCGTATCTGGTATTATCGCGATCATGTCTTAACGCGTTTTGGTCACGCCAGCCTACAAGGCCAAGGGTCCTCTCAAGCAGGACGACCTTAGACGTCGCCGCGAGGAGCAACAAGTCGAGATCAGGAGACAGAAACGGGAGGAAAACATTTCTAAAAGGCGTAATTTCCTTCCTTCCACAGGAGCTGACTCTGATGAGGACATTGCCGGAGGTGCCTGGGATCCCCCTGTAAGTAAATATTCTGTGTGGCTTTCCGGGAAAATCGTCTCAGATAATACTTCCTTCTCTTTCAGCTTGCCGAGGAGATGATCAATGGTGTCTTTTCCGATGATCCTGATCGTCAGCTCGACGCGACTACCAAATTCCGCAAACTTCTTTCAAAAGAGAAGAACCCACCCATCGAACGCGTGATTGAGTGTGGTGTTGTTCCTCGTTTCGTGGAATTCCTCAAGCACGGTCATGCAATGCTTCAAGTGCGTTACTCACTTACTTGATAGAAAAATTATCGGACTATCGTCTCATAAAATTATTTTTTCGAAAATTTATAGTTTGAAGCTGCTTGGGCGCTTACCAACATCGCCTCTGGAACCGCTGAACATACTCAGGTTGTCATCAACGCACAAGCAGTCCCTGAATTTATCAACCTACTCTCGTCGCCTGTCCTCGATGTCCGCGAGCAAGCGGTCTGGGCTCTTGGAAACATTGCTGGTGATAGCCCTCAATGCAGGGACTACGTTCTGCAGCAAGGAGCGTTGCGGCCTCTCCTTACCCTCCTGAGCGAAAACCACAAGCTCAGCATGCTTAGGAATGCCACATGGACTTTGAGCAACTTCTGCCGAGGCAAGTCCCCACAACCAGATTGGGATCTTGTACGTATTTTGTCTCTCCTGCTCCTGTGTTCCTTAACTGACCCCGATGAGACAGATCTCGCCAGCATTGACTGTTTTGACCAAGCTGATCTACTCCCTTGATGATGAGATTCTCATTGATGCGTGCTGGGCAATTTCTTACCTGTCGGATGGATCCAACGACAAGATCCAGGCTGTCATCGAGTCTGGTGTTTGCAGGCGTCTTGTTGACCTGCTCTTGCACCAGTCAACTTCCGTTCAGACTCCTGCTCTCCGTTCAGTCGGAAATATTGTGACTGGTGATGACCTCCAAACACAAGTCGTTATAGCTTCCGGCGCCCTCCCGGCCCTGCTGTCTCTCCTTTCTTCTCCCAAGGATGGTATCCGAAAGGAAGCTTGCTGGACGATCTCGAATATCACTGCCGGCTCTCCCCCTCAGATTCAAGCCGTCATCGATGCCAACATCATCCCCCCTCTTATCAATATTCTCCAGAATGCTGACTTCAAGACAAGGAAAGAGGCTTGCTGGGCCATCTCGAATGCCACCTCTGGTGGTCTCCAAGAGCCTGCTCAGATCCGTTATCTTGTATCCCAAGGTTGCATCAAGCCCCTGTGCGACCTCTTGACTATGATGGACAACAAGATCATTCAAGTTGCATTGGATGGACTGGACAACATCCTCAAGATCGGCGAGCAGGATAAGATTGCTGCAGGCCCAGGCGCCGTCAATCAATACGCGCTCTATGTCGAAGAAGCTGGAGGAATGATCACTATTCACAATCTTCAACAACATGATAACTTGGAGATCTACAAGAAAGCGTTCAACATCATGGACAAGTACTTCCCTGATGAAGAGGAAGTCGACACTGCTATCAGTGCAGCCAATGTCGATGCTACTGGTGCATTTGCCGTAAGTTTATTGTTCTTTATAAATTGAGCAAGACCTGATCGATTTTTCTTTTGTTTCAGTTCCACTCTGATATGGCTGCTCCTCAAGGTGGATTTAGTTTCGGGCAGTGATTCCATTCGTTTCGCTATTTCCTTTCCATTTATCATTCGCGAATGCTATGTTTCTGTAACTACACCTTTGACGCTTGTCTTTGTCGCCTTCCAGCTTTCAATGTCCACTACGATGGTTTCTTCTGTTTCTTACTTTCTGCAAGGTTTCACTTGACCACAATAATACTCGATCACCTGTATCTTGATTTGCATTTCCGCCCGGCAGTTCGAAGTGCATTGTTTTAATGCATTTCCTTTGTCATTCACAGTAAACCCAAAATGCTTTAGATGTATTTAGTATCTCTTCTTCCTCGTTCTTTGCTGTCACTTACTATCGCATGTCCATGAGAACTTGAACAATTCAACGGTTTCCTGAGAACATTTTATTTTGCCAAAAGGAAGAACGTGACTGATTTCAATCCGCGACGAGCGCGTCAAAGGATATTGCAAATTCATGCCCTCACTCTCTCGCTTGTCCTAACTTTCCGTTGTATTCCACTGCTTCGCATATTCATCACACACATTGTTCGCGAGCTTTCACGATTCGAAATTTATGGCTTCTCAAATTCTGCCCTTAGGTAAGAACACATTCCAGTTCGTTTTACATGGCTAACCAGACTGGGGCCGGCCACAGAGCTCATTGATAGATGTATTGGCTCGAAGATCTGGGTGATCATGAAGAGCGAACGTGAATTTACGGGCACCCTTCTTGGATTCGATGACTACGTTAGTAAGTAGGGTTACCGTTACGAGAGAAGCTGCATCCACTGATTATGGCCTTTCCTTTCGTAGACATCGTCTTAGAAGATGTTACAGAATTGTAGGTTCAACAACATATGCATCTATACCTCAGATTCATCTTGGATACAAGTGAGACTACGCCTCAAGGTGTAAAAAAGACGGCTTTGGCACAGACGCTGTTGAACGGGAGTAATATTGCCATGGTGCGTCTTCAATATGTAATCCTGCAATACAACCTCTGACGCATTCATTCCCTAGCTTGTACCTGGAAGTAACGGACCAGAAGAGAGCTGAGCAAGAAGCATCGCTTATGTGCTTTACACGATACCACCAGATTCCAACGTTCCCCCCAATAACTACTGATGTTGTACCAACTAAACTGCCATTGTTGCATAGGCTTGTAAGACTTGGGAGATCTTTGATTTATGACATTGCTCCAACATGTCTGTATCAAGGCCTGCCTCTACCCTCTGATCAGCGTCCGGAAGGTCAATCATCATATTGTCAAATTCATGTTTGGTTGCACAAAATTCTCGGTCAAGAACTATTAAAACACCTTCGATCTTGACTATAAGTGCAGTCTTGTTAGGATGCACCTATAACACATGAGCCTATGGCGGAAGGTCACATTTCCTGCTGGAGTATTCATGTGCACTTCGTTCTAAATTGACGAACGCCAGCAGGCCTGCCTTGTCTATTCTTAAATTGTATTCGCAGGCTAGAAACGCATAATTTCCCCTCAATGTACCCGCATGCTTTCCAGACCCCAGCTTCAACGTTGGATTAAGGCAATCTCGCAAAAATCTTTCGAAAATCAGTTCGTTTGTGCGCGTGATCAAATGAGAGCGTTTTCCCAACGTTTTCCGAATAAAATAAGGTTGCTTTGGATTCTATATTATCCTATAAAGTTTCCTATCTAAAGTAAGGGCTGATATAGGACTTCATTATGCTCAACCCCCCAATAACTTTAAGCTCACGCTGGAGTTGTGCTCACTGGAGGTTGGCTGGAGGACACGTTGGTGACTTTCAAGTGAAGTTTCGAGTTTTAGGGACGCGTTATGTCACGTGGATATTTGGGATTTTTCGGGGACGCGGGACTATTATCAGAATCTGGTCATTGAAGTTGTCTACCATCTGCCATCTTTTAAGAGTTCTAGGGCTCTTTGCATAATGCCTATCCGACTCCGTATGGCGCTGCATGGCACTCGCCATAAGAAAGTCTTTCACCTTGTCGCCATCAACCATAGTTTGCGCCGGGACGCCAAACCCGCGGAACTCTTGGGCATATACGACCCACACGACCGAGATTTGAATGGAGTTCGACTGGTTCGATGGAGTGTGGATAGGATACATCACTGGCTGAGCGTAGGGGCCAAGCCCAGCGCATCTGTTGTTAAGTTGCTGGAACGAGTACGTCGTGTTATGCTTTTGTGTCGCTGCATTCTAACTCTTCACAGGGAGGCATTCTCGCTCCGAACTCACCATATCACTCAAAAGCGACAGTACCCAAGCACCCCATCGTAGAGCTGAAGCACAAAACGAACGCCTCAAAAGGAGATTTTACTTCCAAATCCCCAGAGGTTGCTTCTGCTTCATAACTGTACTCCGAATGCCATACATTGTACATTGCAAATCCCATACACCTCGTGTACCAGGACAACAAAGATACGCCGCTACGACCTTCGTTCCTATGACTTATCACTACGCGGACAAGCCGACAACACTGAAAAGTGTATTTCGTCAGGCCTATTCATCGGTTGATGCTCCCACTATTATATCCCTTACAACCATAATCAACTAGTTTTCAAAAGCTTTTCGACCTCTGTATGACCTGCTTCTTGCGACAGTTCCAACGGAGAGAGATTGTCAGGATCCTTTTGTATAGTCAGAACGTCATGTCAGGAAAGATTTTAAGCAGCTGTCACTACCTTCGCATCGCGGTTCGCACCGTGCTCGAGAAGAATCTTAACCACTCCAGCATTACCCCGATCGCATGCCAGATGTATTGGCGCATATCCCTACAAGAAATTGAATATTCAAGGCCAATCCTGATGGAAGAAAGTATTTGCTGCTCACAAATTCATCTAAGGCATTGACGTCTATGTCCGGATGCTCTTTCAATAGCGTAGTTATTCCAGGTATATCATTATCCAGAACTAATCCGTGTATAGTGCTGTCATTCGTTTCGGGAGGTGGTGCCATTGTGCTGACGTAGACTCCCAGTCCACCGCCTCCTCGTGAACTGCTTGCAGCGGTAGATGCTTCGTCGGAATCCCATATGCTATCGTCATTGACGTCGACGGACGCAGGTTCTGTTTTTGATAAAACTTCTATCAATTCCGTCCAGCCTAGATCTCTTGCAAGGCCGAGGTATTTTGCTTCTGCCTCAGCTACTCCGTGGTCTCCGTACACTTTTGAAGCAGCTGCCCAGGCATCCCACTTGGCTCGTCCAGTCATATCAAAAATTGACGGCCGAGACGTTGAAGGTTTCCTTGACGAAGTAACATACTTGAATAGTCCATATAACTGTCCGATATGTTAGGATGTCAAAGTGGGAACACAGGCGAAGGCAAAGACCTCAAGTTTGGTGGAATTAGGTACGCCAGCTAAAGACGATGAAGACGAAAGATACGCGGCAGCATTTAGGAAGCCCGCTGAAGGTTGTAGGTCAGACATCTAGGGTATAGATTCGGTTTACGGTGCGTACAAATCACAGTAAGTGTAGAGTTAAGTAGACAATGTAACTGATTAAAATACAGCTCCCAAGAGCCCTCTATTACATAAGCCGCAACGCCACCGTGACTCAAGCCAATCCCGCTGCTTGCATAGCCTAAGAATCCGTTGACATCAGTTAAAAAACAACAGGCAATAGGACGAGAATCTGACCTTGAGTAGCTCTATGCCGATCTGGGCAGGACTATCGGTAACGATGACTCCAGCCTTTTCTAGCGCCCTGACCTTGTCGACAGCAGCACCTGGAAAAGTTGTATTGTCAAGCCAGGAATGGAAATTCTTCGAAGGTTATTTGCTTACCTTTGCCTCCTGAAATGATAGCGCCCGCGTGACCCATACGACGGCCTGGAGGAGCTGTGCGTCCAGCAATAAAGCCAATGACAGGTTTCGGGTTCTTTCTAGTTTTGTTGTATTGCTCTAGGTATTCAGCAGCATCCTCTTCCATTGATCCACCAATTTCACCAATGATAACGATGCCTAAGTAGAAGTTCGCTGTTGAGAAATCATTCACCTATATTTGAATGGCATCTTACCTTCTGTGTTGGGGTCATCGAGGAAGACTTTGATGACATCAATGTGTTGTGTGCCGGGGAAAGGGTCCCCTCCGATTCCAACGCACAATGACTGACCGAGTCCGACACCAGTGGTTTGCGCGACCGCTTCATATGTTAGCGTGCCGGACCTGGAGACGATGCCTATGCTAACATGAGATACGAGAAATACAATCAAGAACATGGGTAAGCGACTTACCGATGTTTCCTGGTTGGTGGATATGGCCAGGTTGGATGCCCATTTTGCATCCTAGCGGGTTGATGACTGGAAAAGACGAGAAAATCAGCGCTTTCCAATGAGAAGATTTCATGATATGCGCACTTCCGGGGCAGTTGGGTCCAACAAGACGAGAGCGAGACTGGCTTTTGAGCGCGTTCATAACCTGTAATAAAGAGGATGACGTCAAGCTCGACGACGCTACAGAAATGTGTACGAACGCGAATCTCGTCTGCCTGAGGAATCCCTTCTGTGATGCAGACAATCAGTCCAATCTCATTCTCGATGGCCTCAATGATTGCGTCAGCAGCAGTGGGAGGGGGGACGTAGAGAACGGTAGCGTCAGGTTTTGTCGCGTCGACGGCCTGCCACCATTATTAGTCCTTGAAGATAAGAAAACGATAAAACGATAAAACGATAAAACGACGCACTTCGCGAACGGTGCCGAATACTGGGAGTCCAAGGTGAGTTTGTCCAGCTTTACGAGGGGACACTCCTCCAACCATCTTCGTTCCATATGCAAGAGCTTCTGCTACGTGGAAAGTTCCCTGAATTGCATGGTCATCGATTGTAGTATGACCTTAGACACGAGAAAACGAACCGTCTTTCCTGTTAGTCCCTGGCATAGTACTTTGGTATCTTTGTGAATAAGGAGATTTCGGATGGTGTCATCGTAGCTTTTGCGCGCTGCAGATTGGGAGAACGTCCGGCGTCCGGCTGTTCAGGCTCGTTGAGTAGGTCTTTTTGGGAGAAACGACGAATTAAATGCGCACCATTTCCAATTAGTGACTGGCCAGCATGGCGAAGCATCGTATAGTAGTCCTTACGGAGAGGTATCTAGTTCGTGACGTTGACAGACCGGGAAAGAAAGTTGCGTGTATTGTCACGTTGATTTTTGGGGCTACTACTTGCCATATATGGGTATCAATAGTACCCGTACAGCCTGACTACCGCCGGCGGTCGTACCGGTGGCAAAATAAGCGGTGAAATCACAGTGGGAAGAGCAGCACAAAGAAGAACTTCTTATGATAAGTCGATGACAGTACTTCTCTTCTACTGACGCGAAACAGAAATGACATCCTGTGGGTCGCATAGACTCGAATTACCCAGTTTTAATTATGGACTTTCTACGTCGAAATCGTTCCGAATGCAAACGATGAATGAACATTTACCTGGATGATTACTGTAATACATATTTACAGAGTGGTGTCCTTTTACAACTTGACTAACTGAGCTCGAAGGTTTCCTCTAAATGCTTATATCTTCCTTCTCCTGTCGCGGGCCTTTCTTGATGCACGGTCCAAGTTAAGTATCGCATATTTGACCTTGTCGTGTTGCCTGGTGTTGATAGCACTGATACAAAGTTTAATAACCAGCAGAGAGAAAGAGAGAAAGTCGAACTCACGCAGTAACTTCCGTCAAGAACACCGCCTTAGCTTCATTAGGCACGCTCGTCACAGGAAGCTGCTCCAACACAGAAGGAAGGCATGTAAGAAGTTGATTGGGCCAGACATGAACCAGAGCCCTGAAGATCGATACCACAGTAGCCGCCGCATCTTCTGGGAAGTCGCCAACTAGGCCGTTCAGAATACAACCTACGAGCTGGAAGCCTTCCTTGTTTATTGTGTCGCCAATCGCTGCCGCCCATATGGTGAATTTCGCTGGTGTTGCCGCCGTCACAGGGTCCATGCAGTCGTGTGTCAAGATACTGCGGAAGAGGTCTAAAGATGCAAAGACAATGTCGCTGTGAACCACAGTAAGCCCTGTCATGGCGCATCTAAAGACCAAGGGGAATGCGGAGGAGGTGAAAAGCATATCAGGCAACAGAGTTACGTATTGTAGCAGCATTTGGATGTAATCCTCGAGCACTATGATAAAAGAGTTAAGTTAATGCATGCATATGATACGAGATATTGGTAACATACCGTCTGGGATTTCTCCAGGAGTTTTGACGTGCAACAGAGACGCAACCTTAGCAGTGCTGCGCTCGAGGATATCCTTTGTAGCAGCTCTTAAAGCAGGATCATTGCTCGACGTGAATCTACCAATGATTTTGCCCGCAATCCACAGGAAACTGGGGTAGCCAGTCGCCTCGAATGCAATTGCCATTCTCGCAATTACAGAAGGCGCTACCGACAGCGCCGACTTGTTGAAGAGGTCAATACCTCGCCGAAGCACGCGCGTTGTACGTTCAGCAAGGTCATAATTGAGACCATGATGGGAAAGGAAGCTGTCGAAGACGGCCCATGTTTCTTGGCAGGTGTTTTGGCATGCTGGAGGCAGGTCTTCGCCGTATCCTTGAATGACATGGAGCATGACCTCCAGGTTTTCCAGACCATCTAAGCCAGGCTATTAGCGACGGGAATATATATGATCAATGAAACATGCACTTACTGCCAACCTCTTCGATCTCTGCTTTGGTAAGTGGTGTTGTTTTTGCTGAGACTGCATGTACTTGAGCGAGAATATCCAAAGAAAACGTCTTCAACGATTCTGCTGCCTGATTCATGGGCATGGCCGAAATGACGTATGCAATTGCCTCGTAAACCTGGCGCTTGTCGTCTTGCACAAGTTTAGTTCCGGTAGTGGTGAGGAACGTATGAAGAGTCGGCAGGAAATCTGTCAAATGCTGCGATGATATTTCAATGAATATATGAGAAATACGGCAACAGAAAAAAAACTCACTTGTTTACAGTCCTGGCACATATATTTCAAAGCTTGCCCAGCAGCAGCGCACACCTCTGGGTCAGAGTCCTCAAAGCCAGCTGAGATATATTCAAGTTGAGGTCGAATATACTCAGGGTGGGCATTGATCCATTCCGAATAGCGCGAAATGATCAACAGCGCGGCATAACGAACGCGAGGATGCCTCGGAAGGGAAGGTATGAGGTCGATGATCTTCGGCACCGCACTGTTATCCTCGGGGTCAATTTCAGCGCCCATCGACCGCATAGCGAACAAAGGCGCCTCAATTTCCTGCCATGACACATCCGCCCCGCGCGACAGAGCGTTCGTAATCAATTGATACGCAGCCAAGAGACATGTCTCTGTGCGCAGGACGAAACAACAATCTTTGAGAGTATCGCCCATGACGTGTCTGAAGGAGCGGAAGTTGTCGGCCTCTTGTCCTGATAGAGGAGTAGAGTCGGGTGGGAAATGCAGGTGGTTGATGATGACACCCATGAGGCTCTTGTACGCTTCGATGAACAGAGGCGATACCGAGGTTTTCTTGCCGAGATTTTGTGCGAGGCGCATCCAGAATGGGAATGTAATGGGGACGATATCGAGGTCGGGATATGCAGAACATTCCCCGATCGCTTCGACGAGAGGGAAGAAGGTTTCCGTATGCTGCAGTAAGAGGAGTCGATATGTTTCTCCTGCTTCTGAAAAGATACGCGCGTAGCCTTTCACTTTCTCTGTATCGTCATGAGAATTAGCAATCGCGCCTCGAAGCGCGATGACTCTGGGAACAATCAATTGAATAGCGGCCATGTTTTCGTCGATTTCTTGCGTTTCATGGATTATTTGACAGATAACGTCCACGGCGGAGTCGAAGAGTTCATCAGTTTGAAGCGCTTCAAATGCGTAGTTGAATAGAGGGGTCTTCGTCAAGTCGTTGACGCCGATTTCTCCTGCAGTGAGCCAGGAGTACAAGCAATTGAAAACTTGGGTCTGCACAGCTGCTGTCACACCTTCTCGGAATCAAGTGGTATTAAAAGGTGTACTTGTGTCGAATCGGGAAATAAAGGACTCACCAGACGCAGTAATGTACATAGACAGAAGCTCCAATACTTGCGGTGCATTAGCTGTTAGAAGTTGGGCGGACCTCTCTCGGTAATCGTTATCCTACGAGGCGAAAGTTAAATCAGTAATTTGGAATTATAGCTACCTACTCACTGATATAGGGATCCGCGTATTACCCGTGATCTCCTCAGGAAGGACAGTCAAGAACTGCAAAAAAGTTGGCACCGTGGCCGGGTTCCTCCCAAAAGTTGTAATCATGTCTTGCACAGGATGCTCCCATGCCGGCACTTGCAGAGCCAGCCCCGCAAGCGCCAGAGAGAGTTGGACGATGATCGTCCGCGAACCTGTACTGTATGTCTGGAGAGCAGCTAAGAGTGTATCACGCAGCGGTAGCAGGTTTGCTTGATCGACTTGATTCAGGTCGTATGTGACCTAGTTTGAGATCAGCAGGTTGATAACACAAGCGCGCGACACAAGCAGACTGACCTTGGTCCTGAAGGTCTGCGCAGCGAAGATCTTGGCATGTTGGGGCGCATCCGGCGAAAGCAGGAGGACGTTACAGGTCGACCACGCTTCAGGCTAGGACAAGGGGATCGTTGAAGACGGTCAGAGGTGCTGGTTTCGAGAGCGGCCACATGCGAAAGATAATTTACAGAATGCTGAAAATCCTGAAGCCAGGAATTTGCTCGTTCGAGCGATGCCTTGTCCGGTGCCCGGCTGAACACGTCGAGAGCGGATAGGAGAGCTTGGAAGGTCGCCATAACGAAGTGCGTCTCTTGATCGTCGATGGAGCGATGGGTACAGAGAAGAGTTGTAAATGCCGAAATCCAAGTAGAGTACAAAGTCACTTAAGGTAGATGTGCACGTGATTGATTACACCTTTGGTGTAATTTTATTGCAACTTCTTTCAATTAGAAATTTCGAAAAAAGGGTCAGATAGGAGCCCACTACTGCTCTGTGTGGTCTACAGAAATTTTCCCTATTTCAAATTAGAGGAACGTATAATAATCCAGGTACGGAGCTAGCATAGGCACTGCGTGGGAATCTGTTTTGCTTACGTGACACTGACCTATTGCATGCAAGGTGTGCAAGGGCTGCGCCTCCGACACTTCGACTGCAAAGTCGCTATCCCCCATGGCCGCAGCGGAAAATCGGGATATAGAGAATGGGTACCAGGAGCCTCCCTACACCCCAACTGCCTATGATGCCCCAGCAGTGTTAGTGCGCTCTGCTTCCGTGCATTTGGAACATAATTTCACAAGGCTGATTTCAGAGCGACACGTTCAATATACTCCCTCACCCGGGGGGAGATCACACGTGGCGTAGCGAATCGATTCGTGCACTCTAGGACGTATATTTTCCTCTACCTGGGAATGGCGGCTCTATCCGTGACGACGGTCGTGTTGAGTCTAACCAATGAGTGTCCCGGCCTGGCGTTCTACATTCTGGAAATCATCATCAACACTTCTATGATTCTGGAGGTTGGCATACGATTTGTAGCCTTGGGGAAGGTGCGTTAGATTTGTGTTATGTTTAGAATTGTCGTTGACTTGCGTCGTGCAGCAATTCTGGAAATCTCCCTTCAATATGGTCGATCTAATTCTAACCATCTTCTGTGCCCTCACACTCGTTGTTCTGGCCACTGCAAAATGCGGCACTGGTAGCAAGGAGGAAGAAATATTTGATACCCTTTTACTTGTCGCCCGAAACGTCCTGCAGTTTGGGCGACTGGCGTCGGTGATGCGACAGTACGTTGAATGCACAGCGCTCGTTTCTGACCAGCTGACATTGGCGTGTAGATCTGGCCAGTCTATATTTTCGCGGCCGAAGCCTATAGATATCAACGCTGCGCGTAGGGCAGGATTCGTAGATTTGGAATTTGAGAGCGAAGACGACGCGGACGCGGAGCTGAACAGACCACTGGTGCCGAATTCCGTGCTATTTGACGCTGAGAGTGATCGCCGGCGAGAGGAGCAGCAGCGACGGCAGCTCTCGAGCATGCCTCGCGCGGCACAGGCGGCTCGGGACCGAGACACGGAGGACGTGTGGGCAGAGCTGGGATGAGGTGGAGTAATATACGATGTATACTAATTGATGGAATAATATCGCGTTGGAGACGGTGGTTGCCGTGGTTGTGTCAGGGGCGGGCCCTGGATGAGGCGTGGGTGCGAACATTTCTCAGACGGTTCCTCTCTCTTCTCTTGACCGCCATGGCATCCTAGCATCTGTAACACCACTATGCCAACAGAGCCAGCAGCACGCACCTGGTGGACTCTCAACAGAGCCCCCAGCACAAAGGACCTCCGACATGCCTACGCCCACGAAAAACAGCCCGCCCGCGCAAACACAAAGTCGGGCAAGCTAAATTCCTTCGCCTCCGCCATTGGCCTCAAGTCCAAGAAGCAGTCGCCTGCGCTCGCCATCGAGGACCCGCCCGCCACGCTCGTTCAATATATATCTGCCTCTACCTCGGCCTCTGTCTCTAACCCTGCGTCCCCCGCATCTCTTGCGTCCTCTGCCAGCAGACCGCCCTCAAAGTCCGTGTCTTCTACACGCTCTAGGGTTGATTCTATGGAGCCGCGCACACCCGTCGACTACCAGCAACGAGACGCTCGTCATCACTCCCTGCTAACCCTCTCCGACACTGACCCCTTCGCTGGCCGTCCTGTGATTGCCGTTCCTGTACCACCGCTGCCACACCTTCCATCTGACTCCAATCGTTTGTCTGCATACTCTAACCCCTCCATTACCGAATTTGTTCAGAAGAAAGCTGATGTACCGACTTTCAACCGTGTGTCATATGCCTCCTCCTCCTCTAATTCAAATCACCATACCCTTGATATTCCTGCTTCTCCCATTCCTACCAGGCAGCCTGAGCTGCGTCAGTTGAAGGCCAAGTGAGTCTCGTATTTTTTTTTCTGCATTCCAGGTATCTCAATTTTTTTCTTCGTTCAGGCGGTCTGCCGGGAGCTTGCAGTTCATGAGACCACCACCGCCAGAGCCTTTGCATCGTCGGACTTCAGTGACGCCGTCTATGACAAGCGGCAGCTCGCACTCTAAGGCTAGCTCATCATCTACTGTCGTCGGTCCTCAGCGCCAGAGCCAGCCTGATTCTAAAGGCCTCACACGGCCCAAGTTGCGCATGCGAGGCATGACCGATAGCGGAACTTCTGCAAGAGCGGGCTTTTTTGTGGAGGAGCGTCCTTCTCTACGTAAGGTCTCTCCCAAGCCATCTTCCTCAGATATAACTTGCGCCTGCGAGCCGCTGCGAGTGATAAAGCGCCAAGTCTCCACGTCACGAATACAGCCCCCTGCAGGGCCTCCT
Source organism: Pholiota adiposa (assembly GCA_009935795.1). Lineage (NCBI taxonomy): Eukaryota > Fungi > Basidiomycota > Agaricomycetes > Agaricales > Strophariaceae > Pholiota > Pholiota adiposa. Next base: position 745,632 of record QEYC01000037.1, read on the forward strand.
CCTAAACACAGACTGCCCGCCCCTCCAACCCCACCTCTGTCCTCTCTTCCGCCCATACCCTCCCATCCAGATGCAGAATCCGCGCCCCACCGGAAGGGTATGGGTGGACGCGCATCAGCCTCATCATCTTCCCTATCGTTCGCTTCTTCGGACTCTATTGGAGGTTTTCCTTACGGGTTAGCCGACCGTGATAAACGATCTTCCCAGCGAAGCGCTTTCGTATACGAGCCAGATAGCCCCATAAGCTTCGTGCAGCCGAATGAGTCGAAAACCGCACCCAGCTCTCCTCGTACGTTGAAGAAAGCGTTATCGCACCAGTCGCTCACACGGGTCGGTCTGGCCTCCTCGCCAGCTTCTCCGCCGCTTCCTACGCCGAGATCACCCCCTAGTACGGCTCCCGAGTCTTCGACGGAGAAAGCAATGCGCAAGCAGCGAGGCTTTCATCACCCACGGTTGCCGATCCCGCCCATTCCTTTACCCATCCGTACCTCTTCTCTTGCGAACTCGAAGCCTTTCCCGAGTTCTAATATACCCGAATCCGTGACTTCAATGGATAAACGACGAGGGAGTACCGCGACCAGCATATCGAGTCGTAGGAGGCTGTTCTCCAATTCAAGTCGACCTGCGACTTCACATCATCCGCCAACGACCTCGGAAGATGATACACAATCTGTGTTCAGTTTGCGCTCCGACACCGATTCGCATCTGACTCCGTATAAACCTTGGATAAACAGAGAGCGCCAGCAGCCTTCTTCTTCTTCGTCATATTGGGATGAAGGCAGCTCAGATATCGCGCCGAGCAGCCCTGTACGCCCGACGGCTGATTTCTACATGCCGCAGGCGATCATGTCGCGCGCGGAACTCGCAAAGCTCGAAGCCAGCGTAGACAGTCGGTCGCCTGAACGCTCGACGACGCGGAGTCGCGGTTTTTCTGTTATGTCGGCTTCGACTGTCGTGTCGGAGACGACGCAGGAGTCCGACGTCATACCCATTGGTCTCTCTCCGCCTCCAGCGTCGTCATCATCACGGCCATCCACGCGTCCATCTTCGGCGCGCCCAAGCAGCAAGCCAGCGTCCATGTGCGTGAGCGGTACTCCCACGAGCGGCACGCCCGTAAGCTCTAGCTCTGCTGGACCTAGCACTGCCAGCAGTCGTCCACAGTCGGCTGTGTCAAGTCGGGACGATCGCGACCGCCTTGCGACCTCAATGTTTTCTAATGTGCAAATCGCGTCTCGGAACGCGTTGCCAGAGATCACGAGCCTGCCACCTCCGCCACGGCGGCGGAAACCTACAATAACTACCACCATGGAGCCGGATCCCTCTTCAGCGGGCTCCTCATCATCACGGCCGCCCTCTGCTCGTTCACCGGCGATGAGGCCGGCATCTGCACACTCAACAACAGGCGCGGCGCTTTCTGCATCGACGTCGACGCCCCCATTAAGGACGTCGCCGACAATAACGCCCCTCCCGAGTCGTGCGCCATCAGTTAACAAGCCGGCCTCGATGCGATCAAAATTCAGCGTCGAGAAAAGCCTCCATCGACGATCGATCATGCGGAAACCGTCGTTTTTGGATATTGACGACGATACGGATTTGGAATCTGATTCCGTGAATGTCATGGATGAAAAGATAACTGGGAGTTTCTTGGACTTGGCCAGGGAATCCTTCGACACTACCCGAACCGATAGATGAACACCCCGACATTGCACACACTCGCTCCCAATGCTTTGTTCTCTCCTTTTATCCCCGGATTTTTTTCTTATTCCCTTGTTTGTATGGAGATAATGATGGACATGCATTTTCTCTGTTCTCTTATTGGAGTAATTTCGTTCGTTAGCTTTTTCCCTTTTATTTTACTACATTCCGCAGCATATCCTGCTCTGTGTTAATAGTCTCTTATTCTGCTCTTACTCTGCAGTGTTGTCTGAGCATCATCACACTACCTTTTTTATTTTGATATTTACAGCATGGTTGAATATGCATTCACCACCCCACCTCATCCACGCGCAAACTAACCCACCCCCTACTACCAATCACTTTCTTTTCGTATCCCTTGTGAAATTAGCAGTTCCCATTAAAATGAATGCAAATACATAGAGGATTGAATATACATTCTACGCTCTGAATCAATCTGTTTCTTCCGTGTGGTATCCAGCCCGCCTCATAGCGCCCAAGCGATGTCGAGCAGCTCCCAAGTCCTTCTCCAGCTTAAGAATCTCGACCTGTTGTTCCATCTCTCTCTTCTTGAACTCAAGCACGGCCATGCCCTTGTAATCAACATCTTCCTCCTCGGTTTGTTTAGCCGCAACAGCTTTGACTTGTTTGACGAGGGCCTTGCATGCCGCAGTGACAGCCTTGGCAGCGAGTTCAAGGCGTTCTTGAGTCTTGGACATGAGGTTGGCCTTGACGCGTGATGCGGCGACGAGTTGTGCTGTTGCAGCAGCAACCTCATTGGAAGCCACAATAAGTTGCTCAAGAGAATGTGTGCCTGACAAGACACCATCCGCACTCTCGATGAGGAGATTCGTTGCAAACGCAACGGCTTTTGCGGCTGATATCAAGCCTTCCGTCCACCTGTTGTTGCGCTTGTAGAACTGTTGCACAGAACTTGATCCCCTTCCCGCAGCCACAATCTCTTGTTGTGAATCTGTAGCCGCCTTGATCAGGCGAGAAATAGAGCTCGTGATAGCCATAGCAGCTGCAAGAATGGAATCGTGAACTTGCAAATCGACTGCACTGTAGCGAGATGAGTCCCTGGGACGCGCCATGAGCTGCTGCAAGCGCTCGGTGGCAGCCTCGATTGCCTTTGCGGCGCTTGACATCTCTTGCTCAACGAGGTCGCCAATATCGCCATTGGCGCGAGCCAAGCCGTTCGCCTTTCCTTTCGGGATGAGGACTTCAACAACCTCTGATAACTTGGTAAGGGAAGTGCGAGATTGGCTGTTGTTTCGCAAGGCAACATCCTTGCGCTGAGAAGGTTGCAGCAACTCAAGGTTGTACGATTTGAGATTCTCGAAGAATCGGAGACCAACATCTCCAGCAGCTTTCGCGACGTTGATTATCTTATCGGAAGCATCGTCATCGCTTGCTAAGCGTGTAATACCTTTGGTGTTGATCAAAACGTCAGCGAGCGATTGCGCGAATTCATTTGCTGCTTTAATGACTTCAACGTGCTCGCCACCTTTCTCGGCACCGAGGTATAGGTTATAGATCGTCGCGAATTCGTTGGAGTTGTTCAAGGCTTTCTCAATCATCGACAGGGTATATTCTGGTGTCGAGTTCAAGTTACCGGCTTGTGTTGGCGACTCTAGTTCATAGATGGAATCATCGACTTTGTGAACGCAAGCTTGCAGGATCGAGTCTATAAAAACTCGTTAATGCTGCGACATAAATGTATGTTTAAGGTCACTGACTGATGATCTCGTTCATCTTCTGGCGGTGATCGAGAATTAAAATATCGATCTGGGCATTGGTGGTCTCATCGACCAAGCCTTGGTTCTACGTAAAAGTTAATTTAGATTTCAGATTATATCAAATTCGCAGAACTTACCTGCTTCGCTTCTTCCAGCTGCTCGATGGTACTATCCAAGCTTGCGTGCAAAATCATAATTTCTTGGTCCTTCTCATCTCGTAACTGCTCCATATCACCGGAAGCAGCATCGAGTTTGGTCAAGAGGTCGTCAATTTGCATTTGTTTCGACTAAAGAAAGTTTAGTAAAAGGGAGGATCAACCATACACGAGGGAAACTTACGCGGAGAGAATCCTCAAGCTCTGTCAGTTGCCTGTTATATTTCGACATAACAGAGCCAACTTCAGAGCTCTTGGAACGCGAGGCGTCCTCAGCACGCTCATTCGCGAAGTTAAGCTCACGACGAAGTCTGTCAATTTCGTCCTTGTGAGAAGATTTCTGCCTGTCGACATCGAAGCGTGCACGATCGCGTTCCCTCAACATATCAGCCAACTCAAGATTCTTGGCTTTCAGATCGCGCTCCATTCTTTCCATGCGATCGACAGCTTCTTGAGCAGAGTTAGCTTTGAGTTGCATGCTCTTGAACTTGGAAAGCATATCGAGATGTTCTGTGCGCAGCTGGCTGTAAAGTTTTGCGAGCGCTTCGTATTTGTTGCGCCACAGAGTAACTTGATCTTGCAATTGTTTGATCAATTCGTCTTTCGCAGCTAATTGCATGTTGACGTTATTAGTAACTCCTCCCAATTCGGCTTCAAGAGCTTTGACGCGCTAAGTCAAAGTCAGGTAAGTATATGATGCAAAGAAGTGCGCGGTAAACCCCACGTACGCGATCGTATTGTTCCAAGAATATTTGATCTCGCTCGTACTGACCACGCATAGCAAGGAGTTCGCGTTCAAGTTCGCCTTGCTGCTGAGCTGCTGCCTGATTTTGATACATGACTTGCTGCTGCATGAGTTGCTCTTGGGCCAATCGTTGGGCCTCTGCTTGCTCAAACTGTCGTCGTTCAAATTCGGCCTGCTGTTGCTGTTGTAGCTCCAGACGTTGACGTTCCTCTTGTTCGCGCTGCGCTTGCAAAGCCGCCTGCTTATCTTCGTACTGCTTCAGCAAACGAGCTTGTTCATCTATGTCCGCTGCGCTGGGCGATGGGATTGTGGGTGGTGTATCCTTCGCTTCGGTAGTTTTTGGTCGAATAGGCAGATCAGGTGCATCTCCCGAGTCCAACAGATTGGGAGGTTCCTGTGTGCAGAGTTTCAATTAGCTGAATTATGTAAATGTGGAATCACATACATGACCCAATTTTGGAACGTTGATTAATCCTGTTAGATATTTCAGGTTGGAGCATTCGTAGTAGAACTTGCGAAGATTATAATGTTGTGCAATGTAGCGTTCTCGTAGGGGTTCAAGAGCTTCCTGATCATTTGTTCCTGCGGTGGTACCAATCAGCACAATAAACAAACATCATAGCGTATGACCCACGTCTGAACATCGCCCTTAGCATACTGGTGATGAACCGATAGATTCCCCAACTTTCTTTCACCAGCGGTACCAGTGCAGAAATACGACATTCGTTGTTGGTGGAGTTGCGGAAGTGGGAAAACACTGTCTTTTGGAAAGATTCGATTTGATCTTGGAGGCCCATTAGGTCGGAAATTGTTTCGTAGCTAGAATTATATGTATCAATAATTGTAGTACATAGGAGATCAACGAGATTACGGTACCCTTCATTTGGATCGTCGATCCCTTTCAAAGTAACATATTCCTCGTATTCAAACAGTCCGTTAAATTCTGGGCGAAGGCGATGGAACCTGAGTTTGGCCAAGATGAATGAAACGTATGTCTTGATGAGAGGACCATAGCCTGTAGAAATTCTGTAAATAGATAGGCACATTACGAGGATTTAGATGGTAGCACACCTCTCATTCCTTCGGCGCCAACAGTCCTAGCACAAGTCTCCAACCATGCTGTCTGTCCTTGGGCCTCTTTTAGAGTCTGAATCCTTATCAGATGTAAATATTGGTGATAATAATTGAGAAACGTACCACCGGATGTCCTTCCTGTAGAACCTTGTGAACCGTGATGAGTGCTTTGAAAGTCTGAACCTCATCGGCAAGGATAGGTTGAACTCTTAGGCCACTCCAGAAAGAGATGGAGGAATGATAGTCCCAGGTATAAACGATGCATTCTAAACAAATATAAGTGCAATGTCTCCCCATGTTGAGAAAGCGCACGGCGTACTCCTGACGTGTTTCTGCTTAGGTGCAGTCTCTTCAGGACTAGTGGCCTTCTTGATGTTAATAACGAGTTCATGTTCGGCCTTCTCTTTATCCACTGGCCGTGTTGGATAGTGAATTTCCTCATCAATATCGACGGCATTTCGTCCGCGTCCTTGAGATCCTCCGCCGAACCTGCAGTGACGATGTGTTGAAGGAGGGCATAGATATGATGCATGGGCAGCTTACATGGTATCCTAGACCGATATTATTGTATAGCAGATGGGAGAGAAAAGGAAAGAGCAGAGCGCAGCAATGACGATAGCGAGCTGACAGCTGCTCCTGTGCTATAGATGAAGTCGCAGTAGCAGAGTAGCCTTGGCTTTACCCTTATTTGTTTTTGACGGCAGCGTCTCTCCGCGAAGTTCACGTCTGAGCTCTCTTCTGAGCACTCGCCTCGATGTTTCGACGCGTCTTAAACTTTCCTTCAAACCTCTCTTTCACCCGCCGATGTCTGCACACATCGCCTCCGCGATCAGCGTGGTTCTTTCGCTCGCCCAAAATTAACGTCCCGGCCATTTACAAAGCACGGCGCGAAACCTTCATAACACCCACCATGGTTCTCATAGGAATCATGCCAATATTCACCTTTGCTCTGGGAACCTGGCAGCTGAAGCGCCTCAAGTGGAAGATAAATTTGATCGACGAGCTTGAAGAAAAGCTACAACTACGACCGCTTTCTCTTCCGCCCAACATCAAGTTCAGCCGATTTCTTCCACATCGCATTTCTCTTGACTAAACTTGAGGGTCAATCAGTCTTTCAGTGCTACCAGAATTCGTCTTCCGCAAAGTCTCGATCAAAGGGCACTATGACCATGCCCATACTATGCTGCTGTCTCCTCGGGTACGCGAAGGCGTCCACGGTGTGCATGTCGTAACACCACTTGTCCGTGAAAATGGCTCGACCATTCTCGTAGATCGAGGGTTTGTGTCCAATGAGTTTGTTTCTTCCATAAACTCGGAAGAGGAACTGGGTGAAGTAGAAATTCTTGGCATGTTGCGGACCTCACAACCTCGTAATGCTTTCACCCCCGACAATGACCCGGAGCAGGGAAAGTGGTATTGGACAGACGTCGACAAAATGGCTGAATATGCTGGAGGAGAAGCTGCAAATGTCCAACCAGTTTATGTGGAACAAATTTTTGGTGAGCTTCGACTTTATTTGAATTTCAATATGCTCAGTATAGGTTCCAGAGGGCCATGCCGGAGAAGCGAACACTAAGCTTTCCAAAGGAATGCCTGTAGGTCGGGCACCTACAGTTGACCTGCGAAATGCACATCTGTCCTATGTCATTACTTGGTGAATTGCGTCCAACACCTTATAGCTCAACTTTATTGACGACCTGGTAGGTATTCGTTATCCGCACTCACCACATTCATGTTTTTGCGCGTCCTCGTAAATAAGAGGCAATCTTCTGGACGTAGGATGCCGCGATTTAAGTAACCTTTTGGTACCTATCTTACTACTTAGCGTCCGGAGACTCCGGGATACAGCATCTTATATCTGGATGTAGTTCAATAATTGCGTGATCGGAATGGAAAGGAAATCTATATCTCTCACTGCTACCGCAAACTACTTGCTCGCCCTGACCCTTCCTAATGATGCTCATCTCAAAACTACGCAACGTCTCAGCGAATCATGGCAGTTGGAGTTGTATACTGACATGAAATCACAAGCTTGAAGGGGATGTTTATGTAAGTGTGGCCCTTAGCAAGTGTGGTGTCACTGGTGAATCATCTCTGGCGATGTGCTTCGCGCCTCCCCGAAGCCTGCTAGGCTCTCGGTCATTACCTCCTCTCTTCTGCAGTTCTTCCTCTATAGCCGTACACTTTCACATTCTCTACTTCACTGCACACTATTTCTGGTCCATTTCCCGCCCTTGCGAAGCCACTTCACTCAATTCCAACACACCACCTTCGCGTCATCGTTCGGCGACCAAATAATAACATCCGCACCGCTTACTTGGACATCTACGGCGGTTGAAATTTTGAAGGATATATTGGCGAGAGTACAACATTTGAATCTCGTATCATCTCTTTCGACCAGGGGAATAGGCGGTACAGACCTCCTGTCTCTCTTCCAGGCGGCGGTTCTCCTCCAAGTTCTTGATTGCAACTATGGAAAACACGCAACTGCCAACACCCTCGGATGATGATGTGTTTAATTCACGGCCTGACTCCTCAAAAGCGTCGTCATCTCGCATACACTTCCCCGTAAACGATGCAGGATTCCAGCGTCCAACGCCTAGAACGCGTCCCGACACCCAGAAGGCGTTAGCCGGTTTGACCCCCCCTGTGCGACGAGGATCTCCTCTGAACCCTCAAAACGTTAACCAAGGTATGGATGCCAGACGTCGACCTTGGCCCCCTGATCCTGTCTCATCTCCCGACACCACCTTGCGACATCGAAGAAATCCGTCATTCGGTCAACCAAGTATTGCTTACCCGCTAAGTGACTCTGTCTTAACGCAGGACAACATTCTGGAGACAGGAACCTTCTCGGATGAATATGATCTTGGTGAGCTCTGATGTTGAACATTATATCATTAGCAACCTATGCTGACTACCTTTATAGCTCATGAAGGTACAGGACTTAGGCTTTGCGCCAGGGACATAGACTCACAAATAAAACTCTGCCACAGATCCTAGGATTCTTCAAGATGTCCAGCGTGCTCTCAAAATGAAAGCTCGTCGTGAAGCTCGTTTAAAAAGGGAGTCGTTGGTGACTCCGGAGAAAGTTGTCCCAAACACATCGCCTGGCTCACATCGTTCGGATGCGTCGTCCAAGTCTCCTGCATCGCTCAGTTCCCCGACAAAGGCAACAACATTTTTGCCATCTGCTTTACCTCGGGACGCAGTTCGGAAGACAAGTACCAGTACATCATCTGATGTTGACTTTAGTCCTGCTACAGGCGGTTTTGAGCCTGCAATTCCGCAGCACCCTGTCCCTTGCTCCGTCGATAATGGAAGGACGTTTGATTGGAGTAGCACTTATTCTGATGATGGGGACAAGAAGTGGTCGATTTCAATTGGGAAACGGAAGGACAAGGATAGACTACCTCCTCTTGCAACCATGATGGACGAGCAAGAACAATTGCATAAATGTTGGTCTCCGACATTACATACGACCTGGGTACTAATCACATTTATTTTTATAGCCAAACTTGACGCACTGAGCAGGAATGCCTCTCCCCAAACGATTCGAAAAGCGGACATCATAAGTCGCCAATTGAGCAGACAATATGCCATGATTTATGATTCTCTGGAGACTCAGAAGAAACCACTAAACCTGGCAAAGATAGCTCGGTGGTATGGTTCTCAGCCAGAGAGCGTCAGGCACGCGCTTGAAAAGGCGGAACCGCTTACCTGGCTCAAACATCTCGACAAGCGTACCCACCGCACTACTCGCTCGCGGTGGAACATTTCAGCGTTAGTCATGGGGGAATACCTTATTCCCCAACATTCCGACCGTATGCAAACTATTCCAGAGGACTCGACTATGCTCGATTCGGTAACCTCAGCAGCCACTCGAAAATCTCGTTCTCCTTCATTTCTTTCTTCTCAAGGTGCAAGTGTACTTGGGCTCGGTTCCTCGCTTTCTACGGGAATGGGCGATGAGCGAGTGTCTTTTGAACCTCTCGCCGATTCTAAACGCGATTCCTTGGATGCTGCATCACGGAAGAGTTTCGACTCTGCTTTCAGCAGCACACGTAGCGGCTCATCGAAAGGAGCCCTTATTCCTCTTTCGCCAATTTCTACTCGCACTCGCAGTGATAGCAAAGGTACTGGCAATTTTATGCCACCACCTGAACGCATACATTCTCCTGGGAGTTCGTCTTCGGAGTCATTATCTTCTGATTCCAATTCTAAAGAACAGCAAATGGGACCAAGTGATTTAACTGTCCCAGATCTATCAGTCCTTCCTCCCTCTTCCGAACGTCTATTCGATTCCACTGCTATTCCCTTGTCCCTTACTACTTCCCGTGGAAGTTCTTCATCCTCTCAAAACAAGAGACGCAATGGGTCGCATGCTAATCAATCCCTGACATCACTCAAAGATTATTCAAAGCCCAAGGTGCCCCTACCACCATTTGATCGCAGCGCACGACGCCGTAAGAAGCAGCGCGAAGATAAAGAGGCCCAGTTAACCCGTGAATACGAGGCTAAAGCCGCGTAAGTATTTATCTCTCATGACGTTGATTCTCATCTGACACATTTTATCTAGAATCCTGCACGAGACTAAGGCTCATAACCATAGGATCAGGCAATTCTTGAACCGCATATCCGCCACCCTCAGAGACTACGATTCCCTCCAAAATGCTTCAGGCCCAACACCTGGTGTAGATCAACGAAGAATTCCCAAGGACGTTCTCGACTCGTTCTCCCATGATCCTTCTGCCGTTACAAGCTCGACACGCCGTCTGCGTGGCTGGCGCGCAGTTGAAGATATCGATCTGCGTGTGTATCGCCAGCGGAACATCCTGAGGTCTTTCATCATTTCGAATTCAGATGACCTCATTAACACGGGATGCCTCTTGGATGAGCCCATCGAAAACATTCTTCAGGCATTAGCGGAAATCGAAGCCCACAAGGAGGAAATTGCCCAAGGAGCCGACGAGGTTGCCAACATCCTAGAATGCGTCCAAGAGCAATATGCGGCTGTCAAGAAGAATTATAACGATACGGTCTCTCGAGTTTCCACCGTATACCCTGAGGTATTTGCACCTTCTTCCTGACGGCCTTATAATATTGACTAACATTTTAAGTAGCTGTCTCATATAATTGCCTTAGAAGAAAGTTACAAAGCCCAATACCAGCAATTTTGGGATTTGGGCATGGACGCTTTGACCCTGCTCCTGGACACTGTCACCCCATTCTGGCGCACATACGGCAAAACCATCGGAGAGGACATCCGCGATTTCCTGATTATCCCTCTGTACCGAAACGAGTTTACCGGCGAGGCGAAGACATATTCCATCAAGGAGTTCCCTCGGCGGTCGTTACGCCACTGGTTTGGTCTCGGTTTTTTCTTCCTTCTGTCCATGGCTGTCAATGTGCTCCAAGTACGTGCCGCGATCACGTCGACTCTAAATTGTCGCCTGCAGTTAATCCCGTATGATGGCATTCGATGGACTGCGCTGCCCTTCTTCTGGGTTGGGATCGTAATACAGTGGCTGGCGGTCGTGTTCGAGTTCGCGATTGTCTTCATGCAACTTGGCGTTATGACATGGTGGACTGGATGGTCTATCAAGCTTTTGACATGACACAACCTGGTTAGTGATATTACTAGGAAGATCATTCCAGGATTGTAAATTATGTATAATATATTGGATGTATGTATGTAGTACCTTATACACTAGCTCACAACAGGGACACTTCGCTTACAAGGGAATCAATAATGATTAGTCTACGGATACAAATACAAGCCATGGAACCAATGTCTATGATTTTGTTGCTGTTGCTGTTGCTGGAGCATCTGGGGTCTGTGATATGGCAATGTTATGTTTTCCAGCATCGACACATGGTCGGCAATATCCTAGATAGAATATATGATCAGTCGTAAATCATAAAAGGTTGGAGAAAACGCTTACGGCCTCCTAAAATGAGTGGTACATCCGTCTGTTTACAAGAAACGCATTGAATGGGAATCGCGGGTGCTTTTGCTTGTGATGCACGAGGCTTTTTGGTTGTCGTTCCTTCTGCGGAAGCTGCCTTCGCGACCGCATTTTTCTTTCCCTCGTATGGCTTGCGAGTACGGGCGGCTCGAGATTGCGGAGTTGGACCGTGTCTTAAAAGTTTCATGGTATATGATGGTGCAGTTGCCTGTATCCAGATTAGTAAGAAGAACATGAATTATAACAAGAGGAAAACATAATACATTTTGAACTTGTGTGAGTAACGGCCCTGGTGGTAGTTGGAGGCCTAGGTAGAACCTCTTCGGTTGAACCTGGAGTGTGGTGAGTTGGTTTATTGAGTACAACGGGGAAATTGTTAACATACCAAATTTTCCAAGTGCTTTTTATTGATCTCGTTCTTCTCTGCTCCCCCTACCCACCTATATATGGTATCCCACAGAAATGGAGGTGCTTCTTTCAACCGCAGCGAGGCCTTGTACAGTCCACTATTCCCTCCAGCTGATTCTTCGACCATCTGGTCGGTAAGTTGTATTGAAACCCTTCCGTCGTTGGAAAGGCAAGTCGTCAGAATTACATCGGGATTTTGATTCGATGCGCTGGCATCTGACGTTCGTTCAGCATACACTGAGCCTCTAGGGAATAACCATCGATCCCCAGGCGTCTCCCTGAATTCAAGCACCAGATCGAATGGTTTTGTGGGAATGAGTGTGGTTCTTTGGTAATAATCTGTATGGGTAGTAGTCGCTTGGTACGATTGCTGTTGAGGAGTATTTGCACCTGCTAGAGCGGCCGTTGTTGCGCTTTCGAGGGCTGCGAGAGACTGAATTAAGAGCCCGAGTGTCTGTAGTTGATCTTGGGTAGCAGATCCTGCAGCTGCTAGTTGGAGGAGATTGGCGAGAATTGGGTTGGCAGCGGCAGCGGCGTTCACTTGGCTGATGAGACTTGGTGTGATGGCAGAAACGGGGGTGAGGGATGAAATTAAGGGAGTTGGAACTCGTTCAGGTTCAGGAGCCGAAATAGGTGGTGTTGTTATGGGGGTCGTGGCAGCGGTTGCAGGTGCAGGTGTGGTTGTGGTTGTGGTTGCGGTTGAGGGCGCCGATGCAGGCGTGGATGTTGGTGCTGGTGTACAAGTAACAGCCGAAACGGAAACAGGATTGGGAGTCGATGCAGGCGCAATAAGAACTTTTGACGCCGACGTCGATGACGTATAGGAATATGTAGGTTGGTACACCGTTGACTGCCAGTACGGATTACTGGTGGGATTTTGAGCAGTCGATGACGGAGGCGGCACCTGGGAAGCAAGGTAGTTGACTTCGTACAGGATAGTGTCGGGAAACAAATGGGGTCCTATTTGAATGTCGCACCGGCCTCGCGCTTGAATGGTATGGGCTGGCTGGGTGATTTCAGGGGCTTTGTTTCCGCGGGTTTTGGAGGAAAACTTGGGGAATGTGTGGTAGAGCCATCTGTCCCGAGCTAGGAAAAGTCAGATTGGGGATAGTTTGGACTGCGTTGGACGTACATTGCTTCAGGGACCGCAGCAGAACGTAGCTGTAACGAATGAATATCCCCGCAATTACGGTAGCATATGATTCAAATTCACCTTTCCGATACGCTCTTCAGCTGCGCGCCGTCCTCCTCCTCCGAACTTTCATCTTGCCAGAAGGGGGTTTCTCCTATTGGGAGCGAGGGCTCGTTTTTGGCCTCGTTCGCATTCTGCATGAGGACGTGTGAAGGATTGATCTTGAGAAAGCAGGAGAGAATTGGATGGCACCATGGCGGCGCTGATGACCATCTAAATCGGTCGGTGTTGCGAGTTATTTGTGTAATCAAGGCCAAGCACTGCTGCTGACGCCTTTCAGCGTCCCAACTCACTGACTCCTTCCTCCTTTTTAATGCAAGGTGCATCCATACGAATTCCTCCAAAGGGCTGCATAATCGATCCGTAGCTGGCTTAAACATCAATGACCAGCCGCGTCCGTGAGTTCTCTTTGTTTGTGCCCTGCCAATTTTCAAGATCTGACTCCGAAGATAACTTACAGAAAAAGGGAGTACTGTCTTCCGACCAGTCGTAAAATCTAGAAACCGCGCTGCTCCTGGCCCTTCTCGTCAGACATCTGTTGCTGTTGAGCCAGTGCGAGGACCTACAGGAAGTCATGTCTTACCGGGCGCCGACTTTTCGTCTCCTTCTCAGCCTATATCGTCACCAGCCATTGTTTCACAAATCTTATATCATGATCAACATGGAATTGCAGGAGAACAACCACTCGTTCCTCCTTTATCCTTGGAAACGGTGCAGCAGGGAACACCAACAAGCGTTGTGAGCACGGTATCAAGCACTATCGTCTCATCCGAAACCTTCGCTTCTCGCAATCCTAGCGTGCCGCCTATAGTTGGATCTTCTGCGACTCAAGTGCGCGCTCGCAGTGCAGTTCCAACCGTGATAGCGACACCACGAAGCTCGCAAACTCCAATCCGACAGTCCTTTGTACCGACCTTTCAAAGCTCTTACACGGACGTTCGGTCTTCCACGATTGTGGTCTCAGAAAACGTTTTCACGAAGTCGGGTCCGAGTCAGCCTTCCTCAACTATCCCTCTACCGAGTACCAGTACATTAACGGTGACAGCAGTTGTAACAGATATCGCTGGCCCCAGTATATCTTCCGAAGCGACAAGACCACAAGGTGCTCTAACAGACTCTAATTCCACCCTCTTTATATCGGGAGACAAAGAGGCGCCTTCCACAAAGGAGACCACCCGTAAACGGAAACCCTCTGACGGAAGCATCAAGAAAACCAAAAAGCGCAAAGAGACACCAGGAGACACAGAGGACATTGAAAACTCTCAAGATGCAGCTTCGAGAAACACACGATCGCGCGCTTCCAGTCGGGCGTCGAGCGCCACCCCTCGGCCACGTAAACGCGCTCCTTCCGCACCTCCATACGATCCAGACGCCGATCCTGGTGAAGACCTCGATCCTACCACTGTAACAATGGCAGCGCTCTGCAACGATACTGGCCAAGGTCGGGTCAGCCGCAAGGCTGCTGAAATCCTGAGCAACCACGCTGCATGGAAGATTAAGAACCGAGAAAAGCGAGCCCGTATGAAGCAACTTATGGAAGCCAAGAAATATGGAAGAGACGAAGAACTGGAAGCGCAGGAAAATGCCGCTCAGGACGAACCTCCAGCTGCCGCCTCTGCCACAAATGAAGCTGGGCCCTCCAATTCTAATGCAGTTGTCGATGATACTGGAAGTGGCTTTGACTACAGCCAGGATCTGATTACAAGTCGATATAACGTTCAAGTCCGCATAGGCCCTAATGGCGAAACTATCATTGACGAAGAATCGCTCGTTGTGGATCGTGTGGAACATGACGGCACGGAACATTATACCCATGTCGTTGAGTCTGACCAGACAAAATTCGTCAATTCTGGGACGTATGGGAAACGGTATCGTGGTTCAAGATGGAGTGCAGAGGAAACGGAGCTCTTTTACGACGTAAGCGGTGACTTGTTCTTCATTGATTACCAACTCTTTTTAAATTCAACCCCTTCCAGGCTCTGGCTCAATACGGCGAAAACTACGAACTCATTGCATACGTCCTTCCTGGCCGAGACAGGAAGTCCTGCAAAAATAAATTCAAGGTCGAAGACAAACGAAACCATGCAAGGATTAATCATTGTCTGGATAACAGTATCCCAGTTGGTGAGTTCATTCGTATCATCAACTGCAAAACATGGACGTCTAATCACCATCCTCGACTTAGACATGAAAACATTATCTCGAATGACAGGGAAGGACTTTTCTGGTCCAGTTCCCGAAATTCGCGCTCCTGCCCCACCGCCGCCGCCACCTGCACCAACAGAAGACACTGCTGCACCACCGACTGAGAGCCCTACGCGCGTGAAGAAACGCAGTCGTAGCAGAAGTCACGCGGGCCTTGATAATGGAGTCGTTGTGCTGGGCGATGTCGATACTTTTGAGAGTTAACACGTCTCTTTTTTTTCAGGTCCAAAGAATTCCAAAGACTCGCTATAATTACTATTTATGCAATTCTTGGAAAAGCTAGAGTACTTAATCTTATATTGTAATCGAATTAACGTTATCAGTAGGATTTTACTAGACACTTTTGCAGTAGATACTCGGCAGAACACTGGACGAATTTATGGCTTAAAGTTACAGCAGGTTTACAGCCTAGAAAGTCGGCAGGGACGGCAAAAAACCTCCGAGGCTGCTAAATGACGTCGGTTCTGATGGACAAAACGGATTCCTTGAACCTCGACCACGACTTGCTGAAGTTCTTAAGCTGACCTACTGAAACTCACGGCTGCCTTTCAGTCACTTCATATGCCTTCCCCGAAGGTCGTTATATGCGGTGCTGGCTTCCTAGGTAAACATTCCGTCTCAATTACATCTGCATGGCTTGAATTCATACCCTTACTATGGCTGCTCTGAACCTTAGGCAGACATATCGGCAGAGCGATCGCCAGCTCTACTCATACTTCGAACACAGTCCAAATAAGTTCTCGCCATCCGCAGAAAATTTGGGAGGTTATGCGTGCAGACCCGTATATCCCGAAAGCACGCTTGCTCCCTCCGGTCTCTGTCGACGTAACCAGCAAATCGACACTCGAAGAGGCCTTTCGGGACGCGAGCATGGTGGTCTCTCTGGTTGGTATCATGCATGGCTCTCCCGAAGACTTTGAACGGATCCAACTGAGAGGCGCAGAAAATGTGGCCTCTGTGTCAAAGCGCGCCGGCGCTAAACTAGTTCACTTCAGCGCTATCGGTGCTGACCCTGCCGGTAAAACTCCTTATCAAAGGACTAAAGGACTGGCGGAGCTCTCTGTACTGAAGATTGATCCTGAGGCAACTATCGTCAGCCCTAGTGTCGTTTTCGGGCCAGAAGACGACTTCTTCAATGTGCGAATCCAATATTCTCATTCACTCGGCGCGCTTACACTATTTTTGTTTCTTGGATACCTCTGTAGCGATTTGCTAAACTTTCTAGGGTTATGCCATTTTTGCCTGTCTTTGGAGCAGGTCAATCGAAGTTCCAACCTGTCTATGTTGGCGATCTAGCGCGTCTTGTTGAACTGATCGCCAGGAATGAACCTGCTGTCCGAGAAATGGTAGCAGGGAAAACCATCGAAGCTGGAGGTCCCGAAGGTAGTGTCCCTAATATTGACAGTGTTTTATTGGCTTACTTTTAATATCCAACTAGTCTTCACGTACCGTCAATTAATGGAGATCATGATGGAAACCACAGATCGCAAACGGCCTATCATTTCTCTTCCATTTTCCGTAGGGATGCTACAAGGTGCCATACTGGAAAAACTTCCAGTTAATTTGTTCACTGTGACTCGTGCCCAAGTGAGTCCTCCTTTCACTGCATCCAATCAATCATATATTTCACACAATACGTCCAGGTGGAACAACTCAAGTCTGACAATATAGTCAATCCTAAATTACCTGCAAACCATCTCTCACTTCAAGACGTGTTATCGAAACTCACAGATCAACCCCTTCGCACCGTTCAAGAGATCCTTCCTACATACTTGCATTAATGAAATCATAGGACTGCTCAAGCATTACCTACAAAACCGACCATGTACACTACTCGCCTTAACGCCTTAGTATCCCCAGTCATTCAAATAATATTTGATTCTTCGTCCAGTTCACGACTAATCTACATTCCATGTATTTGAGCATCGATCCAGAATCCCAGTGAATGCGGTCAAAGAGCAGGCCACGCCCTTTCATACTGGTTGGCAGGCTTCACTTTGACGTTTAACTCCTTCGCGGCTCTAAGCGCCCAGTGCGGATCCCTCAAAAGCTCCCGAGCGAGGAAAATTACATCGGCTTGACCGTTCTGCAGAATGGCTTCCGCTTGTTTAGGTTCAGTGATCAGGCCGACTGCGCCTACGATGTAGTCGGGGTATGCCTTTTTGAGGGCTTCTGAGAACTGTACCTGTTGTGACAAATTGTTAGAGAACTAGAAAACCTATCGGTGAGCAGAGAAATATAATTATATACCTGGAATCCAGGGACCGGCGTGATCTTTTGCTTGACCCAGTTTCCACCGCTGCTAGTATCAATCAAATCCACTCCCAACTCTTTCAGCTTTCCAACCAAGATCGTGCTCTGCTCGATGCCCCACTGTTTCCAAATTCCGCTATTATCTTTCTCTGGACCCTCAGCCCAATCTGTTGCGCTGATCCTGACAAAGAGAGGTTTGTCCGCCCAAGCCTCGCGAGCGCGTTTGGCGATGCGGAGGAAGAAACGCAGGCGATTGTCAAGGCTTTGGCCACCCCATTCATCCGTGCGGTTGTTAGATAGTGGCGATAGGAAGGAGTGCAGGAGATAGCCATGGGCACCGTGGAGCTCAACGAAATCAACTGTAAATAAAATTATGAGATCCAATATATTATGAACACGAGATGCTTACAGCCTATCGCTTTGCACCTTTCGAGTGATGCTACGAAAGCGTTTTCGATATCGAGCAACCCTTGTTCAGACAAAGACTTTGGCTTAGGGTATGTATCGAAAAAGGAATGTCAGAGGGGCCGAAAACTGCAACATGATATTAGTATACATCGCGTTGTTCATAAACCATCGAAAATGTACCGGCATTCGGCCAGCCACCCTCTGCTTCTGTGGCAGCATCGTCTTTCCCTCTTCCATTAATGCGGGATTGCACCCATGGCGCGTGAGTTGACGCTTTGCGACCGGCGTGGGCGAGTTGAATACCGATCTTTGTTCCTTGTGCATGGGAGAAGTCTACAATTCTCTTCAGAGGTGCGATCTGGCTATCGGTCCAGAGACCCTGTGATAGTATCGATTGGGTATTTGCTTGGAGTATTATAAAGTTATGGACATACAAGGTCTTCAGGAGAAATACGGCCTTCAGGGACTACAGCTGTGGCTTCTATGCAAATAGCACCTACACCGCGCGTCGCGAAACCCTAATGATTGACAATGAGAACGCTTCAGAGCCTGTTTGAAGTCGTCACGTTAAAATTAAATTACTTACCCCCAGGTGAACAAAATGCCAATCTGTAACATGGCCATTGTCTGCGCTGTATTGACACATCGGCGACTGCAAAGAAATAAATTAGGACGCGTCTACAGTCATAACTCCGAAGATAACACGAACCACAAAGATCCTGTTCTTGAAAGTCACATCCCTGATTGTCAGAGGCTTGAATAGGATCGGGACTTGTTCGTTCTGCACACCATATCAATATCACAGATCTAGATAACAGCACAAATTGTAACCGCACCTCTCCCCAGGTAGAACCAATATCAGGATGGTTCAAAGGAAAGTATTCGTAGGCGTTTGGAACGCCAACATTCGCAAAAGGAGGACCAGATGGAGCAGACATGTCGACGCGAGTCAAAGATATGTGTCGGATTCCGGGGTCGGTTCGATAGTAAAAGTGAGAGTGAAGGCTGGCTATTTATTATCATTCAGCAGATAAGTACCTGGATTAGTCACTGCCTTCAATCGCATGAGCACGTCACGTCGGAAGATCCCAAAGTCCCATGAGCTCTCATGAGTGGTTGTAAGCTCGCCGGGCGGCCATTTGATCCAAGTTCGGCGTAGAGTTACAGTATCTATCCGTTGATACCATAGGAAACCCAGAAACCGGCAGGAGTTTTGGTCGTGCAATGTAGTCAACTGAGAAGAGCCTTAGTAAAGGGATTCTTGCAGCCTCCAATTGAAGTGGTAAAAGCTACCTGGTGACAGCAAAATATGACGTAATAACATGTACTCATAGTCAGCAGCAAGCAAATCCGAGTCGACAAACCGTTGAACTGACGTTGACTATGGCCTCCCGCCTCCCTCTGGCCCTGCTGCAGAAATTACAAACCATAGAACCAGATGCTTCATTTTTCGGGTCCCTTCCGAGAGTTCAGTCCTCGTCCGGGGCCATCTACTACGCCAAAATCGGTTCTCCGAGCGATGAGGCTCAGTTCACAGGCGAAGCGGAATCGCTCAAGGCAATAGACGAGGCCGCACCCTCTTTAGTTCCTAAACTTCTTGCGATAGGCACATTGGACAATGGCGCGCCGTACTTTATCTCCGAGTACAAAGACATCGGGTCGCTCTCGTATCGCGCTGGAGACGTCCTAGCGAAGAGGATGGCCACGGAGATGCACGTCAAGGCGAATCCGTCTGGCCGCGGCTTTGGGTTCGACATACCTACGTATTGTGGTCCTACGAGGTTGCAGAATGGGTGGTTCCAACGCTGGGATGAGTGCTACGCCTCTATGATTGGCGACCTACTGAGTCAACTGGAGAAGAAAGGACGATATCAGGCTCTGTGCACCAAAGGTGCAATAGTTAAGAGCAAGTGAGCATTCAACCTGATTTTAAGCATCGATGAGGCTCATTTGAGCAAGGGTCATACCAAA
This sequence comes from Pholiota adiposa, assembly GCA_009935795.1. Taxonomy (NCBI): domain Eukaryota; kingdom Fungi; phylum Basidiomycota; class Agaricomycetes; order Agaricales; family Strophariaceae; genus Pholiota; species Pholiota adiposa. Next base: position 765,425 of record QEYC01000037.1, read on the forward strand.
ATTGCTTGGTTGGTAATTTTGCTGGCCGAAAGTCAAGCATTCTTGACGAGAATACTTGCCATCTCTGATCTCAGGAAATCTTGACGTCCAGCCAGTTATATTACATGGCGATTTATGGGTAAGAAATCTGAGAAATCAGCTCTTGACTTTACTCTCAACATTCTCTGTATTTCAGAGTGGGAATGCCGGTGTAGACAAAGCAACAGGCCAACCAGTGATCTTCGATCCTGCCTCGTATTATGGTCACAATGAAGCTGAGTGAGCGTGCTTATTAGAAAACCTTACACAAATTTGCTGATGCATAGTCTTGAGTCTTTCGATTGCCAGGATATTCGGGGGCTTCTCCGACTCGTTCTTCAAGACCTACCACGACTATATGCCAAAAACCGAACCTATTGCGCAATACGACCTGAGAACGGACTTATACGAATTATTTCATTTTATGAACCATACCTTGATCTTCGGGGTGAGCAATTTGAGATAGTGGTAGCAGGATTTGAAATCTAAAGCTGACGAGGTATCCAGGGCCATTATGCATCAAGCGCGGAGAGAAAGATGGATAAACTCATAGCATCGCTACCTGAACTTTAGATGCCAGTGATTACTCGAAGGGGCATGGAGGAGAAACAAGAAAACCATACCAAATGGTGTGTTACTATGACGACGAGCTGAATGCCAATCACAACGATTGCTCAAGGGGTTTGTCGTTGAGAAAATGCAAAGGTCCGGATCCTCCGGGCAGAATTGCGAAGTTTGAGGTTGTACGCCTTGAGCCTGAGGGGGGTTGGGCACAGAAGCAGATAGTAGTCTGCCTGAGGCGCGACTCCACACAACGCACAGTCAGGATTAAACACTGCCAACCGAGTAAGAAAATTGGCGAATACATTATTATACATAGAGTATACCAAAGAAAGCTTTTAAAAAAAAAAGTATAAGGTATTTTTTAATCCGTGATGAGCTCGGAGACACTCCAGTCTTCGAAGCTGCCGTCGGGCAGGTATCGTCGGATGATCAGGGGAATTTTTCGTTGCGACAGCTCTTTGATCGCAATTTGGAGAGCGTCTGTTTCGCCATCTAGTGGTACGAGCACAGGGGCGTTCATGCTAAGAAGTAGGAAATAGTTGAGAGGAGAATAGAAATAAGATGGAGAATGGGCATACCTAATCTGTAGAGCTCTCGTTCCCAATATTCGCGCCCTCTCGTACTTGGTCAGATATGGTGTCGTTATGCGCACTTTGTTTGGCTGTCGTTCACCGGCGATACCTGCTCCTGCAGCGGGCTCCTCTATATTGGCCATTTCTTGATCTACATCGGCTCCGTTGACGCCTTCATGCCTGACTTCGCCGTTCAGTGGCATGCCGTCCTCGCCTACGCCTTCGGCACCTTCGCCTTCTTGTCCCTCGTTCGCAAGGAGGTCGTAGTTGTCATCCTGGTATAGTTGAGCATATACTAAGTATGCACATCGGGGATGTAGAAGAAGGAACACACAAAAGCGCCGTCGCCATACCTGTTGGATGTTTAGTGATTATAAAAGCTCAAAATGAAAGAGAATAGACGCACCCTGGCCCTGTCTCGTAGTCAAAGTCGTCTGCGCCATCGCGGCCTCCACCATAGCCATCGTCAGACATTTTTATCAGATCAACGAGAAGGCCGAGAGAAAGGGCAAAGACACGCCGAAAGAGGAGAGAAGGAGGACAAATTGACTTGAACCCGTAATTTTGGGAGTGTGTGACGGTGACTGATCGTGACGTTCTCGCGTTACCGTGAACTTGAACTTGAACTTGACTCGGAGTGGTTTTCTTCCCAAATATTCTGAATGTTCTGCTCGCGTTTCTTTGACGGCTTCGATGGTACTCTTATCTCTCGCCCCCACTTCTTGGTTGAAAACATGCACAAGAACCAGCGCAAAGTGTCCACCCGTAGAGCTCCGAATGAGCAACTTTGGCAGCGTCATTAACAGGCCAGCAAACTCGGACACCTCTTCGATCAGCAATAATTCTGAGTGGACGCGAGCGACATCAAAAAGGAACGCATAAACCTATCGTCGATTATCGCTCCAGCTCCGACTATCTGGGTGTGGACACTGGCCGGTCACTACTCAATATATGCGATGAAGGTAGTGGCGATGTTTGCGTCCACGTTCACGAATCACTGGGCTGCCGTCATTACTATGCTGGCGGAATAGGCATGCACCAATCCCCTGGAGCGATGACAGGCTTCAAAGAGTTATATTGCTCCCGCGAGTACTTCTCTTCGAGTGTGATTGTGGAGGATGATGTCCGCGGTCTAACATACTACATGATTGGCGCCATTGATTCTATGCCTCGCCATTCGGAACCGGGTCCTCTCCAAATGCCAATCCCTGGAAGTCTGTCTTGTCCTCGGGGAAGCTCTCGGGTTTCCGCCATCTGCATTGCGCTTTATACGGACATCCATTGCCCTAGAACGCATCATCGTCGGGACGCGTTCCCCGCCGTCCGAATACAGCACAGGTTCTTTGGCAATGTGTGTGGGACTATCTTGCTTCCGATTTCTGGGTAATTGATGAGTCAACAGTGTGGGGGGTGATTCCAAGATCCTGTGCATGTGATGTTGTTGAACGAATACCTTTTGTCTGGTAGTCTATGGTCCTTGATCAAAGATATTCTGTTGATAACAGAGACCCCTCCCTCTTGAAAACTAGTATGCAGGGTGCAGGGTTATATGAACATAGGGAGTAGACCAGGCAATAAGGGCGAGTGACATGACAGCAAACTAAGCAACGATGGACGGGATCAGGCGGTGCTGGTGCGATCTTCACTCGCCATCTCCCCTCTCCCTCGCCAGTAGGCCTATTCGGCATGCGTCGGGGGTCGTAAAACGTGGGGCTGAAGGCGCACCGATATTCCATCAGCGCATCTTCTGGAACGTCTGCTATGATTGATTAATGTGACAAAGTGCGCGCCTTATTATTTTGGATATGCGATGTTTGACTTATCGCAATTATTCGCGCAGGGCTATTTGTAATATTCAACATCTCGCCCACCCCCTCTTTATCTGCAGTTGCTTGCTCACCAACACCCATGGCCTTCAACTCCTCCGTCTCTGCTCGCGCCTGGGGGACCCAGGTCGATGCCGTCTCGCCGTCGGCCCCTCTGCTGACCCCCATACAAATCGTTCCAACTACCCTGTCCAACAATAATTCAGAAACTAGCTTCACCACTACCCACAAAGAGGACAAACTACCTCACCATGCCAGCGTCTTCGTTGGAAGGTTACTTCATTTCCCTGAAGTTGCATTGCGGCGTTGACAAAGTCTCCTTAGCCTCCCGTCGAATATTGATCAAGGAGACCTCACCCGAATGCTCATGGAACACCTTTCCGAGCATACACAGGTAAAAAATATCAAGGTCGTTCGGGACTCGAAGGGTGGTGTCTGCGCCTTCGTCCAATGCGAGGTTCGATCATTATATGCGATAATTCAACTAAAACCTTACATATATGCGCCTCAGGATGCGAATTCAGCTTCCGATTTGATGCAAACCTTGCATTCTGGACCACCTAAACTTTTTCTCGGCCGCATTCTGCGGTACGAGCCTGCCAGGGCTTTCAGGACCTTGTTGGTTTCGTATAGGTTCGTGGGCAACAACTTGGTACATTGTGCAATATGCTAAACTTGTGTTGATAGATCGCCTACTAAATTCGTTCGCCCTGGTGGAGTGAACCACTTGAACACTTCCCCGCAAAGTGAACTTGAACTTGAACTCCCCCACGCCATGCGGATTTACAAGCACAGTAACTCCAGGTACTATTTTTGCTTGATTCAGTGACGATCCGCCCACTCACTTTTTTCATAGGTTTCATAGCATATTATACAACTCGGAGGCCATTGAAGCCGAAGAAAATTGTGATTCCAATAGCCAGGAGACCGCGGAGAACACTATCTTCTTGAAGCCATTGGAGTTCACTGAAGATGTAAGTAAACTACTGCCAATCTACGCGGTTTTTGGCATTAAACGCGTTACTTTCAGACTCTTCGCAATCTCTTATTCTTTTTCGGTCGCCTGGAGAAATTCACTTCCCTGCCGGTGTGCAAATCAGATGAAGGTGGTTCTAATCAATTGTCAACCTTGTCAGCATCTGATGTGATTTTTTTAAAAGACCTGAGCTCTGATGCGGATAGTACTGGTTCTAACGTCGCGCTATCAACTTATCCTCAGCCTCATAATGGTGCTCGCGCCCCGACAATGGACCCAGGCTGCTGGGAAGTCAAATGGGAGCATCGGGATGCATGCGTCAGCGCGTTGATGGTAAGATCGTCCGTCCTCTCTATCAGAAATCTCGACTGACCCACAATCTACGAAGACCCTAAGAAGAGTCCCTCATCTCACCGTGACCTGGGCCCATCAACCTGCGTCGCCGAACCAGCCATTTAGCCCCAATTGCCAACCTTCTCCTTCGTATTCTCTCAACATGCAACACAGAGACTTGTCTTCACAATTTTCTTCGTCTCCCAATGGAAGCACTGGTAACCATTCGCGATACCGGCTATCTAAAGAAGGGTTCCCTTCCAACCCTACCGCTGATCGACCGAGTCCGACGGCGTCAGAAGTTGATCCAAAAGGCGCTCAAGGTCCTCAACCTTCAGAATCTGATGGGACGAAGAATCATGACGCTTTAAAGGAGAGCGTCGAGCGAATGCAAGGCCTCGACTTAGCTGGTGGTAACGCCAATGTGGAAGAAAGCTCTACAGAGCACGTCTCTGCTACAGATCATGAAGAAGTGCTCGTTCCAAAGTATGTTATTTACAACATATATTATTACCAGCCCGACTTATACCTACGGCTTTAAAGAGGCAATGCCGACTTCTCTCAAGATCTAGACGAAGGCGGAGCCCAGGAGCTGTACATCCCTCAAACACCTGTGCTCGACACGTTGTCGATTACTCCGCTAACGGCTGGATCGAATTTCCCCATCACCCCGCTGAGCGCTGCAGCGGAAGGGCATATGTATTACGACAATTTTGATGCGAAAGAGAAGGGCGCTTCATTCAAGGGTGGTCGAATTGATAAGGAGATTGACCCCACGACTCTGTTTGTTGGAGGTCTGGAAATGTTTGGCCCTGGTGCCTGGGACGAAGAGAAGGTCAAGAATTTCTTTGCGAGGTTTGGAGGCTTGGAGAGTGTTAAGCTTGTTCGTCCCTGTAAGCTTGGGCCTTATTATTCAGGCATTTCAGGTCTCTCACACTTTGCCTCAGTGAATTCGTGTTCGGCGTTTGCGTTTGTCAAATTTAATAACGCGGAAGCTCCTGCTCGGGCTGTATTCGAAGAGGTGAGCCGAATTGTTCAATGGGTCGTTCAAGCCTGACATGTCCGCTACTTGCAGCATAACCGTGTTTACGAAGGACGTGCTATGCGAGTGCAACTCCGGGACTGCAACCCTCCAAGAAACTGGAAATACGGACACAACCGTGGTCGTGGTCGTCCTCATCAGGCTCAGTTCAATGGTCCCCAAAGGAGGTTTCATTATAGACCTGCGTATGACGGTCAAGGCCAGCCAATTCCTCTGCATCTTCGAAAAGAGCCTCCGAGACAGATTGTGAAAGAAGCAGACAATATCTCGGATATTCAGCTTTCCACCTTAGCAGGACCGCCATCTTCCATCAGCCAATCTATGCAGGATGAGTGTAGCGTTGGAACCAGCTCCCAAGCGCCTCCTTCGTCGTCGGACATATCATCGGCTGCTAGACAGTCGCCGCCCACGGAGAAATACCGTGAATGGTACGATGAACCAGAATCGTCAACGCATACACCCGAGCCTTCGTCTTTGGGTTCGTCTGTTTCTATGACAGGCCAGCCAGCATCTTCGTCGCCCTACACATTTTCCGTACCGCATGCGCCATTCTTTTCGCCGCAGCCTTGGGTGCAGCCATACATCCCTCAAGGCCCGTACCAGTTGCCTTATTACTCAGGATATCCGGTATATCCTCCAGCGGGGCTCCAACCACCTCACCAGGCACATGGAGCTCCTACAATCCCAGAAGGTAGTGCTCCGGCTGTACCCCAACCCGCCTGGCCACACATGGGCGTGTATGCGGTTAGTAAACTCACAAAATTTGTGATGCCGATGGACTGATGAGGTTTTTTTTTTCAGTCCTATATTCCATATCCTGCCGTCTTTCCTCGGCCTGCTGTTGTCGAACAGGGACAAGTCCCTCAGATGTCCAACCAAGCCCCGTTGATACCTACCGGGTTCATACAGAATGAGCAAGGTACTCTGATACCCGTCTACCAGCCTGAAGCTCTTGATCAGTACATGGCTGGGTCTGCTGCTGCGACGTCAACGCCCGTGACGAACCAACTTCCTGGCTCAGGGCCTCCGAGGTGGGGCAATATGTCTCCTTATCCTCATGACTTGTGCAATACTCCTTCGAACACATTTACCCCTCCGAATCAAGTTCAAAATCGACCGAGAAACGCCGGCATTTCTCCAAATATTTCTCACCATTTCTCAGACTTTCAACATGGATCAGCCTCGACGCTCCATGGTGGTGATGGTTCGTTCAACAGTCCGACCCCTCTCTATCGCCGACCAGGTCAACGCCGCGAAGGCCAACAGACTCCAAGTTCCGTTCGCCATCATCACAACCACCCTAGATCGTACGGAGGACGATTAGCTCGCGGACATATATATAACGCCGGCCAAAATCAATCATCAGACCTCGGTCACCCTTTAGCACCAGCGTCGCCAATGAATAACTGGAACAGATGGAATGGTGGTCGATGAAAAGCTCTCATGTTCTTTCGGGAGAAGTTAGCAATGGACAAGATTCTTCGCCATCGTCGTAAAAGTCTAAAAACATGCGCTGTTATGTACTGTGATTTTGTTCTATCCTTTCTTCTTTTCTCATGCTGCGATTTCGATTTACCGCAGTATGCTTTCGTTATTTTTGTTGTTGTATCTTACCCAAATATCTGTGTTCTTTGTTTGTCTACCACATATGTCGACTACAGAACATGGGCAAATAAATTTTTAACATCTGCCTGCAGATATATGCTCGTCCACGGCGTCTAGCCAGTGTCCTAAATCGACCCAGAAACGTCTCTGATAAGGGGTTTCCCCCCAAACACGAGGTATAAGCGATAAATGATTAGTATCGTCATTCGTTCGTACAACCCAGCAGCCAGAGATAAGCTGCGCCTCGAGGCAGCTAGTATTTCTCGGAGGAATTTCTAAAGAAAAAGGTTCAGAGATGCTGTGTTGATGGGTACACGTCGTCGCGCTATAAAAGTGAGGGCAATGTCAAAGGGATTCAGATAAGTACAGCCGCGAACAAAGCCCAATCAAAAATAAGCGAAAAGACTGACCGGCATGGCATTGGATGCCATTGGGAGAAAACTGGTACTACGCCGTCATTCGCCCAGTATTCTTCACCCAGAACGTCGGGTAGATGGACGTGCTTCTGGTGCGGATTCATAGGATTAGCATGTTGGAAATTGCCTAAAAAGGATGGTTTTGGCTGAAGCGAGCGATAGTCGAAGGAGCCAATAGATCTCGACCAGAAATATAACAAGATATTGGTAATTGAAGATATCCGAAGCGGTGGTGCATGGTGCCAGCTCTGGCACAGCTCGACGCTTGTTAAAGAAGAAGACGAATTGTTCATTTTGGATGTCTAAAATTAGGCGCTCGGTAAGATTGCCGAGCTAAACTTGTGTGTGTTTTTTGGTGGGTGCTGAGGCCTGAGGATGGAGACTTACCATGCGAGAGACGTGACTCCGGTAAAAGGTGTTGGGGTGCGGGCGACCCTCACCACGCTTCATCTCGCGGTGATCGGCCGCTTCGAAAGTCATATCATACGGAACGGCGTCGGTGGATGCGGCCCAATCGCTTTTCCATAGCTGTTTCGCAAACGTATATAGGGAAGATTCATGGTAGGAGAGCGCACGGGCATCCGCGTGCATGTCCAAGACAGAAGGGAGAAGAGGCGATAAATATGCCGCGACGTGAACGACCTTGGCCAGCACAGACCCGAGGGAGAACGCGCGGACATCAGGCGCTGCGGTTACGTCTTCGCCCAGGGTATACACAAGCTGTGTCCCTCGAAACGGCGCACAAACTCGAAAAGAAGAAGAAAAAAACAAATAGAAGGCATCAGTTTAATGATATTGTTATCAAACGAGGGAATAAATCACCTGCATTTAGAGAGATAATCATATCCGGGTGTCCTTCTTTTCCGAAATGACCTTCTTGCATGAGATGTTGTAATTCAATGACCGTTGGGCCACCCTACGCGGTGTCAGAAAATCGAATAAACAGGGTACCAGGAGGCCCTCGCTTGTGTCTTATCAAGAATGACTTACAACAGAATGCCCTACAAAGTGCAGCGGGTGCTCTTTTGACCATGTCGGATACAGTCCGATGGGAAAGGTGCGACCGTAACGAGCGTGATGATGGGCTAAGCTGTGCTCTTCGCCGTAATCGACTGTACCTCCAGCCAGGGAGTAATACAGCTCACAAGCTCTATCGTATAGAGAGCTCACAGGTCCTAGACTAGAGACGTTACCAATCAGCTCGGGCTCGAAATCAGCTCCCCAAACGTGCTCGCTTACTTACTTGGGCAGCAGTATCTTTCTGCGGGCCAGCGACTCCTGGCCGAAGGTGTTAATGTGGCGGTCCCACGAAATAATACCCGCGGTTCCCAAGAAACCTTGGACAATGACGAGTGGAGTGGAGGACATCGTTTAGGAGAAAGGTGGGACTCGTCGTTAACAGACACCTGCTATAAATATCCGCGCGTTAATAGACTCGAGATTGATCGAATCGCTGCGATCGATTAAAATAGCCTCCGTCCAATTAAAGATCAGCCAAGGGCATCGGTGTAAAGTACAGAATGGTATTGTGCTTCTAGAGTAAAAATACAAATGAGGATGCTCATGAAAGAGGTCGGGTATGGTATGGCATATGGGGAGAGGTCATCTCGCTAGAAAATCCAGAGAAGAAGAGGAATGCATAGTAGTTTGCCTATCTAAGAGTGACATCAGCGATTACACATGAATCGATTAGGATACAGACTTACCGCATAATTGGGGATATCCACGGTCGTAGGGTCATTAGAGTCGTAACACACAACACTAAAAGTACAAAGAACCAAAGGAGTCCATGCATGAGGGGAGCTCAGGCATGGATGAACGAAAAGGGTTTATCGCTTGTTTCCAGCGATCCAAGATAGTTGTACACTGCCAACACCGGCGATAAATACTTTTGCGCGCACACGGCATACCTATACAGAGCGTTCCAGGATTAGAAGCTGTCGAGCGGGAAACTTGAGCTATGTACGCACTGTGTCCGCCACTTCAGGGTCACGGAAGTCAATTTGGAGGTCGCCGTTCGGCATCCTGCTAATCTGGCGCACATCCCCAAAGCTCTGGAAAGTATATGAGAAAACAGGATGGCAAAAGAGAGCGGAACTTCTTACCTCGCACCACCGTTTTACTCCCTCGAACTTGCGCACTTCGGCCACACCAATGCCACTGATGATGAGTTTCTTCTTCTTGCGGCCCGTCCGCGAGCCTAATGAAGAAAACTTGACGCGCTTCAAAGTATTATTCGAAGAATAAGACGTCATAGGTTCGTGCTTTTTGAAGCGATACGTCGGTGGTGGATCGAGGTCTTCCTCGTCATCGACTTTGTCAAGCGTTGAGCTATTGGACAGAGGAGCAAATGGGACGCGGCGTGAAGCTACCGAATCCTTGGAGCCCGATCCTTCTTGCGTATTCGCTGACGTCGGCAGTCGGACAGAGGAAGTGGAGGCTAGGGAGAACGCTGACGCTGACGCCGATCTTGGTGATCTAGTGGTGCGCAGTCGGATCGAATCGAAGAGGGAAAGCTTCGAAGGCGTCGAAGGAATATTGCTTTCGAAGATAGTGGTCGTCCGAGAAGCTGTCGATGTGGCATATGTATCGCCAGATGAGACGCTTGGACGTGATGGCGTATAGTTGGCCTCAGATGTTCCTATTGATACCTGAGAAGTGGATGATTGATTAAAATGGCCCAAAACGGTAGGGCGCCATTTGGACGATGATGACGCAGGTTGGGTTTTAGGACTGGGTTGTAGGGAGGCGCTGAACGAAATCGTCGACAGACTCGACGAGCGTGCGTGTTGGGATGTTGTCGTTGCGTCCGCGATCACAGTGGGTGAGGTACTAGAACGCGGGGTGCGCGGTGGAAACAAGGACAGCCGTGCTAACACGCGCGATGCGGTCTCCATGTTAGAGGCAGAGGGAGCGCTGGGCGAGGAGGAGCGAAAACCAAGGCTAATTGTCCGGAGTGAAGGGGTGATTGAATGCCTGGATTTATATGCGCGCGCAGGAATGGGCGTAGAGGGACCCTGAGGATTATGCACGTTAAGTGTGACTGCATAAATGATCTCAAAGGCTACCATACCTCCTGTGAACGTTCTTCGCCGAGGCTAGACGGAATGTCGTCATCGTCAATAAGGTCGTAGCTCTTTATGGACGCGGAGTCCGTCTCCTCTTTCGTGGCGGTCTGCCATGTTCGCGCAAGGTCGGGATATGCGAGATATGGATTGCTCGGGGAAGGCGAAGTGCTAAACAAGGGGAATTTTGGTTCCGGTAATTGAAAAGCCTCATCGGGTGATTGTGCCTGTTGGTCCAATATCCATTTGTCGAGCAAGCTCGAACGTCTCTTCGTGATGGGCTTGACTGGAATTTGCTCGATATAAGGCTGAATATTGAATGGGTCCTCGTCGGCGGTGGTATAGGGTTGGTCGTCCATTTGATTATGCTGGGGCGAGGTCGCTATTACAAGGGCGCTGGATTGGTGATTACCGCGTCGAGGTATATTGTCGTTAGGCGTGGCACGGCGTTGTCATGAAAAAGAAAAGAGAAACGGGATGGAACGAAAAGAGGAGGAGGGATTAAAGAGACAGCGGGGAGGGGGACATGAGGGGAGGAAGAAAGAGGGCTTGGAATGAGTTGAGGCGCGTCGTGTTCACAGTCAACAGACTTTCTTCCATTTTGGGGTTCAACCAACTGCAACGAGGCAGCTCACAACATACGACCCCGCTCACACGATCAGTCGCTAAAATTATTCATCTCTATCATTATTTCTCCTCTAACGCCTCCAGGACGCCCTTCACGATCCCCTCGAACAGCCCGGCAGATGACGTCTTGCTGTATCTTCCCAGCAGCGGGAATGCCACATCGCCCTCCTCCGTCGCGTCTATCCCACTTGGATCGTGCCCGCCATCCAACACAGAAACGAGTTCGGTATCCACAGGCAGCGTGCCCAGGAAGCGAAGCCCTTCCTTGCGGGCCATTTCCGACCCGCCACCCGTTGAGAAAACGTTGCTGATTTCCCCACAGCATGGGCACACGTATCCACTCATATTCTCAATGAGTCCGAGCACGGGGAGGTTCACTGCACGGGTAAACGAGAGGCATTTCATCGCGTCCATCAGGGCAACGGCCTGGGGCGTCGTCACGATGACGGCCGAAAGGCGTGGATGCACGCCTGCAAGGTGTTCCATGAGGGAAAGATGTTCGTCCGAGGTCCCTGTATTACGAATAATTCTGTAAGTATACCGCAGGTCAGGTCACATTGGGAGACGCAAGGCGGACCTGGAGGCGTATCGATGACCAAATAATCCAGCTCTCCCCAGCGCACATCGCTCAGGAATTGTCGGATCATCCCATTCTTCTTGGGGCCTCTCCACACAACGGAATCGCCTTTATTTTTGAGGAGGAACCCAACGCTCATCAAAGCCAGTCGCGCGCTTGGTCCGTCCGCATATACGGGCACCCAACCGTCGCTGCTTTGATGTATGCCCTTATCGTCGACCCCAAGCATGCGCGGGATCGAAGGGCCCGTAAGGTCGACATCGAGGATGCCTATCCTTGCGGCTGGCGAAGAGGCGTACAGATTCAGGGCCAACTGTGTCGAGACCGAGGACTTGCCCACTCCGCCTTTGCCTGCCAAAACCAGTATGATGTGTTTGACATTCTGCAAACGTCGTGTCACCGCTGTCTCTTGAAGTGCCATTGCTGAGAAGGATGAGCAAGCGTCTTCATGATTTTTTTGGAAGACAAGTCAAAAAAAGTGCTGCACTCTTGGATTGATAAGATGACTGCCGCATTTGTCAGCCCCGACCAATGCCGAAACGCCGATGAGGCTCAGAAGCGCTTGCAACTTGAACTACCAACCCAATGCGCTTGCTCGACTTCTGGAGAAATGGTTGAACCTCCCCACAACTTAGGACAATGACCATTCTTTTCTCAGGAAAAAAGACATGAATCTGGTTTACAAAACTTTCTTACGACTCTTGTCAATCGAGTTGAATTTAAATCGACTGTCTCCGCCAACTCGAACAAATCTCCGGATTTTCCTGCAGCGTCAATGTCTGTAATTTACAATTCGTCCTTTGGGTACCTTGTAGGATCCCCGCTGGCCTTTACACGGTCTGCCGCTATGAATGGAAATAGGAATCTATCCATATCTTGGTCGACGTACCCGCTATAGAAGATGAGCTGAGGGTCCTGGTTGCTCGTATTTGAGCTCTGGTCGCGCGGGATGGGCTTGGTCTCTTTTCGGCTGGGGCCCTTATACTTCGGGCTCAGTTTCCCCCCATCAAGTTGCTTTTTGATAAGCTTCTTCGCCTCGTTGAATAGGACTGTATAGCTTGGTATCCCACGTTTGCGCTGCACTTGCTTCTTGATGACTGTGGTCACAGCATACATCCACGGGTCGAGCATCCCGTCGTTGGTCTTCAGCGCCTTGACATTGAATTGGGTCTCGTGGCAGCCGGCGAGGAGAATGCCAGGCGTCGTCGTGTGCGTGTCAAGCATCCCACCACGCATACACGACGACGTGAGGATCGTCAGATTGACTCCAGATTTTAAATTGGTGTGTGAAGTTAAACTTAGGTGGAAAATACTAGTGCACTCACTTCACGAATAGTTTTTGCTAACCAGTCATTGCTTAGCACTTCCTTCTTCGTTCCGTCATTCGCCGCAAGTATCCAGCCTTCATCCTCGTCGTTCGGCTCGCCAGAGTGATCTTCGTCGGGATCCCTAGTTCCATGTGCGTCGACATACAAGAAGCGGACGTCTCCCGTAGATGCACTCGATAGAAAACCTGTGAATCTGTCCTTGAAACGCGCAGCGGTGGGAGGTTCTTGTCCCTTCGTGCACTGTTTGTGCCATTCTCCGGGTCGATGTCAAAGTAGCTCATCTCGACATCAATTGGAGCAAAGCCCAAGTACTTTGTGAGCATGTCCTGGACGAGAAATATGCCATTATCGGTGCCGGTGCCAAAGCGTATAACGTGGGCCTATTTAGTTATTGCATCAGTCAGGTGAAACGCACAGAGGGTAGAGCCCTCTTGCCTTCTTTGTGCCCAGTCCTCTGAAGTCGGTCTGCTTTATGTTGTTTAGGAAGGTCTCGCCGCTTGCTTTCGAAATACGGATCGTACCCTCCTGCCGGTTATTGAACATGGAGACCTCAAATTTGTAGCACCCGTCATCAAACGTCCCCTCGGTGATGAGTTTGTGACATTGTAGAATGTAGTCTTCACGAGGTGCTCCGTCTTTTCCCCCCACTGGCATCAACCGTCCACTGATGATACAAGCAGACAGGCGCGTTATTAAATATACCACAAGCATGACAAGAGTGACCATCTCATTCTTCGCATAATGAAACCAGTCAAGCTTTCCGGTGTATACAACCGTAGAAGGAGCCCGCGAATCGTCGTTGTATTGCAATGGTATAATTATAGGATTGGAGCGGTCGCCTTGAGGATTGCACAGTGTCGCCGTGAGCATGCTGAAGTCCCTGGCGAGGATGCAGTCAATTCTGTAACAGCCGAAGGAAAAGCTGACTTGATATTTATTATCGATGATAGTGACGGTATTGATTGTACCCAGCTGCAGAAGTGAGCAAGAAGTGTTAGGCGTTAAGTTCGACTTCACTGACGCACTGGCGAGGACCATTATATAATATTTACCTCGGTAACATTCACCTTCTCGTTGCCGTCGGCGTCCACTGTTTATTGCCAATACGCACAAATAGGATCTTTCAGCGCAAAGCCGACCGGGACGACCACGTTAATATTTTCGTTGACCGCATAATGGAACCAATTGAATTTGCCGTTGTAGATGAACATTGTGATGGAGAACGCAAGTAACAGATGGGTAATGTGAGTGAGGAAGATTAAGTGGTAGGATGAGTCGATCGTGCTGGGCCTGGTGAGAGAAGTCCTCTCATACACTCCAAACTTGAACTCAACGCATGCACGCAGTGATTTGGCCTTGCGATGGCTTGAGATTCCCAGACTGTCAATATGCCGCCAACAACACGAGGAAGGAACTAAGGATCGTTAATGTAAGCAAATATAGACACTCGAAAACATTCCGCCTCGGAAGTGGGAGAATCAGCTGCTGAAAAGTGCTTGTGTCGACTCCAGGTTATCGTAGTGTTGACGGATCAATTATACGAGGGCGAAGTATATGGCTTTGCGAAGAGACCTGGAAGAGATAAGTGCAGTGCAGAAGAATTCCGAATATTTGTTTGTACTAAAGCAATGTTCGAGAGACAAAATGCGGACTGAAAGACTTAACTTCGCGCCGGAGATTTGGAAAGACAGAAGAATTCTGAACAGGTCGGCGTCGCTGGTTGCCAGTGGTCGCTCGTCTTAAGAGCACGTTCCCACGCAAATGCCTAATACGCATGCCTTCGAGACTAATTCGCTCAGAGCGTTCTCCTCAATATTAAGTAGGCTGGGTGCAGAAAGAAAGAGAGAAAAAAAGAGACCTTGAAACGTAGCGGTTTGTTCGAGGGAGACAGCCAACATGGCCAAAAGCGAGTCCTTCAATGTCCAAATCAGGAGTATATTTCTTTCGACAACATTCATGAATCATAGATATGAAATGCGAACATCGGTTGTCTCCATTTGACACTGTGCATGATAAGCTCAATGGAATTATAAAATACAAACCGGTATTAAGATATAGCTACATGTCAAATTTCAAAGCAATGGAAGAGCTTGAAGGGGCAAAAACCGAGGGATGGAATGCAGCGAGAAGAGATCACAAAGCTTCTCCTTTATGAGGAAGTAAAGGCGCACTAGCGCCGAGATCTAGAAGACATGGACAACATTCCTCACGGACTGGTTTTCGAATGGGTTTGTGGATGGACGGTTGACTCATAGTGGGTCCTGCTTCATGTGCTTTAATTCAAGAGTCAGTCACTCGACGTTCTGAATAGAAAGATAGAATTCGAACTGACCACTTTACAGAGACGTGAAGCAAGTCCAGAGAGCTGGATGATTGTACCAACTCCTTCGAGGATGCGCATGTGGGTGAATCCAATTTCCTGGGACAATGTGAATCGGCTGTCGTGCAGAACAGGGTAGTCGGAAACTAACGCACCTTGATATATTCTAGCTTTGTATATTCGGGCATTCTGGGGGGTATTTGAATAGAAATCAGACGAAAGAGCGAAGAATCGCTTACTCGTCAAACGTTTTCACCACCCGGAAGATGGTGACAACAATATCAACAGCACTGTATCCTTGCGTCCACAAATCGTTCAGTTTTTCGACTGCTGTATCGATGTCTGATTTTATGCAAGCGCGAATCATGGATTGGATAATGATAGGATGTGGCTGATCGCAAACTTTGAAGACATTGTCTCCCGAGACGAACCCGAAGCCTGAATACGTGGATTGCAGGTTGTTAATTGCTTGCCGCATATCACCTTCTGATGTGAAGATGAGAGCTGTAAGACCATCGTCATTTCGTTCAACCTTGAGGATAGGCTACTTGAGTTTACGCCTTGCAGAAATGATAGCCAAGCACCTTTTCCATGTCACAAATTTCTATCAGCCGCTTCAGGATCTCCTCATCTCTCAGCTTCGCATATCGTAGAATTGCACATCGACTTTGTATGGGTTCGATGATTTTGTTGCTCATGTTGCAGGCGAGACAAAATCGCGTCGTATTTGAATAGATTTCCATGGTACGTCGGAGTGCTTGTTGAGCTCCTGGTGTCATACTACGGAAAGTAAATATCAAAAAATTATTTCAACGGGGGCGACGTTACCTGTCAGCTTCGTCAAGAATGACAATCTTGTGGCGTCCAGGTGGCAGGGTGACTTTCTTTTGGGCGAATGCCTTAATTTTGTTTCTCACCACATCTATACCACTGATAATTCATGAGTCATTATATAAAATAGACAGTGAATGATATACCGCTCATCAGACGCGTTCAATTCCAGCACACCGTCCTTATATGCAGGCCCCAGCAGTTGATGAGCAAGGCAGTGGATACTAGTTGTTTTCCCGATACCTGGAAGACCCTACCGGCGCATCAGTGCATGTTAAGAAGAGATGCAAAGAGCTATATTCACAGATATGATGAGATGAGGGCAATTTCCATCGCGTGCGATGACTTTTAGTCGTTCAATGGTGTCTTGGTTGCCAACAATGTCATCCAGCACCAGTGGACGGTATTTTTCAACCCTGCATTATTACTTCAGCATAAATCATTATTAAGCGTGCGTTTTACTAGCCAGGGTAGCTCGTACGGTATATCTGCTGCTCCGTTCATGGCGGGGAGGAGTTGGGTGAGGTGGAAGGAGGAGTGATTTGGCAAACGCGCTTCGTCACGATCGGTCACACCGCGACAGGCGATGTTTGGCAACAACAACGGCATAAAATATGGAGAACTCGGCACGGCCTGGACTGGACTCTATTCTTGACCACCACTTGCTGGCCTATCTATTACTAAGTCTTCAGGTCTCCGCAGACATCTCAAACACCTGCAGCGTAAATGTGGTCAAGAACGCGTTCGTCATATGGAGCCATCAGCTCGCTGATTGACATCCCATTTGCTGGTAATCCTTCTTCTCTTATAAATTTACTTTTTTTTGTTAACAATTGACCTGAGGCAAGAGAATTTGCAGATGCGCATATTCTACCAAGCTTCCCATTAGTGACCTTCCCCAGCCACGGCTCGACTACCGCAGCATATCCGAAAATGTCACCTCCAAGTCACTAAATGCACTCAACCGCAAGACTAAGCTGCCGCACGATGCTGCAGCCTCAGTCGCCCGAAACTACACGGAGTGGAAACGGATATCGACGGAACTGAATGCCAAACGCAACTCCCGCTCGGCACTAGGTGAAAAAGTTAGACGTAGCCAGAATGACGCCGAACGAGGGGAAGCGCTCACAGAGGCGTCGAAGCTCAAGGCAGAAGTAAAAGAGCTAGAGGCGAAATTAGATGCTGCCGAACGAAGTTGCCTGCTTTCCGCCCTTTCCCTACCGAACGATACCCACCCAGACTCTCCTCTAGGCCCCGAATCTGCTGCAGTAACGATCTCGACCCACGGACCTGCCCCCCTCCCCTCCGATACTAAACGCGACCACGTGACAATCTGCGAACATTTTGGACTACTCGATCTGAAGAGCGGTTCAGCGGTGACAGGGACGTCATGGTATTTCTTGCGCGAAGAAGCCGCCTTACTCGAGCTTGCGTTGACGAACTATGCCATGTCGACTGCTATCCAGCATGGTTTCACTCCAGTAACAACTCCAGATGTTGTCCGGTCTGACATTGCTGTTCGATGCGGATTCCAGCCCCGAGATGATGCCGACCCTCCAGTATCACACATGTATCATATCACACCCGCAAATCCTTCTTCTCCCGAACTCATCCTGGCTGGTACTTCTGAAATTCCTCTAGCAGGGACGTTTGCCAACAAAGTATACTCCTCATTAAATCTACCTCTGAAAGTTGTCGGTATTGGGCACGCGTTCCGTGCAGAAGCAGGTGCTCGTTCGGCAGATACACGCGGCCTATACAGAGTCCACCAGTTTACTAAAGTTGAGTTGTTCGCGGTCACAAGCGAAGACGCGAGCGATGCGATGATGGAAGAGATGCTGTCGATTCAAAAATCAATTCTCAACGGCCTCAATTTACCTCTCAGGTAACTCCACTTGTCAAATAAACATCCGCATTTCCTTACATTCTCTTGCCAGAGTTCTTGATATGCCTACCGAAGAACTAGGTGCCAGTGCTTACCGAAAATACGACATCGAAGCATGGATGCCAGGCCGCGGAAGCTGGGGAGAAGTCTCCTCGCTGTCTAATTGCACTGATTACCAGTCACGACGCTTGCATGTTCGATACCGACCTCAAGGCAGTGCGGCAGACTCGTCGATAACTCGACTCCCTTTTGCTCATACTCTGAACGGCACCGCAGCAGCTATTCCCCGCCTTATCGTCGCACTCCTGGAAAATGGTACCGTATTTGACGACGAAGGCAAACCCGTCTCCATCCGTCTGCCTCATGTACTGAGACCATTTTGGATTGGTGGAAAGCAGAGGAGCATCATTCAATGGGATGATGCATCGGAATGAACAAGCCTTGAAGCATAAGAGGGTAAAATATTGAATGATTACTATCTAAATAGCTCATATATCTGCTACAATGGTAATGTGGCTCCGTTCAAACAAACAAGCAAAAATTATCAAGAAAGGGCTTGCAAAGAACAATTGTTATCCATAAAGGTAAAAGTATACATACCGCAGCAAGCTCCACAGGATTAAAAACGTGTAAATGCGCAGCATTCCTGTCCCCAAAAAATATTCCAAGTAGTGTTAGGGTTATAGTCGTCTCGAGCAATTTAATATGCCAGACACAGTGTGGTTCCCGATTCAATAGATATCCCCGTTTCCAGTTATTTGTCTGCAAAGGGGTCCGCGAAAGGATCAACTTCTTCCTGGCAGTGTTTACTACCCGATGGAGCAGGTGCTGTGTCTTCGTCGTCGGAAACTGTCACGTAGTTTCGTTTCGAGGATACACCAGCATTCGCTTTGTGTGTCTCTTCGTCGGAGGATTCATAATCGCTGAAGTCGGATAATGTTACACGGTGTTCGGCTGTTTCTCCATTGTATTCATCGTCTGAGAGAGTAGATGGCCTCATAGGTGGTGGGAGGTTGTTCGAGGAGTGACCTATTGCACCAAAATTAAGGTCTTCTAGGTCGGGGTGTATATGAGCAGCGTGTCGTCCCTTTCCTTTAGTTCCGAATTCATTCCCTGATGTCTCGCTCTCCGGTGAACTTAAAGAGGCAGCAGCAAGCTTCGATGTAACAGCGGCTGTATCATCGGTGGGCTTCGAACCAGATGCCAATAGTAGTTGATCGTACATCTCCAATACCGCCATAATTCGATCGTTTGTCTCAATGAGAGTACCAATAACCTCTTCATTTTCCACTAACTTTAATGGTTCAGTCAATAATATGGTGGAACAATAGAAAATGTTAAGATCAGTACCTGGATATAGCGTACAACTGGTCTTCTAGCTTGCTTGGCTTTTGCAAGACACTCTTGGACGCGTTCATTTGTTTCCAGGCTGTCGGTCTCCAAATTGACCAACTAGGAATATAACGTTGATGACATATCGCAAAATTAACAGAATAATGACTTACGGTAATAGCGTTTTGCAGATTACTCGTAGCCTGAGATGCCTCCACAATACTCGCTAAAACTTTAGGTTTTTCCTAGTTCTCCTTATCAGATTATTTCAAGAGGAAAACAGCATCAATTAAATACGCACTTTCTCAAAATCAAATGGAACCCTCTTCTTCTTGTTTGCGTCTTGGGCTTCTTTCTTCGCCCGGGCCTCCCTTCTTGCTTTGGCGTCCTTCTCAGCCTGCTTCAACTTGGCCTTGGCTTCCAACTTCTCCGCTTTCTTCTTCTCCTCCGCGGCCAGGTTAACCCCCATCATCTGGGCAAGCTCTTGGTTCATGTGCCTGTCCGAACCCAGACATTGTCTGTAAAGGCCAGCGGTGACAGACATCGCGGGATCATCTTTGTACTGCTCTCTCCAAGAAGCAAGCACCAAAGTCAATTTCTTTTTCACCCGCCGGTCACTGCCAGCGTCGCTCGCGATAATTTTCAATGCGTCGATCATATGCCCATCGGCGAAGGTGCCTTTGGTAGAGTCAGATATACTGGACCTATGACGATGCTCGAATAACGTACTTTGGAATTTCTGCCCGCAATTCTCCACCAGCGCCTTCAGAAGCTGTGGCCATAAGACGGATTTTAAGAATGGATCAACAAGCAGACATTGGACGCTACGTACCACCAAAGATCTGTATTGTTGGTGGGCATTTCCATGCTTCAGCTTCTTTCGAAGAGCGCGGGATGCCTCTGCCGGACTGTCAACAGCTTATGAGCCACCAACCCTGACCAAAGATCGACAAGAACATACCCAGACGCCTGGAGGTTGATTGAATCAACAAGTTCCGGTATTCTAATGAAGATATAGGTGTGAGTAATCAGAAGTAATGCCCAGAGTGTAGATCAAGCAATCACCCATCGTATGCCTCCT
Organism: Pholiota adiposa; assembly: GCA_009935795.1. NCBI lineage: Eukaryota > Fungi > Basidiomycota > Agaricomycetes > Agaricales > Strophariaceae > Pholiota > Pholiota adiposa. The sequence goes on from QEYC01000037.1 coordinate 785,823, forward strand.
CCTGAATACTGATTGATGTGAGGATATCGACCCAATCGGTGATTGAGGACTAGACCGCCAATTATCAAACATGAACGCGGTGCGGAACAGATCCACGAACATGCGGCTTCTCCCTACCGAACGCTTGTCTTGCAAAGCTCAACGCCGACATCTGGGCGAGTGGAAGGGGTGGAAGAAGAAGGGAGATGGGGTGATAGGCGCACGGAACAGGACTGGCGTAATTGAATTATGTAATACGACGTAATTGCATCAAGTAGAATAGGAAGCTCGCAAGAGGCTTTGGGCTAAGTATATGGATTGTAGAGTCAAGGGTCAGCGCTACATTGGTACATACAATGTTCATTCGCAAATTATAACAATTGGAACAATTGAATCGGATGAGGCTAGAAAAGAACAAGAAACAAGAAATAATTTAAGAAGATTCGTTCGTGGTCGAGGAACCTTGACCCTCAGTCGTGGTTCCACTTTGCCCCGACGGCTGAGCCTGGTTTCGGTTGTGAAGGGCAAGTGTGCTCTGAATGAGGTGTCCCATACTGAGATTTGATTGCGGAACTCCCATCGGACTTTCCAAGTAGAGACGTATGAGAATCGTTTCTAGAGCAGCGACACTAGGCGGAGGATAATCAAATGCTCGTGCGTGTTCGCGTACGGTCTGGAAAAGAGTCGCCATGTTGTCCCATCTTTCCTGCGGCATGGCTGGTTGGGCCGGAGCGGGAGGGGGTGGGAGAGGAGGGTTTGGAGGGAATGAATGGATGGTGTTTGCAAAACCATACGGTTGGGGGGTCGGAGGGGGGAATGTATGTCCCGGAAGGGGCGCAAGCATTGACACGGCCGTGGAAAACGAGGTATGCTGAGCCCCTGCTACAGTCGAAGTTGGCGTGGTAGCAGACGGCATTTGCTGATCCTGATCGGAAGCGGAGACGCTCTTGTTGCGACCGCGCTCCTTCTCAGTCTGTATGGCTGCTTTGCGACCCCTGCGGGTAAAAGGGAGATTTGCAAGTCCAATTTCATGGGAGTGTTGCGATATGTCTTGACGTTGAAATCAGCTTTAGGCTTCATGAAAAGGCAAAATGAAGAAACTTACAGCAAGCGCGCACTTCCTCCGTGTCGAAATAAGTCTTGTAACTTATCGAAGCTTGGCAGCCTTGACCATCGAGCTAGAACGTTACGAACATCAACACGCATAAGGAGCACGAAACGGGGCGAGAATGCCAACCTTGCGGCTGGGAACTTTGCGGACGCGTTCAGGATGCTTCTTCACGTACTTCTTGCGACCGCTGCGCGAGTGCCTTGCACACACGAGTTTGGTGTGATCTTTGAAACGAGGCGGGTCTGCCTTGCTGCCATGCGTATCGCCCTGCGGGGTAGCAGGCTCAGCGGGGTCGATCATAATGCATGATGGACACAGACGCACCTTCACAAACTCGACGCAATTGCGCTCCTCCTCGGCCTGCCGCCAAGTCTGGAAGGCCTCGAGATTTGGGAAGACAAGGGTGTAGCCATCGTCGCTGTCGCCAGAACCGTAGGGCTGCTTGGTGGTGGACGCACTGGCTGCTGTGGGCGGTGGTGAGAAAGCGCAGAGGAAGGAGGGTTTCGGAGGGCGTACCTTGTGCTTGGGCGGCGGGCTGGTGTTGGATGGGCTGATGCAAGGGAACCTCTCCCAGGCGAAAATGTTGAAAGCTCATCTTGGAATTCTGCGCAATTCGGATTTTTCGACAATTCGCGCTGGTCGTTCCAAATACATCCCGTTTTCGAGACAATTTTGCTCAAATCAGCCTCTGTAACGTTCCGGTCACGTCACACTTCTTTCCTTATTCTCTCAACCACCATGACAGCTTCCCTCAGAAATTCGGTCCACAGGCGCAATCACAAGGAGCGTTCGCAGCTAGCACACAGGTCCAAGCTAGGTCTCCTAGAGAAACATGCCGACTATGTCAAGCGTGCCCGCGACTACCACTCGAAGCAGGACCGCCTTACGCGTCTCAAGCAAAAGGCTACAGAGCGAAATAAGGATGAGTTCTATTTTTCGATGACGAAGGAGAGGACGAAGGTTCGTAGCTGAAATATGCTATTGTAGTCGCTTCTAATGACATGTATAGGATGGTGTACATATACAAGATAGAGGCAATGTCGCCCTCCCCACCGACATGGTCAAAGTTCTCAAAACGCAAGATGAGAACTATATCCGAACAATGCGAGCTTCAGGTATCAAGGTGCGTCCTCTCCATAAAAGAAAACTTTTATCAGCTCACAGTTTGATACAGAAAATAGACAAGATCAAAAACCAACTAATGGAAATGGCTGATCTCTTGAAAACCAACACCGAAGACCTCGAACATGACGATAACGACGCGGAACTAGACGAGGAAGAAATCGAAGTTCTCAAGAAGGCCAAGATCATCCAAGAAACCTCAGGAAGTCACGGCTCCAAACGGAAACATATTTTATTCGCCGAAAGCTCAGACGAAGGTCCGCAACTTTTCCTCAATTTCTGCAATACTGCGCTCATTTTTTTTACCCTCACAACCCAGCATCCCGCCTCTCCAAAAAGGGGAAATCAAGACAAATTGACGACGATCTCGCTGCAACGAAAGATGACGCCGCACTCGAAGCCGATTTAGGCTGGAAATCAGCAGCGCCGAAGAAAAAATCAAAAAGGAAGTCGACCGAGCTCAGGGATGTCGAGATGTCCGTGAAGGAGGAAGACAAAGACAGCCGCAAACACGATCTGGCGCACCGGAGAAAGTTAATCAAAGAGCTTTCGGCGCGGCTGGAGAGGGACAAGCAGCTACGCTATACGGAGCGAGAGTTCGAGATGCAGAGGCTCTTGATGGGCAAGGGCGGCAAGAAGAAAATTCAAGGAGTGGAAAAAGTGGAGGGCGACTCAGACGACGAGGACCGAGAAGAGACCCAGGACGAGATTGACGCTCGTCGCGGACGGAAGCAAAAAGCAACACACAAAATCGTAGACGAGACAACATACCGACCACGGGTCTACAAATGGCGTTTGGAGCGAAAGCGTTGATTCGCGTTCCGAGCACTAATCTACATATTCCGTCTGTATAGTCCGTAAATGATCCGTTTATCATTTAATATCCGTGTCAGAGTAAAAGTGGCCACTACAAATGAGGGTTTTAGATTATGATTAAAGATCCGAGCATCAGCGAGATAGCGGGGAAGATGTATGTAAGTAGCGGGGTAGTTGAGATGGCATTTGGTGCGCCATTGAGCGATGTGGTAGTCACTGATGTGCTGGGCTGCGCAGATCCTGAACTGGTTGTCGCGCTATCAGTGCTCTTTGGAGTAGCAATTGGGGAGGTTGGGGAATAGGTCACGCCGTTGATGTCTGCAGCAACTTGGAAAACAGATCCAGCACCATACTCGTAAAACTATAAGTTAGAGCAAATAAGTTAATTGACTTCTGAGGCAAAATGTGAAGCGCTTACATCGACAAGCATGAAGTTTGGTGGACGGCTATGCGCAGCTTTGCATGTATCGACCTGCGCGCCTAGTGAACCTTCGCCAGAGGCTGCATTGGTCACGTTCAGCTGTGCGGTAAAAGGTACGGGCACCCCAAGAACCACCTTATCCAGGAAGTGGTTGATGAGGAACATTTGTGTTGTAGGGTCCGTGGCATGGGTCCTGTTAACGTCGCAGTTGAAACTCGGGTCGATAACGTTGAATTCGCTCTCCCAAATATTTGTAAATTCTATGAGGGTCTTTAGATAATTGGATTAAAATTTTAGAAACAAGGAACACGAACCATCCATGAGGTATGGCACTGCCGTAAGATCTGCGGCATTATCCAAGAAAGTCAAGAGCCGTTTGCCCGAATCAATCATCGAGCCTAAGGTGGGCCATTCGGTCTGCGCGATAGGGGAGCTAGGAGGAGCATATGAAACCGCGTCCAGCCCGACAGCCTTGAATACGGTGTCGTAGTTTGCGGGTGGTAGATTATCGATATTGACGATCAAAAGCGAGAGCACTGTTCGCGCGAAGATCAATTGTGAGTTCAATTGACAGAAAGGTGTAGAAGCCCACCTTCATTTGGGTTGGCGTCCAGCCATTGCTTGACTAAAAATAGGCAGCTTAAGAACCGCAACGAAGTGTCGATCATTGTTCTTTACGCACCAAGAGTCAGGTAATCTTGTAGTGTGCCGCCGTCAAAGAGACTCTGCAGATAGGGTGAGTGTTAGACAATAGACAAACTACAAGTGCAAGAGCTCTCCTACTCACACAAGATGTATGGCACAGCCTGATGACCCCATTTTCGTTATGAGCCTGCATTTGGAGCATTCGAATCCCATCGTTCAGCTGCTGGGTGACTAGAGTGGCGTCAACCTCCTTTCCTCTTCATCAGCAATTATCCCAAAGGAAACGTACTAGTTTGATCCTGGTTGGTGGCAACTATCAACGCCAAAGAGGCAAGAAAACCACCGTTGAGATGAAAGGTACTGTAAAAGGCAATAAAATCAAATGAGGCGCACCGTTGTTCACCCCAATGGCATACGAATCGTGGGCGCCAACGAAAGTCACTGTCCCAAACGTCTTGTCGCACAGCTCAGCATGTCCATTGCACTCCGTTACGCGCCGCCCTAGGGACGATTCCGGCGCCAGCGCCGATGGAGAGCTTGGATGTCCTTCCGCAGTAAACATGATGGTCGATATCAGGAGGAAAAGAGCAGAGCGACATAATAGAGAAAACATTTTGGGAAGTGAGATGGGGGCCAGATAAAAGAGAGAAAGAGCGGACGAGACAGTAGAGAGTGGACAGACGAACGCAAGCTGGTGTGGCGATTGGTCTATGTCGAATTCCAGCGCTGCGCGCCAGATGTCGATCATGACATTGAATCTGATGACAGCTCGTTACGATCACGTGGGAGGCGACTCGGCAGTGGGCGCCACTCATTTCGACTGCGGCTGCGGGCAGCTGCGCTCGACTCCCAACATGATACATCATGAAGCGTATCTGCATCGACCTACTCTCCCAACCGTTTTTCATCTCGAATTCAAAATCCACCCCTAGATTTTCTACGGTCTCACCTATGCCACCCTCATGATGCCGCATGCGTCTCAGTTCCAGTCAAACAAAAAAACCTGTGGCTTTCTTATGATTTCGTCCTTTTTCTCGCTCTCACTGCTTGTCAGCATCCCTAAGTTGTCTAGGGCGGCTCACTCAGTTGCATCTTCAACTATGCATATCTAACCTATGCGTGCCTGTGTATCAATCCATCTTTGTTGCCTCCGGGTCGAACTGATGATTCTCATAAGTTTTCGCTGTGCGATAACTCTGCATCATATGTAGACCCACTTCCCATCCATTGGAATTCAATCTCGACATCTGAACTTGTTGCGAACCTTGCGAGCTCTGTCGCCCTCATCATTGATCATTGCGGTTTTGGACTTTGACATATCAAGGATGTCCTCGGTGTGTTTATATCCCGAAATCCAGAATTTGAACTCAGTCATGGGCAAGCAGGTATGTGCTCTCATTTATCTTTCATTGTACGATGTACCTGATCGTTCTACGCTGACAATCACAATGAATAGGTTGCGAAAATAGCGTCTGCATAATGGCGCCCATAAAAGTCCTCGACGGTCTGCCTGAGAAGGCCCCCTATTATTAGATCACCTTACGAAAATGGTGGACCTGAGTTTAGGCTGCAGTCCCCGAGCGGAACAAAAGCGCTGTCAGCTGAGGTAGGCAAGGTATTCTTCACCTTTGTGTCGTTCAAATAGATCGTGGAAGGCGAAGAGACAATGACAAGTCCCAAAAGCGACTTCCTCGACGCCATTAACGTGCATTTGGACCTTCCAATGTGAGTGTCTTGAGTCCTCGAATAGCGAAGGTCTCTCAGGCCCCGAGCTATTATTATCTTTCGAGAGGAAAAAAGCCTCACTATTGGACGAAGGACCCCGGAACAGAAAAATTTGTGCGGCAGACTGATGCATTTCTCCGTCCAGACTCCGTTTTCTCATTTATATGGCAACTCCTCCCATAACGACCAATTTTTGTAGGCACGCAGAGAGATCAAGGAGATATCAAAGCTTCCTGACGGTTTGTAAGGCATCATGGGCCGTAGACGCTGCTCGACGTGGCAGGAAGATGGCCTCATGGTATTGGGCAGTTGGCCGTTGGATGAGTGGGCAGTCGTCAGAGGAAGGTTATTAATAGGGCGTTATCATTTTGCATAGCGACGATGGGGATCATGTCCGAGGGAGACTGTTGGATTGCATCCAACTTAGGTCACAAAAACATATAGCCCGCAGTCAAAGTCGGTGGAGTGGACTCAGACTCTAATGGGCGGTGGGGGGAGCGGTGGGGGGCAGGACGTGGAGGACGGTGTAGGGACGGTGTTAGGGACGGGGACGGAGGAGGGGATGCATGTGCGGCAGAAAAGAGTTCGGCACTGGTAGGCAACGCGATGGACGCCGTGGGATTTGGTTGTTGATGGTGGCAGGGGAAGGATTGGCTTATAAGGGACGCCAAGGCCAAATGGGCTGTTCATTCTTTTCGACCTCTCTTCTCCTCTGTTTTTGCTTTCGCCGCAAGGTTGTCGCCCAGTGCGCCCAAAGACTACGATTGCCCGGCACTGGTGTCGTTTTCTTTTTTTTCTCTGCGTCTGAACTTTGATAGTCCACAAGCCCTCACCGCATTTCCATTCATTCTGTCCCCCTTCTTCGTCGTCAAGTTCATCCAGCCATGTTCTCAAAATCAGCTCTTGTCGCATTCCTCGCGTTTGCCCTCGCTGCTGAGGCCATCCCCAACCAGGGACAGAGGTTCCAGCAAATGCAATGTGCAGTACGTTCTCCCCGCCATCCCGATATATAACGTTGTTCATCATCGGGTTCTAATTATATCAGGCCCCCACGACAGTCACCAAAGTCCAGACAGTAACAGTGACCGGCAAAACTGCGCCTACGCAGACGTCGAGAGTGCTCACCGGTGGTAACAATAACAACAACAACAACAACAACAACAACAACGGCGGTAAAAACACCAAGACAACCTCTGCTGCTCTGGGCTCGAAGACCACTGCTGCTGCCGCTGGTGGAAAGACAACTGCTGGTTCGAAGACAACCAGTGCTGCCGTTGGCTCGCAGACGACCGCTGCTACCGGCGGCAACAAAGGCGGCAACAACGCTGCTGGAGGCAAAGGTAACACCGGCACTGGAGGTCAAGGTAACAACGCTGGCAACACCGGTGGAAACACCGGAAACACTGAAGACCCCCAAACGTCGCTCAGTGAGTACCAGTGCACAAGCTAATTATTGAAAAAATTCTGACCATTATTATCACTTTATCAGCACTTGATCCTAGAGTGATCGCTTCTGGTTTCGCCAACGACGGTCAAGACGTACCTACCGCCGGTCAGGTCGCCTCCCTAACATCGACGAACAACTTCATCAACTTCTGCCTGAAATTCCCCAACCTCCCCATTACCAACGGCAAGCAGATCGTCGACGGCTCATGTAACCCTGCTCCCATCGGCGTGATCCCCTCGGTAGACAACATGCCCTCGTCCAAGTTCACCTTCCCCCCCAACTTCGGCACGATCAAGGCCAACACCGACTTCACGATCTCGATGGCCATTAAGAACATGGAGACCGGGTTTTTCGTCAACGCGCAGGAGAACTACTTCGCCGCTCCCCAGCAGCTGAACAGCGCGGGACAGATCCAGGGTCACTCGCACGTTGTTATTGAGCAGCTTACATCTCTCACTCAGGCCAACCCTACGGACCCCAAGAAGTTCGTCTTCTTCAAGGGTCTGAACGCTGCTGCTCAGGGAGGTATACTCACCGCCGATGTCACTGGCGGTCTTGCTGCTGGTGTCTACAAGCTCTCTTCCATCAACTCGTCCTCTAACCATCAACCCGCTATTGTGGCTATAGCACAACACGGTTCCCTCGATGATGCGATCTACGTGAGTTTAATCCGGTATTTGGATTATATCCTATCTTTCTAACTTGGTTTTGTTAACAGTTCACCGTGACCGCTGATGGCAAGGCCGCCGCAGGCAGTACTGGAATCATTGACAGGAATGGTGCTAACGGTGGCATAGCGAAGGCCGGCGCAAACACCAACAAGGGCGCAACCGCCACCAAGGGCAACACCAACAAGGGCGGAAAGGGCAGGCGCGCTGTCAACCGCCTCTCGTAAATGTCCTTTTGGATCGCGCACGGCTTCTAGGGGCAGTTGACGAGCATCCAGGCGGTCCTCCCTTGACTGGGAGGGGCTGGTACGGTCTTGTTCAATGCGCACCTCCTTATTCTCGTTCTCCGCACGATCCTTCTTACGATTTTCGCCCTTGCATCCCGTCCGTATAGATGTCTTTTCTTCAAGTCAGCGACTTGTCGTTGCATCTAGGTCTATTTCCTTTTAATATACCAGTCTCGGTAACTTTCCCTGACCTATATACTAGTCTGTCGTTCGTCCAGCTGGATTTGTGTGCGAGTTCTTTTGTTTTTGTTTTTGTTTTCACTGTTGCATTTCCCCCTTCTTTTTGTCGTGCACCGCCTTATTAGTCTTTCATTTTTTTTTGTACCCCCTCACTAGCTTCTGTGGCAAAGCAATGGAATTGAACGTCGAACTATGCTGGTGGTCTGACTAAACGAGCTTACTTTTCTGCAACGGATGAGCTACCGTTGCTGTCAAGTTGGTATATTGTGATAATTATCATGGCAAATCCTTGCCTTGTCAACCTGATGCGATGAGGTGGTCTGATTTATCCCAGGTCAAGTCGTGATGCATTGATGCCGCTACACTGAGTGTTCCGACGCAGATACTGGCAAGCTGTGTCGTCCATATGGCAAACGTCTGGATTTTTGAGCCACTCTTGACAGAAAGAGGTGTGCTGACGTAGTCTCCCTGGACAGAGTCGATCTGTAATATATTCTAAGTGCTGATTCAGAGGCGCATCAATATCCAGAAGGATAATAATAAGGATCAGGTGTTCGACGTAAATCACACCATGCGCACTCGGACTTGACCAACAACTACTACCATCATTGTTCTTCGTCCCCCACCGACACTACAGACAATATGAGCGACAGGCCCCGTGTCGTTTTGGTTACCGGGTGTTCTTCTGGGGGCATTGGCTACTCTCTGTCGGTATCTTCATCAAGCCTGGCGCATCCGGAAAGAAAGCAGCTAACGCGAGGTCGGATATGATAAATATTTTAACAGTTGCGAGGAATTCGCGCGCAAGGGGTGCGTCGTGTACGCCACGTCGCGCAACGTGGACAAGATCGCAGACTTCGCGAGTGGACTTGTGCGTAAGCTCGCGCTCGATGTGAATAGCGACGAGAGCGTCGCCAAGGTCGTCAAGCATATCGTCGACGCGGAGGGAAAAATCGACCTTCTCGTCAACAACGCTGGTATCACAAGTCCAGGTAGGTTAGCTACTGCATATATTTTGCTTTTCTTCGAAATCGAAGGGCCTATGACGTTGTTGACTCGCTATGATAGGACCCCTGATTGATCAACCTCTCCAGTCCGTGAAGGAGGTGTATGAGACCAATGTATTCGCGGTCCTGCGCGTTTCCAAGGCTGTTGTGCCGATAATGGCGAAGCAAGGCTCGGGGACTATCGTCAACATCGGTTCCATTGCTGGGGAGACGTAAGTCCGTCTTCGAAGCTCGGAGGCGTTTTCCATCCGCTCGTCCGGACCTAGCATGACTGCTACTAAGCTCTTAATATCTTTTGTAGCCCAACGCCATGGAGCGGCCTCTACAGCAGCTCCAAAGCCGCTTGCACGAGCATCAGCGAAGTGCTCTTTATGGAACTGAAGCCTTTGGGAATCTCAGTGCTCCACGTCTCCCCAGGTGGGATCAAATCCAACATCGCGGACAACGGGCTCGAGCGCATGCAGGTGGCGCCGGACACGCTGTATACCGACTACATACCGTTCATCTACAAGCGCATTGCGGCTAGCCAGGCCGCGAACAGCATGCCGAGCCGGGAGTTTGCCTCCAAGGTCGTGGCGAATGCGCTGAGCAAGCGGCCTCCCAGGTATATGACGCTGGGAGGCAGTTCGGGCCTGTTCTCGTTCTTTAAATGGCTTCCTAGGGGACTTGTTCTTTATTTATTGTTCCGCAACTTCTCACCTAGAAAATAGGTCATTTCTTATCGTTGTTCTAACCCGGACTCGGGCTTCTGGAATAACTTCGTCTTATTTTCTCGCTTTGTTTCATTGGGCTGCATTTATAGACGGATTGTACATTGTACGTTGTAAATGGGTCAGATTCTTCGATCGTGTATCTCGCAGTTAACGAATTTCATGGGCAGTACAATACCCGCCGTGTCGATTTGTCATTGTCAAACCAAGTGAGCGAAATTTAGACCGTGGAGGCCGATTTTTTTTCGTTCCTGGCTCGATAAGTTATTCTTCGACCTCTTCGTGGCTGTTAAACTCTGTTCGAGACAATATTTAGCGAATGGCGACATCTAACACGCAGATTATTCATGCCATCTTTGAGAAAGTTCTTCCCATTGTTAGATGGGATCATATGAGGTTTTCGTTATGCTTTCTTCTTCTCCGTCTTTCTATTTTGCCTACATCAAATTCCCAACCAGTCCAGTGAGAGCGTAGCGTAAGCCTCGATGATAAATTATTCTCCATGGACATAACACAGAGTTGTCTTCTTGGACCCCATATGTCAGTGCCGCCACCATGTGCAGTGAGTTTTTGAAGCGCCAGGATCTCGACGTGAGGGAATTACTTCGTGGGTAGCAAACATATACAGATATTCATGAAAATACGGCATGTTCATGACATATTGAGATTTCCAGCTCGATCAGGAGTACACATCTATTTTTAACGATGTTCTATGCAAGTCTCGAGTCTGGAGTGTATGGAGTTGTGAATCTGACTTCAACTCCGGGGATACCACTCAGTACAAGACATCACAGAAGACACTTAGCCATAAGAAAATGCTGCGGACGAGCGTCAATTGATCCCAGACTTTTCAAACCTTGACAGACAGCCGTCGCAAGTTCCCCACCAAGCAAGAAAATAGAATCTACGGAGGAGCGTCGACCACCGAAAAGAACGAATTTGAAAGGTCATCCCACAGCCAACGGCTCCGTTTGCGGAATATTCATATTAGTCGATTGTGAACCTTAACTCTGATACCCTTGCTCTAGAATATAATTGATATTAATATAAAAAACACAATTTCTATAACTCGACGTACGATTCGCATGAGAGACGGTGCTTGTGACCTCGACTGCTGCGATTCTAAATTTCTTATCGACCCTAGAATAGCATATTTTCGTATCTGCAGACAGAGGAAGGCACAGAGGAGTGCAGATGCCGCGGTTGCTTGTTCGTGCCGAGCGCTGCCCGGCTGGGCATCAGCGAACTTCAGACCTCGCCGTTCTCGCACTCGCACAAGATAAGGCGTGTAACCAGCGACGCCGGGGATGGACCAGAGTCTGCCGAAGAGAGAGAATCTCAGTGTAAGTATACATTTTCTAAGTATGCAAGAGGCGAAAGTGTTGAGTCTTTAGATCGGGAAATATAGCATCTGAGAGTGCGCCAATCACTGGAGTCGAAGGGCAAAGTCGTCATGAGAAGAAAAACAGAGGATCTGGTGGTATCGGATCGGCGAGCGGGTGGGGAAATCGTTGACAATATTAGGAAAGACAAAGCAAGGGATGGGCTCCTGTGACAGGCTTTTTCGACTTGGACGGAGGTTGGCACAAGGGATGGGTGGGAGGAAATTTATATATCTTTGTATAGTACCGGGCCGGTATACTTGCCAAGTCGAGTAATTATTCTTGAATCTGCGCCGACGCGCCGCTGATGTCGAGACGGCTGACAGGCAACATTATTACCGGATTTCCCTCAAATCACTGGTGACGCCGAGAGCGTCCAGCGCGCTCGACTGAGTTTTTTTCGACTTTGGGCTTCCCCGCTGCGCTCGTATTTCTCATCTCCAAAAAATTCCCATTGTCGATGGGTAAGCGCCTCATAAACAAGGAATTCTTTCCATTGAAATTCATTCACACAAATTCACCCGAAAGAATTCAACATCAGGTACGCGATATGATCAGTAATAATAGCAGTAAAATCTAATCTTATCACATTAGGTTCGCATGAAGGGTGGCCTTTATAATTAGCCGAGCTTAATAGTTCACTTCAAACTCCGGAGTGCTGATTCGCAGTACTCGTACTCGCCGCCATGCTCGCCGCCTCACTTCGGCCTTGATTTTTACTACATCTCCATCCTAAATAGCCCTCGTTGTTCTTGTCGCAGGCTGCTCCACCGGTGGGATCGGGTATTCACTGTGCGTACTAGGCATTTCCCCATCTAGCGTCATGGGCGCTTAATGGGCATTTAATTGTGCAACATTCATGTTCTTATCTGGCGTCATCGGTATTCCTGCAGTTGCGAAGAATTCGCCCCGCCCGCAAGGGTTGCAAAGTTTATGCCACATTACGGCGCGTTGAGTCGATTGCGCCATTTTCTTGCGAGAGCGTCAAGCGAGTGGCCCTGGATGTCAATAGTGACGAAGACAATGTCGCCGCCGTGCTCGCTCACGTTGTCGAGAACGAGTGGCATATCGTCGTTAACAATGCAGGAATTCCTTCACCAGGTGTGTGTACTAATACACTGTGTATGTAAATGGCTCTAGAACTGCTACAGCTGCTACAGCAGGAATGTTGGGATCTGTTGGGATGGACTGGCTGATGCGGTGTGCACTTGGTATTTGGGATCCAAGCCGCTGGGCGTCTATGATTTTCTTGGAATGTTTACGCCCTGATAGACGGATGTAAACCGCAGACCCAATGGGTGACTTCCCGTCGCGTTTAGAAACATAGACCTAGTTTCTAGCTTGTACCTGTCGGAGTTGAAATTAATTTAGAAATAGGTTTACAGACCGCCGACACATCAAGAAAGTAGAAAATGGGGTCAGTCAGCCATGCATAGATAAGATTAGATATCCTTTCTGTCAAGCATTCACCTCGTATTTCATGCCCAGCTGCGAAGATGAAGCAATTTTGCGGGCTTTGCTGCTCGAAGATGATGAATACGATGCTGAAGACAAGCCGAGGAACAGAAATTGCCTTAGCACTCGACGCCGCGCTGCTCTATGGCGCTAAGAACCACGCCGCTTACGTTCTGAGAGGCGCCGCGTCCGCCGGTTTTGCCTCCTACGAAGAGTTCTCCTTTTTTCTATTCGGTTGATAACACCCAGCGCACTACGCGCAGGGAGTGGAGGAGAGGGCGCAAGGAGAGTCGGTAAACGCGCTGCGGCCGACATACAAGCCGGATGCCAAGATCAATTAGTTATCCAAATGAAGGTATAACGCCGAACTAGAAAGTAGTTTAGAACTAGAGAGGGGGTCAAGAGCCCTCCTCCAGATTAAAGTTTAGAAATGGGTGAAGATGAATGGACGTTCCCTTTTTGGACGTCGGCATGCCCGCCGAGCTCGGTTAACTAGGTTTAGAAAGTAGGTCTGCGTTTCTAAACGCGACGGGAAGTCACCCAATGATAGATATCCCCTTGGATGATGTCAAGCATGTTTTCACGACAAACACGTTCGTTGTGAGCAAAGCCGTGGCGCCAATCATGGCCAAGCGCAAGAGCGGTACCATCGTCAACATTGGCTCGGTTGTGGGGGAGACGTGAGTTCATTTTTGGTCTCCACATACACTTCCATTTCCTCCGTCTGTCTACTTTTATACTTTCTCCACCTGATTCTCTCCAACTGAATACACTTGTCTCCAGCGCAGCCCATGTAACGGCATTTATTGCGCATCCAAAGCCGCTATCCGAGACGCTCTACATGGAGCTCCGCCCTCTCAGTCGTGCGCATTGCGTCTGCCTGCCTATGTACGCTTCAACATCTCCGTGAACGGCCAGGCGTGCTTCGCCCTCGCTCCCGACTCACTGTTCTCTGCGTATCTTCCAGACACATCCGCCGCATCCACGCAGGCGCCCGGGCCGAGCGAGGAATTTGCACGCAAGGTGGTGCCCGGCGTGTTGAAGGATAAGAGGTATATGTTGGCGGGCGGTGGGGCGTGGACGTGGGTACTGTATAAGTGGTTGCCTAGGAGGTTGGTGTTGTATTTAATTTGGAGGCGCAATTCGATGAAGCGCCGAGTCTGCGCAGATTGGGCGGCCTTAGGCGCGCGTTGATGCATTGATGTGCGTCCTTATACGGCTGCAGAAGCAATAGGCGTGTCTTGCTGGAGCGTGCGCTGTGCGACTTGTGTATACCCTCCGCGCGCTTGGGAGTTGCGATATCGTTCTGAACGCCGTGACATTTGCTGCCATTCTCCGTTCATCACATTCCTTGCCCACGGCTGACCCCGTACCCCACTATGTAGTATGTATCTTTTAATGCTATCCGAAGTCAGCTTTCACGCCATCGCTGTCACAAATCCCATCCCATTCCGATGACGGGAGATTCGGAAGCTCACATTGATCCATAGTGTCGACGTCGCTTCAGGCGTTAACTTCTTCCACTTCTTTCGTCTAATTGTGAAGACATCAGTGGACGTAACCGGGATGAGAGCGTGCGTGCGTACTCTATCGTCGTTGCCGTGGGAGGACGTGCCGGGACGTTTAGGATGGGAGGCGCTGGGATCGTGCTGACTGCCCTCGGAAGCCTCTGTGCTCGGGCAACATGTCACTCTCCAGCGAAGGCGCCCGAGTGCATCGCTGTCAACGTCTTCGTATCCGAGAGATCCCGTATTGTTAAATTGGTTTTCCAGCGCGTTTTCTGAGTAGTTTTCGAATCCATAGACGAGGGGTGTCAGAGAGCTTGAGCTTGAATGAACCAGATTAGTGGGTCGTTCTTAAAAGTACATCGCCTATCGATAAGGAACGCACCGTGTCGCCGGCGCGTCGACAAAGCTTGAAAATCAATTGAACAACGTTATGCCTTCAAAGATTGAACGCGAGTCTTTCCAAGCACGCTGATCCATGTGCGTGTCAACGCGTCCGCGTGCGTGTGTAACTGTGTGTGCGGCATGCGCATCGTTGCCAATAACCTCGAAGTTGACGTGCGCAGCCCGCCGGCAAGGTATTATTCGAAGACAAGTGTTGAAGATGACTCAGAGCGCTCCTGTTTACCAACGCGCTGAGCCCTGTACGTGTGCGCGCGTGCACAGTGCGCAGCGTTGGCGTGCGTGAGCAGCGTCTCTGCGCATGTACAAAATTATCATAAGTCAATGTCCGATGCATAACGGATGAACACCTTCGCACCTTGATAAGAATGTCTCTGATAACCTTTCGGAGAGAGACGGCGGCCGCCCGAGCGTCCTCAGGGTCCAGTGTGCCCGGCCGCTCTCCAATAATGAATCTAGCGCGCTGATCCAGTAACTTTAAGTGAGTCGTTGCGCGTGTGCGGTGTGTATGCGGCGGCCGTGCGAGTACAAATTAAACAGGGTGCTCAATCTTTAGACGTTCAAGTTAATCAGAGTTCAGTCTCACCTAGTGTGCCCGGCCGCCCTCTCGAATGCAGCGCAAGTCCTTCGCCCACATGCGAGTCTGAAATCCTATAACTGACGGAGAATTAAGAAGCCCACAGATTATGTAGTACGGTGATAACGACTTCCATTGTCGGTCGGCAGCGCAGAGTGAACCTTGTCTCTGAATTCAAATTCAATGCATTCAATGCATTCAATGAATACAAACTCAATGAAAAGAGACCTTGCAGGTCTGGACCCACTCGATTCTCTGGGTACAACAGATATGGCAACGTAGCGTAGTTTAAGAAGTAGGGTAGGCGGGTAGAGCCGTGCGTACTCTACGCGTGCTCGTAGAGTGGATCAAGTGAGGGGCAGAAACCCAAATGAACGGTACGCGTTCATATACCAGAATGTGTTCGCCTTTTATCCTTTTACTGTGTGCCGGGCGTGGGACGGGCTGCGCACGTTAGCCTTTGGGGGATTTCGCGATTGGACGCGCGCGGAGGTGCCACGCGCGCGTCGTGATCGATATCTTGGCGTACATAGGTGTGCTCGAAACGACTCCTCGGTCCTCCAAGAGAAACGAGCGACGGGGCGACTGTGAGTGGGGATTTCGGGAAAGAGCCGGATGTCCTCTTTTGAGTTTTTGACTCTTGAGTTCGGTAAGTCACTGAATCGGCGGTGGTGAAAGGACGCTCCATTTACCACTTGCGTCGTGCATCAGCTTGAGTACTTGACAAGCACACCACATAAGACTACTTAGTACTTAGTACTTACCACTACTTGGGTGAATTGCCTTGGGTGAGAAGTTCAAGGGAGGGGCCTGGACTTTAATAAGTAAGCTTGAAGAAGGACTTCTAAGGGAAAGAGCCGTGGTTTGTTGATCAACTGAGCGCTGAAAGGGGTACTTCAAATTGGACGAGGAGGCTTGGTATGATACCGAGTCCTGACACAGACATATATGTAAGTATCCACCACTCAGGTATATTACCTTGGGAAGGGAAAAGCGAAGGGAATTTCGAGCTTCGAAGGGTGCGCGTCCAATAACGCATCGTTAATTTGGACTTTAAAGGGAAAGAGCCATGCTTGTCGATTTCTCGCGGGGTAAATAATTCCTTCTCCACGCATTCTCCACTATCCACTATTCTGGCAATCAACGAAAGGTCACCGAAGGTCAAAGGAATCAATGAATGAGTCAATAAAGAATGAATGAATGAATGAATGGGGGAGAACTCGCCCAGTACATATGGGCGTCCCACATGCCAAGCCCAACTCTAGAAGCACGAAGGGGTGGGGTTCTGCCGCGAATCAGCCACGGCCTCCGGGCGGAGTAGTGAGCGCCTATTTGGGCTATGACGCGGACGCGTAAGTGTCGGCGTATCTTATTCTTATTTTTATATTCACCTCTTTCCTCTCTTAGATCTTATTTTTGATTCAATTTTATTCACTAGCGCGCTGTCAGATTTGGGTAGTAGTAATGCGGTATTACACCACATAAGCGCATAAGCTCTTAGACTGCAGAAGAGAATTCGAAGCGCACTGCGAGTTTCTGCCACACGCAAGGGGGATTGTCTCTTCCTTCGCGCACAGCCTCGCGAATCGCGATGCTTGAATTCAGTGTGGCACTGGCCCTGGGCCTGACCCCCAACCTTCGAATTAGACTCAGTGACTGCTTCTCGAATACTTAGACAGGTGAGGCATTTAGACTCGGAGGGCGGAGGGGCACCGCCACAACGCGGGTTCGTGCGTGCGTGCGTGTGTTGTGCGGTGCACATGATGCATGGTTCGTTCGAGGTGTGTGGGTTGTGTTGGCTTCCTGTCTCTTGTTCTTTGACTGTGACATCAACAGCACCCATCCATCCAATCCAACGTCCACCCAATCCATCTCCGCCCGCCTACCTGTTTACTTCGGCCCAGCTGATCGTCGTCCTCCAGTCGACATACCAAGGCTTTTGCAACAAGGCGTCGATTGCGTATTGGTCAAGCCCGACTGGCTTGTACCTATCTCGTATCTCTATCTCTACGTAGAGTGTATATATCCCCCGGCTCTAGACTCGACCTTGATCCCTCCTTCACCGACCCATCCGACGTGACGACATTCTCGCGATCTAGGCGGATTGGCGTTCTGTTGGAAGACGACTTACCAGACTGTATACCCTCGCTAGTACTTAGCGCCAGGCGGATTACGCTTACCTGTTCTTGGGCGTGCTATTACTCCAGTGGTGTTCTGCAGCGCACTAAAGGCGAGTAGACGATTGAGGATCGAGGCATCCACACACCCGTACGACCCATTGAATCCCAAACCATCCAAACCAAGCATGTCGCGCTACCCAGAGCACCTCTCCCCCAACGCGACGCCCCCACGAGGCGTGCAGAGCAAGGCGCAGAAGAGCCGCGCGCGTAGAGAGCCGTCGGGGGTGTTCTCTTTGTTCCAGGCGCCGCAGATCCAGCAGTTCAAGGAGGCGTTCCAGCTGATCGACCATGATAAAGACGGGTGGGTGAATGAGAGGGATTTGCAGGAGATCTTTGCGAGTTTAGGTGGGTGTTGGTTGGATTGTGGAACAAAGGAAACAAAGGCTGATGACGTGCAGGGATATCGCCATCGAAGAAGACGCTGGAGGCGCTGTTGAGTGCGCGTCCGGGGACGCATAGCAGGGCGGGTTCGGGGGCGTTGGAGGCTGAGGGAGGTGTAGGCGCGGCGGCGGACCGGGGGATCAACTTTACGATGTTCCTGACGATGATGAGCGAGCGGCTGTTCGAGTTTGACACGGAGGCGGAGCTGATGGAGGCGTTTGGGTCGTTTGACGAGAACGACGCGGGGGTGGTGCGGGTGGACGAGATGCGCAAGTGGTTGGGGGAGGTCGGGGAGCGGATGGACGAGCAGGAGGTGAGTTGAAAAAATTAGGGTGTGGTGGAGTTGTGCTGACGACAGCTTGGAGATCGACCGCCTGCTGAAGGGCCCGTTCACTGACCGCCAGGGGAACTTCAACTATCGGGAGTGGGTGAAGCTGCTGCGGGTGAATGATGCCGACGGGGCGGAGAGTAGCTAGAGTATGTAAATAGGCCAAGCCGGTGCCAAGTGCACGAGCCAAAATGTGCCAAGCCCCTGTGTGATGGCATCTCGCTGAGGATCTTGCGTGGGAGTGTCGCGGGGGTTTGTCAACGGCGCCTGGGATGCGCACGCACTGGCGCTTGGCAAGAGAGGCGGGCCCCCGGACTCCCAGTTTATTAGAATATTGGGGGAGTCTGGGGACCTGGGTGTCAGGGCTCTGGGCCAAGAGAGTCTTGGCCTGCCTTGGCCACCATCGATCGGACTCACTTTGCGACAGGGCTTGGCAGAAAAACTCTGGTTTAAAACAATCATGTCACCAGGGACCCCTTTCCACTTCAACATGGCCCCGGCTCTTCCCCCGTCCCCCTCTGCGTCCCCCGCAGCCGACAACGACCTCTCCGCCACGTCGCCCACCGACAACCAGCACCAGTGCCACTGGCAGGACTGCACCCAGGCCTTTGTCGATCCCGAGACCCTCTACAACCATCTCTGCAACGACCACATCGGCCGCAAGTCCACCAACAATCTCTGTCTCACCTGCAAGTGGAAGGACTGCGGCACCTCCTGTGCAAAGCGCGACCACATTACCAGCCATCTCAGAGGTATATTGCTGCCGTTTCAAAGTTGGGTTGATACTGACCAGATCACAGTGCACACCCCCCTCAAGCCCCATGTTTGCGAGGTGCGTACACACCAGCACACAGCCCCCCCACTTGATTATAAATGCCCCCCATCCATAGATCTGCAAAAAGTCTTTTAAACGTCCCCAGGACTTGAAGAAGCACGAAAAGATCCACACCGAGGAGCACCATCAGCAGCACAAGCACTCGAAAGCCATCACCGTCGTCGATCCAGCGTATGTCTCCCGTGTGCGCGGCGACTCGGCCGTGCGCGGGCCTGACCCGAAGCTCTCACAGTCCCCCGGCCTCAGAGCTGCCCCGCCCCGCACCAAGTCCCACTCCTCGTCCCCCTCCCAAGGTACGCGCCCTTTCCCTCCCATGCCCTCACGCGCTAGGGTCACTCAACGCATGCTGACAGCTGCACATTTTGGCCTCTTACCCACGCCTTCTCCAGAACTAGGCCATCCCAGCCTCCATTCGCATCACCACCACCATCCATCCTCTCATGATCTCTTCATGCACAACCAGCACCCGGCCTCCTCCTGGGACGTCCAGCAGACCTCCGTCTCCACAGGCTCCAAGCGCGGCCATGACTATAATAACGTAGATGAATTTTTCACTGACATGAAAAAACGTCGTGTCAATCCATCTTATGACCCTCGTTAGTTTTTATATATTCCCCCCACCCCACAGATAACAAGACCCATCTAATATCTGTCATCAGGTATGGCGGAGCGCTTGAACGACCTTGCCTATGTTCAGAGTGGCGCCGCCCACCACTCGTCCAATTCAAATTTTAACCCCCGTTCCGTCTCTCTCGACATCCGCACTCCAGAGGAGCTCGCGGCCGTCAATGACTTTCTTCTCACCCTCGGCCGCGACGTCTCCGGCATCTCTGGCCCCCGCCAGACCGCAACCGTCCAGGCGTCCAGCTTCAGTTCTCCCGAATCCTACTTTGACCCCGCCAATCTCAGCCAGCTCGGCCTCACGGGCATGCCAGGTATCCCCCCAGCTGCGGATCATTCCTACGGCAGCAGCGGCCCGCAGACGCACTATGGTAGCAGCGCGTACTCGTCCCGCTCGAGCTACTCGGTGCCCCAGCAGTCGTATGCCACCAGCATGTATGCGCAGATGGGCGACCCGGGGATGGGTGGGTATGATTATGCGCCCCAGCAACCCAGCCGCCGTCAGTCGAGCAAGTACCCGCAGACCTTCCAGCAGCAGCAGCAGCACTACAACCACCCGACGCCCCCGCTGGAGAGCGGTGGATCGCCGCCGTCGTCCGTATCTACACCTGTGAATGCGACGCCTCCGCAGGTGCCGATGGCGATGCCGGACTCGTTCGACTACCTCCGCGCGCCGCGCACCGCGTCGATCCCCTATCTCGCGCAGCCGGATTACATGTCCAAGCCCCATCTGCGCCCCATCATCCCCCTAAAGTCTGCCCCATCCGCCCAGCGGCCGCCCCTCCAGGAGCGCCTCCCGCTTAACGAGAGCGGCCGCAGGCTCCCGCGCCCGCTCGCAGCGCTCTCCGCCGCCGCCAACGCCACCGCGTCTGGCTCTGGATCTTCGTCAACGCGCCCCGGGGGCTCGCTCTACCCGCTCCTCGTGACCGAGGAAGGCGACCGCGCGTTCAAGCTGCCGCCGCTGAGCAGCATGTACCGTTCGCCCTCGCCACCCTCGCGCGAGTCGACGCCGAGCTCGACGCACAGCGTGCCGCCGTCTCCCCATGCGCAGGCGCTGCCCAGCATCAAGTACGTTGCGGGTCCGGGGGGCAGTGCGCCGCGCTCGCCTGTGGAGTCGGACGAGTTGGCGCGCCGCGTTGGCCGGATTGGGTTGGAGCGGGAGAATATGCGCGCGACGAGGGACGTGGTGACGCCCGAACAGCGCAAGCGGCACGCGGAGCTGATTTTGAACTTGTTGGTGGATATCAATACTAACTTTAAGAAGCGCTATGCGTCGGGGTCGAGGGATGTGGAGATGGCGGCTGCTTGACATTGCCTTGTGCACTGAATTTTTTTCGTTCTTATTTTTTTTTATTGTGAACGTTATTTGAGCGTCTCTTTTTTTCTTGCGATGCGTCTTGTTCCTTGTTGACTCGCTTTACCCTCCTCGCCTCACTACTTACTTACTCCACGGCCGCAGCCACGAACATGTCTATAGCGCTGCGTGCTCCTTTATGCCCTTACTTACTGAAGTTGTTCCCCCCTCCTCCCCTCCCGCGTTGATTGTTCTATCACAAATCTTTGACTGCTAATTACATTGCTACGATGTATTATCTTGATCCACCCTGAATTGAATGACATTGTATAAAAATTCTGACTGAATTTGAACTCGTGCTTGCTCGCTCAAAGTCCATTGACACTTGAATGAAATGATGAGGTGCAGTGTGCTCCTCACCTACTGACGCTTGTGCCTTCTGAATTTGAACACGTATACAATTTACGAACCCGCCCTTGAATGCGCAGCACAAGACTTCCAAATGCGCACAGACGGCATTCCGACAGTGTCTGATCAGACTAAGCCCCAATAGGATGTGCGACTCAACGCCTCTTTCTCTCTTTTTCCTCGGAGTCTACCATAGAAAGCCCAGGCACGGAACTTGAGATCGACATACATGGCACCAGATGATCACACTGCAGCTCAGACTGTGATAATATTAACACAGCTAACTAACGACTTGGTCAGCGAGAAGGTCGAGATCCTGTACTTTTAGCACACCCACCTTGGACATACATACACACGGCACTCTTTCTTCGAATATATCAGGCTTTGGGCGCGTTCTGTGCCTGTGTGCACCTTCTCACCTCAAACGGCCGTCCATGTGTCAATGGCATATAACATGAGCATTTCAGCAGAGGCGCTGCAAAGAAGCCCGGTGTGAATGTGTGAATGTGCGAAATCAACGCATGATTGGATGGCTTAAATATACAAGTGAACAATACAGCGACGACGTGGAAGGGGCAAGCGCGAGAGAGCCATGATGGCATGAAAAGGCGGGGGTGAGCGATGAGAGAAAGCATCGACAACTAATAAAATACTAGCAAGTGGTTTCGTCCCACGGTAGATAAAGACGACATATGATTGGTTCGCGAGACAAGACAAAACTCAAATCTGATTGGGCGATCAATTCTCCCACATTCAAGCGCTGACGCGCTCCGGAACGCACTCCTCATCTTGCGCGCTCTGACCTCCGGGTTTCTTTCGCATCTCCTACAGGTAATTTCGCTCTCTTTCCCTTTGCGCATTCAACACAATTATGGATGTGTGCTTTTGCTGTCGCACTCCCATCTCTCAACTTGCGCCTCCAGTGCTCTCAATCTTTCTCGCAGGCGGGAACTGTCAATGTATTCTTCTCTCAACTTGCCAGGCACGGGCTCATGGGTACAACTTCAACAAGCACATCATAGACTATAGGTTATATACCACTATACAGTTACCATCCTAGCATGGGTACAGACTTACAGTAGATTGGCATGGGTAACAATCAGAGTAATGGGCTGCTTGGAATTTGGATGGGCATGGGTATGGATCAAGAATGGATGGAAGTATTGTGTGAGTAGGTACAACAACCATTCAAGGCTATATAGCTAGGGCTTGGCCAAATTTTAGTCATAAGTTTAAAATACTGACAAGTCCCAAATATTTTTGACACTCACGGGCAAGTCTGGTGAACAGGCTCTTCCCAGTGACCAGTCAGTGTCTAGCTTAACTAACAATAATCTCATGAGGTTCAGTCTTAAAATCCCCGTGCCAATGGCACGGGTTATCTTCTAGTATATAGTATACACAACGGCTGTTTAGGTCCGCTTGAGTGTCAGTTTTATTTTGGGCCCCGAACCAGACGGGGTGGGAGGGATGATATCATCGTCCGCCACGGCTGACATGGGAGGACTCATCGCTAATGGCGAAGGAACGGCTGCCGGGTGCCCGAAAGCAGGCGCAGAAGGGCCCCGATTGAATCCCAGGTGTGGCAGGTGCGCGGGCGGCTGGGGGCTCGTGCCAGCACCTGACGGGGTCGCCGGCGCAGCACCGCTGTTGAATTCTGCCCAGCGAGGGCACTTGCGATTCGTTTCTGGGAACGCGTGTGAGTGCCCGTCAGCGTGCTATTCAAATAACTATGGGAAGTTAACGTACTCATGTGTCCCATCTGACCACAGTGTCCGCACCGTCGCTGCTCAGCATATGCCATCGCATTAGGTTGTGGCGCATAGAAGCAAAACAAAATATTATGCGCACCGTGGTATCAGGCTTGACAGGCCGATTCAGTTGCATGGGAGTCCCGCCTTCTTTGACAATCTTCGCGTTCTTCCTGTGAAGGCGTCGCTCTTGATTCTTCTTCATGCGAGCGATTTCCTCCTCGAGTCTATTGAGTTATCAAATAAGTAAACTTTGATGGAACCTTTTTTGGAAGGTGTCATGGTTATTTACCTCTTCTTTGCCCGTTTATCTTTGTCCGCATCACCAGTGGGAGCCAACGAGTCGGCAAGCGTCGCTTCTTCTTCCAGTGCCTGTCTTCCGCGTACATATGCCCGGATTACGGAAGGGTCTCTGATGATTTCTGTCTTCCAAATGCCATCAATCTAAACGAGAGAGAGAAAAAGTGAGAGAGGGCACCAAAAGTTGCGGTGAAGGAGTCAAAAGAGAATGAGCGTCCAGAGGAAAGGACCATTAATTAAACCGCCTACAAGTCTTTTGATCCGTAGCACGCTTTTACTTCCGTCGAGACCTATACTCCCTTCCCGCTCCCTCTCCAGGGACGAACCTCGGCTATACATAGGTGAAGAACGGCCAGAAGGACCCGCATTCAATGGTTGAGATGGTGCCTTCTTACTATCTTTTTTGTCTTCCTCATCCGTAAGCTGCGGCTCATCCTTCCGACTCAGGGAATCGAATTGTGCTTTCCATATGCGTTCGATTTCAGACTTGTAGATGAGTTGTTGTTCGGCAACATTGTACCGGTGGGCAGATTTAGGCCTGTTTTCGGCCTCAGCTACATAGAAAGAAAGAAAGAGACAGAGAAGCACGTCAGCAATCAAGAGGCATCGCATGTTAATAATCTGAACATTACCCATTTTCTGCTCATAATCTTCCCCTGCCTTGACGAATATATCCTTCATGGATATTCTGATGAAACTGAATGCTTCGCCTCGCCCAGATGGGTCGCCTTCGCCGTGGAGTCGCAGCATTGCTTTCGCTTGTGTGGCAAACAAGAAGTTCTTTGTTGTAATCCATGGCGCGAGTTGTTGTTCGACAGATAGATTCGCTTCATCCCCCTCGGCGACATCAGCGGCGTGACTGTACCCAGCATCTTGCAGATGCCGTTGTCCAACTTGCATACTTTCTGTGAGAACAACTTGCTCCGGTTCAACCATCTTGAGCATCTCTGCATCTGTGGGAATAGTCCAATTGGGCTTCAACCTCCAAAAACCTTGATGAGGGCCACGTCGATGATATTCCATGAATTCCTGTGAAACGATAAGAATCCATGATAGGGATATTCATTTATGCCATAGCTATTACCTTAAGTCGTTGCCTCATTTGTAGTTCATTCTGATCTGGAAAATACTTCATAAGTCGAGATATTTTCAGACGTTCGCCTTGGCTTTTCCTGAGTAGTTTGAAAGCGATTATTTGCAGTCGATACTTGATAGTATTCGTAATCTTGCGAGAGTGCGGCCCAGGGACCTCGGTGACAGGGTACGTCTGTCCGATAACGAATAGATTCTTGATTTCACGAAGATAATACTTCGTTTCACCTTTGATAGTACTCCTACAAGAAGTCATCAGAGATCTGAATACATGCGCCACATGCATGGGAGTGGACTCACCTCACGACTAGAAAATCTGTCTGATATGGTTTATGGCGGAAAAGCGGCGCTCGCATGAGATTGTTGTACAACGCGGGTATTGTTTGGCCAGGGTACACGTATCCGAATTTCATGAATGGCGATTCGTCTTGAGGTTCCAAGACGAAAGGAAACCCAAGGTCACCCTGTTGTTAATTGTAAAAAGATATTCTGGAATAGAATAGCTCCACAAGAATCCCACTCACTTTCGGAACATGCTCATCTTTTTCATCTTTTTTTCGATAATAGTTGACAAGCACGCTTCCCATACCAAAATTTGGTATTATTGGAGGATGCTCTTCCTGTTACTCCGTTTGAGCAAATTATGGAAGACGTAGTTGAGAATGGAACGACGTGAAACGTACAGAATATTCCCAAAGAACAAAATTTGAGGTATCGCGCAAGCTGAGGTCGCTGGTTTTGCGTAGACCTTCGCCAACGTTGCCACCCTTGCCGAGTTTCCTTCCGGCCTTATCTTTCTTTTTCTTAGCGGTTCGCACCTTGGAGAATCGTAATTCGATATTCGAGGGAAATTGTAACGCTGGGCGATGGAAAGACCGCGCTTCTTGTTTGGATAGGCGTGTCTTGTACTGAAACATCGGTAAGCAAGGACCGAGTACCGTGTGTTCACGACTTACGAATGGAAGCTGCAATTTTTGCGCGGGATAGGCATGCTCCACGACGAGTTGGCCGAAGGTTTGACGGACACGGTGCTTCCCACCATCTTTGGCGACTTCGTAGAAATGATCATTGGAAAGATTGAATTTATCGCGAGTCTGGCCAGCGTCACCCCTCAGACGTTTTCTAGGACGAACTGTCTCAACTAGATATACATTTCGTGAGAAGCAAAATATTTCAGAGACTTTAATATTTACCTGGCCTTTCTTCGGGTATCTTGTCGTCTTCGTGGTTGAACTCCAGTTGAGTGAAGTCCCGGAAAGGTGCCTTTGGACTCCAGATGATGCTCTGAGTCCAAGCACCAGACTCGAGCGCCTTGTTGATGGGGGTGGTGAGGTTGTTCTCTGGTCCACTAGGAAGTACAAGAGGTCGGTGAATGTCGCCGCTGGGCTCGTAAACGATCTGATCCTCCCAGTTGGATAGAAGCACAAGATCAAAGGTCCTATCATCGAGTGGCATTGCCACCGGAACATCGGTATTTTCGCGGTCCTGACGAGGTATTTAGCCACTTGAAATCATCCAGACTAACGTTGACAAACCTCGAGAGCTTTCCGCAAGTCAGCCTCGACATTACCGGATGCAACTACTTCCTCTACCCTCTTGTTTTCGACTTGTCTCTTAGCGTCTCCTACAACAGCATCCAAGAAACCTTTGGGGTTCTCTCTCTTCCTCGGGTAGATGGTTTCGACTGCGCCACAGTCAATATCTAGAATCCACGGAAAGCCGCCGTCTTGAGCTCACCTTGATATGGTCGTTTCGATAGGCGGGACTTATGCACGGCATAGCCCTTGAACAGCTCGCTGAAGTCCAGAGTTTTGTCCTTCTCGAAGGCAGGGAAGCGTTCATAGACACTCTTGGGCCGTTCCACTAGTTTCTTCACTATACGAACTCGTCTCTGCTTTTGTCGGAAGCCATTTGGAGACTGTATCTCTTGCTTGACAGAAGCACCATCAGATTCCTCCTCTTCGCGCATCTCCCGGTCGATTTCGTCTTCCCAATCCTGGCCCTGTTCGGGTCCAACTATGTCATCTTCATCCCAATTCTCGCTGTAGATTTGGCTCTGGTTTAGACTGGGAATTCCAGATATTCCTAGCCTGTTGGTAAGGCTCTCTCCAGCTGGAAGTTCCAGGTCACCGAGAACGTGGCTAATGGAGAATCCAGTCAAGGCTGAGATAGCGTCATTCTCGTCTTGCGCGTGGGCCATTGCTTGAACTTGACCGGTTTGATTACTGTACAGTAAGATGTATAAGGTCTAAGCGGCCTTGAATGAGGTCGATACTGAGAGGCTGGCTGCCAGAGTTCGAGAGATATAAGTATACACTGCCGCCAAGTAGGCCACAGTTGTGGTAATGCAACTGCACGATGGCGGTCCGACTCACACCAATTGATTGCACAACAAAGCCAAACAACGCGCTCTGTCATCACAGGCCCAGGGGGCGAGTCTCTTGATCCTAAATATCCCCCGAAGTTCTGCCTTTTCTGTTCTCGCTGCCTCTTTCTTCAGCTGTGGAGAGAAATGGACACCGTCACCAAGAATAATCTAGAGGTGCTGAATTTCTATGTCGCTGAGGAAGGGCATGTTTGATATCTTGAATTCTTTCAACGCCGACAAAGAGCTTGCAAGGACGCATGCTGGCAACTGGCTTCGACGCTGTATCCCGCATATTCCCTCAAAAAGCGAGTCTTTCGAGAGTTTTGTTAATTTCAACTAATACGTTTCCAGATTATGTGAATTTCTGCAGTTTTTATCGCCACAGAACATATGACATCAACGAACGTCTTCACAGTGAACTTGATCGAATCATTCACGCAAACGGTTCTTCCTTCCAAGAGTCGTATACTAACATCTCATCACCGCATACAAGTCTATTCACCGAAGATGTTTCACGATCTCCATGCAAGAAGAGGAAATACATCGAAAAGGACAGCGATCTGGATACCAGCCAGCGAACTGGTATTCAAGGTTCCGATTCTTTGGTACCGTCGGAAGGTCAAGATCAGGCAAACATCCCTAAAAATACTTTCTCCTCGCGCCCCAAACCTTCGGTTCATAAGATAATTCACGGCATAATTAAGAAGCAATGCGCAGATATGATCCTACTGACAGTTTGTGTCGCCACATTCTATTCCTCTGAGATATTTATTACCCTAGAGCGTATAGGACCAAGCGCGATTATGGGTGATTCTCACCGATCCAACGTAAGCCACACTCTAACCTATTCCGTCCTATTTCTATAATTGACTCTAATTGTAGCTCTTCACGGTGCGTCATCGATGTGCTGATTGCAGACAGTCGAAATCTTTACCTGGCTGCTGGGATATACGCATATACCCATTTCATTTTCAAGTAGGAGCAAGAAGCTGGGCTAGAAAGTACTTTCGTTGATTGACAAATTCATTCACAGGCATTGAAGATGGTTTAAATTTCGCATTACTTTGCCTTGAACGCTTATGGAACTGAGCGATAGATTTTCTTGCCGAATTACACCTGGCTCAAGAATCTGCGATGAACATGCGAGCTCTCTCTGGAAAGGATCATCTCGCACGCGCTAAACTATGTTCTAAGCTCGTCAAGTATCCAGGCATCGAAGATTATCAGGTATCTTTTGGTTTCATGGTGTCTCAGAATGTTGTTCATTCAACCTGCCTATCCCAAGATTGCTCTCCAAGAACACGATGAACAACAGCTCTACCTCGCTCGTCAATGTCTATACGACATCCGCAACATCTATATCGCGCTCGTTGAGATGATAAGAGCGACTAGGATGTTGAACAGCATCTGAGGGATGTACATCACGAGTCTCAAGTCTAATTGCAATGTAAATGGATGAGGAAACCGTCCGAACCAAAAGCTCCATTAACAAGCAAACAGAAAAGGACAGCTTGGTATACCGAATCTACACCGAGATAGTTTTGAAGATGTTGAATCCGTCCAACGCCGTGCTGATAACCGTGCCTGGAATCTGGGGATGCCAATGCACTTCTTTGATATCTTTCTGGCCTTGATGCACGAACAGTAGTTGAGGAGGCACTTGCGCCTCTCCGGGGAACGTTTCACCCATACCAGCCTCGTCGTCGTCCTGCTCGACAGCAAGATCCCACATCGTGACTTGATCATCAGCGCCTGACGCGACGAAGATGGAATCTTCTGTTGGGTGCCATTCGATGGATGTGATGGGTGCTTTGTGCCAGTTGAATGATGCAACTGGCGCTGGATCAGAAGCCGCCGACCTAAGGGTTTATAAGAATACGACTCTTTGCGGTTGAAAAGCAAATTTGACTTACCCTGACTTCTTCACGTTTCTTAGATCCCATGTCTTGATAGCACCTTCATCCCCTCCGCTGACAAGCAGATATGTCGTCAATCTATTCCAGCTGATGACGTTCACATCACTTTCATGAGCTGCGACAATACCAGCCACACTTTTACGCCCTTTCGTTCGCACATCCCAAATTTGTATGCTCTGATCGGCAGAACACGATGCGAAGACAGTGGGTTCGGAAGGACTCCATTGAATGTCCTCAACGCTCGAAGTGTGCGACAAAAATGGTTGTGATAGAGAGTTAAATCCGGATGGGGTGGAAGTGGTCAAGTAGATTTTTGAATGGATGTCGCCAGTCAATAGACGGAGAGAGGATGGGCCTGATGATGCCCAGTCCATGGCAAAGCCTTCTGCGCGGCCATGCGAGGCTATGGTGAAAATTGGTGTGTTGGTTTTTGATTTATCAGTCACGTATCCGGGAGAGTCTAGTGATTCTATGAGAGGACGGACGTCCCAAATGTGCACTTTTCCTGTATCAGCCCAGGTCGCGACATGGTATGGCTGAGAGCCTGATGGGGAAGGAGATGATAGTGGTTGTGCGCGAATGCGGTTTACGCCGCCGACGTGGGGTATTGTTCGGTATTCTAGGATAGCATCTTCGTCTAAATCTTCCGCATCGTCGTCATCTTCGTTGTCAGAATCTGAATCATCTAACAGCGAAAAGGTTTAATTAATTTCGTGTTTGACATAGAATAAAACCTGACGCACTGCCATCCTTTTGTGTACGATGGAGAGAGCTCATCTTATACACCACCACCTCGTTTTTTGACGCGTCGTCGGCTTGCGTTCCAGATACGATGTACGCGGTAGCGGGAAACCTCTGGCGCTCATCTCCAAGATTATCACGCAGAACATCGAAGGATAGACACGGCCAGTTGACATTCATAGAGTGGCGCATGATATACACCGAATCGTCTGCTTCTAGGACTTCGTCGTTCCCTAGGACATGCGTGCCAGGAATGAAGACCTGAGGCGCTTGAGGCGCTTCATCTGATTCCTCAATTGCAGGAAGAACTTCATCCACATCCATTCCTAAAGCATACAGCTCGAATCAATACGTATAGAAGTATAGCAAGAGTCGAACCATCTTCGTCGTTCTCATCATTTGCATCCACTACCACCTCTTCATCGCTTTCGATTTCATCCTCCCATGCATCCTCGAACTCGCCCATCTCATCTACGGCAGGCATATCGCGCTTGCTTCCACCGGCGGCCATCTTTTGAAAAGGTTGTCCATCTTGTACGCCAGTTGCTGAGCGCTTGGACATCTTGAGAGTGTGGAAAGGGAGTTAGTGGTACGGCGCTGTTGCAGAAGACGATCAAACGCAATGCTCAAAAAAAGGAATTAAATCCACGTGACTAATGTGATCCAATTTTAGACAGCGGGAATTTACGGCCCGGGATATTTGATGGGAAAGACTCATGGAATGATCACCCGCTCGAAAAGACCTTCGACGACGCGCGCAGCGCGCGTTGGGAAGCTCGACTTGGCAACTAACTTTTCGAGAAGTTCTTACACATATTTCTTTCCAATTTACAGAAATTTTCTTAGTAAGGGGGAGAGAGGATGAATAATGCCAGTGCCAATCAACGCTCTTCCGACGACGGAAATTCATATCAGTTGCCGAGTACTCTATGTGCCGACAGCTGACGCGGTGTTGTGCCACGCACACAGCTGTGGATCGAAACTCGAAGAACGTTGTCTTTATTCGATCGTTTGGGTATATATATATTCCACGTCCTTTCTTCATCACCCC
Organism: Pholiota adiposa; assembly: GCA_009935795.1. Classification (NCBI taxonomy): domain Eukaryota; kingdom Fungi; phylum Basidiomycota; class Agaricomycetes; order Agaricales; family Strophariaceae; genus Pholiota; species Pholiota adiposa. Next base: position 816,528 of record QEYC01000037.1, read on the forward strand.
AATCGTCTCAGTTTACCACTCTCTCCGACTCAAACTTCTCCCCAGCTTCTCCTCCGTAATGTCGACCACCGTTACTTTGCCTGAAGGGTGCGTAGCTGCTGTTCGCCTTGTGCATGATTTGGAACCATATATTGACTTTTCCTTGTGGCCAGGTTCCAATACTTGGCCCCAGCCTTCGTTTCGACCATTTTCCTTCTCTGCGGTCAAAACATCGTGGTCGGCCGATACCGCAAGCGCGCTGGAATAGCTTACCCGCAGAGTACGTAGACGATATTTTTGTCTGCGTCATTCACTGACGTCTATTCCGGTTTTAGTGTATGCGGAGAAGCAGCAAGCGGACGAATCGAAAGACGCTCACCTGTTCAACTGTGCTCAACGTTTGTGGTTTCGTTTATCTTATTCACTTTTTTGTCTCACAAGTGTCGTATAGGTGCCCACCAAAACACACTTGAGAATATTCCCATCATCTACACAGCGTACGCTTTCGGCTTGTTTTAGCTTGACGATGCACTGATAATTGGCGCCTATTGCAGTACCCTTGTGGCTGGTCTCAAGTATCCTATCTTCGCTGCATCCTCTTTGGCCTTCTGGTCGCTCTCGCGCGTATCGTACACTCGCGGATATATCACTGGAGACCCTAAAAAGGTGTGAAAGCTTCAGAGCTCATACAAACTCGAATATTAATGCGATTATTGCTTATAAGCGTGGATCGCCCCTCTACAGGGCTGGAGTGGTACTTTCTCTCGGTAAGCTTTACTATCCCATTACAAAATATACCCTGTGCTTAAGATTTCCCTTGACAGGCGTTGTTGGTGTGGCCACCTTCGTTTCTGGATCCTGGTTGTTCGAGGGTCTCTCCGCCAAGTTCTTCTGATCGATACTGAGACTGACTGCAATTTGGTTGTGAAGTTCTTTCGCTATCTATGAACTAGGACTTTATATATACTTTATCACGAAATAGTCTGTGTAGTCTCTCAGCCAATGAAAGATTATTCAAAAAAGAAATACACAGCGGGCGGTGCGGGAGGGCCGGCCGACTTCATTGTTTGCCTTATGTGGATATAGCGCCGAAGGGAAAGCAATTCTGGGCTGGACTTTCTGACCCCATCCTACCACTTCCCCCACTCTTCTGCTATGTTGCCCACGACTATCTGACCTCCAAGTATCTTCAGAACAATTCCTGTCCAAATACCCGCCCATCCACTTACAATCAAACAACCCAATCCTTCTCTCCCAAATGCCGAAAGCCACCTCCCGCACCCCGCTCCCAACTTCGTCCTCAGACTTCGCCCTTCCCTCGTCCTCTGCCTCCAGTCCAGGTGCTACTGGCTCGTCCATCACGCTCGATGACCCCTCATTTCTCTTCACTCGACTCCGCCGCTCTAGCTTCCTGCAGAAAGCGAACTACCTCTCTGAATCGCGATTGCACAGTCCGCTCGCATCCTCCTACGCTTTCCATGCGAGACGGCGGAGTCAGAGTACTTTCGTAGCAGAGGAATCTGAAAGCGACAAGGATAGGATGATGACAGAGTCCCCCAATAGCTCGGAGACGCACACCCCGCCTTTGAAACTCCTGAGCAACGGTGAGGAGGAACCTGCGACGAGCACGTCAAAAGCTGTCATACGACAACCCCCGTTGACTCCTCCTCGAAGACGCTCTTCAGCCAGCATGGATGCATCGGATATGCCGACCATTTTCAATCGCAGACTTTCGTTTCCGGTGTGTGGCCCACCTTCTGGATGTTCTCTGACATGCTCACCATTCTTTTATTTTACAAAGCTCAAGCAACCTCGCATTTTAAATCTCCTGGCTGAATCACGACCAGAAGAGGCAGAGGTCAAGTCAGAAGCCGCCTTTCAGAGGCTTGTGGCATCTGTGTCTGAACTCCCTCGGACCCCACGCACGCTGGCTAACCGTGGACGTTATCCTGAAGAAGCCGCGTCGGAGGAATTCACGCGCGAAGAGACTCCGAGTGACGACGAACAACAACCCGAAGAAGGCCCATTTACATTCTCTATTCCAGCAACGACAACTGGAACACAGCCGATTGCCATCCAGCAACCTCGCACGCATACACCAGCTGGAAGTATCACGTCTAGCATCAACGGAGACGATAGTAATGGGATGAGCATTTCAGAGACTTCTTCAAGCTTTGGTGGTACAGCCATGGACATTGACGCTGTAAGTACTTTTCTGACGGCATGCTTGATCTAACTGACTTTTCATTCAAAAGCCTCTTGGTTCGCCACTTTTACCTTCGTTGACGCCAATCAATCAGTGGCGCTACACACCTCCGCCCACAACAAGCGCTGTGCGCTCCAATAAGCGCAAACGTGCGTGCACTTCTTTCTTACATGCTGTAGCGTTACAGATAACTCATAATATTACAAAACATAGTTGACGACCGCTTTGACCCTTATGCGAGCAGCTCAAAGCGACGCGCGGTCTCGCCATCACTTCAATACCTTCGCGATTCACAATTAGCATCGGGCTCTCCCATGAGTAGGGGGAACACCTCACGACTCCCGATTGCGATTCCTATTTCTGTCCCGCAATCGACCGCTAGCTCAGCAGCTTCGTCGCCTACTATTGGCAACAGTTATCCATCATTCCCCCGAGGTATCAGCATCACTTCCAGTCCCACCCTTCGCGCGACGATTAGCATGCCGAGTCCTATCTTGCGCCCTATCGGCCGTCGACGCGAAGATGAAGAAAGAGAGATCGAAATTGAAGGCGCTGGAGAGGCAGTCAATGGCTTAACGCTTGGCCCAGTGGGTTCAACACTTGGCTTGGAAACTCAAGAACCTCAGGAACAGCAGAGGATAGCTATTCAAAATAGAAATTCCCAATCGGTGGCGTTGCGCGCAACGGGGCTGTCGACTGCTGGTGAGGAATCTAAAGAATAGACTTTGCTTCAGGAAATCGACTTCAACCAATTGTATCAGTATCATCTTATCTTAGATCGACTTGCAGATATTTTATGACAACATTGCTACGCTACATTTCTTTTTCGACATTGGCGTACACATATTTATGCTACATACACTTGTACCATATTCGCCTTACGATATTCACCGCACAATTTTCAACAGCGAGTGCTAATGAGATTTACCTTCCAGTATCGTGCAGTTTCTACATCTGATCGCCATTGGTCGAAACAATTTCTCGATTAGGAAGTGTTTGCAAGAGCTAACCGCAACATTTTCTTTCTAAGCACACCGTGTTCCTGAAACACCACCACCACTATCTTCACTATCGCCCCCAAAACGTGCCAATCACCCCTCGAACGGCAGGTACACGGCCACTAGCCTCGAGTAACCCACGATGAGCACATCCCAAAAGCTGACGAAAAAGCAGAAGAAAGGACTTGCATTCCGCGAACGCAAAACCGGCAAACGACGCAACAATGAGCTCGATGACATGGAGGCTAATGCAGTCCCTGCCATGGAAGACGCGGATCTCGCTGGCGATAACGGCGCTGCGCCTGAAGGTGCAGGAGATGACCGCAAGAAGAAGGGCAAAGCAGGCGGGGACGCGCTCGGGCGTGCGGGCGACCGTCATGAAGGCGAAGTGGAGCGCAAAGGCAAAGGCAAAGCAAAGGCAGAGGAGGTACCAGACGCTGTGGAGGTGGTGAAGAAGGCGAAGGGGCAGAAGAGGAAGAGGGAGGCGGAGGATGGGGAGGAGGAAGCGGGTGGGAGAGAGGAAAAGGTTGCTGGAAAAAGTGAAATTAAGAAGAGCATGAAAAGGAAGAAGACAGATGGTGAAAGCAAATCTCAACCCGAAGGGCAGGGGAAGCCTGCTAAACAACGATTCATCCTGTTCCTTGGTATGTGTGCTTAAAAACTTTTGTGGTTCCTTGTGCTGATAATTCCTCAGGCAATCTCAAATATACCACCCCGTTATCAGCTATCCAAGCTCATTTCGCAGCCTGCGGTAAGCCTATATCTCTGCAATATTAATTTTCAGCTAAACAGTGATATAGACCCTCCACCATCCATTCGCCTGCTCACACCCAAATCAATATCAGGCGGACCTGCGCAGAAGCTCAAGTCCAAAGGTTGCGCCTTCTTAGAGTTCACCCATAGGAATGCTCTCCAACAAGGCCTTAAACTCCACCAGACCATGCTAGACGGCCGCATGATCAATGTCGAGTTGACTGCTGGAGGCGGTGGTAAGAGTGAAACCAGGCTCACTAAAGTCAGAGAGCGCAACAAAGCCCTTCTCGGACAGCGCGTATGTGTCCTTAAATTATTCTGTGACATTATTTTTGATTTAATATCGTGTCACAGGAGGAGCGCATTGAAAAGGAAGCCAAGGAGGATAACTCCTTCCCAAATTTGCCCTCGCGGCCTCAAAGATTCTCTGCAACATCTGGAATGGAGCACGAACCTAAAACGAGCAGAACCTGGGCAGTCGGAAACGAAGACGACGGCGAAATACACAGAGGTGGAGCACGGCATCACAAGAAATCCAAAATACCCTCAAAAACTTGGGGAACGGGTGTCAATGCGATTCCTGTCGGGTAGTTTGTGTATATACGACAATTCTATTTCATTATTACTGGATAACGAAAAGCTGGATATTGAATTAAATGCGAAGTCCATAGTAAGAATAGTCCCATAAATAAGTGTAAAAAAGGTGTGCCCGTCTAGAGCTGCGTGATCATGATACGAGGATAAAGACAAGGAACTGCGAGATGAAGTGAGCACAGACGCAACGAGGTTATGAGAATAGACGCGACGTACGAAAACAATGAGGATCCCGAATATTTTGAGCATTAGCCATCGGTTGCTTGAAATGCTTGCGTAGTATTTGAGCAGTTCCCGTTGAGCCCCGCCGACGTTGCCCAAGATATCATGCGTATCCGCGTCTATCCGCTGCACCGTTTCCCGCTGTTCCGCCACCATGTTAGCGAGCTGCGTAAAAATCTGTCCGAGCTCTGCGATAGTCGTCTCAATAGATTCGATGGCCGTTGACCGTTGTTGGATATATGAATCCTGAAAATGAAAATCCACGTAAATCATGGAATGGCAAGAGATAAATAGTATGACAACGCACTTGTTGCTCTATCATCTGCATTTGCATGAACCCGTTGCTGGAATTCGAACCGCCAGCTTCTGCTGCGTTTAGGTCTAGAGATAGTACGTCCCCGTTTTGCGGTGCGCGGCCTTTTCCCTTCTGGTCGTATGGATTCATGCTGCCGTCGCCCATGGGGTCGGTACCTTGGGGTTTGTATAGTACTATATTGTTCGTTGATTTAGTCACGCAGACAACAAAAGAACGCGGGGACATACGCGAAGGAGCCTGGCTCGCTGCTGTTTGTGTGGTATACATGAACTGTTCAGTTCTATTTTTTGACTCCTTCATGTTCTGCAGAGGAGACGTAAGAACCCAAGGAACGCCATATAAGCTGGAGCACACATACCTGCGTTCGGAGTTCGAGGACATCTTTGAAGGTCATACTGGTCGTTGCAAGGTTGTTCTGGAGCATCATCATAACGTTTTGGGAGTGGTCGTTGATCATCTTGGCCTCGGGGGAATTAGCGTTGTGTTGGTTGTGACGTTGCTTGACATAGGTTTGCAGCGCTGCTATCTGCTTATTGATGTTGGCAATGTCTTGTTTTATGATGAAGGTTAGTTCCTAGAAGCCCTCTTTAGCTTGGACGTCGAGTACACTGCAGGTTTGGAGACATACGCTGATTTCCACAGGTCGATCGTCGAACAATGTCTTTCGCTTAGCCACTATTGTCGTTGCAGGTAAGTATTGGCAATAATCGGGGCATGATAGGCAAGTGGCAGCACGCACATTGCGACAGCTTGTTCAGCTTGATCGATGTGCTGCTAATTTCCTTCCCAATAGAAGAGGCCATCTGGGTAAATTCGCTCTTGGGCCGCGATTTTGCATTGCCTTGAAGAAGGCGTTGTTTGGCTTCCAGGCCGCGGTTGCCCAGAGCGGTTCTGTTGCGTATTGAGTCTACGCATGACTTGAATTCATGGGTGCGATCCTGTATTGACATAGGATAGGAGAAAAGAGAGTACGGGGTAGATGTGGAGATGAGTGAACTGACTGGACTTGACGTTGGGGGAGAAACTGTGGTAACGTGGCGCACGTGATTGTACGCGTTTTGGGACGGGAGCGCCGCCAAGACGGACCGCATCCGGCGCCCCTGAATGACGCTTTTCTCTTTGGGGCGCGCATGCTGAAAACGGGTCGTCGCCTCTTCTGCTCCCTTGCACGCGCTCAACGGCCCCCTCGCTTCTTCCCTCACTCTTTCATCATGGCCAAATCATTCTCTTCCAAGCCCCAGCCAGAGTCCAACTCCAAGGTCCTCATCTTCGGCGCTGGAAACTTCGGATCTTGTCTGGCGTCCCACCTCGGTGATTCGCAGCACGATGTCTATATGTGGGCCCGAGAAGAATACATCGTCAAGTATTTCAACCTCCACCACCGGAATCCCACGTATTTGACAGACCATGAGTTCCCATCCACCATTACGGCCGTTGGCCCCGCTTTGCCTAACGCTGGTCTCATTAACGAGGTCGATGTGCTTTTGTTTGCTATTCCGACGCAGTTCTTAAGGTGAGCATGGCCTCTTTCATTTATTTCATCGTATCTCAATGGCATGATCGACAAGGATAGGTCGACTCTGGAGACCTTGCGCCCTTCGCTCGACATCAACAATCTTCCGCTGCTCATCTTCGTCAACAAAGGTATCGAAGTAGGGACACATGCCTTGACGTTGGAGATCATCTCGGATACCTGTGGTCCAGATATTGCCAAACTAGCAACATTCATCGTATGTTTCTCTTTCTACCTGTCTTTTTCGCTCCATTCATCCCTCGTAGTCTGGTCCATCCTTCGCAAAAGAAAGTGCGTCTATGAATACCAAAGCCCTCGTGCACGCCTCATGAATGTGATTTTTGCAGTCGTGGAAAGACTTCCTACTTCGGTATCTGTTGCCTCGTTCACTGAAGCAGAAGCCGACAAGGCTGCCAATTTATTCCATCAACCACATTTCCGTTGGTATGCATTTACTTCGCTAAAGAGACGCCAATGGGATGACTTTTGAATGCACAGCTACACCGGAACTGATCCAATAGGCATCGAGCTATCAGGAGCACTAAAAAATGTGTACGCTATCGCCTCGGGAATGTCTGATGGCCTAGGGTACAAGAATAACACTCGAGCCAGTGGGTGCCGCTTACTACTTTTGTCCCTGCTACGTTCTATTGCTAAGTTTGTGCAGTGATCATCACGCGTGGCCTTTCTGAGATGGCCGTTATTGGATCTGCCTACGGCGCGTCGCCACTGACATTCCTCGGGTTGGCAGGCGTCGGGGATCTCTTCCTGACATGCAGTTCCTCGAACAGCAGAAACTACACGGTCGGCTACCGCCTGGGTCAGGGAGAGAAGCTTGATGTGATCATGTCGACCCTTGGCAGCGTGGCGGAAGGAGTCCCGACGACGAAGGGCGTGAAAAAGATTGTGGAAGAGCTCGAGATCCAAGCACCAATCGCGAACGCGGTAAGAGTCTGACGCGCCCAATCGGACTGTACTTACGTGGCTGATTGCTCTGCAGGTCTACGACGTGTTGTTTAATGGTAAGTGCTGCTGTTATCTCGCTAATTACGCGTCTGACGCCGCGGTCAGGCCAGGACGCGAAGGCGGCTGTCAGGGGGCTGATGGAGCTCCCGCCGTCACGGGAGCTGGAGCTTGCTCCCAAGGCTGGGGGCCCTGGACAGCAGTTGCTGGTGAAGCTAGGGCTAGCGGTTGAGGAGACACCCGAGACGGTGGCGCCGCGATTCTGAGGTATATAGAATAGATAGGTTGTAGTGGCCGGTATTTACTAAACGCGGAGATGTGGCTGGATATGGGATTGGTCACGTCACAAGATCGATCTGGGATTCTGCCACGGTCGATTTTTTTTTTTGATTTTTTTTGTGCAACACTTTTTTCCGACTGCTCCGGTGTAGAATTGAACGGTTTCTCGAGAATCTCACTGTTGTCCCTCTTCCTCCAAAACTATGGTCTCCGAACTCTGGAAAGCCTGCGCTGACGGCGACCTCCAGAAGGCCCTCGACGTCTTTGCCGACGACGCCCAGGTCGACATCGAGCTCAAAGGTACGCGCTCATCATCAGCTTGCTCTCCTCGTCGCGCCGCGCTGCTCACCGCGTCTCCCCGTTGTCCCCCACAGATCACAATGGCGCCACCGCCCTCATCGAGGCTGTTCGGAACGGCCATGTCGAAATCGTCAGAGTGCTATTGGACAAAGGTACCGTCCTCTGCCGCTCCGTCTCCCTCCCGTCTCATCCGTCTTTTGCTCCCCAGGCGCCGATCCCAACACTGCATCCAGCCAAGGCCGCCCCGACCAATACACCTCAGACCCCGCCATCCTCGAACTTCTCCACGTCGCCCAATCCAGACTCGCATCCGCTGAAATTCTTGCGCAGCCCGTATACGCCAACCCGGGCGCCGACGATCCAGAAAAGCGCTTCTATGCCGCTCCCCCGCCCGACGCATACACGTACTACCCCACCATCAACCCAACGCTGTCGACCGTCAACGAAGCCGGGGCCTATTTTCCTCCTTCCCAGCCATCCGGTGACGCTTCGCCCAACGGCCCAGGCAATCTCCCTCCTCCTGAGGTGGCAAGGTTAATTCCGTGCAGATATTTCCCAGCGTGTCGCTATGGCGCGCAATGCATGTTTGCGCATCCCCAGACGCCGTACTTCCAAGGTCCCATGCCACCTCAGTACCCTCCTTACGACCCCATGGGAAATCCATACGTCCCTCAATATTACCAACCGCCTCCCCCTTTCCAGCCCCAACTAGGAGCGCACCCCATGTCACCCATGTCCCCTCCCCCCGGACCTCCGGTCATGCACGCGCGCACGCCCTCCGAGGTCATGTCGCCGCCACTCGGCCACTTTAGCCCCAACGGCACGGCTCCTCCACCCTCCGGTCCTTACGGACATCTCTCTCCACCTATTTATCCTCACCCCGGCCATGTACCGATGGGCATGCAGCCCATCCCTCCTCTCGCGCCTCTACCTCCTCTGCATCAACACGCACCGCATACTAATTCTGGACCCCAGCCTCATCCTAATTTATATAATTCTTCTACCTCACCTGTACCACCTTTCCCTCTGCATCAAGAAGTTCCCGGCCCATATCCTATGCTACCGCCTCCTGCCAACGTTAATTACGATTCCGTCAACGGCGTTAAGCCCGAAGGGCCCCATCCCGAAAATTACAATATTCACGCCAACCATCCCAACCATCGCGAGGGACTTAATCATCGCCGCGGCGCGGGCCGTCGCCCATCATTCAGTGCGCGTAAACCCCCCTGCCTGTTTTTCCCGGCCGGCCGCTGCAAGAATGGGTGCGTTGAACTTTCTTTACTTTTTAATTAATATATCGGCTCATAATATTTTTCAGTGACGAATGTCGTTTCCCTCATGTGCTTCCCGAAAATGGGGCTCCTCCTCCCCATCTCCCATTCTCGCCAGCACGCGCTGGCCCCCCAAGGCCTCGCGGTCAAGTGAACGGGCCCAACGCCTTCCACAACCTCGAGGCCAAGCTTGGCAACCTGACCCTCCGTGATGTGAGTAATAGTAATCAACTAATATCGCATGCTAAAAGGTATCACCCATGTTGACCCGCACTCCGTTTACTCTCCAGGATCAGCCACGCCAGAAGAACGGAGCCGAGGGCTCGAGCCGCTCGCACTCTAGCGATGCCGGCCTGCGCCCCAAATTCCAGCAGCAGGGCGGCAAGAACCCTAACGCTGGTGCGAACGGTCATGCGAACAACAACAAAAAGGCGCAGCAGCAGATGTTCAGGCACCAGCAGCGTGTCCCCAACGCGGATGAGTTCCCCGTGCTGGCGGGCTCAACTACGCCGCCTACGCGCGCCCCTGCGATGAACGGATCCCTGGGTAATGGCGGTGCGCCCAACGGCCCCACTGCTGCACAGGTCTTGCAGGCTCCCCCTCCTCTTCGCAAGGACAGCAAGGAGTCCAGCCCGCGTGGTCCCACCCCCGATCTCGTTCGAGGGAATTCCTCAAAGGTAAGCTATGTTCCTCGCAGATTTTGTTTTTCTGAGGCTGACTTTACTCTAGGAGGCTAAGGTAGAGACTAACGGTGTTAATGGTGCTGCCATCGCCGAAGTTCCTGCTCCTATCCAACAGGAGCAGCCTGCCGTTGTTAACACTGTTAACAAGCTCCCGCCCATGTCGTTCGCAGCTGCGGCGACCTCCGGTGCCGCGGATGTGTCGAAGGAGGTCTCTGTCTCTGCTTAAAACTATCTACTGCGTTTGCTATCCTTGCTGGATCTGACGTCGGGATAGACCTCTTGATTTGCTTTTCTTTCTCAGTTCTCATGCCGTTGGCTGCCTATCTACATTTACTGCTCACACTCTTTGGGGTTCTTTTGGCTTACCCATGATCCATCTGACTTATATCTATTCTTCTGCTGCTGCTTTTTTTCCGGTCTGATTGTATATTTGCATTTACAGTGTTTGCTTTCGCTTTTCTTTTTCTATCTCTGTCTCTCTACTTATCTCTCCGTCTCTCTCTCTCTCTATTTCTCTCTCTCGTACTACACATACATTCAGCATAAAATTTCAGCAGGCTCCCAACATCGTGTTTCTGTTTCACTGTAGACACATTTTACGAGGGCTTTTTGTCGTTTCGCTTCCTGCACTAACGCTTTCCACATTGACTTTGATTTCTCATACATACATACATAAAACCACAAATCTTTTATCTCCGCTAGCCATCCATGTCTCTCTGTCTGTCATATTTTATTCTGTAGCATTGCAATGCTATAGCCCCCCTCATTATTATTGTACCTGTCTCTATGTTCATCATGCTGCCCATGTCAATACATTCCTCATCTCCACTCCCGGATTTGCTGTGACTTCTCCGATGCGGTATACCGCAGATGGGCCGCCCTTCAATGCTTCGATGACCTCGTCGACTTTGTCAGCGCCGACGATGAGGACCATGCCGATGCCGTTGTTGAACGTCCTCGCCATCTCGAGCGGCGCGATGTTCCCGTGCTTCATCAAGAACCGGAACACCGGGGGCAGCTCCCATGTTGCTGCATCGATGTAGCAGCCAAGGTTTTTGGGTAGGGCGCGCGGGATGTTCTCGGTGAAGCCCCCGCCTGTGATGTGGGACATGCCCTTCAGCAGGCCGCGCTTGGCGACGGGGAGGACCTGCGAAATGTAAATCCGCGTGGGCTCGAGCAGCACGCGGCCGAGCTCGGTGTCGGGTTTCCATGGGCAAGGCGATGAGTATGAAACGCCAGCGACGGAGATGACTTTGCGGACTAGGGAGAAACCATTCGAGTGCAGGCCGGAGGAGGCAACGCCGAGAACGACGTCTCCGACAGCAACGTCGGGGCGCGGGAGGATAAGGTCGCGCTCGACGGCTCCGACGGCGAACCCTGCGAGATCGTAGTCGCCTGTAGATACAAAAATTAGATAGCTACTTTAGCTATGGGTAATTAAGGAAACAAATGTGTGTTTACCTGGTTGATACATGCCCGGCATTTCAGCGGTCTCTCCGCCGATCAATGCGCATCCGGCTTGTTTACAGCCCTCTGCGATACCCTTTACGACTTGTGTCGCAACGGGGACATTGAGCTTGCTGCATCCATAGTAATCCAAGAAATATAGAGGCTCGGCGCCTTGCACTAGCAGATCGTTTACTGACATCGCCACGAGATCAATCCCTAAAGATTGTTCAGACATCATGTTGAAGAAAAGTGGGTGAAAATGACACACACCGACTAGATCGTGGATTCCGCAATCCACGGCAAGACGCAATTTTGTGCCTACTCCATCAGTACCGCTAACGAGCACTGGATCCCGGAACCCTGTCGCTTTGAGGTCGAAAACACCACCGAATCCACCGATCTCGACATCGGCACCTGGGCGTGAGGTAGCGCGGACGAGGGGCTTGATCGCGTCGACAAGCGCGTTGCCTGCGTCCACAGACACGCCAGCTTGCGCGTAAGTCAGACCGGCAGATTTAACAGTCGTTGACGACAAAGCCCTGCGTTGTATGCTGAGTAGGAGAAGGGTAACAGAATGCGATGGTAGCTACCGATGAGCAATATCGCGCCTATAAGTCTTTCCCTCGAAGTTGACTTGGTCAACACCTTCGTATACAGATTTCAAGGCTTCTGTTAGAGTTGACGCGTAGGCCGTGACAGCGAGAACGCGTCCGCCAGCGGTGACAATATCCTCTCCTGCCTTTTTGGTTCCGGCGTGGAAAACGACGACATCTGTACCATCAGTGTTGAGTGTATGCAGGAAAAAAATAATAATAAGCGCCCGTAGACGAACTTGAGGGAACAACTCCAAAAGTGATTGTTTTGCCTTTGGGATAGTTTCCAGGGTAGCCTTGAGAAGCTAGGATGACTGCTACGGAGACGCCTTCTTTGAACGTTACGGGTACGGAATCCAGACGATGTTCTGCGGAGGCCTGGGATATAATTTTCGTGAGCTATGGACGCCATTGATGCAGAAAGCCACGTACTAGTAATAGAGAGACCAAATCGACGTTATCACTCAGCAAAACCATCAAAGCCTCTGTCTCTGGGTCTCCAAATCGGACGTTATATTCCAGAACCTTTGGTCCGGATGAGGTGAGCATGAACCCGACGAAAAGCACGCCGACGAAGGGGAATCCTGAAAATCAAATTGATGCACGTTCCAGTGGAATATAATGAATAGATCTTACCTTCTTTCCTCATGCCATCAATTGTGGGGCGCAGGGTCTCGCGCGTGATCCTCTCCAAGATCTCCGGAGTTGCAACGGGTGCAGGCGCATAGGCGCCCATCCCTCCTGTGTTCAACCCAGTATCTCCTTCGCCAATGCGCTTGTGGTCTTGTGCTGCAGGTAGGTTGACGATGGAATAACCATCGGAGAGTGCAAGGACAGATACTTCAGGTCCGGTCAAGAATTCTTCGACAATTACTTCACTGCCTGTAAAAATTTTCTTGAGCTCGGAATGTATATTTAAGCATGGAACTGCGAACCTGCATCTCCGAATATATTCGCCACCAGAATTTCGTTCAGACCGACGATAGCCTCCTCTGTTGTCTCCGGGATAAGGACACCCTTTCCGCCTGCCAGCCCGTCAGCTTTCAGCACTACGCGATGTCCACATGTCTTGACATATTCGATAGCGGATGCAACTTCTGTTGACTTGAAAGTTTTGTATGCAGCAGTTGGGATGTTGTGACGCGCCATAAAATCTTTGGAGAATGCCTTGGAACCCTCCATCCGCGCTGCGAGTGCACTGGGTCCAAATACTGGGATGCCGACTTGAAATCGAAGAGGAAATGAAAGTAGTCCCAGACATTATGGCAAAGCGACGCACCCTTGCGGAAGAAAGTCTCGACGCCATCAACTAAGGGCTGTTCAGGACCAGGAATGACGAGCGCGATCTATTGAAGACATAAGATCGAGTAGACCAATTTTTTTTGGAATTGAACGAACCTCATTCTTCAACGCGAATTCAACCAGCCTGGGGAAATCGTTGGGCGAGATGTCATCGAGATTGGACGTTTTTGGCTCTTGTGATGTTCCGGCGTTTCCTGGGCAGACATAGATGTGGTCAAGTATAGGAGACTTTGCGAGCTTCCATGCAAGCGCATGCTCCCTGCCCCCAGCACCGAGGATAAGGATGCGGACAGACATGATAAGATGAAAAAGTTGAAGAGAACCGGATTTGGCAATGGATGCAGTCCGATCATCAATTATCGTCGGACCTATGACACTCCATCCTGCTGCCCCGTCCAAAGTCCAGCCTCATCCACTTCATCCGGGCATCACTATTGCTGCATCGATACGATATAGCTTCCATTAGAGTATGCTGACATGGCGCGTGTACTTGGAGACCTTGGAGACCCTGCAAGACCCGGGCGGTGCGGCAAACACGCGGCGGTCGAAATGTGGGGTATTAGTAGTCCTTCCTGCAGGGAATTTATGTGAAAAAAATTAGCGCCTGTGGAGAGGAAATTTAGACCAAGTTTGTTGGATGTTGGGGACGAGGAGAGCGCGCGTCGTTGATTTGCAGAGGCAGCTGGCGGGCGGTGCCTGCAGGAATGCACGTGCCGGCGACGCGGGAACGAACTTGACGTGGAATGGTTGAATTTTATTTGGACTTGTGTCAAGGTCCTGTACCCGTCTTTCGCCTTATTACACTCGCGTCGCCCGGGGCCATGGCGTATTATCCCAGCCAGGTTTTGGTTGCGGAGCCATATGAGGAGGCAAGCCTGTTTCGCACCCCTTTCATGTGCCACAACTCACAAGATTATCCCCGCATTTTACGTCTTCTAGTCTCAAGGCCCCGAGTCCCCCACGGAAACCTCTCCAGAAGAGCTCAAGGCTTTCTACGAGGACATGGAACGACGCGATACTCTCGAACGCAAATTATCAAAGCGAAAGTCTGGCACGTCTATCTGGTCTCGCAGATCAATAAGACGTTCAACGACTACTCCCGCCATTCACCCCTCTACTACTCCTGATATCCCCCATATACCTTCAAACAATAATCTACAGGAACGTGATAAAGATGAAGTGGTAACCAATGAGAACGTGCAAGACAATCAGAATGCCGCAGTCCGTCATCTGGCGTCTTCGAGATCGGTCATTGTCGACAGCAGAGAGAAGCCGACTTGGATAGAGGGTGCGTGGGCGGCCGTACCACTTCCTACATTTAGAGTCAACTATCCACTGCATAATCCTATGGGTCCTCGATGGTACAAAAACCACCACCTCATTCCTCCTTCTCAAAAGCGCCCTTCAATGAGACCACCCACATTCTTCTCCCCCTCATTCCCCCCTATGCATACCTCCTCCTCGCCGGACCATCTTGTAGATGACTCCTCAGGGCCGAGCAAAACCCCCGCAGACTCGCCTTTACCAACCCCGACTTCGTCGCAAACTCGTGTAGCCGACGGTGGGAAGCGCTCTCGCAAAACGTCCCAAACCACACCGGACAATGTCGACCTACTTGATCTAACTGATCCTTGGGGTCAGAATTGGCATCATCAATCACCTTACGATTTTGGGCAGACTATAGCAAACTCTTCTGATGCTTACGAGGTGCGTCTTTACTATTTGTTAAGAAGTTCTGCCTAAAGTTGAAATGTAGGCACCCAATCGACCGAGGAGGGCTAGCATGACGGCCACACAAAGCCGACATATGTCGGTTACCCCATCACCGTTATCTCAGTCAACATCGGCCGTGCATTTAGCTCCCCCTCAGCCGCAAATCCAAGTACCGCGGAAATTGAGCAAACGCCGCACTCCGACTGCAGACGCTGTCTTCAACCACCCTCATACTGAAGTTGAGAAGACGGCTGCCTCAGTACCTCCCACACCTGTAGAGCATGTCCAAATTGCAGCGCCAGAGGATCTCATCCCTACCTCATTACCTAAGCGAATGTCAGTAGCGCCTCCGCCGGCCAGTTCTGCCATGTACCAGGCTACACCCAAAAAGGAGAAGCGAGGAAGTATGCTAAATCGCCTTGCAAAAAAGTTTAGCATTCTCAGGAAATCTACGGATGAGCGTGGCACTGGCGAGGGCTTTTGGCACCACGTTGACAGTCATGAGGCTAAAGGATATGGTGAATACAGTGGTCCTCCCCACGATTTTGGCAGAACTTCTCCAGAGAAACCTCGTCCGGAGTCAGTGAAACGGGTTCCACCTCCTTCTATTAAGCAACCTCCGCCTCAACATGTTCAACCTCCAGATCCTCCGCCTGCGGAGGTTAGGCCGAGTGCTGACCGTATCTCGCTAGCGTCTTTCGATGCGCCATTTTCAATGGGAAGACTGACCATCGCCAATCCTGACATGGATCCGGACCACGACACTTCACTCACTGAAGGACCACCACCTCTTCCAGAGAAACCTCAACCTACAATTCAGCCCTCCGAACCTGAGCCCCAGAAACCTGAGCCCCTTATAATTCCTCAAAGTCCGACAAGATCTGAGATGCGACCACACCTAGATAAACCACTACCACCTCCCCAGATACCCACTCCACATTTTTCTGTTTTGGCTTTGCCTCACATTGACACCCCCAAGATGACTGAGCAACCTCTACCTCCGCCTCCGCCTGTTTCCAAAAATCCGTCTCCTGAGTCTAGCCCTGCGAAGCCACCACCTACCCCGGCTGTCCACGAAAGTCCTCAGCGTGAGAGTCCTCAACCATCTTCTTCCTCTTCGCCAACGCGTTCCGCTCAACCGCGGAAGGCTTCTGGATCTACGGATATGTCAATGCGCGATCATGTGAAGGCAGAGGCACCCGTGAACGAGACGCCCAAGAGATCCTCGTCCCAGATTCGACCAACGCAGTCCAACGCCGAATCTCCTGTGTCTCCCATTGCCGCTAATCAAGGTCAAACCCGACCTCAGTCGCCTCCCATCTTGAATTCGTACGCTGTATACGAAGCGCCTAAGAAGTCGTCAACATCCCACCGGCCTTCATCATCGTCTCGTCAGGCGACGCGTTCACCGGATCTAGTACCGAAGAGCAAGCACGAGCGGTCAGCGACTGCACAACCGGCGTCTAGCTCGCGTCATAATCACGATGAGCGAGACCGGCAACCAGAAGCTTCTTCGAGCCGGCGTACTTCAAAGCCATCTCGTGCACATTCACGCTTGGAGCCTGCGCCCGTTCCCGCTGCGCCTCCTGCGCCTCCTGCCAAACAGCAAGCGATACCTTTCCCTGCTCAGGATGAGTCTAGGTACTATTCGCAGCAATTCGAAGCATCGCCGCTGTCAACGTCATCTATGCTCGCTAACCCACCTACGCCGTATGACGCTCGTGATATGTTGTTAACTCCTGACCTACCTCCTCTTCCATCTCTACCTCCGAAGAGCATATATGAAGGAAAAGAGAGCAAAGAGACGCATAATCCTTCATCTATTCACACCTCTGTCCTCAGCCCCCCGCCTAACAACCCGTCACCCAGTCGACAGACCGAGACTTTCAAGCTGGTGCGAAGTTCCTCTGGCCACGTGTATGCCTCGAGTCAGACAATTACAGCAGCAGGCCAGCAGTGGGAAGTCGTCGAGTCTCTTGATTCGAAAGGCAAAAGCAAGGAGAAGTCCTCACGATCTAAGGACGAGCTCCGGGACAAGGATTATGACCAGCGGCCTAGGGAACAAGACTACCGCCCACCGAAGGAAGAGCACAAATCCAGGGAACATAAACGGCGGTCAAGAGATTACGAATATCAGGAGCCTGAACCGAAACCCAGAGAACACGAGCATCGGTCGAGGGATCATGATCGCAGGTCGGAGCACAGGTCCACTGATTATGACAGAGTTAAGGATTATGACAAGTCCAGGGAATATGACCAAACGAGAGATCATGACCGAGCGAAGGATTACTACAGGTCGAGAGACTATGACCGACCCAGGGATAGTGAACGATCTAGGGATCATGAACGTACTAGGGATGGCGATCGAGCCAGGGATAATGAGCGAGCAGAGCGAGCAAGGGACAGCGAACGGGCCAGGGAGGCAGAGCGCGCCAGAGAAGCAGAACGCAACGCGCGCGAAGCGGAACGCAGAGCAAGGGAAGCTGAACACGCAAGAGAAGCTGAACGCAGTGCATGGGAAGCTGAACGCGCGAGGGAGGCTGAACGTATAAGGGAGGCAGAGCGTGCAAGGGAGGCAGAGCGTGTAAGGGAGGCAGAGAATGTAAAGGAAGCGGAACGTGTAAGAGAGGCGGAACGTGCAAGGGAGGCGGAGCGCGCGAGAGAGGCGGAACGAGCGAAGGAGATAGAGCGAGCAAAGGAGGCGGAACGAGTGAAGGAAACAGAGCGAGGGAAGGACCATGAGCGGTCGAAAGGCTACGAAAGATCCAGGGATCACCACAAATCCAGGGACTATGACAAGACCAAAGATTACGACAGGCCAAAAGATGACTCAAGCAGTCGGCGCGCGGCAAAGAAGGAATCCAAGTCGAAACCTGAAGTGGTCGATGTAGCTGACAATCATCGATTCTCGCATCGGACGTCCAAGCAACCTACGCAGTATCAGGAAGAATCTAGCAAGAGTCGATCCCACGGCAAAAGCAGCTCGCGCCACGCTGAAGAGCCCTCTCGGCATAGTGACAAAAAATCCAGTCGCAAGCGAGATGAACGCGAACGTCATGAACGTAGATCCGAACATAGACAAACGGACACCCCTTCCTCCACTTCGACCTACCAGGCCGATCAACCCTACGCTATTCACATTCAACCTTCAGATGCACCTCCAGTGGCTCGTTTGGAGCGTGCTCCGTCTTTGTCCGCACGTCCTACCTCTGAGCTACCTTCCGCTGCCGAGATGAACGCCATGCGAGCTAAAGAGGCCTGGGACATGGAACGACTCTGGAAAGCCCGCAGCATGTACGGACTTGAACCCAACGCACATACGTCGAACTTTATACCAGGCCACGATTCAACCAGCTCCGTCAGTGATGATGTTAATACCCAAAGCGCCGTCCATGGCTCCAGTCACACAGCTTACGTCGTGCAATCTCCTTTCCAGGGACGAACCGGCACCCAGATATATCACTCGATGCCAACAGCCCCTCCACCCATTATATATGCCTCTCCTGCATCGATACCCAGCATTCCAGACCTAATGTCAAATTACGACCCTTACGAACACACTTACCCAGCATATCAACCTTCACCTGTGGATTATAGAACCACGCCTCCTGCGGCAATACCTCGAGAACGTCCTGGGTTGAACAACCCCCTTCCCGAGCCACCGCGAGAGTCGCCTTACGACCCCAAGAAAGCTAGCCTAAGACCTACCAACAGACATTCCGCGGACTATTGGACGAAGTACAATGGAATTACAACTGCCCATTAGGGACAACAGCATTTTTACTGATTTCCTTGTATGTAATTAGTTCGCCGTAGACAGTGGCGTCGACCTAGGTTACCCATTATTTTAATCCTAGGTTGTTGTTATGTATACCCTATATAAATATCTATTAGTAGTGTAATATACGTCATGGACTCTTCGAAGTTCTTCAGTTCAATTAAAATTTCTTTCGGGGACACAAAGTAGTTATGTTTTTGCGAAATTTATTGTAGAGTACAAGATAGTTAAAAGTGAATGTAGACTGTACAGAAAGCGAGAAAATTATGTGCAAAATATGTACTGTTATTTGGGCTCTAGAGGGAACGCTGGATCGGGATAGTCAGTCCAGACGTGCTCAGAGTCCAGGAATTTACGCAGCCTCGCTACTTGTGACGAGAGATACATGATGACGAGCTGCATCTTCACCTCCTCCATCTTCAGCTTCAGAATTTCCTCGCATGCCCTCAGTGCTGCTTCCCGTGTTGTGACGAACATGTTTCCAGAGACGCCCAATTCTTTGAGATTGTCGATGAGCTCACTAAATTCTGAACACCAGCCGAGAACACCAAGCTATTATTTGATTTGATGGTGAGAATTGTGCCGAAGATGCCAACGATGTAGCTTACCTGGCCATATTGCTTGTATCGTTGGTACAGGACGTTAGGCGCAGCAGATAAAGCATATTCGAAACCTTCGTTTTGTTCAATTACCCGAGAAGATGGGTGGTAATGTTGTGGAGGAGGAGGAGGGACATGGGGATGTTGTTGTGGTGGTGGTGGTGTTGGTTCTTGCGGATGGCGAGCTGGCTGTGGTATCTGAGATTCAGTAAAAGCCTTAATTATGAGCCGAAAGTGACGTACGGTACTCCGCCTTGGAGGAGCGTCTTCGAACCATTTAACGTCGGAATAATCCACTTCTCCACCAAAATCGATTACATCTGCGCGTTTGCTGGAATACATGATTGAAAATGTGAAGCGAGATCGTGGGGGTATTGTAAGGACTTGCGGTCAAGTTCTCTGTTTCCAGGAAGAGAAAAGGGATGGAAAGCGTAGGACCTTTGCGCGGTTTGTGATTCGTTTGAGAGGGTTTACGCTTGCAGGAGTGGCTTCGGAAATAGGTGACACGACAGAAGGGGTATCTCGACTGCAATTAATTGCGACCACAGGACGTGAAGTGTTCAGAGGCAAGAAACCTAGGAAGAACTCAGTTTATTAGACACATACAAAGCAAGAGTAAACGTACTAGGTTCAATTGGAGTGTGGAAGGAAGGGGGTATATAGGTAGGCGGCTGTGGGAAGCTCTCAGTTATATGGGCGATGTCAGTGAATGTAGGAGTAGCGCTGTCAGAACTGTTTATTGTTCTGGTCGTATGTGTAGAAACGCGATTTATCTGAGAATCGGAGGTGATCAGAGGTGGAAGCTTCTTGTAAGAGGGCGGAGGATGCTCTTTCTGAGGGTCGGCGCGAACAAAGGGCGGCGCTAGGAAGTCACGATCTCGGACTCGGAT
Organism: Pholiota adiposa; assembly: GCA_009935795.1. Classification (NCBI taxonomy): domain Eukaryota; kingdom Fungi; phylum Basidiomycota; class Agaricomycetes; order Agaricales; family Strophariaceae; genus Pholiota; species Pholiota adiposa. The sequence continues at coordinate 836,929 of QEYC01000037.1, forward strand.
AGTAGTTGGGACGGGAGAATAGGACTCGATGTCTTCGCGGGTGATAATGTGGAATTCTTCAGACCAATCCTCCTTGATTGTGGGCTCCTTCGTGAATAGGCGCTTTCTGAATACCCGTCGGCCAAGTTCACTGGTTTGCGCTGTCTTCCAGGTCAAGTTCCGCAGAGAGCCCCGAAGGCCGTTGGCGAGCTTGGACTGGGAAGGGTTGGTGTGAGCAGTCGACGTCGTGCGAATAGACAAGTCCCTGTAATGAACTTGCAAAGAGACGAGAAATCCGGAGGCCCCAAGGTTTTGATATCGTCTAGGTGCCGTGGATGCAATGCAGAGGCGTGCCCTGACGCACGTACATCGTGGCCTTGCCCAAAGCAGCACTGCAATGCCGCATCGGAACATGCTACACCAAAATAAATCACAACCTTCAATTGCACATCGGTATACAAAACTGGTAGGCAAGAAATACAAAACAAAAGTCAAAACTATCGAAAGCATGTAACACCAAAATTATGGGAAGTCAGTAATGAGAAGCCTCAATTGATCAATCAAGAAGGTTTCCTTCCGGGACCGAAGGGCCCTTGATACGCTGCTTCCTCTCTCGCATATATTGCACAGCAGCAGCGATGGCTTGCTGCGGTGCTCCAACGTAGATGAAGATCCAGAAGAATGCAAGGCTGAGGTTTCCAAAGCGGGCGTATATCGTTCGTTGGCTGTTGAAAGGGTACTCGACGGCGATCGTTCGAACGAAAGAACCGGTGCCAACTTGAGTTACTTCCTCGAAGCCACCGCCTGCAACACCACTGACACCTCCTTCGCCACCGTCACACCACAAGATCATGCTATTCAATTCGGCCGCTCGTTGCTTGGCTTGGAGCCACATCGCATTGCCTACGGTGCGATCCCATGTTCGTGCGGGTGCTAGAATCAGAGCAGGCCTAGCTTCTAATGCGGCGAAAGGAGATGGTGTGGCGAAGTCAAGGCAGATTGATGAAGTCATAAGGAGAGGTCGGGTGTGATTGGGACCAGATCCCCACCGGGAGGGTGGAACATCTGCTGGCTTCGGTAATCTAGCTTCGAAGAGACTGGGTTCCTCGTTGGAATGGCGCAATCGGTAGGATTCACCACCTGAATCGATGTCATGGTCAGCTTGCAGAAAGCACTCGAAGAACTGTGAATATATTACCTGGAACAAGATGACGTTTATAATATATAAGCTGGGTATCCTCCGAATACTGGGAGATCACAGCTACTCCTGTACGTGTGATATGTTTTCTTCCAGCGGGATCGTCGGGGTCACTTACAGTTTCTTCGAAGGAAACTCCAACGTATACGCCCGGGACATTTTTGCGGATCAATGCAAACGCGTCCTCTCTGGCCTCTACTGAATTGAAGCTGACGGCGCCTTCCGGCCAGAGTATAACTCTCGCCATTGAGCGAATCATAGTGCTCTCCTTGATATAATCATCCAGACCTAAAACGTGCTTCTTGTATCTTTGGAAGGAAGGAAGGACGCATCCGACGGATACGGGCGTGTATGCATCGATATCGGACACAGGAGCGGGAAGGTTTGATTGAATGCCGTACGGAATGAGGAGGAACGCCAATAATATACCCAAAATTTTAGTGGGCGTTGCATTGGACCGATTTCTTGAAGCCGAAGAGGTGCTCAGTAAGGGTGCATACTCTCCATCTCGAGGTTCCATGAACCATTGAGTGAGAGTTTCGGAGACGACAACCGCCCATGCAGCAATTATCCAATCCTTGCCAGCGGGCCCGACGTATGGGCTGATCCAGTTATAAACGTCTGCATTATTTGCAATGCTCCATGTAGCTAGGTGACCGACAGGATTAAGAAATGCAATCGTGCACCAAAGGGTGGCCCATATTGCGGGGAAGAGGGTTACTCTTGACCATGGGGAGGCGAAGCGAGGGGAGAGTTTGGTGGAGACGAAGATGGCGGTGAGACTCAACGACGAGAGTACGGATGAAACGCCGAACAAGGCTGCTATGGATCCTCCTGGAGTTGAGAGGGCTTCTAGAGATGCTCCCAACCTGAAAGCTGAACTTCCCACTGCGAGTGTCGTTCCTAGCAAGATCGTCTTCGTCTTTTGAGATTCTGTATCTCGCCTGAATAGGATTGGAGAGTATGTCAGCAAAAGGGATAAGATTGCTACCATTGGGAGCATAGTCGAGTCCGGCCGAAGGGCGAACGGAGCAACTATTGCTGACAGGGCGATGAAGAAAACATGGGGATGATCCCTAAAGGCAATTTGTTGGAGATTCATTGTGAAGTGTGGTGGAATGCAGGACTTATCGAACTAGCCCCCAGCCTCTGCGCAAGACTGCGGAATGGTCCAAGTTAAGCGCCCAAGCATGCGAACTTATACGCTCCCACGAATGGCATTGGCCAATAAGACCGCGATTACGGACATGCATCGCGTTCCTCTCGGCTTCCTGGCAGCCCAAAAGATCATATGATAGGCGAATGTAACACACCATGAACCTTCTGGACACAGGACAGACCTGGAAGCTGGACGGGACTCCTGACGGAATGAGATGATCACGTTGTCCTTCGTCGATAATTCTGATAAGCAAACTCTTCAGATCTTCCACAACCGTTGAACCATCCAGTAAATTTTATAAGACATGGTCAGCATAGAAATTGATTTTTCTGTCGCAATTGAGTTGACAACTAACCCATCAATTAGCCTGAACAGTGCGACAACATCACGAAGTTGGAGGGCTGTGGTACTGAGAGCTGTGAATGCAAGACTGGCTCCAAGAAATAAAGCTGTCGGAAGAGTAGCCTTGAATAAGTACGTCTTCCCATCCTTGTGTCCTTGCTGCAGGATTTTGAGTGCCAATGGATAGACACGCACTCGAACTATGAGTTTGAGAGCAGAAATTTTGGTGGTTTGCAGATGATAACCTTTCGAAATATATTCGATGAAGAAGATCAAATTACATACAACATAGCTGGCTGTATCAGAAACAAAAAAATATATCAATACACCGATCTGAGCCCATCGCAGAAGCTTCAGCACAAAGAAACCCGGGCTCACGAAAGTGTCGAGCCTCCATCTGCGAATGGATCTCCACTCTCGTCCATCAACGTCCCTCCAATGAGCCCGTCCGGTCCGTCTAGCTGTGAAAGATCGTGCGATCCCTCTAGTTGCAGACCATCTGGACCTAAAGCCGAGATGTCTAACTCGAGTCCCTCTGCGAGCCCTTGCTTGACGTTGTCGTCGCCATCATCCATAGGTTTGAGCGACGCGTCTAAGCCGCCCACAATGTCCTGGTTGTCGTCGTCATTATTGGACCCTAGCATCATGAGTTGAGGTTTTGGTGAGGGAACTTTGGATGGTGGCTCGTCTTGAATTGTGTCCATGTCTGCGAGGTCTTTGACCTGCGGTGCCTCGCTCGCTTCGATTCTTGTTTCGTCTGGTTCGTCCTCATCACCGTCGATTACTTCAGCTTCGTCAGGAAGAGGAGCGAGAGGTTCATCTGCCTCTTCATCATCACTGAATTGCTACAACATAATGAACTTCGATGCTCCAAGAAACTTATGCGACAAACATGCGAGACTAACCTGAGTTTTCTCCGTTTTGATCCATTTATACACTTTGAGCGTCGAAGAGCCAGAGGTTACAACGCTTGGTGTTACCCAAACCTTCTCCCAGCATGGTACAGGTTGCATAAGCTGACGTCGAGCAGCCTCCGTTGATGCAACGCTGACGCCGATTCTTCGTCTTGTGGCCATGTTGAAGTTTGTACGAGGGTGTGGTTTTTGGAGTGTCTGACGTTATAAACGTGTTGCAAAGTATTTGAGAGATCACTGAAGGTAGAATAGAGGCACAAGAGCAGCTGGAACGCGAGATTGACGCGACGGCGGACGCGTACTGGAGGAATGAGTGTCTTTCCGACGCAATTTCCAACGAAGACCTTCCCGATCAGGAACGTCTCGTGATAATTGGTGCAAATTAGCGCTGCAAATGGCATATTTTGAGAGCAAATATTCTTCCCCTAGTCTCCAGCACCTTGAAGTCGTAATGAGATTTAGATATGCGGATTTTTATTGATACACGAACGATAATACATATACATCGACTGGTAACATAAATACAAAGGACTTGGTATCATCTTGACCTACACTTGTTCTGCCCAATTCAGAACATCGCCAGGAGTGAGGCTATCCGTGATTATTGAAGCCTGAACAATGCTCAGACAGAACACCCCAAAACATGTCAATTATCGTGCTCACCTCGTGATGATTGCCTGAAAATCCTACATGCGTCGCAGCAAGGTCTTCCTGAAGCTTCATGTTCTGTAGTATTAGCAATAATAGAAACATGGCGATGCTCCGATGCTCACCGGTTTGGTATCTTTGAGTACTTTCTGCACAGAGGATCGTAACTCCGCTAATTTAGCACTTAGCTCGTCACATTTCCTATATACGATCAGAAAGGATAAGGAACGAGAAAAGGAACAGTGCTGACTGGTGTAAATTTCTAGTTTCCTCCCTTCTAAGCTCCAATTGTCGCTTCATCATCGATTCCAGATTTCCGCGAGCCTAAACAATCGCCAAGTGAGCTCCCCGACAGATAACGCAAATGTAATTTGTATTACCTGCACGGGTCTTAGATCGTTGGCAGCAGCCATAAGGTTCTGACTGAGAACGGTGATCCATTCAACATGCCGCTGCCATTCTGGAGGTACCTCGGGGGACGTGGGAGGGGGTAAAAGAAGAGAGCCCGTCAAAGACGAATAGCTGACCAAAAGGGACCGCAATACAGAACGCAGGGCGGGTCGGCGATCTGAAGAAAGCGAAGAAGCGAAAAAAGTGAATAAAGAAAACCCGGTCTGTATAGACTACGACGCGCCTATTGTTGGATCCGCTGGATAGAGTTGGTTTCCTCCAAGCTCTGCCAGAGATGGGATTTTCTCCTTAACCTGTGCAGAACGCGTTAAATGAGCCCGCGTTTCGAAAGGAAGAGCTTCTGGACGCGCACAAACCACCTGTCTCCAAAGACATCGTAATATGCATCTGGTTCTTCTAGGATCCAATCTACGCGTGGCTTTTCGAGCTGAACCAACGGCCAGTCGGGGACATTTTGCTGGTCTTTCAGAACATCGTACTGATTGGCGTTGGGATTTTCAGGTTCCCTCTCTTTCAGCAAGGCAAGGAGGGTGAGATTATGGGACGTGTATTTGGTATAGTGCGAGGGAGGAGAAGGAAAGGGATTCCTGAGCTCAGCAGTGTCCTCGTCCATAAGAGAGAACTGACGGGCCGTTGAAGATGCCGTGGATGTCACTCCACTTATGTAAGCTTGCTGTAAGTTCGTCCTCCTGCCACTTGCATGGTGCGGTTATCCTAAGATCCGTTCCCATGGACCTGATCTGATGCAAATTACAGGGTCCTTGACTTGCAGCTACATATATAAACAGAGACTCCAGCCATTCATGAATTCCTCTCGCATCTCCCATGACGGAATTCTACTCGCCGGTTCCTCTGCCTCATATTCCCGATGATTTGACAATCCCCCAGTTTTTCCTTCGCACAGAATCACCCGGAAGACCCATGAGGCCGCGAAACGTTCCTTTCTTCATTGACGATGCCTCGGGACGCTCCATCACTTATGAAGAGGTTCGTGGACATGAATTAGAGGCTTCCCACATATTTAGCCCCTGTTTAGGCACATCATCGCGCGTATGGTCTCGCGAACGCGTTGAGCATAAAGTGGAACATCGGTACGGCGCTCATGACTATGATTAACTTGATGCTTAGATCTGCTTTATAAATAGGGCCAGGAGATGTCGGTATGTTGCTCCAATTAACACGTCATTTCATTCTATCTGAAGGTCGCCATAAGTTTGCCTGTTCAGCCCAAATAACATAGGTAAGTTCCGGTCTCTAAAGCATTACCCTATGGTTATCGCTGAAGATTTATATTCACGCACTTATAATAGACTACCCCACCGCTGTTTGGGCGGTTCAGATCTTGGGCGGCATCGTTACGTGAGTACCTTATAATATTGTGAACTTGGGGAAGTTTCTCAAGAGATACTGACATGGCGAACTACAAGACCAGCAAATCCTAGCTATACTGTTGATGAACTGGAGCATCAACTATCATTGACTAAGGCGAAACTTATTATTGTCCACCCTGTATGCCTCGATACAGCAAGGAAGGCTGCTGCTGCATGTGGACTTTCAGATAACGCGTTTCTTCTCCTCGACGAAGGTGTACCATCTATCCCTAATATTAAGGACGCAATTACGCTTGGCTGGAGTACAGGCGAGAATTACGAAGCCGTTAGGTTTCAGCCTGGCGAGGCTCAGAGGACTATTGCCTTCCTTTCTTTTTCAAGCGGTACAACTGGTGAGTGACAACATATTCTTAAATTGCCTGTTGCCTTCAAATAACGACTCTTCCTATCGCTTGAAAGGCAAACCCAAGGTCAGATCATTTATTGAGGAAGACACGCAATTACTGAGTTTCCTTTAGGCTGTTGCAATATCACATTATTCGGTAATTGCGAATGTTATTCAAATGGCCGTGCATAATAGATTGGATGACCCGACCTTCCCAAATAAATCTATCGTCCCTGGGGACTTGGCTATGGGAGGTATGTAAAGGATATTCTACACTGTCAGCGTGCTCAATAATTTCGTTATCAGTTCTTCCCTTTTTCCGTAAGAAAATTCAGCTGTTAACTGGAATAGTCATGATAACATATTCTGTATCTGTCCAGACATCTATGGGCTGGTTGTCATTGTACGTTCAATTAATCTTACCGTCAATATTTTCTGACACGTTATATAGATGCATTACGTCCTATATGCTGGTGTTCGTATCTGATTCATGAAAAGTCCTTGTCTCGCATCTAACCATTTTAACAATTTACAGGGCACAATTCTGGTCGTACCGAAGTTCAATTTCACAGATTTCTTAGACAGCATCACTAAATATCGGGCTACCCATTTATTGTCAGTCAATGGACCTAAAGTTCTGTGTACTTTACTGACAACACTTTTTTCATCAATCAGCCTAGTCCCGCCTATGTGTGTCCACTTCTGCAAGGTAAGTGAATTACAATAACTCTGACCCCATTTCGCTGATGTATGCCACGTTTTCCAGCACCCTGCTGTCAAAGGCCGCGATTTCAGTCACATTAAATTCTGCACATCCGGCGCAGCACCTTTAGGCGGCGATCTGATGCTGCAACTCGCCAAACTCTTCCCCAATGCAGCGATTGGACAAGGATATGGTCCGCCCAAATCTATCCCTCCTAGGATGTGACTAACGTCGTCTCTAGGACTCACTGAAACTGCAACCACCGTTAGTTTTCTGCCAGCTGGAAGCAAGCTGGGCACAATTGGAAGCGCTGGTAAATTAATCCCCGGCATCAGGGCCAGAGTCGTCAAGCTGGACGGTAGCCTAGCTCGTGAAGGCGAACTAGGCGAACTCGTAGTCACGGGTCCCTCAATGGCGTTGGGCTACTACGATAATCCTGCTGCGTTCGTCAATCCGCGTACTACGATCACAGAATGACTGACATATAATGACAGAACTGCTGAAACATTTGTTAATGGTTGGGTGCGGACAGGAGATGAAGTAGTCATCAAAAACCATGAAGTTTTCGTCCTTGACCGAATAAAGGTTCGCAAAAATCTGGCTGATATTCTGCGTACCCTTGGATCCTCATTTTCTTGCTCTCAGGAAATTATGAAAGTTCGAGGTTTTCAAGTAGCGCCCGCCGAGCTGGAAGCACATTTGCTGTCGCATCCTTATGTAACAGATGCCTGTGTGGTCGGGGTTCCGGATGAATACAGCGGAGAAGTACCTTTGGCCTTCATTGTGCTTAGCGCGAATGCGCTGCTGCAGATGACGGGGGTAACAGCGTCTGAAAGTGATATCAAACGGGCCATAGAGAAGGTAATGACTCTATTGTGTCACACTACATTTTCTCAAAACTTTACTACCGATAGCACGTCTCCGATCACAAGATAAACTACAAATGGCTGAAGGGAGGCGTTGAATTCATCAACGCTATTCCAAAGAACCCATCTGGGAAAATTGTAGGTTCCAGATTTGTGCTTCACAGCTCTCTAGTCTAAATATAGGTTATAGATTCGACGCATTCTTCGTGACCAAGCGAAAACCATGAAACGAGCATCCGGAACTTCAGAGTATACGTACAGGCAAACTCAAGCGAAACTCTGAACTCCTACGTTATTGAAGTTGCCTACGAGGGAACAAGGATTTATCCTACAGTCATTTTTATACTTTTTTAAGCAGTTCTGTATTTTTATGAATCATAAAGTTGTCATATGTAAGAGGTTCTCCAGGAAAGTCGACGGTTGGCGTTGAAAGCAGTCCGGAATTACCAAAATAGGATGTTTGTTGTTGCTTGAGCTGAAAGCAATCCGAAATTTCTGACGCGACAGGGACGCGGCACATAGACTTGTAGTGGTTATAATGGTTCGAAGGATCGCCTCCCAGGTCCACCAGCAAGTTTCCAGGCTTCTGCGTGCCAACTATCTCCAGAAGGAGCCCGTCTGGTACCAGGCCGTCCTCGACAACCCTCCCCTTACCCTCCCTCCGAAAGCTCCCCCTCCCCGCACCGCATACGACCAAAAACCTGAGAGGGCGCAGAAGCTCCGGGAACATTCGACACGTCCTATAGCTATCTATTACATCGAGGATGACATTCGCCGTCAATTCTTCACTGACCATCCTTTCGAAACGTTCCGCCCACGAACGCTAGTGGAAGCCGATGGCATTGAGGATCCGAACCCAATAACTGGTCACCAGTGGACTAGGCTACGGCAGCGCGGACGGAATCCTACCTCAGAAGAGTAGGTTCAAACATTTTTTCTCGCTGATATCTCGTGCTAAAGAATTCATCTACAGTGCCATCCAATTTGCTCTTAATCTATACCAATACCATTCGCTATCCTTGAGCGACGCTTACGCCCGGGCAGTCACCCAATTCCGTGCTCTACGCTCGGAACACCATATTGCCACCACCTTCGCCGTTATGGAGGCCGAGCAGCTGGGCTCAACATTCGGTCCCACTGAAGTCGAAACCGCACATAAAATATTCAAGGACAGCTTGTCGACTTGGGAAAGGCGCGCGGAGCTGGATGAGGGTGCTCTGGCTGCGAGGAAACGGTGGAAGGCTATCGTCGACAAAACACACGGCGAAAGCCAATGGACCAAAGGAGAGAAATACGTCAGGTTGTGGCACGAGGGCGCCAGGCCGAATTACATGCCGGCTTTGACCACCACAGCAGGAATTTCTCAGACTGAACCCAAAGCAGTGGCAGCAGAAAAAAGGACAGCACCACCGGGAGCAAGTGCAAGTGCAGAGTCGGAGAAGAAACCTCATAAACCACGCAAGATGAATGACTTCCTAGGTGTGATAGGGAAAAACAAGAAACGTTAATCATGGTCGTTTTATACATATATTTTCCCACCTAATACTATCGCAAATTTAACTTAAGTGCGTCCGGGAGCAACTGTTGTGGTAGGTACAGAAAGAAAACGTGAATATGCTATATAATACAAGGGGATGGATGATATTTATGCTTTTACACGCGACTGAGCTGCCTGAGCTGCATTCATTCCCATCCAAGCCTTCTCCACTAGGCCGAGCAACTTCTGCATGTCAGAACTCCAATCGTTCATGATATCTTCAGCATTTCTCTTGCTCCGGAAATTAACAATGCCTGCGGGTCGATCAATTTTGGCCCATATCGTTCCTGATACAACAAGCCGAGCTAGAGTTTGTTCTGTTTGCTTCAGCGTGAGGTCAAGCAAATCAGTGAGGCGAGCCAGCGTAATCCTTGTGTAATACTGGGCGACGACGCGGATATTCTGGAAGAGTATTAGTACAATTACACTGAAAGCCAAATGGAAATGCTAACATGTTCGACGACACGAGTGTGGAGATCTTCCCATCGTTTTTCTGTACTGAAGACGGGCATCTTCCCCAAGGAGGGACCATACACTTTCTGAATGCCAGGCCAACGCATGAGTTCTATTGTCACGAAACATTTCACGAGATTGCTAGAACGAGTCAATACCTTGGAACAGTAAACGGAGGAAGATGGTACTTACTAGTGTAATTGCAGTCTCGCCAGGGCCGGGTCATTGTACAAATGGTGAAGCATATCGGACTGTTCGTTGTTATGAGGGGCGAGGACAATGTAGCAAACTATGTGTTCAAGAGCCTAGAAAGATATCAGCAGTCAGCATGTATTGATCTACAAGTGTAAGCAGACACACAGTCTTCCCCTTGTCATTGACATCCTCTTTAATTGATGGTGTTTCCCAAATCTTATAGTAGTATTTGGCAACATCAAGGTAGGAATCATGGTGAAGAGCGTGTTGAATCATCAGGTCGTAATATTTCAATTTCAGGTCCTAGATGTGAGATTGAGTCTTTGGCACGAACAATTGGGAGAGGGACCAACGAACCTCGTTGTCTTTCTCCTTCAAAAATTCCTCATTGACTTTTCGTCCGCCAACCCGAACCTTGACCCATTCCGCCTCTCCTCCGCCCAAGGCCTCCTTCCCATCCTTGCCATCAACTTCCGCGTCTTTCTGGCGGGCAACAGCAACAAGAAGGCGCATTTGTTCTAGGATAAATTCGGTCTTCTCTCTTCGTTCCATCGATGAGTACGTTTCTACTTGGAGATCGGATAGTAGCTCTGAGGCTGTCTGCAGTGATTCCTGGGGAGTCTTGGCTGTCGGCGACAGTGAGAGTTGTTCATGGTAGTGAGCAAGAAGAAGGGTAACGCGGGCGCGTGGAGTTTCTAGGAAGATCTTGAGTAGATATAGCTCATGAGCCCGAGATTGAAAATGAGGGTTGACACTGGACATACCTTGCCCTCCGTTACACCTCGCAAAGTTTCTACAAGTTCCAACCACTTCTCGAGACCTGCATTTGATTTGATTTCGGGAAGCCATGAGATGGAAAGTTCAACAATCGCCTGAACAGCCGCCTTCAATTGACCATGTTTCTTGCTTAGAATGGTGACTGTAGAGTTCAACAGCGTGTAATCTTTAGCGTCGTAAGCATGCTGAACAGCAGCTTTCACTAATCGAATAGTTGAGGCGAGATCAGCGGCCTAATAATAATATAGTCAGTAGTTGTACCAGAGGAGTTCTCGAAATAAACTACATTTCTGGTCTGTTTTTCGAGGGCAAAGATTTTGTCAAGGCCCTCCTGGAGTTTACCAGACTGGTGATAATGAGTTAGAATTGTCGTCAGAAGCCCAAAAGATCAATATAGGGAATGAATGTAAGTACCTTGATAATCGCATCTGCCTCTGGAAGCAATGCATCAACCTCCTTGGTATAATCCTTTTCTTGTTTTTTGTTGTCCGACATGATGAACTGGTAAGTAAATGAGGTATGCGTACTGCGAACCCAATCGCGGTGACGCGTCGCGCTCGTGTTGGGCTTTGTTTGTAATGATTCTACCCACGTGGCTACATTGACTTCCGAGTCAGGTCTTTTATCTTCGACCACTGGCACGTCTGCCTCTTGAGCTTGTTGCAGAATATTCCTGATCTTAGAGCTCGAAGGTTGAGAGAAAAAATGGATTGCATATATTGGGTCATCATATGCATAGGAGGCATAGGTATTCGCATACATCGGGGTGGGGGTCTGAAGAAGTTAGTGTAGTACATAGGTAAAGTAAGCCAAGTGTTCTAAGTAATAGCGAAATAATTAGTGACGGACTTGAAGAGTGTCCAGAGCTATCGCTTCTGCAGGCCCAGTACCAGCCTGTGCCGCAGCAGATGGCGATTCTGCTGGACGATTTTTGTTTTGAGCGAAAGCGAATTGCAAAATGCGAGAGGTGAGAGAAACGGGAAGGGTAGCAAATCGGTAGGCGAGGTGAAGGAGGTTCATGATGGCGGAAAGTGTGAAGACGCTGGGGCTTGACTCGTGAACATTCATGCTTGGGGGAACAGAAGGTGATACGGGACTTTCGACGGTAGAGACGGCTGTCGATGTAATTTCTGGTTGCGCCACGACGCCGGCTTCCTCTACAACGGGGGTGGCATCGATCGATACCTCGGCATGGTCGGTCGTGGCATCCACCTCAATGCTGATGAGGATCGGAGAGCACTGGACGTCTGCATCCACCAATTGAGTCCGAGCCGTAATCCCCTGTTCCACCCTCGAAACAGTGGCGTCAATGCTCTTTTCGGATGTCTCAATGACGACCGGCGATGGAGAAGGTGGTGGCAGCACGAAGAAGGACTTTTCAATCATTCGCAGAGTCTGGATGTGGGGGAGGGTCTCAGATACGGTCTGCCAGCTCTTCGCGTGAGCTTCGATAAATCCGGCCTATTCTTCTCCTGGAACCACTTCAAGAGCTCGAGCTTGGGCATGAGATGGCTGAGCAGGATGGAGATTTGGAGCGGATCGCTCGCCCAGGAATGTCCCGCGTGAAGACGGAGGAGTGATGGAGAGCAGACTTCCTTGGATTTTAAGACATTCTCGCTACCCGGGGCGGCGTTGAAGACGACGGCGAGAGTATGGAGGTTTCTGCAATGGACTGTCAACGGAGCAAGAGACTCGAGCGTCAGTTTTGGGCTATGTGGGGGAGGGAAGCGTGCCAATGGGCATAACTTGAGAATTTCGAGTTTGGGGCAAGCTTTCGCCACCGCGGCAATGTCGCCTGGGATAAATACTACAGATTCGGGAAGGTCCACCTCAAGTCGGAGAAGATTCGACAGGCCGGTGAATTTTTCTAGAGAAAGTCTTCCTGTGGGTGGTTCTGCGCGCGACGTCGAGCGCACCAAATCAGCAAATCTGGAAGAGGGCGTGGCGATGATACGGATGGATTGCAGAGACTTGGCAAATCTGCTGCAGATCATCTCCGACAAATCTTGCCAGTCTGCGTTATCTGGAGGGTCTTCGATGACGAGCTCGAGGTGAACAAGAGCGCTGTCGAGGTGCTTAAGGAACACAGCAATGTTGGCGACCTCGCCTGTTAGCTGGAGCTTGCGCAACCTGGTGAAAGAGCCTTTAGGGGGCAAATCACCCGTAAGTCGGAGGGCAGACTTTCGAATTTCGGTGAAATCGAGTTCCTCACCAGAGAAGACGCCGCTATCTCTGGACCCGATTGAGCTAGGGGTAGAGTCTCCTGAGCGAGGCAGAATCTCGTCGAAAAATCCTTCAACAGCAATGGGCGACCTTCCTGTGAGGTCAAGTTGAAGGTATTTGAGGTGGGGCAATGCAGCGACCCAGCGTCCAATTCCAGGTGCCAGCGCACCAGGCGCAACAAGTGCGACCTTTTCAAGGCCGTCTTGGGATGCGAGAAGCTCCGTAAAAGCATCGGGCAAGGTGGTAGGCGAAATGAAGGAAAATCCTTTTAATTTCGTGCGGCTAGCCATGTTGGCGAGGAATTCGTCGAGCTTTGGGAATTTGCTTCCGACCTCGAGGTTGAGGAACTGAAGTTCAGGACCGAAGAACATGGCGCAACGATCGAGCGTAGCGGGGGTTTCGACTTTCCAAGTCAACTCCTGGAGACGAGGAAGGATGTAGGTGGTGCCGCCTGGGCGACATTCCTCGAGAATTGAGAAAATGGAGGGTGCGATATTGTTAGCGGTCTCGTCGTATGCAATGCGCTTGATACGCTCGCTGTACTTGATGATGGCCTTCCAGTCCTCGTCACGAGGCAATCGGCTCTACAATGGAAGCGTGTTGTCAAGACCATTGTAAACCACAGAGGGAAGTGTGATTCTACATACCAGGCCCATGCCAGGCTTGCGGGTTTTCTTCAACACATGGCCAGGAAACAAGCCAATAATCGGGATGATGGAGTCCAAGTCTCTCCATAGGATGTCGAGCGCGGGTTCAGCAAAAGCACGGCAGGTGCGAGCAAGCCTCGACAGCGAGCGGCGGCCAGCTGGAGAGTCGAGGATGGTTTCCATGAGTTTGGTCGTTGCATCGGGGTCTCTGAGTATGAGTGGGAACATGGCTTGTTCGTAAACGGCGTAAGGTTGGTAAGAAGAGGTCGTCCGCTTCTTGGTCGACTTGGTGGACTTCAGACTGTCTTTAGAAGAAGAGCGAAAAATTCGGAGGCTGTCGCGGAGGCTACTTTTGCGGCGGAGACTGTCGAGAGCGTTGTCGATGATGGAGTTTTGAGACATAGGTAAGAAATCGTTGAAGCCTTTAGATACTTCTTATGCGTATGAACTGCGCGGAAGCCACGCCGTCTCGCGTATGCTGTGGTGTTTCTTGATCCTACAACCTGCAGTGTTCTTGTCTGAAATACGATCGGTGTCATGTACACGAGCACGCCTAGTTTAGGTGGAGAGGTTTCCCGGACGAACATGCACTTGGAATGAGGCTGCGGTGGTGAATGAAGCGTTCATTTAACGCCTTGATACCGCATTGTATTGTCAAATCGTAATCTGTTGACTGTGATGAAACGAAATCTCGAAAACGAGCCAGTGCGCGGATGCTGGACGTTCCAGCAAGCATAGATATCGTGCGGTAGGTGATGACCTCGTAAGATTACAGTCAGGTGCACTGCAGACAAGCCACTTGCGCGCCTTTTTTTGACGTGACTAACGTTATAGCCATAAATAACATCTTGAAAGCATGCAGGTGGCATCAGATGTTGGCAGGGTTAAAGAATACAGGATGATCTACACGTTCAAATTTGGAACATACATTCGCAGTCGAATCATCATAGTTCTCCGACCTCCCAGGGCACGGGCTCGCCTTCCCAATCATCCTCGCCTTCAGAGCGCCGCTCATGCTCGTCATCGTTGACATCTTCGCCGACATCCCATATCTCTCCTCCCTTGTTGGGATCATAATGAGTGACCCGCCGACCGTATACAAGAACCTTGACCAGTCGATCTTCTTCTAAAACTCGAGTTGTAGCGGTGTCTAGCGCCAAAACGCTTCGGAGTTGCTCAGGGAGATCAATTTCGACATCGCCATCCTCTTGCTGTGCGGTATTAGGCGAGGCTGCACGAGGCCCGGCTGAACGTGGAAATCCCAAAATAGGGTCGGATTCAGACATGGCACCATCTTCATCAAGTCGTTGAACTGTGTTTTGTGTTCGCAAGTCGTGCCGGCCTACGATCCTTAGCTTAGCTTTGGCTTCCACCTCGTCGCTCTCGTCACCATTGTCCGTCGGGCCATTGCCCACCTTAGCCTTTTTCCTGCTTTTGGTATCTTTCTTCGATTGAATTTTACTTTTTGTATTTCGATTAAATTGGCTGTTGCCTGCAGGTGGAGGAGATGGAGGGATGAGTGGAGACTTTGATCTTGGAGCAGGTTGTCGATCGGCTTCATCCATCTCCTCATCTGACAATGCCCGCTTGGCAGATGAACGCTTGCTCGAGACCTCACTTGACGCGCTTCTTCCATTTACTTCAGGAGCAGAGAGTGGTGAATTCGATCGTCTTTTCCGGGTTGAGGATTTTAAATTTGTGTTTGCAGAACCACTGGCTGCACTTTTGCCAGAAGTCGTTCCTCGGATGGCTGGATTTTTGCGTGGAGCATCATTGACTGATTTTTTGTTTTTGTTGTTAGGTTTTTGAGAATCCACGTTCATTAATCCTAGATTTGCCTTCACCCCGAAAAGATCCGTTGGAACGAAATTCTGTTCGAATAAGCTAGGGAATGATTTGCCAGTAATGGGAGGTTTGACGGGAGAATTATCCACAAAAGACGAGTCCGCTTCAAATGATGGTTCCTCTTCATCACTCATATGTGTCTCTAGGTTGAGTCGAGGAAAGGGAAGCGTAGCTTGAGAAGAAACGCGTCTTCTCTTGTTTTTGTTGGGTGATGGTGACACAGGTTCACCTCGAAGCCGTTTACGCGCTCGAGAAACTGCATTGCTTGGCGTTCCAGTTGTTGCAGAGAATAGTCCTGCCGACGGAATTGGTGTGGGTGAAGGAATTCGTTGGGTAGGTGGTGATGGCATGGGCGAAAGACTCTGTCGTTGAGAACGTGCAGCAGGTTGCGTGGAGTGAGGAAACAGACGTGTACGTGGCGATTGACTCGCGTTATTAGAATTACATGCTTTCTCTTTCCCTTTCAGCTTTTTCTGGGGAGAAAAAGGGTTAAATGTAGATAGAGGCGCCGTAGGCTGCACGGTCTGTGATTTGGAGCGAAGGATGGAAGTGGGCGCCTTTGGACGCGTCGATCGTGGTGGAGTTGATGGTGGAGCTGCTACCTTGGGTGGCTGAGAGGAGCTTGTCAATTCAGCAGCCTTGGAGAGCCGCTTGTATAGTTTGTACTTGTCCGCTGTGCCCAACGTTAGCGCGAATTTGAAACGAATGAGTGAGAGCTCACCAATTGCAATGTTGGTTTTGATGTCGTTTACAGTAGGTGCGCGTAAGTTCGTTTCCTTAAAGGAGTGCTCCCATTCCTTGATTTCTGCACGGACAGTGGACAACTCGGACATGGCGGAGAAGAGGTTGAAGAAGTGGCAGACCGCCTACTAACATTCCCCCCTGGCTCACACCACCACCTGGCGCAGTCACACACCAGTCACAGCCCAGTTTAAAGTCCGCTTAGTGCGTCGAAGTTGATGGGGATTACATAACCTGCGCCAAAGGCTTGAATGTCCGACACGGCTAGCGTCGGCAAGCGTGACATCCACCACCTACTTGCGCTGAGATTTCACTCCAAACAATTGCAAAATCATGCTTAAGGAGCTCTCAGTAATGTGTTTGCAAAGTTTGAAGTGGATTTGTCCAGCCAGTGGGGAGATATTCGCGAATGAACCACCTGGTGGTGTGAGAGAGGGAGGGGGGGTAATGTTAGTAATTGGGTTAACCATGTCCCGCAGCTTTCCCACGCTCCTTCCCTGTGCACCACCGCGCGCTCGACAAGGCTGACGGCGATCTCGCACTCATTCAATCGCTGATCGACGACTATCCTTGTATGCACATAATTTACGACTTACGACTTACTTACGACTTTTTACGATTTTATTCATGTTTTCTCATCCCGAACTCGATAGTGCCCCATCGCAATCACAATTCCGTCGACCATGGTCTCCAGAGATCAACGTTGCTTCATCATCGGGCAATAATGCCTTGGCAGACTCTCAGCAGGAATCTTGTGGACGACAGACTCGTCAGGATCCGTGCTCTCATGAAACCTCCCTGCCTCGACATGCACGACGGGAAGCTTCAGATGTTTCCGTGGAGGCTCTTGACTTGGCCGACTACTCTAGAACCCTAAGGGCACGGCAGGCAGAAGATCCGTACCCTCCATTTCCATCGCAAATACGACAGAACTCCAATGCACAGTCTTCCTTTCCTTCATTGATCCCTGGAGCGAGCAGTGCCGAATTTCTGCCCTTCTTGATGCCTGTTCCATCTTTGATTTCGCGCGGCCCTACTCTATCCACGAATACAACGCACCATACATTCTCCTCTGCGCCTCGCTCGGTTCGTCGACCATTCTCGCTTCCACCCGCACCTCTATCTGGATCTCAGGCTAGTTCTTCTCGAGCGCGTTTCAATGGCGGCCTTGGTTTCCCTTATTCCAACCCCCAGATCACTTCATCTGAAGATATCGATATCTCTCACTTTCCTAAGTGGTCTCGTAACTGGTACAATGACGATAACCCCTCAGCCAACCTTGGGTATCCAAGTCCCGAAGTGGATGCTGATATTTATACTCCTGTCCCACCCTCACAATTCCAATCTGCCAGAACCAGAAAGTCGATATTTGACCCAGGATATGCACGAGACCCTTACAACCCCTCGAACATGTATGACCTTCCTCAAGCTCCACTATCTTCTGTCACTCATAGCTCAAGAGATATACTTCCATGGAGCAACGACCTTGAATATGGTCCAACAGTAGATCCGCTGATGAAAGAGGAAAGAATGCGAATGCTGGAAAGGGAATTCGGCGAAAAGGCAAAGGACAGCAACAAGGATTTTAGAAATGTGCTGGTAGATGAGGATGGCAAGCCTCTGTTGGGCACTATAGACGATAAAGGCCGTCTTGTCACGGCAGGACCGAGACGTCGCGTGGTATTAAGGGTTTTGCAGGTCATGTTAGCAGCTGCTGCATGCATTCCTGCCATTTATGCTGCCCTTGTGAGTCCAATGTTCTACCTGCTTGCATGGAATAATTAACTTATTCAAACAGGTCATTAAAGCTACAGACCCTAAGATCCCGCCTCCACCAGCAAGCAAGCCCCCAGCCTTCGTACTCTACATCTTGTCTTCTGTGACTCTACTTATTCTCCTGTATATGTTCGTCATCCGTCCCTGTTGTCTTGTCCGCTCCAAACCACGGTCAAAACACCCACTTGGAAATCCTGCCAACATGGGTATGATGGTCCTTCCTGTCGGTCAAGCAGGCAAGAAAAACAAGAAACCAAAACCTGGGAAGAAAGGAAATGGAAAATGGGGTCCTCCCGGAGCACAAGATGTGCAAGTGAACCTCATCGTCGATCCAACGGCATTTCAGCCTCCCGAGGCTTCCGAATCCGAATCGGATGAGGAAGACGAGGATACTATGCCTGGCGGCTATGGACCATACGACAGTCGTCAGCAGAAGGAGCGGCGCAAGCGGCGGTATCGTAAACGCCGAAGGCGGGGTGTCTTTGAGGGGCTCGCCATGGAGGAGCAATGGCGCATAGCTCGAACATGGGCCAAGAAAGTGACAATGATTGATGTAGCGGGACTGGTCCTATGGGGCGCAGCATTTGTGTTTATTATAATTGGCAAGAGATGTCCGAGTGGAGAGTTTAATGGATGGTGCGTAACTTCACCTGTCCAGTATATTGCTTACCCACTATCTACCCCAGGTGCAATGCATATAATGTTTCCACCGCCTCCGCATGCCTTTTGGCTGTGTCATTCGGTTTTGGAATCTTCTTCGATGTGCAAGACCTGCATGCCAGTAAACAGTCGCCACGGACAAGAAGCTAGCCTCTCGAATTTGGTGATTGTATGCTTCGCATAGACATTTCAGCGGATTTTTACATCTACACTGCATCGTCGCCAGACTTTTCATTTCCTTGCTGTTTGTTTTTCTTATTTATTCTTATCTACTTTCATTTAGCATCGCTGCAATTGTCTGCTTTCCTAGTAATGACACTCATGATTACGACTTTTCTCTATTATCCCAATACCAATACGCAATGGTCATCCAATATTTCCTTCTGCGTTGAACGCGTCTATTGCTTCTCGAACTCTTTGGGAACCTGCCTTCGAGCTGATTTCTGAATCCAAGCCTCAAAAGAGCGCAAATCACTCCAAGAGCAACCGCAATGATGCGCATTTATTAAGTGACGAAGGTCAAACACGACTCGGCTACTGTGTGGCGATGTCGCGATGGAATACTTTTTTTATTTAAAATCCATTTATTGTCCGTCAGAGCGTAGTCCTAT
Organism: Pholiota adiposa; assembly: GCA_009935795.1. Lineage (NCBI taxonomy): Eukaryota > Fungi > Basidiomycota > Agaricomycetes > Agaricales > Strophariaceae > Pholiota > Pholiota adiposa. Next base: position 856,330 of record QEYC01000037.1, read on the forward strand.
GTCGGACGTCGACTGTCGCGTCCGCTACCTATCTAGACTACTCAACAAAATTCTACGAAAACAGAGGGGTCGACTTCATGAGAAGCTCGAGAGCGCAGAGCGCATCAATAGTGGGTTTGTATGTAGTGGTGGAGTCATTATAATGGGAAGTAGTGTAGAAAATGAAATGAAACGGATGAGATGACGGAAAGGGAAAGGAGAAAGATAAAAATAGAAAATCGCACGTCCTACTCCGAGTCGTTCATCACGGCCACACTCCCATGGCTGTCAGCGAAACGGCCTGTCTCCTCGATGTACCGCAGGACTGCGGTCAGGTTCTTTTTCTCACCCAAGATGTCCTCGTCGACCCGTCGCACTCCGCCCAGGCTCTCCCTTAGCACTCGCCTCTCCTTCTTGAAACCGACGCACTCCTTCAAGAAGTGCCCCACCGTCTCCGGGGCCTCTTCACATTTCTCGCAGATGGGGTCCTCCGCCTTGAACATCCGATATAAGTAGGCTTTCAGAGGGACATGTCCTGTCCGCAGCTGGACCAGAATGCTGCGCTGTCGCCTGGTGAGTCGTGCGGTTAACGTCCTGAACTTTGCTGATGGCGCTGTGGCCTCGTACTTCAGCATTCGCTGATATCTCGGTAGCTCTCGAAATACCTTGACGTGCTCGCGGTTCGTCCTCGCCTTCAAACGCCTCCGCACTGCGCTCTTGCTATCTGGCAATCCCTTCTTCAGCAACCCGAAGTGGCTTCGTCTGTCCGTTTCCTGTCCTTCCGCGGCTTTCTTTGCCTCTGCATCCCCTAGGTCGCTGCCTAGCACATCCATGTGTCCGGGTATCCAACGAAGCATCACTCTGATCCCCCGATGTCTCCTCAACACCTCCTCGTAGAGCCGTTGTACCTCGTCAATAAGGTATCCGCCCGGTTTGGGTTTTCATGCGTGATGAGCTTGCAGGGATGCGGCATGCCTGGTTGTCAACATAGATGGACACCACAGCATGCTTCAGGTCGGTGGTTTCTTTGCGCAACATCTCCATTGCTAGCAGCTGACCCACACATTCCCCTTCGTAGACCGTGTTCTGCCTTTCCGTTCCTAGGAAGTATCGCGCCACCGTTGCTGTCCGATGCCCGTAAAACAGGATCGCGGCTGCCCCAACCCCGCCATCATGCCCTGACCCATCGGTGAACACCTTCACATCTGCTTCATCCTCTCTCTCCTGCTCAATTGCTTCCTCCTTAGTGTCAGCAATGAATGTCGACACCCGGGATTCCCAATGCGGGCCTCTCGCCAGGTAGTTGATTGACTCAATGCGGTTGGGCTTGGTCCGAATCGTCGACAGAAGGTTGTTCAACGCCGACGGGTGTCTCTTTGGTACCTTCACGGAAGCCCTGCGTATGTTTACATACAGAGGGTGCCGTGGCGGTATTGATGCCAATCTAAGTGCTGCTGCCTGACACTTCATCCTGATGAGGTGCGCCATAGGGCTCATGTCTGCATGTGCAAACAAGAGGTCTGATGGCGTAGTGCGCAGTGCCCCCGTCGCCTGTAGTGCGGCCTGCCGCTGTATCCTCTCCAGTCTGCCCACCACCCCTTTTCCCCCCGCAACGATGGAATACTTCTGTATGATCTCTTCGGTTTTATGCACTGACCGTTCCAGAAGAAATAGTGCGGTAGCAGTAAGTACTGTAAGTAATTACCGTAATTCAAGACCGTGTCCTTGGTTCTCCACTGTCTTCCCGATTTAGTATTATCCTTTCCTTTTTTGGATTCGCCAATTGACCACCACACTGTGTGACCCTGCTTTTTGCAGAATATAAAATTCATCTTCCATATGAAGCCTGAAGAATGCTATATCTGGCGTAGGGTAATTAGCTCTTTTCTGCTTGCATTCTCTATCAACTTTTTTACACGAACTTCGACCGCAACAGCATTAGCGTTATAATCTCGTCGTCTCGTACTGTTTGCTCAGCCTAGTCTTTCTTCCCTTTTCATTAGCGTCCATGTACACTTCATATACTCAAGACCACTTTAATCTATCTGCACCTATATGGACAAGGAGGTTCGAATTGGACGTCCATGTTCTCCCGAGCCTTCCTCCCATTCCATGTGTTTAAGCACCCAACAGATATTTTTCAAATTCCGCCATTCCGGCGTTTCTGTTATATGCTATATCGCTTGGTCGATAACATCCACGAAGGTCGCTGCAGGTTTTGGCTGTTCTCGTACCAATTCGCAATGGAACTCTCTGCGAGTCTGTATCTATCAAGCAGCCATAATCTTTGGTTATTTTCTTCTTTCCTCTGATAAATATATATTCGACTCACTTCTTCGATTCGTTTCTTGAATACCACTCGCAATATGATGCACTTCCCATCTCTTCCCATTCAGGTCGTCACCGCTTATCCAATCCCCAAAAGTGACCTTAGACTATTTTAAGAAAATTACAAGAGCTCTGCTTAAACCGCTCAGAGAACACAAAACAAGCCAATTCCAAGCGGCCATATCTCAATTCTCCTACCATTAAAGTAGAATGAAGGCATGCGAGCCGGCGATTTCACTTGTTCCCATTGAAATTTACAATTTTCAACATCATTGCTCTCATGGAAAAGGTTTTTTTGTGAAAATTGTATCTTCCTTAGATCTTGTACGTAATAAAATAGACAGAAAATAGATAGTCGATTTTTCTCCAACCTTGTAGGCTAAGCTGAGCCGCACGCTCAGCGCACGCAGTCGGCCGTTTTCGACGCGTGCCCAGACGTCGCGTATACAAAGCCAAACAACAGAGTTGAACTTGTGCTGCATGTAGTCTGATGCCGATTGTAGGCCTGACATAGGCGTAAAACTTGAACATCACGTGCAGTTCCCACGATCGGCGTCGCGTCGTTAATTACTTGGGATATATACGCGACTATATCGCGACTATTAAGCTTAACACGTAGCTTTAACTCGATAGACACCTTAATGGATATATCTGGACTCGTATGAGTAAAAACCGCAAAGAATTTGGTGAAATATCAGCGAAACGGCAATGATATAGGCCTCATCGCGGCTTGTGGGCACTTGCGCAAGCAAAACGGCGGTAACCGCGCCTGCGATGAGCCCGCAAAAATAAAGGGAGTATCTATGTGTTACAATAAATCTGCCTATGTGTATGCCACATTGAATTTCTGCGCAGATGGAGGCATAGGATATAGGATACAAACATTCAATTGGTTTGGAACGTGAAGGCATGTCATGGACATAGTCGTGAGGCATGAGTCAGTTTTCTGTACCCTGAACCTGTCGCCCAAAAGGCCAAAGGTTTCCCCTATGTTTCTACTAGAGAAATAGTTGCTCCACTGCGACAGGCGCACCAATGTCGGTTACCCCAAATGGTTTATTTCACTATTTGTTTTATAGCGCACCACACCGACCACCACTCGAGCGACACTTGAAGAAAATTGCAAGTGGTCTACACTCTTACAGAAAGCTGAAACTAAAAGCTGAAACTAGACTATTCACAAAATTTTACTGACACTTTCATCTCGTTTGAGGGCGCCCTCAAAAATATTGAATTTTTGTCCCTCGAGTATCAATGCAATTGGGGCGTCAAGTCACCTTTTGAAAGAGGTAATGAGGAGTTATACTTCTTTAATTGTGATTTATATATTTTTTCCCCTGCTTTAGACTCACTTTGATGCAAATGGCCTGCTCCTGCTGTCTGTGCACACTTCTAGGGAGTCATTTCAGGGCATTTACAGAATGCATGGCTACCTTTAGCCCATCTTTTGAATCATATTCAAATTAGATGCTACTGCGAGTTATAATTCTTATTTTTGTGAGGGGATAGCTGCCTTGACGAGGGTCATCCCAGGGATTGTGGTGTTGAACACCTCGCGTCGCGTCTCAAGCAACTGGATCACATGTTGGGACGTGGGAATATATTTGGCTGAAGAGCTACCCATCGTGGGAGTAAAAGCGTGGAAAGTTTTACGCCTATGTCGGGGGCGCGTTTAGTAGCAGACTCCATATGAACGTCTTGATCGACTATCCTTCAAGGGCACGTGCCAGTGAATATCGGAGTCTGACATCGGGAGACTATGCTGCATGCGGGTTTGATGGACTCGTTTTCCACCATGGCTCAGCGTCCTCGAGCTAGCATCCTTTCCCTCTTTGACCCCCTCTCCCTTTCCCCAACATCCGACAAGGAGAATAATGCCGGCGAAGTATCCTTCTTCCACCCGCCCGGTTTCCTTAAGCCAAGTCCGGCCGCCCAACGCACACTGAGACGCAGACTTATTGATGTTGGCGACATGACCATCGATGAACCCGATATGCAGCACCTTCTGGAGATGGAGGATGAGATAGAAGAGCTCAGCAAGCATATTACTGAAGATGACGATGGTGATACGTTAACATGGCGCGATATGGCCAAGGCTGCCACTCCAAAATGGTCTGGACGTCATGCCACATCATTCACTACCCCAAAGTCTTCTCCGACACCGCGCACCCCGCTGGCCGAGATATCCTTCAAGGAAGAAACCACCCCAATGGCGCGTAAGAAATCTTACAAAAGGCTAATAATCTCTGGACCTTCGAAGCTCGCTCAGGTCGATATTCCCCCAGAACGGTCTATCCCCGAATCTTCTTCGCCGCCTCTTAATACGTCGTCTGACGAGGCTTATCTTCCTGTTTTCCCGCCAAGCATCCAAGTATCGAGCGTTGATATTGACGTCCAAGGCGTCCAAGGCAAGGACAGCCATACGACCTTCTCTCCCAGCGCTCTCGGGTCTTCCATATGTACCCTAAACTTGCCTACTACAAATGATAACCTGCTTGCGGACGCCTCCCTTCCTCTTTCCATTTCTCAATCGTCATCTCAATCGCTGTCTCAATCGTCACTATCACCAACTTCAAGCACGCTATTGACTCCTCCACTTCCCCAGGCCCGATTGCGCCCTGACTCGCACTCGAAAGCACCTGCCGATAATCGCATGTCAATTGATCTGCAATCATCTTTCCAACTCCATATGAGCTCATCAGACGCATCCTTCGATTTACTGAACGAGAAGATCTCGTTTTTCAGCTCGAAGGACGGAAATAACTCTTTCCTGAATAATCTTGAAATTGATGATAGTTTTGGGGACGAAGACTTCGCAGTTGTGAATCCAAAGACGAGGGATGTGGAGCCTTCAGATGAACCTCCAGTGCTGGTGGATTTGAAGCCCGCACCAGCGGAAGGTAAACATTTCTCCATTCCTGAAAATCAAACTGGGATCTAATTCGACACCTAGAAACGACAAGTCTAATTCCGAAGACATCTACAAAATCGCCTCAATCTGAAAGTCTTCGTGCGTCCCGACTGCAGTCATATATGCCGTTTACTGACCCCTCGATAGGTGTCTTTGTGCCCAAACTCAAAGCCACTATGCAGATCGACGATGAATCTGGCTCTCAAGTTGTGCGCAGCTCAATATCAAACGACATTCACGGTATGTTATAACTGTCTACAGAGATTGCGAACGACTTGAACTTGAACTACTTTTTGTATACTACCATAGAATCTCATGACCATGTTGGCTCAAATGTTATCGTTCAAGGTCCTCTTTCTGCCAAGCTTCCTTCTCCGATTCGGTCTCCCAGTGACGAAAAGGATTTCAATGTTCTCTCAACCCCAAGTTCTACGAATTCATTCCGAAACCCACTTGATCCAGTGCCGGCACTGAAGATTGTAAAGCGATCGAAAATACTATTTCGACGGATATCTACTACAGTCAATACCGCCTCTACCTCGAATTCTATATCAACCACCTCCAGAAGGACGTCCAGTGTCTCATTTATCAATCCCTCTCCGGGGAACCCTCCGCCAATACGGGCAAGAAACATTCCTTCGGTTTCGTCCTCGCCCGTCATTGGTAGTGGCAGAAATGGCAGAAATGGCAGTGCTCCGCAGCTAACCGCCACAAATTCCAAGAAAACCGCGGCATCATCTTTCTCAAATCCGTCTGTCTTATCTGGAGATGGACCACGACGGGTATTGGTTTCCGATGGGCCCAAGTTGAATTCGGTATCAAATACAAGAACTATCGGGCATTCTGAGCCTACAAAGACATCCCTTGCTGTCAATGGGCCACGGCGGATTGTGGTTAATACTTTCGCCAAAGCTGTGGAAAAACCTGCCGTTGTGGTGGCAGCAAAACCGGTAGTGGCACCCCAGGCCAATGTTGGCCTCAAGCAGCCCATCAAATATAACACGATAGGGACGTCATCGGGCATCCCTAAACCTGTCTCGCGAACTGCAGGATCGCGTTTACCAGCACCTGCGAATGGTTCTAGCAAACCGCGTTTTGGGGTACCAACTGTAGCGACAAACGCATCAATCAGAGGGTTACCCGGCAGGCGTGTCGTCTAGGCCATAGGGCTTACATAGACGTAGATTCGAACCTTCTAAATTTTGGATGAACTAGGGAATGGTCATTTACGCGTTTATACACCTCATAGCATTATGGAAATCACAATCAGTTTTGTATACATGTGCCGAAAAGGTAATAGCGCGAACGATTTGGCGATCCATGCGGCGTTGGGCACGTTGTCAGAATGATGAGATAAAAGAAGACAGTACGGGAAGTGCAGGCCGCCGTGACGCCATCTCTGGTGGCCACTTCCTCTTCTCTCCTGCATGGACCGTTCTCCATGAAAATTAGATTGTCTGTGCAGCCCAATCCAAAAGAACACAAGTCCATCGTTCCTTCCCACCTCCTCTCCGACCCCGCTTTCTCACCGGACCCCCATTTAAACCCGTATTTCGACCAGCAACTTGCATGGACCCCGCCCCAAGGCCATCCCGTCTTGAAGCACAAGAATAGAGGGCCTGTGGCTAACTTTGCTTTGCGTAACGACACAATAGCTTCCGCAGACTTCGATTTCCAGCTCCTCCAGCCGCCCAATTCGCCAGTGTCATACCTTGGTGGCAGTGGCACACAAGAACCCTCGCCATTCCCTTTTTCGTCAACCCTGAAAAGCAGTGCTCCGGTCGATAGCCCTGCTCTTAACACCGCTGCGCTCATTGCCCCCATTGCGCCTCCTCTCTTGGATACACGTTCTGCACCACCTGTGACACGGTCGGTGGTCTCAACAGTCCCTGTTGTCTCCCCACAGCCGCCCGCAGCCAAAACACCCAAGAAGAGGCGGATGCCTTTCCTCTCCCGCCGCAAAAGCCAGCTGCCACGCCCGAATCTTCCCAGCGCTCCTCCGAGTTCGAGCCCCAAAATTGTTTCGCTCAATGATGTCACTCGTCCTATTGCGCCTCGCATGATATCAGAACCCGTCACGGCTGCTGCACCAGCCAAGCGGCCACTCTTTCCACCTCGACCGGCAACGACTGGTACAGATACTCCACGGTCTACGGGCGCTTCCAGTCTCTCTGCGATTTCGAAGAGACATGGTGTGAAGGATCTCGATAGGATAGATGAACTCGATGAAACGAGTCCATGGGGATTTGCTCTTCATCACGGAGGCCCGTACGAAGCGGCAGCGCAGGCTCTGAAGAGGATTGGGCCTACCGATACCATCAGCTCTAACACCACTTTAGTGAACGAGTACCATACCCAGTATGGCCAGGTGTGTTCGCTTGAAATTCAGCCTCTGACTATCTTGTTAAATCTATTCTACAGCCCTATATACCACCAGCGCCTGCAGGATTTTCGTTGAACCTCTCACCGGGACAAATTCTTCCTCGGAACTTTGGAGAACAACGTCCTACTCATCCACGGCCGAGGGAAATTTCAGCTCTGCCCCCGCGGATGCAACAAGCACATCCTCAGCCTCATCCAGCACTCTCTCGTAGCCTTTCGCATGTGTCTAGTTCGCAAACGTCGCTAATACCTCCTCGGCATATGAATCGAATGAAATCACCGCCGGATGGTCAATCAGAAACGCCTTTACGATACCGCCGCCAATCTCAGCCAGTTTTTCCAACTTCATCTGCATTTCCTCCTCAGCTTCTCAATCATCCTGATTTTCATTTAGAATCCAGAGCTGATCATCGCCTGGACCTCGCATTTTCTCGTCGTCAGTCGCAAGCATACCAGCAGCCTCCTTTGGTCATCCCAGAGCCTACATCTCAACCGTCTAATAGCTCTCACCAACCAAGTCATGATTTCCAGAAGGATTTTGAAAATATCCCTAATGTTTCCCGCCGACGATCTCAATTCTCTGCCTTTACTCTAGTCGATTCTATACCTCAACCTCAATTTACCCTTCGCTCAGAGCCTGAGAATGCCTCGGATCAACCTCCTAACGAAGCTGTGTCTTTCAACATCGGTATGCCGATGCTCCAAGCCGAGGATACACGCGAATCTTCGGAGATTTCGATTGCAGCTCCTCGAATCTTTTTGCCTCTCGGAACGCCAGACCACGAGAAAGACTTCGATCCTTATGACCCTATTCATCTCAATAACGAACACTCACGAACCCCATCATTGGTTGCGCTATATGCGCCTTCATCACGCAGCTCTCATAGTCATGAATCCATGTCATCTCGCGAACCTTCTCGTATACCATCACCTGATCATCCCCTCGCAGGCATCTATCCGGGCCTAAACAAAGATGTTCGGGTCCCGGAAATGACTGTTCCTCAGGACACGGCACACTCGATGGAACGAAGTGACCCGCCTCCTTACAGTCTCGTCGCGTCGGATACTCCAAATGCTATCCACAACGATGATCGCTCCCCATCCCGTCCTCAGTCCTCTCATTTCCGTTCTGCAGCCCAAACAAGCACTTCTTCTCGAAACACTAGTCCAGACCGTCCGCCCTCGAGAAAGTCCACGTTGTCGAAGAGGTCGACGCTGTCTGTTCCATCTGATAGTTCTCACCGTTCAAGGCGAGGAAGTCCAATGATGCAGCCAACTCCAATGCAGCACCCTGAACCAATTCCTCTGCCTGCAATGATGCAAGATACCCCCGTGGCGATTCAAAGTCAACGACGTACGCCCGATAACGTTGATCAGCTCCATGTGAGGCTAGTTTCGATGTCGATGCCAAGCGATTTTTCTCGGAATGGCCCAATGGTTAATCATCAACAGCAGAATATACCTCCAATTCACCAAAACGTCGTGCCGGCTCCTAACCTCAGTAGAGAGCGCCTCACTTCACCGCCTCCATCCAACTACGCTAAGAGCACTCATCCTTCACTCTCTACATATTCGTCAAACCAGACCCGGAATGGTCCTCCTCCTGTCAATCGCCACTTGCCCAAACGCCTTGTGATGCCTGCCCCTCTCAACAATATGAGCAACAACGGAAGTGGCCTCAACGGATATACTTCCCCACCCCCCAACAGGCTATTCCAACTACCTCAGACTTATACTCCGCCTAGGCAGATCCCTCCCAGACAGGCGCAGGCGGCGTTCCAACAGCAGCCTCAAGTGTATCACCACCCTGCGGTTCATTCTCCCGCATCTAAGCCCCACCCTCCGCAGATGCCACAGGCACAGGAAATTCATACCGCGGCAGTGCGCAAGCTGAAGAAGCGGGCTAGTGTGATGCCTCCGGCATCCGCGGTGCACATCCCCCAAGCTCCCATTATCTCTACAGTGTCCTTCGCCCCTCCTGTCATTGGCTTTGGGCCGAATGCTTCTGTCGATAAAGCATTGTCTCGAGCGAAGACTGACAAAATTCCAAAGAGGGTGCTTAGCAAGCGCCGGACTGATTTATGATTCTGAACTCGTGCGACAGGCTCGCTTCTCATTGCACTGAATAGTATTGCATTTTTTCTCAGACGCTTTCTTCGCTGCTTTTTATCATTGTATGCCTATCAACCCATTCACGTATAACATCGCTATTGATATCATTGCACTTTATCGCACTTACGTAGACCTGTATACTGGTTCCTCGCATAATATTCTGATTTTATTTTTCTGTATTATCCACGGACGTTCGTGTCGTACGACGTAGTCAAGTAATGTCTCTTTTTTTGTGTCACTTATGTCGCCACAATAGATGTCGCCGCCGGCGTGTCAGAGCTGTAATACGTGCGGACGTATGTGCGCCTTGCAAAAGGGAGTTAGAGAAGATGCCACACGCAAGCCCAGACCAAACACCGATCAAATCCATCACACCAAAAGGCGCAAACACGTTCCGACTTCTGTCACTTCAACCCAAAACTCTATCGTTTCTTCCTTGACATATCCACGACGCATTGATCTCTCTGCTTTTCTTTTATTATCTACCCAGATATCACCAAATCTCTTTGAAAAATCTCAGGCCAAGAAACCACATGTTCATCCATTTTTTGAACATTACGAACCACTGACATTTGGACTTACTACTCTGCTTACCCCTTGCTCTTGTCTTGCTCATCCTGCTGGCATGGCCGAAGTCTTGCCGGATCTATCTTTACTATCCTCTAAAAGCTGGGACTCAACGATACAAATCAACATTGAATCGATGGAGCTTGAGTTTGGAGTGCGAGCTTTTATCTCGCTGTATGAACTTCCATTTTTTTCATCTTTGCACCACGATGCCTTTACTCCAATTCACACCTCGGCCTGATAGATAAAAGTTGCTATGCTCTCGAGTGTAACTCTACGATATCTCGTACCGCCGGCGGTAGAAGCTGCGAAGACCCTGACCATCCTCACATGGCCCCAAACCCTAAAATATCTTAAACACATAATGTCTTTCCTGCCAATCCTAGTAGCTCCAGTCCATATTCAATTGGGACTTTTCCGCCAAAAAAAAAAACTCCTTTCGGCTCAACCCTTCTGACTTATTGAAGCAGGTTAATAGGAACCTCATTGAAGGGAGTTAGACTGCTGCTCTGTAAGATTCAACCCACCAACCTTTCTTTGCCTTGGTCGCTTTCTTTCCATGGGTCAATTCCTCGAAGAAATCCCTCCGTATCTTATCGAATGGATTCTCAAGCAGCAGATGTTCTGGGTGGCATCTGCTCCTCTGTCATCTGACGGGCATGTCAACATTTCACCTAAGTCGATCGAGGGGACTTTTCACGTCGTCAACTCTCGTCGCGTGTGGTATGAAGACCTCTCGGGCTCAGGTAATATTCCCCTCCATGTAAGGCGCTCTTTTGTGATTGATGTGATCAACTACCAGGGGCAGAGACTGTAGCACATATACGAGAGAACGGACGAGTAACAATCATGTTCCACGCCTTCGAGGGTCCTGCACGAATTGTTCGACTTTACGGAAAAGGTACCGCTCGTTCACATTTCTCCTTCACCCCACAAAAAATATTGATCCCTTTTTACTTCTCAGGTTTCTTCCATGAGCTCGGAACACCAGAATATGATCGCCTCATTGGCAATGAAAAACGATTACCAGGGTCTCGAGCCATCGTTGGCCTGGACGTCCACAAAGTTGGAACTGTAAGTCCATGTATTCGGAGCTTCGTCCCTTGCCTTCTGTAATTACTATGAGCATAGACATGCGGATACGCCATCCCGTTCTACAAATTCATCGGCCATAGAACACAGCTCATGACCTGGGCTGCTAAGAAGGAATCTAACGATCAAAATTCGCCAGGGATCGACGACGCTATCGATGACAATTTGGCTCAAGCTTCCTCCTCATCTGCCGCCATTGATCAACAAAGCTCAATGAATCCGAACGGCATGAAGCACTGGTGGCAATCGCACAATCTTCTAAGTCTGGACGGTCTGCCATCGTTCTCTGCAAACCTCGGAAAAAGGTTTTCCTTTGGCGTGAAAGCTAACCCTCCCCCAAACCAGGCGGTATCTCCTGCGACACGTCCGAGACCGTCCACCATCAATGAGGCTCCTGGCTGTCATTCCTCCGACATCATGCCTCAAAAGTTTATGACCAAGATTCAGTTTCCCTTTTATATTGGTAAAACGTATTATCAACGTGAAATTCGTTATCAAGATTTCCTTGTTTTGTTATACTCTGCTCTTCCCTACATGTTAACATTGGTCATTGGTATATATATAGGACGCTTTTACCATTGCCATCTCGTCCGTGGACCACTGAGTTCGTATTCCTTTCCATATATTTTGTAGTCAGTTACGTACTATGATTCACCTTGTTAGATTATTCGAGCTTCGTTCATTTCATCGAAAAATACAATTCATACGATATGAAGGGTCATAAAGCATACAAAATAAAACATGAGTATCAGTGAAGTTGAGGTACAGTTCAATAATGCAATCTGAACATAAATTGGAAACTATACTGCTTTGTATCGGGATCCCAATGCGACCAATTCCAGTAACCAGCATCATCGGCCTCGTCTTCAATTTCGCGGGCAGGTATGCGGAAAGCGATTGTTTCATACGGTTCTGCGGCCACCTGAGAATAAAGTGAGCAAAGATCAGAACAGAACGAGTTGCGCAACTTACAATGAGATATTGGTAAGCCTTATTTGGAGGCTCCCGTTTTTGTTCCCAAGCGCTCATAAACCGCCGACGAGGCAAGACACCCTCTTTTATCTGGGGTAAATGTACTTGTACCATCATGCCCTCTTTTCCTGTGTCTCTATCCCGAACCTTGGTTACTCGATAGCCTGGGCGACCAATTTTCAGGAAGACTTTCCGTTGGATGTTGGTTTGTGTTGGAGCAATCATCAATTGCGTGTCTTTGGCATCGCGTGCGGCGCGACGGGCAAGGTTGGTCTGATGCTTTTTGCCTTGAGTGTGGGCCAGATACGAGCCCTCATTGGTGTGGAGCGTCAGACATAATCGGCATTCGAGAGATCCCAGGTGGTTGCGAAGAATATAAGGATCCTATGGAATAGTGAAGTCGTATCAGACTATCTGGAGGCATTGAAAGCGCTACGTACCTTTGCAAGATCGATTGTTTCCAGAGCAAGTTTTCGTAGCCGCTCACGGCGGTCGACGTTAGTCTCTGAAGCCCCTGCCACACCGCCTCCTCCAAACTTTGAACCGACTCGATTCTGACGAAATTATGAGAACTATAGAAAAGATAAAAAGAGATAATGAAGCTGACCTGGTAGTCTTTACAACGCGTAGCACGGTCAGCATCGATTGTAAACGCACATGAAAACGCAAGGCTTACCCATTTTCAGATGTTAGGGAATGAGTGACAAGAGCAAAGCTGGAGTCACGAAGCCACCTAATCTTCCCACCCCCGCCCGCTTATTAGCGACGGAGATCCTATGCCCACGTGGCACCTGATATGCCGCCATTTATCATTTTATGTGTTTTCCCTTGCTCGTCGAGAATGTCTGTCGAGAAAGAGGACTTGGTAGAAATACACACCTCCGGGGACGTCGGTTCCCGTCCCCGGCTGGTCCCGCCCCTTCCCCACGCTGCATCCCCTTCCTATTTTGGTACTGCCGCCACGTCACATGGGCTCCCGACGCGTCCGTCAACCGCGCGCCGCGCGTATGCGCTGGAGCAGAGATTGGCCTGTATCTCAGGCTATATCCTTCCAAATCTCTCGAAATTTGGCATGTAGATAAGTATAGTATATAGAAGAATATCTGTAGCATTTTTATAGAGGATTAAATAGTATTATCTATCAAAAAAGCGAAGTTTGATGTAGGGGGAGGGGGAGGACTGGCAGATATCCTTCTTAAAGATGTAGGGAACATTACTACAACTGAGATATCTGCTATATAGTAGATTTGTAACTAGTACCCAAGGCTATAGACCTCCAGATAGTGTTAGAAGTGTCCTATGAAGAGATCTTGATAGGGAGTAAGGTGGTACATGATATGAACATGTTGTAGGGCTTCCAGAGGCATTATAGTGATTATATATTGTATATAATACCTATCCTGTGCAATATATATAACCAGAAGTTCTACTGCTACAGTGGATCCTCCCCTATGAAGTCATCTACCTGGGGACAGATGGGTCTGTACCTCAAGTTCAAGGGAGAAGATCCCTCTAATTACTACTGCTAACAGCTCTCCCAGCCTCTATCTACCCATTTCTATCGCTTGAAATGAGTAAGGGTACCTAGAATGCATAGATTCATGCACACAGAGTGGCTTATCCTGGTGGTGCACGTTTATATAGGTTAAAATTTTATTCTAGTACATATAATAAGTATTTAAGCTACTATATAGTATATACATTGAAATCACAGCATTTGAATGATACCCTACAGAGTTAAATGGGGTAGGAGGAGGGGATTCAGGTATGGGATGCTCTGAGCATGTATTCCGCTCTTGGAGCAGCGAAGATGCAGCTTAAAATTACTTCGAGCTAGGGTATTATAGAGCTAATTAATATCTTCAAAACGAGGTATGCCGGACGAGAATCGGTGGAGAATTGAGGGAGATATTGAGGAAACAGTTCTTAGAACATCAATTTCAACAAGATCAGATAGGCGCTAACTGAGACGTTATGCATTGATGTTCTAAGAACTGTTTCCTCAATATCTCCCTCAATTCTCCACCGATTCTCGTCCGGCATACCTCGTTTTGAAGATATTAATTAGCTCTATAATACCCTAGCTCGAAGTAATTTTAGCTGCATCTTCGCTGCTCCAAGAGCGGAATACATGCTCAGAGCATCCCATACCTGAATCCCCTCCTCCTACCCCATTTAACTCTGTAGGGTATCATTCAAATGCGTGATTTCAATGTATATACTATATAGTAGCTTAAATACTTATTATATGTACTAGAATAAAATTTTAACCTATATAAACGTGCACCACCAGGATAAGCCACTCTGTGTGCATGAATCTATGCATTCTAGGTACCCTTACTCATTTCAAGCGATAGAAATGGGTAGATAGAGGCTGGGAGAGCTGTTAGCAGTAGTAATTAGAGGGATCTTCTCCCTTGAACTTGAGGTACAGACCCATCTGTCCCCAGGTAGATGACTTCATAGGGGAGGATCCACTGTAGCAGTAGAACTTCTGGTTATATATATTGCACAGGATAGGTATTATATACAATATATAATCACTATAATGCCTCTGGAAGCCCTACAACATGTTCATATCATGTACCACCTTACTCCCTATCAAGATCTCTTCATAGGACACTTCTAACACTATCTGGAGGTCTATAGCCTTGGGTACTAGTTACAAATCCACTATATAGCAGATATCTCAGTTGTAGTAATGTTCCCTACATCTTTAAGAAGGATATCTGCCAGTCCTCCCCCTCCCCCTACATCAAACTTCGCTTTTTTGATAGATAATACTATTTAATCCTCTATAAAAATGCTACAGATATTCTCCTATATACTATACTTATCTACATGCCAAATTTCGAGAGATTTGGAAGGATATAGCCTGAGATACAGGCCAATCTCTGCTCCAGCGCATACGCGCGGCGCGCGGTTGACGGACGCGTCGGGAGCCCATGTGACGTGGCGGCAGTACCAAAATAGGAAGGGGATGCAGCGTGGGGAAGGGGCGGGACCAGCCGGGGACGGGAACCGACGTCCCCGGAGGTGTGTATTTCTACCAAGTCCTCTTTCTCGACAGACATTCTCGACGAGCAAGGGAAAACACATAAAATGATAAATGGCGGCATATCAGGTGCCACGTGGGCATAGGATCTCCGTCGCTAATAAGCGGGCGGGGGTGGGAAGATTAGGTGACGAAGCGCGCGTCTTCCACAGGTGTGAATGTGCATTACATAATCGAGATCTACGAGCCCGATCCTTTCAAAAATTCTGGTGCACCTGTAAGCGAACATATACCCAGCGTTCCTTCTCCCTCCCTCCTTCCCGTTTCTGCGCAATTAGGAATTACCATGGTAGCCCAAAAGCGTGCTCTTGATGACTCTACATCAATTATCAAGGCAAAGAAGTCGCGGACGGACTCTCACAAAACGGACCAGCCTCAGCAGGCTACATCTTCACTGTTGACCACCGAGGTTGATTTTCCACGAGGAGGAGGCACTTCGTTCACACCATTGGAGGTCAAGGCTATTAGAGCAGAAGCTGTGAAGGAAGCCAATGCAGAACTGTTTGAGGTCAGACATTTCGTTCATTTGCATTGGCTTCTTCGTCTTACCAAAACGCTTTCTACAGGATGCCTCTAAGGAGAACAAAAGTAAAAAGAGAAAACGCAAAGCAGAAGACGATGCTGCGACTACCTCAAAATCTTCAGAAGGGAAGGACAAAATCAGAATTGAACATCTGAACTATAAAGTGTGTAATGCGCCTCTATCGTCTCCGCATTTTCATTAATTAGCTTCCAATTTAGCGCCTGACCATTGGAATGAAAATATTCGGCCAGATTGTATCTATTCTACCACTGGCATTGATCATATCTCTTCCCAATCAACTCTTCGCCCATGTACCTATCACCAATATATCCACCCAATTCACGGAATATCTGGAACGCGTAGATACCGAAGCTCTAGAATCCGACTCTGAAGAAGACGACGAGGACAGAGATGACGAACATACAAAGGAGGGTGTTCCGGAACTATCTGACTTGTTCATTATGGGGCAGTATGTACGAGCGGTGGTAACTGCTGTTCACGCGCCAGGCGCTACCGACATATCCGGCGTTGGGAAATCTCGAGATGATATCACCAAAGCCAGCAAGCGTGTAGAACTTTCTTTGGTGCCTGAACGCGTCAATGCAGGAGTGCACAAGTCCGATTTGAAGACAGGATTCGTACGTTCTCAATACTTCTAATCTTGCAAATGGTGGTTGAGCTTTGAATTTCTTTAGACATTAACTGCCTCAATCAAGAGTCGGGAAGATCATGGATATATTCTAGATCTTGGAATTTCTGACGTCTCTGGATTCATGTCCTTCAAAGCCGCCGGCGGAGCCCAAAGAAACGCGGAAACCAAATTACCTACCGGCTCCATAGTCAATGTCACCACAACAAAAGTATCAGCCAACGGTCGAACGTGTACCTTCAACACAGATCCGACTATCTTTGCAACATCTTTCGTGCGTTTTTCAATTGAATGAACATTATCTTGACTCAAACATTCTCCCAGCTTTCAGAAATCTCTTCCGTGACGTCTGTCCTCCCAGGAACTCTCGTTTCAGGACTTGTTACATCAGTCCACCCTTCTGGTCTAAATGTGCAAGTCCTTGGATTCTTTGAAGGAACGATCGACCAGCTCCACCGTGGCCATGACCCAAAGGCTTCCAAGCTTGGCAAAAAAATTAAGGCCCGAATTCTATACGACTATTCTTCCGCGCCTCCGAAGTTTGCCTTGTCACTTGCACAGCACACACTAAAGCTGACCCCATGTTTGACACCGCGAAAAGATAATGAAGCGGCGAGAACTATTCAAGAAGCTTATCCTATTGGAACAACGGTAGAATCGGTGAAGGTATTGAGGCTAGATGCGGAGAGAGGACTGACGGTGGAGATTGAACCCGGAGTCGAAGGCTTTGTCCACGTCCGTTACTAAATCTTTTTCTGGCTCTAACTAATCCAATTCCATAGATTTCCCATACTTCCGATGACCATGTACCGTCTCTGCTGGCGTCTGGTCCTTGGAAAGTCGGCTCTATTCATCCCGCCCGCGTCACAGGATATTTCGCATTTGATGGTTTGCTGCAGCTATCTTTGAAGCCATCTATTCTACAGCAAAAGTATCTTCAAGTCAGCGACGTCGAGGTTGGCGAGATCATCAAGGGTACAATCAAGAAACTCACCCCCACTGCTCTTTTTATCTCACTGTCGGGAGGAATTGATGGTGTTGTATGGCCTAATCACTATGCGGATATCACACTCAAACATCCCGCGAAACGATTCAAGGAAGGCGCTAGTATCAAATGCAGAGTAAGTTCTCTTTCTTGATCTCTCCTTCTCAATTTCTCAATCGGATTTCAGGTACTTGTCGTTGACCTTGAAAGGAAACGCATTACGCTCACAGCTAAGAAAACTCTGGTCGAATCCACCTGGCCTATCATTTCCAAGCTTGAAGACGTTGTCCCTGGAAAGGTTGCTCATGCAGTGGTATATAAGGTGTACGAAAAACATCTATTGGTCGAATTTTACAACAATATCAAGGCAGTTGTCCCGGCGAATGAATTGAGGTATGTTTCCTCATCACTTCAAGAGACACATATATCGAAAATTTTCATGCAGTGATACACCGAAGAGCCAACTTCAAGATGTGTTCCCCATTGGTCGAGTCCTCAAGGTTCGAATTCTTTCCAATAGCGACGGCCGCATCACCGCAAGTGTGAAGAAGGCATCGTCCACTTTCGATGTTGTCGACGATATTAGCTCAATAGAAATAGGCAATACTGTTGAAGGCACAGTCTCAGAGATCCATAAGGATAATGTCGTCCTTACACTCCAACCTTCCCGCGTCAAAGCCCTAATTTCCCTTAAAAACCTTGCCAACCATCGTAGCCTCACTATCCCTCAATTACGCGTTGTCTTGAAAGTAGGCGAAGAACTGACCGAGCTGATCGTGGTGACAAGGAGTCCGGAAAAATCATTGGTCATTGTCGCCAACAAACCCAAGTCTAAACCGTCCGCATTGCCTAAAAGCTCTACGATCACAATGGAATCCATCGCTCTTGGGCAACTCGTCGGTGGCCGCGTTACGAGACACACACGCCAGGGCGCGTTAATCAAAATCACCTCCAATATTGGTGGCATCTTACATATAACAGATTTGGTGGATAATTTCGAAAACGATGCAACATTACCCGCCATTGATACACTTATCAAAGCAGCAGTCGTTGGAATTGATCAAAACATAAGACAGTTGACGCTGTCCACCCGTCCTTCTCGTTTATACCCTGAACAGGAACATCAAATTGTTGATCGCGAGATCAACGATATTTCTGACGTTCATGTCGGTGAATCAGTTCGTGGTTTCGTCAAAAATGTCGTTGAACATGGTCTTTTTGTAACCATTGGGCGCGAGGTTGATGCACGAGTCCAAATCAGAGAATTATTTGATGATGTATGTTTTTTGGTCTCTTCTCATGGCATTAGCTTATAATTTGCTCCCAGTATGTCAAAGATTGGCAAAGTCAATTCACGACTCTTCAATTGGTCAAGGGACGCGTTATCAGGTGCAATTTCATTCTTTTTTCCCTTTGTATCATTTTAATGGCGATAAAACAGCGTTGATATTGAGAGCAAAAAAGCCGAAATGTCTTTGAGAAGTACAGAGGCTGCCCAACGAAAAGGCTCATCTGGTATCACATTAAGTAACTTGAAGGAAGGGCAGAAAGTCGACGGTACTGTGAAAAAAGTTGAAGACTATGGACTCTTTGTTCAGATTGATGGGTCAAAGCTTAGTGGCCTCTGCCATAAATCTCAGGTAAGTTGCTTTCATGCGCGCCATGAGAGCTTCTCAACTGATCCCCCCCCCCGCAAGCTATCTGATAATGCCACTGCCGATGTCGCGACTGCCCTTCGTGGATTCCGTGAAGGGGATCGTGTCAAGGCTGTTATCATTGGTATTGATAATCGTCGCATATCCCTTAGCCTCAAACCTTCCCACTTCAGCAAAGAAGAACTTGAAGATGGCGACGACGACGAAGACCATATCCAAAGTGATCAAGATGGCACTGATGACGAAGATGATGATAAACCCTTTGGAGGAGATAGCGCTCCAGATGAATCTGACGAGGGTGAGGGCGAGAGCGAAAGCGAGAACACAGATGATGCCGAAATGGCTTCGCAGGATGAAGAAAGGGACGAGGATATGGAAGTTGATGCTGACCAAGCTCAGGTTGAATATCACACCAATCCTAATTCCAGCTCGACCACTTCAAAGGCTCAACCTCCGGCGCCGAGTTTGGTGCTTGCCAGCGGATTCCAATGGTCGGGCGAAGGTTACCAGTCAAATGATGGAGGAGAATCTTCTTCTTCAGATGACGACGACACTAACCAACCCAGCAAAAAGAAACGGAAAAAGAAGCAAATCGAACACGATTCCACTGCAGACATGCATACAAAAACACCAGAGTCTAACGCTGATTTCGAGCGTCTCTTACTTGGATCTCCCAATTCATCCTACCTCTGGATACAGTACATGTCCTTCCAGCTGCCGCTATCCGAAGTTGACAAAGCGCGTGAAATTGCTCGTCGTGCTATCAAGACCATCAACTTCCGCGAAGAAAAAGAAAAACTCAATGTTTGGATAGCCTTGCTGAATCTGGAAAATGTTTATGGAACGGATGAAAGCCTGGACGCCGTTTTCAAGGAAGCTGCACGCGCAAATGACTCAAAAACTATTCATCTCAGACTTGCAGCTATTTTCGATCAGTCAAATAAATTTGAGGTATGCTTCATTTAAATTACATTGCTGCGTCTCTGACTGTCATCGTAGAAATCGGAAGAGCAATACAAACGGACTGGCAAGAAGTTTGGTCAAAGCTCAAAAGTTTGGACTCTGTTTGGCGAGTTCCAACTAAGGCAAGGAAATTTGGAAGAGGCACGAAAGCTCTTGCCCCGTAGTCTGCAAAGTCTTGAGAAGCGAAAACGTTAGTGATTTTTTTTTTTGAGGAAAATTGCAGTAGACGCTAATTTAATATGTGCAGATTTGAAGACAATTTCGAGGTTCGGCCAGCTCGAATATAAATACGGAGACGCGGAGCGCGGGAAGACTTTATTCGAGGGCATTGTTGACTCGCATCCGAAGAGATGGGATATGTGGTCCGTTTACATGGATATGGAAGCTTCACAAGGAAACATCCAAAGCATCAGGTATTCTTTTTTCATCCTCTCTTTTGTCCTTTGCCTTATAACCGAGAATCAGAAACCTCTTTGACCGCGTTCTCGCTCTCAAAATGACAAGTCATAAAGCAAAGTATGTCTCAAGACTCCTGTATTTTGGGTATGATGCCTAACAATCGTTGGTTTGTCCAGGTCTTTCTTTAAAAAATGGCTAGATCTGGAGAAGAGAATAGGAGACGAGGAAGGTGTGGACGCCGTGAAGGAGAAGGCAATCGAGTGGACACAAAGGGCGTCAAATTCATCATGATTATTAGGTACTACTGGGGTCAGTGTAATGACAAATGCCAACTTGGGCTCATCATAAGCGAAATAATATTTGAGAGAGAAAGCAACATAATGCCGAAGCAAAGCAATGAAAACTAGAAACGAAACTAAGTAGTATGAGAGGGATCCAAGCGAGTGTGGGTGACAAAATGGTGAGATACCGAGGGTATATGCAAAAATTACATAGATCAGCGAAATCTGAATCATGAAAAAACAGGATCATGTGCGCGGAGACCGTGTGCGTTCTGTTGGAATGGGTTCATCAAAATCGCTGAGTGGTCGTCGGTTACTCATCGAACCAGCGAGTTGCCTTTGCCAATCATCCAGTTCGCTGGACAGGTGTTCGAATGCAAGAGCATTCTCGGAGCTAGATGTGCTCATGCGGCCTGACATAGGCCTGCGACCAAAAGAAGGTTGTTCGACCTCGAGCAAAAGGCCGATTTTATGCGATAGTTGGTCGTTTTCGCGGCGGAGAGTGATATTTTCGGCGTGCAGTTTTTCGGTAAGAGTCTCATCGGGACCGCCCCGAGCAATGACAAGCGATTGTTGCAAGCGCTCGATATCTAATTGCAGTTCTTCGACTTGGCTGAATCGGTCATCCGCTTCTTGTTGGGAAGCTAGAAGGTTGTCACGAAGAAGTTCAAATTCTTTTTCATGATTTTCAAGCCTTAGGCGCAGTTCCTTGTTCTCACTTGTCAGCCGTTGTACCTGTCGTTGGGCTTCAACAAGATGGGTTCGACTGCCTTCGTCTTCCGTTGAAGGAGTACTGCGACCGCCATTCATGTTCATGCCGCGAAGGCGTGGATCGACTGGTTTACCGTTACCGCTGCGCATAGCGTCGAGATCAGCTTGAAGAACAGTATTTGTTTTCCGCTGCTTATTGAGTTCTTCGCGCATGCGATGCATCATCTTCTCCGTACCCCTTTCATTTCTTCGTCAACGCTCAAGGAACAATCGAGACAAAATAAGAATAATCACTCACTTCACATAATGCACAGCAATCTGATAATCAGCCTCCATCTGCTGGATTTGCCCCTTGAATGCTTCAGTGGTGCTCTCCAACTTCTCTTCCACCTCTCGTACACGTTGGTCTCCATCCGCATTGCTTGAAGGACTCTGGCTTGACCGAACACCGTCAAGTTGCTGAGACAGCTCAGTGACCTGAGCTTCTGCATCACGTACTCGCCGAAGAGCTTGAGTCAATTCCTGCTCAGACTTTTCGTGCAGACGAGTCCGTTCCGAGAGTTTACTTTCAAGCTCGTTGATCGCTTCCGGAGATGCTGCCCCGTTCAGTCTTGATGTGGGCCGCAAGTCATCATCGTCGATCCGAATGCCGCTTTCTGCCAAATAATTTCGTAGCATAGACAGTTTGGTGTTCGCTTCCATAGCTTCCTTCGATTTGTCACGAACTTGGTGATCGATAGATGATATCTCTGCCCTTAAGCGAGCAGCATCAGCAAGGGCATTCGATATTTGACCCCGCAAAGTAACAACTTGAGCTTGCAGAGATGAATGTTCGATTTCACGATCGCGATTTCGCTTGCGTTCCTCTGCGACTTTGTTGCTAGCTTCATCTGCACGCTGTCCAGCTTCCCGGAGCATCATTCGCAAAGATTGTGCCTCCGCTTCCACAGCTTGAATCTTTTCGGAATGTCCACGCAAAAGGCGGTCTTCGTCGGCTTTGAGGTCTCGATGAGTGTCCAGCAGCTCCCCAAGGCTCGTGGTTGTAAGCGCCCGGAAAGCATCTGCCTCTTCCCTAGACTTCGCCCACGAGTTCTCAGCATCCGTCAATCTAGCGCGAGCGGCTTCAGCTTCGGCGGTACGAGTCTCAACTTCGCCACGAAGCTCAGCGATATCGGCCTCCAACTCCTTAATCTGCTCCTGCGCACGTTGATATTGCATGTCGACCTCCACCGCACGTGCTGATGATGCAGCCAAAGCTACGCGAGCTTGATCTAAAGCGCGTATGTGTTGCTCCTTTGACTGAGTCAATTCGTCAATTTGGCCGCGCAGTCCAACCTCTTCCGCCTCTAGTTGTTCTAGAAGTGAACTCTGAGAAATCAGTTTATCCTGGTGCTCGCGGAATTTGCCTTGAAGTGCTTCGTGGCTATCGCAAAGTTCGTTGTACAGCTGAACAGTCTCCTTGTGCGCGATATCGATATTGTCCGCCCGTTTGACCGCTTCAGTAGCGCGTGTCTCCGCCTGGTCATAGAGCATCGTTTGCAAAGCTAGGGAATCGTTGAGCTCGGAAAGTTTTCGATCCTGTGCCCATCGTTCGTTCATAAGAGCGGACATGTGATTCTCCAGCTCTGTTATACGAGCTCGTTCCGCACGCTGAATTTCCTGCTCGTTGTTTGCCTCCATAGCAGCGATTTTGGCGCGATAATAGGCTGTCTCCTGTGCTGCGCTTGCCTTGATGCGCTCTGCATCCGCCAGTCGCTCGGACGTCTGCCGTGCTTGGTCCGTCATAGCCGTCTATCGTACACATAAGCTCAAGATACACGAAAAAAAATTGACAAATATTAACCTGAATTTGAGCCCTGAATTGCTTGAATTTGAGCACCAATTCGTTGTATTTCGCGTCGTTTGACTCTTCAAGTCCCCCTACGTTGTTCAAATTCAAAACACCAACCTCAGGAGAACCTTCCATGTCTGTCTGCGTAAATCCAGAGCGCGTAGCTTTCGCCAAAGCCTCCTTCATCCAGGCCGCTTGTCTCTTCACACTATCTAGCTCCAGATCCTTGGCTTTTATCTCCCGGATCAGGTCTGCCGTCACATTTCCTACCGACCCGTTCCGCGAGCCAGGTCGGGGGAAGCCGTTAATCGTTGGCGAATTATCCTTGTGTCCTGAGATTGAATGCGACTCAACGGAAGCGCCTCCCATTCCACGCAGCCGGTCCGATCCAGGCGCTGGAGAGCCACGCCCAGTCATGGGAGAGGCGCGACCTGTAATCATTGGTGAAGACCGTCCAGTAGCACCATTCATACCCATGGAAACAGCCGCCATACTGGGAGGCTGCGCGCCATTCATCGCAGGCGACACGGCTCGGCTCGAGGACATCTGCGCAGGACTCTTGGAGCGAGTCTGTGTTGTTTGGTATGACTCCGAGCTGATCATATCGAAGCCGTCGTCTGTTCCATTGAGATCATCGTCCTCCCTACGCGGTCTTATCGGTGGCTTACCTTTCCCATTCACGGCGCTGCTAGCAAACGCTTGTTGGGGAATGCCATTAGGCTGACGGCCTGCAGGCGACATAGCACGATCAGGGCCAACAGCAGGCGACATGGAACGGCTATTGCCATTGATGATTTGCTGCTGATGTTGCTGTTGTTGCTGTTGCAGCAGCTGCTGCTGAAGTTGTTGTTGCTGTTGAGGGTTCTGGTTTTGCGGAGTGATGGATGGTTTGCGTGAGTTATTCTGGTTTGCAGAAGGTACCGCGGCAGCAGGAGGTCCTTTATTGTCGTCTGGGTATTTGATATGTTCTGGTCAGAGATAGAGATAAGCAATGACGCCCCATTAAAATTTGTCAAACGACGAACTTGTGTCCAAAACATGGGTAATACTGGGATCATCTCCCTTGGCTGGTGAGAATGACTCGCCTCCCAAAACAAAGATCTTGGTGCCAATGGATGCCATCGCATGACCTGAGCGACCGCTGGGTGATGGGCCCATGTTCTGGAACATATACCATCGCTGATCTATAATTGCAAAAATCATCAGATGTGAAAAATAAAGATGATTCTGCAGACGAACTCGATATTTTGAAAGCGGCCAGATCACTAAGATCTTGTCCGTCGATACCGCGACCACCGAATATGTATATCACGTTTCCAACAATTGCAGCAGCATGGCCTTCTCGGGCAGAAGGAATGAATCCAATGCATTGCAACTCGGTCCACTTCCTCGTCTGCAAGTTAAACGACCAAGTATCGTTGTAGTGGTATTTTCCATCCGTTCCTCCAAAGCTAGGGAACGCAAAGGTAAGAATAAGCCATGGTAGACGGTAAGGTTTCCTACACAATGATTTGGTCTCCGTATGTTATACACACGTGGCCAGTTCTGGGAGCCGGCCGGTCAGGACTCGCAGGTTCCATTTGCTCCCAAGCTGAACCGGTTTTTACTTCAAATGATGAGACAGTGGAACCGTGTCATGGTGGGAAAACTTACATGAATTAAGATCAAAGGCCCAAAGATCATTCAAGAAGGTCTCGTCCACTTGCCCGCCAAACATGAAGAATTTTGAGCCAACCATAGTTACAGAGTGCCCATATCTTCCAACTGGTGCAGGACCCGACACTTCCAGTTGATTCCAGTCGCGAGATACTATACAGGACCAGTAGCAGTTAGAATGTATAATCAATAACATTTTCCCCATCAAAAATGACGCACTGAGGTTCAAGAGGTACAAAGCATTGTCGTGCCTTTCAGTAGGCTTTGAATTTGGGTCCGTGTTTGTGTCTCCTCCCCAGACAATAAGAACGTTTCCTACCAGGGCACAAGCATGGCCCATTCGTGGACTAGGAATTTGACCAGACGTTTGGAAAAGGCTCGCAGAGTTTTCGCGTGTAGAGAAGAGGTAAACATCATTCCGTGCCGTTTCGCGGACTAGCCCACCAAAGAGATAAAGATCACCATTCTGCGTTGCCGTTGCAGGCAGCGCGTGTCCATATCGGGGGAATGGAGAAGGAGAAGGGGATGTAGGAGGAGCTACGCCTGGTTTATTTAACGCAGTAGGAGGGAGGAGAAGAAGTCGGCGAGCCGACCAGGGAAATGATGGTGGTTGGCGCGGTGGTGGCGCCCCTGATGATTGCTGCTGTCCCGGTTGTCCCTGTGGTTGTTGCTGCTGTTGCTGTTGGCCAGGTTGACCTTGCAAAGAATTCGAAGGTTGAAGATTCGCCCCAGGACTATTGTTCCTGTCTCTTGGTCGCTGCTGCTGTGGTGGTGGTTGCTGTGGTTGCTGCTGCGACTGTGGGGTCTGCTGCTGTGAAATTGGTGCTAGTCCACCATTTCCAGCTCTGAGGGCCCCAATTCCAAGAGTGTTACAACATGAAGCATGTACAAATTCGCGGTTAACTTACGATGCAAGAACACTATCCCCACGCAAACTCCCCGACTGTGGCTGCTGCTGGGCCGAATTGTTTGAATTGGAGAGCTGGGCAAGCGCCTGGCTCGGAGTCGTCGCTATTGTAACATTGGCTGGTGTTTGAGCAACTGGGTGCTTCTTCCGTGAGAAGAAGGACATTCTCCTTGTCCTGGAGCCTGATAGGAAGGACGGTATGGCTAAACACTAGAGCGAGATTTGGAGTAAAAAAAAGGGCAGAGCAGAAAGAAATGCGAAGAGAATATGCGGGGGAAGAAATGAGAAAGAGATTAGGCGAATGAATGGAAGGGAGAGAGCTTGGACAGAGAAAAGATCATTCGCAGCGTCTGTCCAAGGCTGAACTGGCAGATTTGTGTCACCATTTGCCTCTGTTTGCCTTAACCATTCTAATTCATCACACCTTCTCCTCCTCCTCCCATCATCATACCATCCCAGCAACCATCCCCCCTCGCAACCATACCACCGTACTTGGGCCAGTACAGCACACATCATCATTATCGACCGCCTCCGTATCATCATACAACTCCCGACTCTACGCTATTTTACAACGCAAGCTATCAACCGAAACGCAATTTAAGTCTTCTATATCTCTGTCATTGTGTTTGACTCGAAGCATTCCAAGTGATTATGTCCGACTCGTCGTCTGCATGGCCTGGATGATCCTTCTTGCGATGCGTCATAAGGACCTTACGACTAGGCAGCAGACGATAGCACTCTACAATCACCGCAGATGCAATAAAAACCATTATTCGCAAAGCCAATGACACTTACGGTCAAGTGCGCATATAAAGAGGGGCGTTCTGTGCGGAGTAAGAATTTGAATGTCTGAAATATGCAGGCCACACTCACGATTCAGGATTTGTGGCCTTTCCGAACGGATTTCTGACTTGATCAAGTGCCGTCGTGGCTAGCGGATGGAAGTTGAGAACAAGTATATATTTCGGCCAGAAAGTAACTCACTGTCCTGGACCGCCGGTTTTGATGGAAGGAGAGACGGAAGATATGTCATTATTGGTACCGATACGAAAGATTTGGACTACTTCAAATGAAAGTCCTCCGTTGTGGGTAGAGCTCATGAGGTCAAGAGCAAGTTCAAATGATCCATAATCATCGTTTCCAGAAATAGACGCCAAGTCTGACAAATCACCATCGTAGATTTTGAAGCTTTTTCGAATCCGCGTAATTGCTTTTCATCATCTAACTCTATCCCTCTCCAATCACTCTATCGAACTGATTCACAATTCCGACAAGAAAGAACCTTTCTTGTCTCTAATTCTAAGTACCAGTCGATATTTATCCAAATTTTCATAATGGTCAGAGAACTATTTTGCGGCCTTGGACAAAACGCTCATTCTTTCTTGTATCAGGCTCCCAAAGGACGAGACCAAAATCCTAGTGGTCTAGGACGTGCGATTATCAATAGAAAGGTGAAGGATGCCCGCAAGATGCAAGAATCAGGACTTGTGAGTTCAGCCACCCTATTAGAGTGATCTTATCTGACATTTTTCGCTCTCAAAGTACGCAGTCGATCTCGATTCTACAAACCGTTTGAAATCTGTAACTCAAGAACGCGATCTGGATGAATTCCTCAACACCGCACAACTAGCAGGCACTGAATTCACAGCCGGTGTGTATCTACATGACTTTCAACAGGATGCTCGACTTATTAATCAGAGAGGCGAAATGTGAAGATCATTCAGCAAACAAGTACTGCATCGCATAATCCCCATCTTCTCTCGACCCAAGAAGAGAAAAGGGTTCTCAAAAAGCATGCTGAAAACAAACAGAGACTAAGGGTGCCCCGAAGACCTGCCTGGACAAAATCGATGACCACACAAGAGCTAGACAAACAGGAGAAGGCCGCGTTTTTGGAGTGGAGAAGAGGACTTGCCGAGTAAGTTTATTTTTATCTGATAAACGGGTTTATGTTGACTGAACGACGTTTCAAAGACTTCAAGATCAAGAAAACTTCCTCCTGACACCTTTCGAGCGGAATCTGGAAGTCTGGAGGCAGCTTTGGCGTGTCCTTGAACGATCACATCTTGTAATCCAGATTGTCGATGCTCGTAATCCACTACGCTTCAGATGCGAAGATTTGGAAACGTATGTGCAAGACGTTGAAGGTCCAGAAGGCGAAGCAGGGACTGGGAAAAATCTCAGACGTAGCATGTTGCTGATCAACAAGTCAGATCTATTAACGGCAAAACAAAGGTATGATATTCATTTAACTGCCTATACATGTAACTAATACAAGTTTCAGAGTAAAATGGGCAGATTATTTCGATAGCCAAGGCATAAAGTATGCTTTCTATTCAGCAGCGAACGAAGCGGCTATTCAGCTCGCTCGAAAAGAGGCTGCCGAGGCACTTGAGCGTGCAGAAGAGGAATGGGCGGCAAAAGAATCAGACAGTGAAAGTGAGGAAGAGGAGGAGGAGGATGTCGATGATGAGATTTCCGAGCCTTCCGATTCAGATGAAGAAAGTGACGAGGAAGACATGTATTTCTCAGCCGAAGAAGACACCGAAGAGGGCCAGGATCCCAGGGCCAAGGTTCTTTCAGTGGTAGAGCTGGAAGAGTTGTTTGAAAAATTAGCCCCAGACTTGACCAGTGAGTTTAAGCCACTATTTTCGCCCCGTCATTTGTTCTGATATCACTCAAAAGAATTTTCTGACGCTGCTGGCAATCCACCCTCAAAACTTGTTGTTGGCCTGGTCGGTTATCCCAATGTGGGTAAATCCAGTACCATCAACTCGCTCCTCGGAGAAAAGAAAGTCAGTGTATCATCTACCCCCGGCAAAACAAAACACTTTCAGACCATCCACCTCTCCGAAAAAATAGTCCTCTGTGATTGTCCCGGTCTAGTCTTCCCCCAATTCGCAACGACAAAGGCTGACCTAGTTTGCGATGGCGTACTGCCGATTGATCAACTCAAGGAGTATACTGGTCCTGTGGCTCTCTTAGCGAAGCGCTTACCCCGAGAAATTCTTGAAGTGACATACGGTTTGACTATAAAAACACGCGGGGTAGAGGAAGGAGGAGATGGAAGTGTCACAGCAGAGAATTTCCTAATTTCGTTCGCAGGTGAGTTCGTTCTACTTGTTCTGGTCGTATCTGATCTGATACCATCTCCCTTAAGTTGCTCGTGGATATGTCCGATCAGGTCAAGGTAATCCAGATGAAGCACGTTCAGCTCGATATATTCTGAAGGACTATGTCAATGGAAAACTCCTTTTTTGCCACCCACCACCTGATATTTCGGAAGCGGAATTCAACGAACCCACTCACAAAAATGCACTGATACGGTGGGCTGGAAAGAAACGAGCGCCCGTCACCAGAGTCGGCAAAGGCGCTGATACCTTTATTCCCTCGAATGTCATTCCTACCGCGCCCGATGGAAGCATACTACCGGCTCAGGCACTGGGTAGCAAATCGCATGTAGTCGATCAAGACTTTTTCGAAACAAATTCTGCTCTTAAAGCAAAACCATTCATATCAAGCGGCAAGGAGTTTGCGCGCGCCCAAGCATACCCTCATCAAAATGCTGTAGCGAACGATGGTACGCCCATTCCCGCAAAGCAAGCTCGTCTCATTGCTTTACTTCATCAAAATTCTGATTCCGGGAAAAAACATAAGAAGATGAAGCGGACCAAACAGAGAAGTGGGAAGGGTTATGATTGAACGTTGAACTGTTTATTTAAGTAGATTTTCCGTTTTCAGTTCTATACCGTAGCATACTATTGTCTTTAGCCCATCTGTACAGCTATTGCCTGCGATTCTTGTCATTTTGGTTAGTAGCGAAAGGAGGACCGGATATTGCACATGAAACCCTTGTATAACTCTTCGCAGTTTTAATTTGCTGTCTACGGCCGATTCGTACCCGTTCCCGTGTTGCCGATGCCAGCGCCTAGGTTATGCGAAGCATCTCCCAGGCACCACACATGCAGAACGGGCTTCGACCTGTTCCATGCCCACAGCAATGAATCAGAAAATACTCCTGGAGAGTGGCTCTACCATAGAATCTCTGCACTAGGAGTTGAACGACAGAAAAGAGCTATGTACTGTTTCGACCATGGACTCGACATGCAGCGCAACAATATCTCTAAATTTGACCTCACCGTCATCTTCCAATAGGTCATAGTTCCACCGTTTCACAGGCGCAACATCATTGAGGATGTAAGTACCTACTAAGGCACTAATGCCATAAAGCTTTGGGATAGGAGGCTGTCATTGGCGAAGTCTCTGAATATTCTACGCATTTGATCATCTGCTTGAGCTTGCGCGGAAATTTTTGTCAAGGTGAGCATAGGGTTTGACTTCTATGAACAGGACTGAGATTTTTCGCTTCAACACGACGAAGGCAGTGAAATTTGACAGATCTGGCAGGAGTCGTGGCCCTTAAATCGAGGAGAAAAAGAGATCGGCGAGGAGCAAGTGAGGAAAGTGAGATAGGGACCGTAAAATTCGGTTGTGGTAACAGTGTAGTGATTGACCAGTTCAAAGTTAATTGCTCCAAGATTGTCCTTGACCAACGCATATTTTCGAACTCGTCCTACTGCTTGAGCGTGATAAGAACACAAGTAAATTTGGAGATGTTTGGGTTGCAATTGGTTGCACTGCTTTCTTCGTCACCAGCATCACGGCCCTGCCGGATTCGTTGAGTCAACGATCTGCTTTCCCTGGCTTCCCATCCTTGACGTATCGCAAGCTAATTACCTACCAGCCATGCCTATTAGTAACCTTCAGCTGCTGTCCTCGCTGTCTGATCCTTCCATGACTTACACGGAATCGATCCTGGCTCTCTGTTCAGGTCGTTCATTTATCAAAAGTCAAAGCTCATCTGGAAAGGATACAAGGGTGCTATACCCTGTCGATATATGCGCTAAGCTTATCACAACTCGTGAAAATGGCCGCAAGGAAGGTAACGTCGCACGCAGATTGTTGACAATCCTGCACTTCATATCGTCTTGTGTCTATCACGTTTAACTGCAGCTATAATCTTGGCGCTCAACAAGCCAGCAACAATCGGCAGAAATCCAGACTTATGGTCATGCTGATGATAATGTCCTTTGTCCCATAATCTCTGATCTCCTGAATTCTAGTTCTTACGTCGTAAACGATACACTAGTCTCCGGACTGCACTGCAAAATATATGCGTAAGCAGAGTCTTTTCAAATGCATATATCCAATCGAATGACTCCTGTTTCCAGTGTTCGCTCTCCGAGCGGTGGAATCATTATTTCTTGTCAGGTTAGCAGGGTCAGGAGGCTTATTTGACGATGAGACTAACGCCTTGTAATTCAGGATCTCTCCCGGAACGGGATTACTCTCAATGGCCAACTTATCAAGAAGACTTCAATCATTCTTATGGACGGGGACATCGTCCAGCTTCCGAATTCATTAAGTGACTATTTCGCCCGTTTATGCATATAATTTGGCTCAATCTTGTCAAGGCTTTACATGTCTTCACCTATGGAAGGGTTCCCAGGACAAACTTTCTCTGTTTGAGCCGACTCCGCCACTGCAACCTGTGCATAAGGTCTGTTCCTCATTACTGCTCTGTTCATTTCTTAAATACACACTCTAGCGCATCGGACGATATGTTGTTACTTCACAATGTCTAGGTACAGGTTCATTTGCCACCGTGCATCTTGCTATGGACCCGACAAAGCAGAGACAAGTCGCCTGCAAGAGTATTCGGACGAAGAGAGATCATGAGGTCGGGCAGGTGATGAAAGAAGTCAGAATCTTGATGACATTGAAGCATGTCAGTTCCTATAATTCCTGTCTTTCTCAGGGTTTCTGACTAAAGATACCTTCAGCCTAATATTAACGAGATATACGACACAGAAGAAAACAAACGTTTTATGTAAGTGAGGCGTTTTTTCTGATAAGGTCAGGTACTTATTCTGTTTTAAGCCATATCTTCCTTCAGCTGTGCACCGGTGGAGATCTCTTTACCTATATTACCCATGCAACTGGGCTAGGCAATCGAATATGTGAAGCTGAAGCCAAGTATATCACGTACCAGCTTCTCCAGGGGTTGGTCTACTTGCATGATAAGTCAATCTCCCACCGAGGTGTGTCTGTCCTATCTCTGATCCATCATCCGAGTCTTAACATCTGGGAATCAGACCTCAAAGTGAGGAAGCTCCGTCTCTTATGGAGCTTCTGTTCTTCTCACCGACTTCAACAGCCAGAAAACATCCTGCTCTATAATCCAGGACCGTACCCTCGTATCCTTATTGCAGATTTTGGCCTGGCCAGGCCTAATTCGTATCAAGAAACGTTCAATGTCTGCGGGACCGTTTCCTACCTGCCACCAGAAGGCATTCTCGCACTTGATAACCAGCACCTTGGATACATCGGGTAAGAAAGAATTTATCTATGGATGATTACTCAAAAGAAAATTCTGCTGTTTAGCATGCCGGCCGACTGCTGGAGTACTGGCGTTATCCTTTACATCATGCTTGCGTGCGTATATCGTTCTATTGCGCTTCCTTCGCTGTCATATTAGATGAATTTTTGGTCACATTAGAGGCTCTCATCCTTTCGACAACGAGCCGCGTCAATCCTCTAACTGGTTTGCACGTATCAAACACTCTCACGAACAGAACATCTCCCAAGAACTGTCCCAGAGCTACGCGGATGCAGATACCAGGCTCAAAGAAAAGATTGTACATGGAGAGTTGGTGTACTTCCACGATCCTTGGAGCAAGCTGCCTGATGGTTTGACACGTTCTGCACTAAGATTTTCTGACCATTGACCTCTTGATTGTTTATCCCTCTAGCCAAAGATCTAGTGGACTCCTTGTTGGTTCGCAATCCCCAAGAAAGAGCGACTGTTTACAAAGCCTTTGAGTCTAAGTGGATCTGCTCTGAACTCGATGATCTTGAAGATCTGTACCGTCTTAGAGTTATGTCTGTGTATGAAAACTGATTTCTGGATGTCGCGTATACTACAAAATGCATGTACAATTGTCTTCTTTTCTGATCATATCCTCGTAAATGGTATGCTTTATGCTTTCAAGAAATTAGCATGGACTGTCGAAGCCATGTCAATAAACCAATAATACCATGCAAGGAGGACTTACAATGGACGTGGTCAGAAGCGAATGTAGAAATCTTTGTTTCGAAATGAGTCAATTATCCTCAATCCTACAAATTGAGGCGAAGCACTCACAAAATAATAGCTATGATCATATGCATTGTGACTCCTCACACGAACTTGAAACTCGTCATGACCTGTTTCACGAGCAGCTTTCAGGAAGTTCTCGGGGAGAAGCTGGCCTTGTTTGTAGAAATTGTCCGAAGTTCCCTGTGGATTTGGTGTAAGTACGGACACATCGAGGTTGGATGCACGACACGCACATAGTCGATTAGAATATGAACAGGGTCTGCTGCCTTGGAAATAAGCGCCGTAGCATCATACTTTTCTAGGGCCTCTGTTACGCCACCCTCCAAGTAGCCATTGAAGGCCTTCTCTCCCCATGGACACTTTGTTGGGTTAGAGATAGGCGCAAATGCAGATGCAGACCTGTACTGCTTTGTTTTGGAGGCCAGATAGAGAGTAAGCGCGCCGTGTCCGCCCATACTGTGTCCAAATATAGATTGGCGCTTGAAATCCTGTACTTGGCGGTAAGCCACTGATAGAATCAAATAATGGTGCTCAAGGCGAGACGTACTATTGGAAGCCCAGCTGCCTCGATGACCTTTGGAAGTTCTTCAGTGATGTGCGTCGCCATGTTGTAATTCTTCGCAAAGGCAGGTTTTGTCGCATCGAGGTAGAATCCGGCTCCGGTACCAAAGTCCCAATCGTCATCTTCGCCTGAGACGCCAGCGCCACGGGGGGACGTGTCCGGGAACAAGATAGCAATGTTCTGCGAGGCAGCTACACCCAAGAAGCCACCCTTCTGAGCTCTGATACATGATCAGGATAGGTTCGGTAGACGATTGTTACAATGAGATATTTACCCAGTATCCTCTGTGCATGTCAAGCCGGAGAGATAAGTGAGGATGGGAACCTTATTGGAGTTGGAGATCAAAGGGAGGAACAAGTTAAAGTGTGCATCAAGGCCTCCGAGGGCGTCAGACTGAGATAAGATTTCAGCACATATCCCCGTTAAAGTAATGTGGCCGCACTTTGAACTTGTACTTTGTTAGCTCTCCCTCGAAGACCTTGTTTGAAGACACCTTTTCGAGGACGGGTGGGGCAGACATGGAAGATGAAGGGGATGCGTCTCAATCGATCAATGTGAATCAGTATTCCGGTGTGAGAGAGAGAAGAATCCTGCATACTTAAATACAATCTAGAGAAATCCATCACGTGTATAAACAAGAGATAGTGAGAATTCCGTCTTATATTATTAGTGCGACATTTATGAACTTACCTTGACGTGAAGAGGAGCGTCCGTGCCATTTCCTCCAGGCGTCAGCGCATCGGACACCCGCTCATCTTATCTTATCAGTCTCGGAGGCTATAACTCCCACAATTGACATCAACTGAACCCTCCCCCTTTCATGGACTCTGATGATGAAAGCTCCTCTTTGATATTCGTGGTTATCGGCGCTGCTGTGGTGTTTTGGCTCTTGTCGAAGAGTGAGCGCCTTGAACCCAACGTGAGTTATTCGCGACATTGCATCATAATATGGCTGAAGAGTCGTTCTCCAGTTGAAGCACATACCAGCCCTCGGACACAATGGTTATTTGCTATCTTATATCGACGCGTTAAGATTTGCATTCAGCGGTCCTACCATCATTCAGAGCGGATATGAGCTGGTATGTTTTTCGTCTACTCTGGAAACCGGCCTTACTAAGGAGGCTCTTTAGTACCTATCTACTATATTTAAAGTGGCCACCTTGCATCGATGGTTGGTCGTTGTGAATGGAATAAAGTTCATGGAGGAATTGAGGAAAGCTCCGGAGGATGAGATATCATTCGTAGAAGCCCCTTCTGAGGTGCGTCATTTCTAGTTAATGAGCAATCGAAGCTCTAACATACTTTCAGCTGGACGTTGGAAGTCACCTTTCTGGTTACTTGCATTCAAACAGCGCCTTGGATGAAGTTTGCAATATCACAAGGGATATCACTCAACATCTGCCTTTCCTAATTCCTGAAATTGTGGATGAAATGCGTTCATTAACACTGGCTAGCTCTGCAGGTGTGTGCAAGGATATTGTTCTAACTGATAATTTACTGAAGTTGCATGACTGTAGAAGGCTGGAAGCAAATGGACATCAACGACCTAGTGTATCAGCTCACAACACCGACCGTCAACCGCGTTTTCATTGGATTATCTTTGGGTGAGTGAAAATGTCGCGATATGTTTTCCGTTTCCCTAATTTATGTTCCAGCTCGAAATAAGGGATATAGCCAGCTTACGGCATTGTCCAGGATCGAAAAAAGTGGCTTGAAATCAAGGCTTTTGTTGAGTCTTTTGCCATCGTTTATCTCGTATGTCATTTATATTCCCCTCAATCAATCTCCTTTCTAACTACCTTGCAAAGTCGTACCTTGATAGTTAACAACGCCGCCAAGATTCGACGCTATATCGAGAAAACTTTGCTTTCAGTTGTCCACGAAAAGCGGAAGGCACCTGCAAGTCAAGAGGCTGCTGAAGGCCAGTCGAAATTTGTGAGAAGTCCGATACAATATTGTTTTCGCAGGGCGAATTGACCTATTCTCAATCCAGGATGGCATTCTCTTTCGACTTCTCTCTAATGAAACAAATGCTGCTAAGATAGACGACATGACCATAATTGTTCTGAATCTTAGCCTTTCAGCAAATCACGCTATATCATTGGTGCGTCCATTCAATTTTGTCTAGCCATACAAAATTTATACCGACATGCATTGTTTTTTTCCCCAGACCCTGGAATCCCTACTCTACGACCTAGCTATACATCCAAAATATGCAACTCCAATGAGAGAGGAGACTCGAAGCATTGCCATGCGGGAAGGATGGACCAAACACTCAGTGGACAGGATGCACAAATTGGATAGTTTTATAAAAGAGTCTATAAGACTTCGTAGAACTCCTTCATGTGAGTAACAAATTGTATCTTGAATTGTACGATTTCTTCAACTTATTTCTTTACAGTGTCAACTGTGCGGAAGACGCTCAAAGATTTCACCTTCTCCGACGGCACTTGCATACCAGCAAATACATACATCGCGACCACCGCAAGTCCTCGACATCATGACAATTCTTTGTATCCCGCACCGAACACATTCGATGGGTTCCGTTTCTCCGATCTGCACAAAGAGTCCTACGGCAACAAATCCAGTGAGGGCGGTGTGCGTTTTCACTTGTCAACTACGACCCCAGAATATCTGGCATGGGGTTATGGTCGGCATGCGTGTCCCGGTCGGTTCTTTGCGGCGGTCATGCTGAAGATTGTGCTGGGTCATGTGTTACTGCACTATGATGTGAAGTTGCAGGATGATGTCATGCCACAACAAGAGCAGATAGCTCAATCGCCTTCGGAGACGATGCTTTTGATCAGGAAAAGATAGGTTGTCAGGTCGAGAAAGAAGGTTTTTTTTTTGTCACAACGCATCATATTTAGCTTCATAAATTGCCCGTTGAGACTATCTCTATCTCTTCTATCACCTACTATTCATTACCTTGGACAATTATTTGCACTCAACTTAATCCAGACTCATCAGTAAGTTTATATGTATCTTTTTCACTGCTACTATTTCTACACAGGCAACCCCAGCTGCGATTGGGCAGAACCTAATAAATAATGCTACACGTTGAAAGAGAGGAGGAATTGCGTTGAAATGAAGGGCATCGAAGATGACCGGAGTGAGCTCAGCAGATAATATGAATAAGTTTAGCTGTTTGCATCCAGATGCTAGCATGAATACAGCAAAGCAAGGCCAGCGCCGAAAGAAGGTCGAGGAAGAAAGGGTTTTAAGCTTGGACATTTTGACTGTATTTTTTTGGGCAATGAGCACAATTCATATTGTAAAAGTGCATTTAAACGTACGCGAATTGTCCGATGACATTCCCTTGAGCAGAGTATTCGCAAGCAAAGAACTTCGCAGGCTACATTGGAATGCACGACGTCAGTTTTCTGTCCAAAAATATTTTAATCGTGCGGACATACCCCGAAGCTAGCATCAAAAATTCCGCTGCAGCTCTGTACAGCACATCCAACCCGGGAGGTCCCCTTCCAGACGACCTGAGTGAAGTGGGACGGTATAGGATTGATAGGATTGTATTGCGCTAAAAATACGAAATTTGGCATCTCCTCTCGTTGCCATAACTCGATCTCACTCACAGACTTCATCAGTCCACGATTTGATGGCAGATTCAATACCATAGGTAGATCCTGTCCCAGCAGCTAGGTTTTCTACACGCGGAGTATGGTAAGCGAGACAAACCAGGTCTTCTGATTTATGCATACCTCCGAAAGGACCAAGAGAGCCACCAGAGTGTTTGAAAACACACTTGTTGGCCCATTCTTGTGCTTTTTTGGACAGGTCGTCATTCCAGGTCAATGGTGAGGCACCGTGCTGAGCTCGGACAGAGTTATGGGCAGACAGGTAGGCTTGGATGTCGGCATTGGACACTCCACCACTACTACTACTTCCACTGTTATCAGATTGGGGTGCAGGGCTAGACGCAGCGGGAGGAGGCCCCTGCTTTGTTGTCACAGGCGCGGGCTTTTGCTCCGTGGGTTTGATCGTCGTTGCAACGGGACGCGCGGAGGTGGTAGATTTCGATTGAGGGGCAGCAACCAAGCCTAGAGTTTGTACAGAGACGGTCGAGAACGACTTTGAAGTAGTGGTGACTTTGGTCGAAGACTTGGAGGAAGAGGATGTGGTGGAAGTAGAAGTCGCGACGGTGATGTTCGATGAAGTGGAAGAGGAAAAAGATAGCTTCGAGGCTGAGGAAATAAAGGTGGACGTCAAGGTGGGTTGGGCAGCGGCAGCGGCAGCGGGTGCGGGTGCGGGGATGGCAGTTTCTGTCGACAAAGCTGTGCTAGTTGAACCGCTGGACAAGGGGGTGAATATCCTGATCCACAAGTCATTAGCAACTGTCCTCGAGCCAAAAAGGCCTGAAATAGCACATACGCAGCTACCCCGCAAGCCTTAGCAATAACATCATCCCAGTTCTTGTCTGTGTCCGTTTTCTGGACCACAGCGCCCCAAGGATCGGTGTTCATCATGGCTCCAGTCCAGCCCCACTTGGACTTGCATTTCGAGACGCAATCTGCAAGCTGGAAGTTTTTCCTTGCACATGCAGGTCCAGCGAGAGCGCCACTCGGGAGGGAAGAAAGCGCAAGCGACAGACAGACGGCCAGAGAAAAACGAGCCATGACCGGCGGAAGAAGGGAAGAAAAGAATGTGGTCAAAAAGAAAGGAAATAGGCAGCGGTATGAAAGCCCCAGATGAAGAAGGTTGAATGAACGCGCATAGCAGCGCGCTCAGCCTTATGTATTCGATTTCACGGCCGCGGGAGTGTTGCCATCCCCAGCGAGCGCGTTGCTACGAGACCATCCGACCACGCCAATAGCGCATGTCACCTCCGAAAGCCTCAGACAAATTTTAGAATTGCTAATCCGAGATACCTGCCAGCCCAGAAGCCGCAGAGGAGAGTTGGAGGTTGCTGAGAATCCGGTGGTGGGAAGGAGAACGTCCACAATGGTAATTGCCATTTCAAGCAATCCAATAAATAAATGATCGTTCCTCCTGACCATCATGTCTGCTCAACCCAACCCGCCATTCTATGTTCTAGTGGCACAGTCCACCGTATCTAATATTCCTGCAGGCGCACTGTCGAATAACCTGTCTCATCCGGTAATTAAATACCACTATGCAGACGACTCGCCCCTCTCCATCTTGCCTAACCATCCTGTCGAACATGTACTTGTCATGAACTACGATCGAGACTCCATTCAGCCAACGGTACAAAGCATCTCCGCTGATCTCTCTGTTACCGGTCTCAAGCTCGCAGAGGCGCCTGGAGCTGCATTGGCCGATCCCCTTGGAACAATGAATAATACAATGTTCATCATCGAAACAACTAGTGATGACCGGTATGTAATCCTTAACTCAACTGTTTGCAGCCAAAATTGAATCTAAAATCTCCTACAGATCTATGACTGCTTCCAATGGAGAACGAAAAACTCCACAAGCAGTACTGGCCCAATTTAAACATCGGTACTATTTAAACCACGCGGTGATATTTAGCGACTCATATTCAGCTTTTGATTCTCCAGAAACAATATCTTACGTCGTGCGCTTCGGTACCCCTCTACAAATATGGAAAATACCTCTATGGGCTCTGAGGGTTCACAGCGGTAAAGGTTCTTTAATAATAATCCATTTCTATACCACAGTCTCATGTAGGTTTGGTTTCATTAAATGGTCTTTTATGACAGGGTATCATGATCGAACAGCTGTTCCTATCGTTTGGATTTCTTGTTCGCCCTCGATTTTGTACCACCTCCGCCTTTGCCAAGTTGAGCTTGTGGGCTTGAAGAACCTTGCTCTTCAGTGGCCGCCATGATCGCAGAAAGTCTGAAACACATATCAGAGACAACATTCAAGAAATTGCAAGGCAACAAACCTACCCAGATTTAATATCTCCACTCTGCAACGCGCTCTGAATGCCCCCAAGCTTCGCTTGCTGCTCCTTAAATTCTTCGAGAGCTTCAGGATCCAGGTTCTTCTGTAGAGGATGTCAGCAGAAGAAAAAAATATGAGTATTCTAAGGCTTACAATCAAGTATGGCATGGCCAGCATCATCCCAGCACCACCGACCATAAGGAGCATCATAGGATTTGACAACATGCCCGCAAGGTTGAAGCTTTCAGGAGGGACGAAGTAGACATATCGCTCTCTTGGTGTTAGAACAATGGGGTAGGGAAGCAATACCACAGATGGTGGGTTCAGAGGTGTGCCAGGAAGGAAAGGCCTGACTTCGACAAATGACAGCGAGCTATTGACATCGATCCGTAGCTTGAAGTACCGTCAATCCATATTCGATTTTGTCGACATATAATTCCATACCTGGTCAAAGAAATGGTCGTGCGAGAGAATTGATAAGACATGAATACCGTCGGGAACATCTGAACTGCAGTAGGACATGAAAAAAAGCGGCGAAATGGTAGACGCATGGACACGCACATTACGAAGCTTCCATCGCGCCTAATGCCTCCACTAAAAATACTGTTATCCAACGAAGCCTTGGCCTGTCCCAAAATCGTAGTATCTGCACCAGATTCAGATATTTTGAAGGAAAACCCCATGAGTCAGGAAGTACGGACTAGGGCACACGTCATTCCAGGCGATCTTGCCTGTTATGTCTAGGCTAAGAGCAAGGACAGCACTACTTGAAAGGCGAGAGGTCAGTAAAGCTGGAATATTTTGATTGAAGACGATACACACCACGACAGAAGCTGCAAGAGCACAGACGTCCAAGGCTTAACCATGGAGGAGACCAAGAATATCTGAATGCCACCGTCGGCGCGCTGGGGATTCAGATACCCCAGGTCAACAGTAGCAAATACTCGTTCGAAACAAGTTCAAGTTGACTTGCTATATAGAATCCCATTTTTACCCCCCCCCCTTTACTATCAGCAACCATGCGTCAAAAAAGAGCCAAAGCCTACCGCAAGCTCATGCACCTATATTGCATGTCCTTTGGGTTCCGACAGCCCTATCAAATTTTAGGTGAAGACACTCCTTGCTTTTTATTTCGAAGACACCCTAACGAATAGCTGCTCTTCATCCAGTCGATTCAGAGATGTGCAAATCCGCTGTATCCCAGAGCCTCGACTTCACGAAACAGCTCTGCACCGTCCTACAGGGCGAAGTAAAACCCAGTGGGTACCATTCAAATCTGGCGCTGATAATGCAGAACCTTATTGTCGTAACGGCAAAGCCGTTCTTCAGTGATCACCCAATGCTGCATACACGAACTATATCTACAAGGAAGGGAACAACAACCCGCTGTGGACCTAGCGAAGAATTTTGAAAGGCGAAAATGTAATCACCGCGAGCCCATACCGGGAGATGACTGTCTGCAAAGTGTAATCGGTGCGTATATCTCCTTTCTGTTATTCTCGTTCTCAGTATTCATAGAGCTGCTGCATCACATATAGGCGAAACGAACAAGCACAGATACATAGTTGCGACACAGTCGCATCCATTACGGGTTAAGCTGCGCTCCATTCCAGCAACACCTCTCATCCACATCAATCGCTCAGTGATGGTTCTCGAGCCTCCCAGTGATGCAACTCTCCAGGCGAAGGCAAGGGTATGTCAATTCAATGGTCTCATCATTATTTCCAAAATTCATTTTTGAGTAGACGGAAGAACAAAAGCTTCACGCAGGAGCATCGGATTTAGCCTTAGTCGGCCCTTCAAGAACTCAGGAAGAATCAAAAAAGCGGAAAGGTCCCAAAGGCCCGAATCCTCTGAGTGTCAAAAAGAAAAAGACGAATCAGGTTCCAAAGTTCGGCTCACAGAAGAAAGCCGTAGTAGACAAAAAAGTGAAGGCTGGCGCAAAAAGAAAAGCTGAACACTCAGACGATGAGATAGAAGACCAAGACAATGAACAATTACCAAATCTTGAAGCTGAATCACAAACCACTCCACGCAGTTCTTCCAAAAAACGAAAACGTAGACGGAAAGCAGGGAATTATTTACAAAATGTTCAAGAAGCATCAAATACTGCATAGGATATATTGCAAGTTGCTAGTTATGTACATAAAACGGATACAGACTGCAATGTGAAGGAGTCTCTACAAGCAGGGAAGAAATCAAGACACTCAATATGTCAATGGGGTGGAGTGAAGTGAAGTACTTCACTCGCCGCCACGAAGACGCAACACCAGATGCAAGGTGCTCTCCTTTTGAATGTTATAGTCAGAAAGAGTGCGACCATCTTCAAGTTGCTTTCCAGCAAAAATCAGACGTTGTTGGTCCGGGGGTATACCTTCCTTGTCTTGAATCTTCGCCTTCACATTGTCAATGGTGTCGGATGACTCTACCTCCAATGTAATCGTTTTGCCGGTGAGAGTCTTGACGAAGATTTGCATTCCACCACGGAGACGAAGGACGAGATGAAGAGTAGACTCCTTCTGGATGTTGTAGTCAGAGAGCGTCCGTCCGTCCTCGAGTTGCTTGCCGGCGAAGATGAGACGTTGTTGATCGGGAGGAATGCCCTCCTTGTCCTGGATCTTTGCCTTGACGTTATCGATGGTGTCTGAGGATTCCACCTCCAGTGTGATGGTCTTGCCGGTGAGCGTCTTGACGAAAATTTGCATTCCTCCACGTAGACGAAGGACGAGATGGAGAGTAGACTCCTTCTGAATATTGTAGTCAGAAAGGGTGCGACCGTCTTCCAATTGTTTTCCGGCGAAAATAAGACGTTGCTGGTCGGGGGGAATGCCCTCCTTGTCTTGAATCTTGGCCTTGACATTGTCGATGGTGTCGGAAGACTCGACCTCGAGAGTGATCGTCTTGCCGGTCAAGGTCTTGACGAAGATTTGCATACCGCCACGAAGACGGAGGACCAAGTGCAGAGTCGACTCCTTCTGGATATTGTAATCGGAAAGGGTGCGACCGTCCTCAAGTTGCTTTCCAGCAAAGATAAGACGTTGTTGATCGGGCGGAATACCCTCCTTGTCTTGAATCTTTGCCTTGACGTTGTCGATAGTATCCGAAGACTCAACTTCGAGGGTGATGGTCTTTCCCGTCAATGTCTTCACGAAGATCTGCATACCACCACGGAGACGAAGGACGAGATGGAGAGTGGACTCTTTCTGAATGTTGTAATCGGAAAGAGTGCGCCCATCCTCGAGCTGTTTACCAGCAAAGATGAGGCGTTGCTGATCGGGAGGGATGCTAATAGGGGCATAAGCGAATACTCCACGGTTATGAAGAAAGTGGAACTCACCCTTCTTTGTCCTGGATCTTGGCCTTGACGTTGTCGATGGTATCAGAAGATTCCACTTCCAATGTGATGGTCTTGCCGGTCAACGTCTTGACAAAGATCTGCATACCACCGCGGAGACGGAGGACAAGGTGAAGAGTGGACTCCTTCTGGATGTTGTAATCTGAGAGGGTGCGGCCATCTTCGAGCTGCTTGCCTGCAAAGATGAGGCGTTGTTGGTCAGGAGGGATTCTGAAACCAAGGGTCACTACTCAAGCCACAGATAACGATGGAGAGGAGTGCTCACCCTTCCTTGTCTTGGATCTTAGCCTTGACATTGTCGATAGTATCGGAGGACTCGACCTCGAGGGTGATGGTCTTTCCGGTGAGGGTCTTTACGAAGATCTGCATGATGATTAAGAAATAAAGGTGGAGGTGAAGGTGAAAGCAGGGATAGAAGCGGAATGCTTATATAGCCCATGACCCAGCGGAGATTGAAATCGTACCGCCTCTCTGAGTCAGACACACACAAACCGGATCCTTGTTCACTTGTAAATTATTATTACCAAGCATCACCGCGCTCAGCTTCTCCGCACAGCTCCGCACCGCTTTAAAGCTGTCGAATATTCTGCGTTGTTCTAGGGGGTTTACAGTATACCTTGTCCAATTACTTTCGACTCACTCTTTCGCGTACAGCTTGATTAGTCGAGTCTACAGCTTGATGGGAATCTTCAAGGCATTAATTTACTGGGAAACCCCAACCCACTACTGTAAACAAGTCAACATTACTCATCGAACCACAGTCGTATTGTCAAATCTTTCTCCATAGAAGCGGAAGCGATAATATTTTTCTGAGGATGGACCTGAATAAGATGGTTATAAGCAACATTCAGACATTTTCAAATGAAAACTTACAGCGACAGCTAATACGTTGTCTGCGAGGAACAATTACAGCATAATTCATGTATTATAATCGAGGAACGTACCTCGATGGCCCTCCAGTACTTGAAGAATTTGTCGGGTTTGAAGATCCCAGATATATAGCTTATTATCTTCGCTTCCACTGACAATATATTTGCCTTTCGATGTAATGAAACACGCAGGGATACAGTATGTCCGATTCGTGTGTCCCGTATATGTCTTGACACATTTTGAAGTTTGGTAATTCCACAGACGTATTGTGGAATCTTGTGTAGAAGCGAGTACAAATCTTGAATTCGGCGAAAACTTGACATGTCCACTAGAGAACGTCAATAGTCAGAATGAATCCAGCGTTGAAGGAAAGAAAAAATTCTAACCATATTGGATTGTCATCATCCACCAGAGTTTTTAAGCACTGGCCTGATTCGGCGTCCCAAATGCGACTAAGGATAAGCCTCAGTAGATGGCAAATACGAAGTATAAATGGACACACATTAATCCATCCATAGCGCAAGATACTACCAAAGTCCCATCGTGATTGAAGCTGACTGCCGTGACAGGATCCGAATGGGCAGGAAGCACTTTGATAGGTTTGCCTTCCATAATTCTGGCTTAAAGTACGCGACAGAAGGAGGAAAGAGAATAAACGTACCTCTCGCAATATCCCAAATTCGAACAGTTTCATCGTATCCCCC
The DNA here is from genome assembly GCA_009935795.1 of Pholiota adiposa. Taxonomy (NCBI): domain Eukaryota; kingdom Fungi; phylum Basidiomycota; class Agaricomycetes; order Agaricales; family Strophariaceae; genus Pholiota; species Pholiota adiposa. Next base: position 900,821 of record QEYC01000037.1, read on the forward strand.
TGATACGAGCAGGTTTGAATGTGGATTATAATTCACGCAGAAAACAAAATTTGTGTGCCCAATAAGGGTCTTCACTTCACTGCGCTGAACGAGCTAAGTCGTAGCTTCGTCGTTTCAACCAAAAAAATACATACCTCTTCCATACTCCAGATTTTTATGGTCTTGTCATCCGAAGCAGACGCGATATATTCTCCGTCAGTCGCCCACGCAATGTCGTTGATGCCTTCAGTATGACCTTGAAGTGTTTGAATGAATTCACCGGTAACACCATCCCAGAGTTTAATCAACTTGTCGGCGCCTATTCTCCACTGTTGTTCAGGACAGATCGGCAATACAGAATACCAGTTTACACACCAGCAGAAGCGAGCATGGAGCCATCTGGACTGAATTTTATCGCAGAGATAGATAATTTATGGCCACTCAGAATAGCTCGAAGTTGATATTTTGGAGTTGCACTCGAAGACGAGGGCAGAGGCTTTTCAGTGTCCTGTTCTGGCTTGGGAAAGGCACTGGGTCCCGCGGATTGTGGGGAATCCATATCCATCATGCGGTGGATAGAGGGTGTACGTGAAAGAAGGAAAAGTGACGTCTGTTACTTACATGCTTGAAGACGAAAGAATTTATTTGGCCGCGGTGAGATTCACTCAGAAAGGCCGCCCACGTGCTCAAAAAAGTTTGGGCTTGACTTGCATCTTTCCAGTATCTTGCACCAAACCTCGTACTCCATCATGACTTCCGAATGGCTAACTCCCTCAACACGCTCAGAACTCATTGAAAATCTTGTTTCGGGTGTTGGTCAGTCGTTTTTAGCCTCCAAAAAATGCATCGGCTGATACAATTCTTGTTACAGACCGTTACAACCCCTCAAATGTCGGAATTCTCGAGGACTATCTATACCACCAGATTCGGAGTGAAGAATACGATTGTTTAGCAAATTTGGCTATCTTGAAGCTGTGTGTATACTGCCTAACTTTCTCGTTCTTTGTCTGACTAACAATTCTCAGGTATCAATTCAATCCTGATCTCTACAATCCCGACGTCGTCATCAATATCCTCATAAAATCCCTCACAGCATCCCCGCTACCCGACTTCAACCTCTGCATTTCTCTCCTAGACGAGCGCCCCATCAACAGCCAATTGGATGAACCCGATCCTCTACCCTCTATCTTGCCCATCCTTAAAGGCTTGCATAGCCTTCTTTACCGCTGTCGTTTCCCAGCGTTTTGGGAAATTTACAACTCTGAGCAGCTGTCGGTACTGAGGGATAACTACACCGTCGAAGTCGCTGGTTTCGAAAATGCCGTCAGAGCAGTCGCCATTCGTGCCGTCAGAGCGACCTTCACCAGGATAAGCTCAGAAAGGCTGGGCTCCTACCTTGATTTGTCAGGTATGTAGTCATTTCCTTCTGTCCTTATACCCTAATGAGATTGTTTCTAACTGATTTATAGGCTCTGAGCTTACTGCATATATCCAAAAACTCGACTGGACGACTGACGCTTCAACATCGGTTGTAACGATACCACCAAACCCTGATAACCAGATTGAAGCTACTGTTGTTCAGGAAAGCGTCAAGCTTCCTCGTATGTTTATTTCTACCATTTATTTGACTGTCATCTAATAATGCATACATCTAGAATTGACCAAAATCATCGCTCACTCTGTAGCGAAGGCTTGAAGTTGTGAGGTTCTTTGATCCGTTTTACGACATTCCACTTTATTATATGTATATAGTACATCATAACAAAAGACATGTCCGCGTATATGCTCGTTTCTAATCATAAATTATGCAAAAATATTAATCCTAGTGATCTAGGCAAATGTAGCGAGAGTTCCCCATGCAGCCATCACGATCCCTATTACAATAATCACTCCATCGAATACCGTGCAAACCCTTTCAATCATTATTTTGGCTAGAACAGGTCCCACAATCGAAAGCATGAATGCCGAAAATGACCCAAGAATTGCCATCACGGAGCTGAAGTCCGGCACGAGAATTGACACCACCACAATAGCGCCAGTTAGAAGGACACGCTGCACGATGCGCAAAATCCGTTGCCTATTCCAGGAAGCCCCAATCGACGCTATGGACAAACCATCAGGTTTATCAGCGAGTTCTTCTGGTGATGAGACATGTGTATCTATCCCCAATAGAACCTCTATCATTGCATGAAGCTGGAGTACAAAATAATCAGTTCTTGCACTGAAACGGAGAGAAAACCAATACAAACAGGTTGCGAATTCAGAGCAAATTTGGATCTGAAAATTGTCAATCAAGTCTGAGTAGGAATATAAATGGGTGATAATCGGCTTACAATGGGCTGAGGACAAGCATCCAAAGGCATATCTGATTCAGCGCAGGGTTATATCCTGGGGTACTAAGAAGATCCATGCTGATCTTATAGAACAAAATTAGTGAAGAGCGGACACAAAAGACCACATCGGACATACTTCATCGCTGACGTGGTTTCCAAACATCAGATATCCTGCATATCCAATCATCGTGTAGATAAAAGTTGCTACTATCTGATATTGCAACATGAGATTCAAAACTATCACCTCGAGAAAGGAAAGACGGAACTTACAAATGCCCAATTAATCATAGTATTGAATCTCGTAGGATCACTCATGTCCCGAGCCAGAGAAGGGATCACTGCGTGACCTGAAAACTACGACGATAAAATCAGATAATCGCAGATACAGCAATGACGATTTTCGACTTACACCAGCCATGAATAACCCAAATGCTACGCCAAGTTCACTATAACTAGTGACTCCGACATCTGTATGCGCAGGCTTCCACAAACTGCCAGGGGCTTCTGGCTTTGTGAAACCATCGACAAAAATGACAACAACCATGAGGACCGTTGAAATTATTCCTATAATTGATGTGTATGATAAAAGAGAAAGTGGAAGAAAGACAGTGGGTATAAGCCTGATTCAAATGTGTCAATATAATGAAAGGTTTGATGAGATTAATGTAAATAATTACAATATGATTCCCCAACCCTTGAAAACGTTTGATGGATATTTGGGCAATAAAACATGCAGGGAATCACCATACAATGTAACAAGGACAACACTGCAATGGTGATAAATTTAAATGGTACTTGAACTGATTGAAAGACCTACCAGACAGTAAAGAGCTCGAGACAGAACATGACGCTGATCAACGGTGTAATTTTGGGTCCAAATGCTTTCCTTCCAATATCGGAATATGAGCGCAGACGATGATCTGATAAAATTATGTGTGCCAAAATCTTAGCGCTGGAGATTAGTGATCAGTTATACAGTACGGGGTAGAAAATCAAGTCCACTCACGTATAACATGCTACAAAGCCATAAGAAATAATGAGCAATGTCCCAACTCCCCATCCTGCAAAGGCAAAAGCGAGAGGTTCGGACAACATTCCAACTCCAAGTAGAATAGCAATCGAATTAAAAAGCTGGAATTTTGGACTAGTATAAGAACCATGTATGTCATGATTTGAGAAAGCTTACAGTCTGTCCAAAAGTACTCTGTCCTACTCGAATGACAGACGCTGAGGTTGCAGCTGAGCCCGATGAAAAACGTCGCCGTGAAAGAGGTCCTGGTATCGGATGTGTTCCTCCAGTCACAAGACCTTTATCTGGAAGAGGACCTTCTGAAGGCCGACGGCGGGGAAACACAGAGAAAGAAACTTTCTTCAGTAGTGGGGTGTGTTCCGTCAAGGTGGGAGTGGCTGGTGTTATGGGTTCAACAGTTCCGGGCACCGGAATAAATCTTGGAGATACTCCAGGGCGACGCAATATTGGTTGCGGTTGTGGGACAGTGTCGTAGTCTTCGTCCCACTGCATTTGGCCAATGAATGAATACTCTCGACCTCTCTGCGGAGCAACGACATCTTCGTTGCCCTCTGCGTAGTCGTAATCTTCTTCTTCAAAAGGTCGCGCGTTCTGCGCTTCTTCATCATCTTCGTCGAGTTCGTCGAGAACAGAAACATCGGACCCAGACGCAACAGCAGAACCAGCGACGAGATATTGAGCTCGTCGATCTGGGCAAGTTGGCAAGAGGTGAGTTCAAGGTTATGACTTTAGAGTTTCGCGGGAAGGCGGCGGAAATCTCACACGATTGAATAGCGTCTCGGACGCTTGACCTAGCACTTGATGCAGATCCAAAATTGAAGGACAAAGACATTGTGGTGAGCACGAGTCACCACAGAGCGGAGAGGTTCCGGCAATTGAAGACACAAGAAGAGGAATGCAGCGAGGGATGTGTTTTATATATATACCCCACCTTATCTGGATGCGGCTATATTTCGAGGATCTTGGAATGCCTTATCGCCATCAACCTGTCAAAAGATAGGTAGCTCGAAGCCTAACGAATTTTGCGAGACGGTAAGATTAGATAAACATTGGATAGAGTGAATTTAGAGACTTAGAAGCACTCGAGAACTGCATCAATGACATATTGCTAGTATTCTTAGTGGGGTATGGGGGAAAAATATACAGGCCTAGGGAGAATTATGATGTAATTTTCTACGCGCTGATTATGAATAAAAGGCAGAAAGGAATGAGATCGTTGAACGCCTCAAGAAGCGTTGACGGCCTTGCGGTTGGTCCAGAGCATATAAGGATCCCGAGAAAGATCATAGCCTTGCGCAGTCTTGCGAGCACTACGCCGAGCATCCGGAAGTTTAGCGTTGCTGTTCAGATCCTGATTTTCAAAAACATTAATAGAAGAACTATTCGTTGATGTCAGATGAACTTACTGCAATGCGCTTTTTGATCCCTGCTGTAATATGAACCCACCACTTGTTCAGAGCCTGTCTGAGAGCAAGTTCTCGATGGCCTTTTGGATTGAGCCATGTCACAAATGCATCGATCTAGAAAGAAATGATCAGCTTTTGACCTAGAAAATTTTGCGGATAGGCAAACCTCTTCGATTTCCGAGTAGACTGCCCAGTCCTGAGACCCAAGCATTCCATCTTCACCCTCCTCCTCTCTCCGGCGAGCATTAATGTCTTCATGATCCTCTGCAGCCTTCTTTTCCAATTGTTGAAGATCAAACTCGCTAGGGCCCTGAATGAAGATGCGACCAGTGCCATATAGAGCGATACCACCACTTCCAACCAGAGATGCCGAACCCATGCCATCAAACCACCATATCCGGTTGTAGAATCTATCCCGACCAAGAGGTTTGACGCGTACTGCGCCGAGCAACTTCCTGAAATCGCGTTCAATGCTCTCTAGTCGACGCTCCAGCTTATTGACTTCTTCGTCTAAACGACGGTGTTCTGCCTGAGCTTGCTTTTGGGAGGCTTGCTTTGCTCGGGCTGCTTCTCGTTCCTTCGAATGAGCTATCGTGTGTGCTTTGAGGCGAAGATCTTTCTGACGCGAACTCTTCTTGCCAACGGCTGAAGCGGACTCTGAGCCACCTTCTGATGCATCTGACAGCTCGCTCGACTCCTGCATGACAATATCCTCACTACTTCCGTTAGCAGCGGAAGGTGTCTCCTCTTTACTTTCACCCTGCAGAACGCCCATCTCTTCTTGGCTGTGAGACTATAGGTCAAAGATATACAACGACGGTAGACAATTAAATTACTCACAACTGCTTCTTCATCCTGTTAACCTCAATCTTCTCTTTACGAAGAGCAGTTAATTGTTCTTCACAGGATTCCATATGCACATGAATGGCTTTGGAGGAGATCGCCAAGTTGCACATGAAAGAAAGAATTGCAACGCGATCTTCTGGAGGAAGGCTATAGTAACGGTCATTGGGAAGAGCCGTGATGCTGAGTTCTGCGCCGTTGACAGGAGTAGAAGGTCTTGAGCCAGACGCATGGTCGGAAGGAGCGAATAATAATTTTGTCAAAATTTCTTGAAGCCTCGGGAAGTTGGTGATAGTGGCATGCTACAAGGAATTGATTAGTAATCTTCTCTGTAAAGGGCCTAAAGTGAAGGACATACGTCTTTCAAGCATCCGACCAGGGCATCTTCCCACCCTTCTCTTCCTTCACCGTGTCGAAGGGGGACCCTTTCCCAATTATTTCCGACGTCCGCCATTGCAGCAACTAGGTCATCTGTCGATATACCTAGAATACTGATATCTGGTAGATTATTCACTTCCAAGTCCTCCTTTTGCTTCAAGAAGGACAAAAGAGCGCTATGCCGTACGAATGATACAGTTCGAAGGTTGTAAATTAACGTTGAATGGATTTCAGCGAGAAGTGGACAGGGTTGATCAACGACGGTGTGTCTGAGAGCATTTTCAAATTCATCAAGGGAGAAAACTGATAGATGGAGGGGTGTTCTAGAGATGGGTTAGTCGAGAGCGCTGTGATTATGAAGAAGATATCACGAACCCATAAACCACCAAAAAGTTCCAAGTCATAAGGAAGGCTTCAAAAGCGCCAGAGACATCATTAAATGGGAGACAGGCTTTGTTTGCCAAAGGCCTCGTTAGTCGCATACCGGCCTTCTTGTCCTTGTCGGAAATGCGAATGTCGAGATCCTCCGTTGGATAACGAACAGGTTTCTTCTTCTTCTTTTCCGCGGCTATACGCTCTGCCTCTTCTTTAGCGAGTCTTTGTTTCTCTGCTTTTTCATGAGCTTCACGTTCGCGTTTCTCAGCTGTAATGCAGGGTATTATTTAGTTCAAGGGAATATATAAACAGAGAACAAATTATTTTACCTCGATCTTCTTGAGCGGCAGTTAGCTTCTTTTTCTTCGTTGGTGGCCCTTCCTTATCCTCCCATATCTTCTTCCTCTTATCGATTTCACCTTTCTTAATGTTTTCTACTCCTTGACGAGTTTCTTCAGGCATGACGGAGTCTACCCCATATCGTTTGGCAATTGGAGGTTTGACAGTCCAAGGAGAGGCCACAGCAGCATCGCGGTCTACACAATCACGAATAAAGCGGCGAAGAATGGATTTTGAGAACGAGAGGCGATCGCGACTTTGAAAAGAGACGGGTCAGATTTTTTCAAGCTCCGGGACAATGTCATGGGCACCAACCTCATCATGTTGCATTGCACCTCAATCAGACTTCCAACGAGTCGTTTATCTTGGTCAGTGATTTTGGTAGTGCTTTTGCCCTTCTCGTGGCTCTTGTCGCGCTCCAACTCTGTTAAATAAACCCAATAGTAATACAAGGCAGGGTTGTCCTTCGCCGTGGCTTCTTTAACGGGTATCTTTAGGTCACCTCCTATGACGTGGGGTGGCTCATCGTCTAGAGTTGAAGAGGAAGCTGCATCCATATGAGCATCCCGCGCTTTCGCGTCAGCGTTATATTTTGGAGGATAGACTTTCTCGACACGAGCATAATATCTGAATTGATGGTTAGCCGCAAGTGTTTGGCTATGGCAGGCAACACTTACTTCACGCCGGAGAGGTCAACAAGCACCTCTTCAAGGTCAAGACAAGGTTCAAGTCAGCAATTGAATTTCTCGGAGACAGAGGGAGGAGAGACGCACTTTCACCAGGGAAATAGCGATCCTTGAAGCGCTCATATACAGCTTCCACGAGATGGTCAAGGCGGCCCATCACCTCTGGAAAAAGAGTAACATGTTGAGATGAGATTGGAGTATATGAATGTCTGAGCAGCAATTAGACGCACGCCATTGAACAGCTTTCAGAACAGCGGGTTTGAGAGGTTCGGAAAATCTGGAGTGCAGTGTGCGGGCTTCTTGGCGCTCGCTCTCGACAGCCTGGAAATAGTCGAGGCCACTTTTGCCAGTGACTTCGCATTGGAACTGCTTAAGACGGTAGAAGGACATGCGGGCCGCATACGCTCTGGAGGGAACGGAGGTGAGGATGAGGGGCGGACGCGACAGAGAGCGAGGATGACGGGGCAACGTACTCATAGGTCTCAAATATTTCGCCCGTCTGGTCGAGATAAAAGACATGCCTGTTGGGGTCTGTCTGCACGGCATGCAAGAGGGCCTCGGAGGGCTCGGTGAGGACGACGCGCTTGCGGCGGCAGGTAGGCATGGGGGATGGGAAGGGAGGAGGACAGGGGAAAGGAGGGACGGCTGTGGTGGGAGGAAAAAGGGAGGGTGCTGATGGCAAAACGGCAAAGAAAGGGACAGGTGGCTGGTCGGAGAACGGGGGCTGATCATATTACTGCCAGAACACGCTACCAGCTACCAAACTACTGCTCTACCGCCTGCCCACTGACGCCCCCAGCCCCGCCGCCCACACGCGCCGTTGTCCGCCATTATTCGGCCACCGCGAAGCCACCACACACCCCGCCCTCTTCGTCGGTGCGGCCGTACCAAGCGGTGCATCCGTGTCACCGCCTGCCATGTTTATTTTCCGCTCCCCGAGTCTCCGCGCACTTTCCTCCTCAGCCAAGTCTAGATTCTGCTGTCTCGGGCACATCTCTTCTCAGACGGAGACATGAATATACCCTCACCCAGGTTCGGACGCCCTCTGAGAATTTTCTGGTTTTCAGAGATCGTCACCACAAGAGACAAGCCTTTAACTGCCCACCGCACGTGATCTACAAGCTCTGGGTAGTAGTGGAACCGCGTCAATCCGCGGAATCGATAGCTAAAAGTATCAGAGATGGCAGACAGATAAAGTGGCAGTAGTATTATATACATTACAGAAATATAACTACATACTGTCTCCCAAGAAAAATACACAAGCCTATTAGTATCACAACATTACTACTGAAGGAAATGTAGTGTAAAAGTGGTAAATGAGTCGAACATAACTGTAGCACTGTCTGTCTGTAGAGTATACAACAATAGAATACAGTAGATCTGTCAGTGAGTAGACATGAATTAGTAGATTGAATGAAAAAATGAGTGAATCATTCGATGCTGCGTCGTTTGTCCTCTTTACGCGCCGCTTCCGGGGTTCCAATAAGGCGTAGCCTGTCTCTAAGGTTTGATCTCGGTATAGAGTTAAATCCTGCCTTGCTGCCTTCGGAGCGATCATACGCGTTCCGTTTCTTCTCGTCGTCACTGTCGCTTGCCCTCGCCTGTAAGATGAATTAAGGTTCCCAATCAGGCAGAAAAGAGAGTTCATTAACAGAGGACTTACGCACCGAATTCTTCCTGCTCAAAGAGAAGAATCGCCTAACCCCAGAAGAGCTACTTTCTCCAACTTCCCTGGGAACTGCTGCAGATCCTGATTTTTTGTGCTTGCTTTCCATGGCATCAATGACAACGATGGCTTTGGCTGCAGGACTCGGGCTATTGTCGACTGGAAAAGGCAATGATCTAGAAGCACTGTGACTGCTAGAATTTGTGAACGGAGGAGCAAGGGCTGTTGGGCCTATTGCAGATGGCTGCTGAATGTTTGTGTGCTCAGCAGCAGGTGTAGGTATTGTAGGTGTTTGGTTGGCAGAGCCTTCAACATTGACAAGCACCCAACCTTGGCCTTGTCCTGCACTGGGACTTGGAATGGATGGCCCCCTCTGTGAGTTCTGTCGTTGAGGGACCTGAGGAACAGCTGAAGTCGACTGTATAATTCCAACCAACGCCGCTTCACTCTTCCTCAGTGGCATATCCGGTCTGACGATTTCGGGTGATTCAATACGAGACAACATTTCGTGGATCGGTGTCGTCGCTTTCTTTTCCTCAGTTTGCGACTTCCGAGCCATTTCATCTTCTGACCTCTCAGCAATGGGCGACGGCTGCCAGCCTCCAGGGAATTGAGGACCACTACTCGATACGCGATTTCGTCTATATGTAGGTCTTTCTGGACCGGTTTGGAAATGATCCTTGAGCGGACCACTCCACTTGATAGGAATCTCGCAGCTCTGTTCGCTGTTCCCTGAAAGAGCCGAATCACGGAAGGTATCTACGCCGAGTAGTTGCAATTTGGAGGCCGACTCTGCTCCAGCAGTAGACGGTCGAACATAGCAAAGCTCGTCTGGTGGTGGAGTAGATTTCACTGGGGATGATGGCGCTGAAGATGTAACCAAAAGCGGTGGTGTCTTGATTCTGCCTGATACAGGCCTCAAAGGCGGTCGACCCCGGTCAACAGGAGTTCCCAGCTGAGGCCTAGGAGATGCTGTTTGGATAGGAGGAGAGCCACCATTTGGATCGAAGGGAGAGTGAGAGTAGGTCATATTCCGACTAGAACCAACACCTGTCATGTTTTCAGCGCCGCTTGATATCGTGCTTGGCAAGTTAGCACGAATGACCGGTGATTCATCAGGAACGTCTGAATCTATGACTACAGAGACTGGAATCTGTGCACGAGGGGCAGGTTTTCGGAGGACATGAGGCTGGGTAGAAGGCGGTGCGCGCCGTTGAGGGCTCTCTGTAGCGGCTCGTGGATAGTGAGTAGGAGTATGAGGAATCTCAGGGGCCGGGTCCGTTGCAAATCGATGATGCGGATTTGAAGACCCGGGGCTAAAAGTCAGTTCCCCAAAAGAGCCAGTAGCGGCCGGCGCAGACCTGATTGCAGATCCTGACGCTTCTGGGATACTGGGTTCAGTAGGTTCTTCAGATGCAGGTCCAGTAAAAATCCACAGGTCTTTGACTCTGGAACGATTTGTGAGGCTGAGGGAGGTTAGCAGAGTAAATGAGTGGGTATCCAGCGAGGACAAAAGGGAAAGGATATGTCGCAAAGAGTCAGTTGCAAATGTATCCTGTTGAAACCCTGTCAAGTATAATCAGTTTCTTTGCACAAATTAAAGTAAGGAATCAAACACACATTTGTATCCTTTGAGCTTAAATTCATATGAATTGTCTCCGACCTTCTTTTCTGCGACGACACCACGAGGCCACGACCCGCGAACGGCTTGTAGAATAGCGGGGGTAAGGTGAAGAGGTGGAGAAATAACTCTCATGACAGTGACGGAGGCAAATGAGAGCGCAAAGGGCACTCGTTTTGCTTTGAATTTGTCTCCCGATCCCGCTGCGAGTCCAAGAGAGCTGCTTGAACCGTCATACTTTGGAGGAGTGAGGCGCTGTATAGGGGTGGGGATTCGCAAATTGGAAGATGGAATAACAGGCCTCGAAAATGTGAGCACCAGCCGATCGTCTGGTTCTCTGCCGTAGTCAATTGTGGAGAGATATGTGTAACCGCAGTTATAAACGGTTGCTATGATATCAACGAGGAGTTTCTCGGAGGGAACAGATTTCGGGTTCGCCCAGGGTTTTCCGTCAAGTGCGAATTCGCATAGACTTTGTTCAGGATCTTCGCGGAAGGATAGAATGCGGATGTGTTCAAAGTGGCGGTTTAGAGACGCTATAGCATATGGAGTGAAAGAATAGAGACGAATACAATTCGCGCCTGAAAGCGCGAGCAGAGCGAACGAACTAGGTTGTGTTTGCTGGTCCTTTAGAAACTCTTTCCGGGGAGTGAATGGAACTTCGCTCGAGGGCGGGGAGGACATAGCTGATGGAGTTGAACACAATTGAATAATTATAAGTAAACCATTCTTCACCTTCTTTTCTTTGACGTCAGGGAACACGTGCAGGCCGCATGTGTTGGGCGCGATTCTTGCACGGCAACCCGGCCCGTCGGGCATATTTCGCAGACGCGCGGTCCGTTGCACGGTTGAACGATGACCGCCATCTTCTGTCTCTTGCGTCCTATATATCATAGCCATGCTTTCTGTTTTACTCTCGTTCCCTTCTGGTCCCGACTTCCATCTATCGATTATCTGCCATGGCCGATCTCAAGAAAATCAATGTCCTCATGTGTAAGTCTTGATCTTTCTCTTCAAATCGTCGTTCCGACCGATTCCTGACCTCCTCTTTCGACTACGTTCTTAGGTGGTACTGGCGAGTACACCACTGGATGGACAGGCTTAGGGGCTTCGACCTCTGATAAGAAGGTTTGCCACCTCATCCTTGCCCAATTCAATTCAATTACCTTGCTTGCAAGGTATCTTTCCGTGGTCATAATTGCGTGGGTATGGTACCGGCGTTTGCCGAAAATCTCCCAGCGACCGTGTGCTGCTTTGAACAATCCGCGATCGTCGAAGTCCCTCAACAATCGTATTGTGTTCCTTCCTGAGGACTATTAGCTCATATCCTGCGGTCTTTGGCGAGGACCTACAAAAGCCTGTCGCGATTTCGCCGATATGAAACTGTCGTGCACCGGCATTGCTCCAACCCACCCCGTTTTTAAAGCAGATTTTGGCTACGTCCTCAAAAATCTGCGCGATCTGTTCAACCAAGTCTGCACTCCGTCTTTCAGAAGGATGTCTGGCGTCATCGTTCATGGACTTGGAGGTGTCGAAAAGTTAAAATTTTGAGTCTCGACATGTGCTGTTCGAAGTAAGTCCCTACTTTTCAGCCTCTTTGCCACTTATACTAATCTGAATGTCCCTTTATTTACTTGAAGCCTCTCAAGAATGACCATCTGTTGACCGCTGAGCACGCTGGGTCTGAAACAGCGTCAGAATCTAAAGGTGATTAAGAATCAATTGTATCTATTAATTATTCCTCATATATGCGTGGCGCAAAACAGAAAACTCTTCCGAATTCGCCATTGAAAATTGGCCTGCTCAACACGACGCTGCGAAGGAGGCTCTGCAATCAACGATCTTAACCCACTGCGTCATACCCGTTCCCGCATACAACTTGCATGGCGATTTGATAAATACCGCAAAAACCTTGAAGGTGCGACTGTCCGTATCATATTCACTCTCCACCACTGGTCTATTGCAGCAAAACATGCATCCAATGACATCTATGCTTTTCATCTATCTTTCCAATTTTCATTGTCGCTATGTACATAAGATTGTTTTTGTGTTTATATATGCCAGATTCCAATCTCTGGTTACCTTGTACATACTATCTTTGTTTTGATTGTATGCGTACGAAATGCCTCTTGCCTGTCCTCTGTACTTACTTCCTTTATTCATCTATGAAATAACAGTCTCTTCTATCCTCCAAGCAAGGTTTCTGTCGTCGAAGACGACGCTTCCCTAGTAATCCTTATGGTTCTATTCTTAGATTGGAGTATGTGCTATTTAGCGCTACACCGACTTTCTTGTGCTGATGATACACCATGACCGTTTGTAGGTTGTTGCATTGACGCTCTTCGATCTTAGAAGATTGGGAAAGGTGCGATCTTTTCCGTTCTAGTCACCCTAGATGGTGTTCTAAAACTGTGCTTGTTTAGGTTGACCACCTCGCAATGGTGGGCGTGAACGGGAAGAAATTCCCGGAGATTAGGCAACATCTCGAAAAGAACATTGCTGGCGCGTACAAGGATATGAATGTCTCGTAAGTAACACCGAATAGGTTCTCGAAATATTGCAATCGAAATTGTATCAAGGTTTGAGGAGTTCCCGAAGGATGGCCTTGTCGACGCCGATGCGTGTTAGTACTTTCTTCCGCTTTTGAAAAAAAAAAAAAAAAAAAAAGGACGCTCGAAATTGTTCTTCTTATAGACAAAGTCGCCATTAATCAAATGAGTCCAGGAGAGGCTGTGATCATCTTCACGCCAGATAGTAACTGTCGCACCCCAAACGCCTTGAAGATAAATACTGAACCAAATTTTCATAGGCACCCATTTCCCGATTGCTTTGTATGCAATTGAACGCGGTCTTCACGTCCTTGTCACGAAGCCAGCGACCCAGTTATTAGCCCATCATAACACCCTCATCGAAGCTGCCAAGAAGCACAATGTAGTCTGCTTCGTCGAGCATCACAAGAGGTACGCGCAGTCCAGAATTCAGCCTCTTGCTCCAGAAAAAAATCCAGTACCAATGCCCATTTTTTAATATCAGATATGATCCCGTTTATAGCGACGCTCGAGCCAAAGCAGCTACCCTAGGAGAATTCAACTTCTTCAATGCGTGGATGAGTCAACCCAAGAACCAGCTCGAGACTTTCCGCGCATGGGCAGGGAAAGACTCGGACATCAGGTAAATTCGAAGCCTTCTCTAGTGCGGATACTCTAAACGTGCTAATCCGCGTCTAGCTATTACCTGTCTTCGCATCATATCGATATATGCTGCTGGATTCTGGACGGCATTGCAGTGCCTACCCGCGTCGTCGCCAGTGCCGCTACCGGTATCGCTACTAGCGAGCCGTATAATTGCGTTCCGCAGACCGAGGACACCATCACGCTCTTGGTCGATTGGCAATCGGTAAAGAGCGAGAAGCACAAAGGAACCGCGGTATATACGGCAAGCTGGACTGCCCCGCTGAAGGCCGGCATACATTCTGCCCAGCATTGGTACTATATGGCGGAGAAGGTGAACAAGAAAAACCATTTTCTGATCGTCCACCAACACCGCGCTAATACTTTATCCATTGTTCACAGGGAGACATCAACGTTGACCAAGCGCATCGAGGATATGACCTCACGTATGATGATTCCGGAAAGTCCTGGGTAAACCCTTTCTAGTGAGTACATCGACCATCCCTGCAAGCCATTACCTGTACGTCTTTTGAACCGAAGATGACTGACTCGTATCGCTAGCATGAAGTACTCACCTTCCGAGAGTGGCCACTTCGATGGCCAGCGCGGTTACGGCTACATTTCCATCGAGAAATTCATCGATGCCGTGCGTAGCGTGAATGCCAATCTCACGCACCCTTCGGACTACGACAAGCAAGCGCTACCCACGATCGCGAACACGGTGCTTACCACAGCCATTCTCAACGCCGGCCGCATAAGTTTAGACGAGAAAAGGCCGGTCGGGATTAAGAAGGAGGGGGATCTGTGGATTCTTGAATAAAGTACTGACAATGATGCAAAGGCAGCGAGCGCCGCTGTTGCTACGTTCCTTGAGAGCTAGCATCGCGGACGTGTCCAAGTGCCGTCCTCGCCTCCTGGAGTCCTTATAGTTATTGCATAAATTGTAAATATCACGTATGAAAAAACAAGGACAGTAACCTGCGCATTCATCTCTCGGCGGTCTGGAAAACTGCTACGCTGCATTCTCATCAGGTATCGATTTGCAATTGCACGTTTATAGTTAGGATGGGCGCAATCAAGCACCCATTTTGAGCAGGATCTTCGTACTAGCATGTACTCCCACCTTCCCATAGCGCAATCAGATGTTACTCATTGGAAGATAAGTGCACACGAGTTGATCTCATCAGTCCTTATTGTCGCGCTTAATACCCACAGAGCGTAAAATGAATGCAGGGACTGAAAGCACAAGGAAACTGGAGGAAACTTGATGTCATCATCAAAGCGGTCATAGACGTGGAGACAAGCGGATTGGATTCAAGGGACCTGAAGTACTTGTGTGATACAAGAGGGACCCCGTAACAATGCGAACGAATGTAAAAATGTCGGGAGATGCCAGAGTGTTTGCGGAATTGCTAAGGAAAGGTGGGTATTGCGGACTTCAGGATTCGGATACCAAAAAAAATATGGGTCTGGTGGGGATCAACCAGCACTTGGTGGAGAGGGTAAAACAAGTATACGATAAAGTGAAGAATAAAATATACTTTATAACGAACGCAGCTGCTACTGTGCCCGAAGGCGAGGAGTGTCTGTCTTTGTGACGAGTGCGGGAGGGCGATGTATAGTCGATGACGGTGTGGGATGCGGTAGATGATAGATGCATAGAGTGACAAGGAATGAATGGTAGTCGTAGAATGGGGGTTGGTGAACGACGGGAAGAAAAGGACGAAACGATCTGATGGAGATATGGCATCTTGAGAAGAACGGGATAAAGGAGGATAAAAACGACGGAGGGTGGATGGTAATAAGGCAGATAAACTAAAACTGTCTTGACCTCTTCACCTATAATAAACACGAATAGCTCGCGAGCAATCAAAGGCTGGAGATAACCGTCCCTCCGCCCAAGTAGCCGCCTTTCTGACTTCAAATAGGTTGTTGTTGCCAGGTAGGTAGAATAAATGGTGCGGACGATGAGAATGAGACAATTGCAAGGGAAAGTGATGGATGTATGCATGGTGATTGAGTTGCAGAAACAAGTATTGCAGGGTGTCGGTGCGACGTGTATGGTATTACATTTTGCGGATTGCTTGCATTTTGGACAGAGACAGGGAGAAAAATGATACTGAAACAAAAGTGGTCAATACTGATCCACTATGACACGAGCGTGGTTCGAGGGGATGCAATGTTGTTGAGGCTATGAAGAGCCGGACGACCAAAAGTTACAAAGTCGTGTGGGAGGAACTGCTCTGGCGGAGTATCGATACGCAGTTTGTTTAAAACAGGTTCGAAGGTTGATGATACATTTTCTTTGTCGTCCGAGGAGTATGGGCCCGAGAAAGGATCGCTGCTGAAGGCGGGTGTAATAGGTGTCAAGGGCATATCGTCCGAGATATCGGAAGCAGTCGTCGTCGAGCTTGCTGGTGTGCTTAAAAGCGAAGCAGATGAACGTTTGGGTGTAACTGGTAGAGGAGTAGGGTCAGGAGCCGGGAAGCGACCACCTTCAAGATAGTATTGCACAACAAATGTTGCAGCTTTGGAGTAGAAAGCATACGAATACTTCTTGACCAGCGTTTCGGACAAGTCATTGACATGGAGAGCCAACCGTGTGTCCAAAAGGTCGATCACCTCGAGGCATTCATCAGTTTCTTCCCAAACACGGCGTGTTTTGCCACACAGATATCTGGCCAGACTCAAAGCAGCGAGAGAGACGGTTGATGGAGGATACTTGACGAACTCTCTATAGAAGAGGGTGATCTCCATCAAGAAGCGAGCAACGTGCTGAACCTTAGGGTCTTCGATCGAGGGCCCACAGCACATCAGCCTTAGCCATGCCTCCGCAGTAGGATGTCCGAGAGTCCAATCGATAGTCGTAAGAACATGACCTTCCATTTGGATGAAGGCCGATTCTTCGTATGTATCGCGACAAATTTGAACAAGGTCCTGGACGGTTGGAACGCGTTCTTTCGCGTCTTCGAATTTCGCGGCGATCCAGAGAGCTGCGCATCCCACGAGCTGATAGTGCTTAACGTACACAACACGGCGGGACACGTATCGGTCGACAATGTTGAGCGTGAGATAGAGAGTTTCGGGACGAAGGCGGAAAGTGAAGTGGATCTCAACCAAGAAGTCAACTAAGCAAGGGCGCATGTGCCACCTAATCTCAGGCTGTTGATCCATCGACTGGGTAGACGACATAGTATAACGCTATAGAATGCACAGTAAATATTGTGGCGTCATAGGTAGACCAATAGCAACTGACCTCCATATCAAGCATGTAATAGCGGATTTCATCGTGATATTCTTCTTCCAAGAAAATGCCTTCTCGGCGAAGTGCTTGAATTTGGGCTTCTCGCTGTCGTTGCTGAATTAGTGCCACCTTGGTTGTGCGGGGCGTCCTCCTGGCGAGTCCATTGGCGGGCAGAAGGGGCGACTTGTGAGAGTGTGATTTTGAAATGCCATGAGGGGAGGGGCGTTTCTTGGGGTAGATAAGGGAGTTGCGGGATTGTCTGGTAGAAGTTACGTCCTTCATGTCGAGAGGAATAGTATCTGACGCGTTTTCGAGAGGTGTAGTGCTTTGATTTCTAAGAGGGGACGGAGACGCTGGGTCAGTCATGATACTACACAGCGCGGGGCCAAAATGGAAGAAAAAGAGGTTGAGCGAGATGAGCGATATCGTGACGGAGGAAAATGGGATCGAAATAGGAGGAGCCAAGATGATACAGCGTAAGGCGAAAACGCGGATTCACCCATGGACATCCGATTCACCGATCGTCACAAATTGAGCGATGACAAAAAGACCAAAATAACCCGACAACAAAAAGTCGAGGAAAGAGACAGAGAGGGTACTCACGAATTATAGGGGGCACCTGGTCATGCACTATGGCTTGGACACGAGCAATATAATGCGTGTCGATGACGAGGGTAGTGGTGGTGTGTAGGCGTGTGGTGAGCAGGCCTCTGGGTCTATGAGAATGAGGAGTCGTCGTCAGCGTGTGGGGTCGTAAAGGAACAGCGGATGACTGTGGACGTGGGGAGGAACGGAGCCGTGGAGGGGGGCAGCTCGACGACAACGCAGGAGGAAGAAGAGGACAAACGAAAGAGGGCCATCCATCCATCACTCCTGCCTGCACCGTGACATAAACGGTCACACCCACATGACGGCACTGAGCCCGGTGCGAAAACATCAGCCGCGTCTGACAACCGTCGTCCATGCCGGCGCCGCTGCGGCCATCCTCCTCCTTTATCGGGGCGATCTTGCACCGCGATCGGTCCGGCGCCCCACGTTCCACGACGAGCACAAGCGCAGACTTGATCATGACGTCGATGCAAGGTAGATTTCTTACCTAGTGGTCTGGCGAGCAGAAATCGGGCAGTGTATGCGGGCTGCCGCAGAGGGAGGCGCCACGTACTGGTCAAGACTCGAGACACGGGGGCAAGACTGTAAGCTTTTGAAGCGCCCATGTCAGCAGGCGTGGATAGAAGATGAGGTAGCGCATTACCGGGAGAACAAGAGAAGTGTCTGCAGATTGGATGGATGCTTTCTTGCGCGACCGACGGACAGCGAATATTAGGAGGGGTATGTACGGAGTAACGGAACGAGAACAAAGGAATGACTGGGGGTGAGTTGCACGGGAACGTTGTCTATCGTCTTAGATGGTCGCCACGTCGAGGATGGCTAGCACAAAAGACAGAGATGCACGCTCGAAATGAAGCGAGGTGCTAACGGAGTGTCGAGTCCAGCTGGAGAGAGGACTGGACAAGGACGGCGATATAAGAGAAGGGGGGATCAGAGGACGTGTCGAGAAAACAACCGACAACTTTTCAAGCACAAAGGCCCTTGCATATTTCCCATCCATGCCCAACACGTTTTCTGCCTGCAGGCAGCTTAGCTCAGCCCAGAAGATCTCCATCTCTTCTATGCTTGCCTGCAAGAATGTATATCAGAACATGAGCATATATACAAGCTCTGCCTTCACTCCTCCCCTCCAACAAAAAGATAGTGCATTCACAACCAGTCCGCTTTGCTATCCACCATCAGCAGCTCTGCATCAGTCACTTACGGGAATTTCGTCCCAGACTATTACATCCTCTTCCGAATAATGTAATTATACCCTGCCTCAACTTGGTCAACATACATAATGCCACTTCTGCACCGATCCATCCATCGATACTTATATGCATGGCACTCTCAAGCCTGCCGTGAAACGGAGCCATATGCTGTCCACGATATATATGCTGTGAAGTGCGGCCGAGCAGAGTCCGGCATCATCAATGGTACAGCTTCCGCATTCGGTGGATGTCGCCCAATATGGCAACTCAATAGTCGTTTTCGCGCGCCACAGTGGCCGATGCCGTTCAGCGCGTTGCGCACACTAATGCACGCACACGCCTTGACGATTGTATTTCTGCCATGGATCACCTATATTCCTCAGGAACGCTACAATAACTATGCAGCGCTTCAAAGCGCCCAATTTTTTCTCTACTGCCGCTCAAACTCTCATCGTTGTCTGTGGTGAGCTAGAAGGGCACTCGTGTAACCTTTCTCATGATGTCTTTACGTGCGTTATTAGCCCAAAACGAATGAGAAGTCCGAGAGTCCGACCACGGGTGTTTTCTTTCCTGCAGAACTCGTGGAGCTTGAAAGCCCTGGTCTCCATACTTATGTCGGCAAAGGACGCATCAGCCTTCCATGACATGAGTATTTGATGTCTTGAATATCTCTTCATTTACAATGGATTCAATAGCTTTCTGGCTAACAACACATGCTAATAAGTCTATGCTTTCACGTCTATTTTATGTAACCTTGTTCACAAATGGCCAGACCTTCTAATTGACTACGACTGCAGGCAGATATCTAGCGCAATGGAAGACAGAGCTGTTGTACACCGCCATTTGGGCCGCATGTAGACAAAACCTGGACGCCGTACCGTGGTGCCCATACTGTTCCCACGTGTCAGCCAGTGCCATTTACGACTAATAACATGCTGTCCCCAGGTCTCCACTGGGTGCCTGTAAACTTTGCAGCTGGAGACCAGCTGCACATTGGGCTGGCATCAGATATCCAGGAATTGTCAGTGGTTCTGGGTTCACCATTATAAATGATACATGCAATAACCGGTCCTGCTCTTACAGAATAGCATGAAGGAAGGGTGAATGACATGATAATGAGCATAGATACAAAGTATGACAGTAATACAGTAAGGAGAGTACATAGAACTACATAATGTCTATGATAACTACCCACCCACTCTGGAAATGGTCCATGCTCCCTCAATCCATCTTATACATCTCCACCCTAAGCCTCCCGAAAGTTATACAATCTTGAAACACCGAACGAGCCTGCGGACAGCATATCAGAATGATGTAGTGGAACTGAACTATGGAAAGCTTACCTGAGCTGACGAGATGCACGCCGTCAAAGAAAGGGATCCTGGATGGTACGGGAACTAGACAAAGGCTACCCGTCAGCGAAGGGGCAGACACAGACAGCGTTATTGAACAGTAAAACTTACTTGCACTAGGATATGTTCAGCTCAGCAACTGAGGGAAAAGGCATTGCTTGAGGGGCTAGGGATGCCTTGACGAGAGGAACATGCAAGGGAGAGAGGCAGAAGGCGGTAAGGGAGAGGCTGAGGAGAGGGAGATGATGGGAAGAAGTTCAAGTTCGTCAACTACGTGTCACCGAATTTGACCGCGCGGAGTTATCTGAGTTTGAATTGACTCAGAGAATAAATTCCCGTTCACGGTGCACGGACCTTTATTCAACATCGATGTGTAGACACCTTCCGTGATCTTCACCCATTAGGACTTTGAAGATTCCTGATTGTTTGCATTATAACCATTTCATTTTGGTAGAGAAACATAGTGATATGACTAGAAAATGAAAAACACAATTTTAGTGAGAGAGGAATGGCGACCAGAATTCATGCTCGACTGCGGCCAGGTTGAGTCGACCTGGAACACAGCTGGAAATGATCAGCTTGCCGGCAGATGGGATTTTAATGACCGACAGGAAACGGCACTGATGCGGCCAGGAATTTCGGCATTCTGTCATCAACCTATTGCCCAATTGGCGGTGTAGTGGGCGTCATCGATCACGTCGATTGCGGAGAAAGTGCTCTGCGGACAAAAACACGAGGTGATGCTTTCACGAATCCTAAAGTCAAGATACCAACTTGCCAACTTGTTTCCGGCAAGCTGTAACGCGCATATGACAGCGGCGGCCATTGAATCCGCTGTCTAGTGTCCTTGTTCGACAAGAAAAGAAACATATAAGCGTGAACAGTTTTGCACTAACCGAATTCTGCTGTCATGCCCGCACCCAAATGCCGCGGTAATCGCCCTAAGGAAACGGTTTTATACCAGAGGATCTACTATCGATCCAGCGCTGAGCGCGATGTAAATATACTTCTGTATTGCCTGACAAAGTAAAAGCGGCATCATTACGGCAATAAAAGTGAACAAAAATGGGAAAGGAAAAGAAAGAAAAAAGCAAGTCGATTATGGGTCCAGACAAAGATGGAAACGTGCATAAACAAAGGCGCCAATAGAGAAAGATGAGAGAGAGAAACGAGTGCACTGAAGGAAAATATGTACTAAAGATCACTCTCGGTGAGGACCCCCCATGAGCAGCGCCATTAGATCCTGCGTGGGCTGGTTGTTAGCGCTGGGGTGGCCCTGTTGAGGTAAATGAGGTGGGAGAATATGCGGAAGCATTTGAGGAAGCAAGTGAGATTGTTGCTGCTGTGGGCGCATAGGAATATGCGAGGGCGCTGGTGGGCCTTGCTGAGGGAATCCCCCGTTGATACGATTGCCGCCAACGCCAGAACCACCCGATCCCATCATCTGGAGTTGGTTTGCAAGACGTGGATCCATGTTAGGATATCCAAGATTTCCTAACGGATGTTGTTGTGCGGTATTATGCAGATGCGCCGCAGGCCCGGGACCGCGGGCTTGCGCTCCATTGAAAGCAACATTATTTCCTACATTGAAGTTATTGAAAGGAAGCTGCTGCTGCCCCAGTTGCGCATTCGTATGCTGCAGAGGATTATGCGGATTGCCTGATGGGTGGCCCTGAAGACCGATAAATTGCGCGGGTTCATGTGGTGGTCGCCCTCCAAGATTAGCAAGCCCAGGTGGTAGCCTCTGCTGTTGGGCGGTTGCAAGGGCATTGATGTTGATTTGATTCAAGCCCGGAGATGGGCCACCACGGTATTGTGCCTGTTGCAATGACTGCAGAGGCAACACAGTGTGGCGTCCGGCTTGTTGAGGGAAAAGTTGATGACCTGCACCACCATACAAAGGGTCAAGGTTTCGCCCTTGCTGCTGCTGCTGCTGAGCGAGGCGCTGCAAATTGTAATGCAACGGTTCGTCCAGTTGCTCGACATAGTGGCCGAGATTGTCGCGTCCTCGAGGAGGAGGAGGTGGAATGGGCCGCAGTCCTGGAACCATTCCATCAGGAACAAAACTACGATCTTCGTTCCGGCTATCATACAATGATTCTAGATGGCTATTGAGCTGGGTCTGCTGCAACAGATGTCGCTGCTGCTGCTGTTGTTGTTGTTGTTGCTGCTGTTGTTGCTGTTGCTGCAGAGCAAGGAGATTAGGTCCTTGAGCAACGAACCCACCACCATTTCCTAGTAGTGACGTTTGGTTGGAAAGATGAGGTAAATTGCTGCGCTGCTGAAGGAATGTGAGTAAGATATGAAGAGATGCGGAACAAGCATAGAATAAATACCTGTGACGAGTTATTGAGCATAGCAAAAAGCTCGTCCACGGCACGCTGATCGCCAGGATTAGGACCGATACCGCCAAAGCTTCCTTGGTCGGATCGTTGGTTCAGACTCGGAGAGGTCGATATGAATGGGCCAGGTCCCTGTGGTTTGTTAACAGATGTGCCCTCACGAGATTTCCCATCGAAGAACTTCGCAAAGCGGCTGCCTTTGCCTGCGACCATACCATTGAAGTTCGGTTCAGGTTGAACGCCGAAGTTAGAGTCCACCGACGCTCGGTGATGTAGGCTTCCTTGGGTCTGCGGCAGTCCAAACTCTCTAGCCTCGTCAAAGGTGTAGGGTTGTTTGACCTGTTCTTCGAATGGAGAAAAACCAGATAATGGTCTGACGAGATCATTCTTGGGATATGCTTGACTTGGCTCCAATCCCAGGTTTTGTAAGCCTCCTAAAAATACATAAATTGTTAATCAAAATGAGCGCAACGATATTACCATGAAAGTCACCATTCAAAGATTGCAAGCTGTTGACAGGATTGACAAGAGTGGTAGCTTTCGTTGTAGTTCGGGCAAATGCTAGTAGACGTGAACCAGCTGGGGGTTGAAACGAAGGACTGACAGCGTAATCCCCTGTTTGTTTCGTTGGGTTGATTTGCAAAGCATCTGGAGAGTTCACGAATAGTCGTGGACCAGAAGCAGCACGATCCGGCGCTGCGTCATTGGATGTGACAGACGAATCTTTCAAATCACGCGGGAATGAAGGTGTGAGAGACGATGACAAGTCAGCAGCAACTGAAGGAGACTTTGAAGTTTGGGATTGAACGGATTCGATTTTTGGAACCGCCGTTGACGATAGCGGGATGCCCAATGAATCTAATAAATATATCATTCAGAATTTTGATCTGCATTGTCTATATCATTAAGCTCACCTGATATAATCGGGGGCAGTCGTTGCGGAGGCGAAGTGTTGGTGACTTTGTTGGTATTGATCTGGGAGGACGGTTCAAGGTCGCTGATATTTTCAGGTCGCTTGGTTTCCTGCTCTTTCTTCATTAGAAGTTTGAAGAGCTGAATTTCATCTAGGGGCTTCTCGGTGCTAGTTGATGCGGTCATGGTAGACGCAGACTGTTCGGCTGCAACAGCCAAACCTTTCAAAGCAGGAGCACTAGCTTCCTTCTCTTTGGACTCTTTCTCCTTCAAGCCCTTCTTCCATGCCTGAATACCATCCAGTTCACCGCTCAAGCTCTGTCCACCAAGGATTCCAGACGACGTTTCAGTAGGAACATATGTGTCCATCCAAGCGGGTTCTGATTCCCTATCTCTTTGCCGGTCCCCTCTCCGGTCATCTTTGTCTTTGGATTCGTCGGCGTTTGGCTTGCGCTCCCGGCCAGTTGTCCGTTTATAGCGACTATCCTTGTCGTCCGTCGCCGGCCAGCGTCTTTCAGTAGTGCCTTCCCAATTGTGTTCAGTCGTGACTTTATCCCGGCCACGGTCTCTTCGAGCAGCTAATCGTTCATCCCTTTTCCCGTCATCTCTCCATCTTCTCGCATCTTCCTCCGTCTCGTTGTCCCGATCGCGACGAGAGTCATCTTTGTCCCGTTTATGTTCATCACGCTCGCGATCTCCACGCGGTAGTCTTTCTCTCGGTTCGGCTGCATCGCGGTCCCTTCGAGATGTAGATGTATCTCGTTTTGTCGTTGCGGAATCCCTCACCCGTGACCGAGCTCTGCCGTTTTCTAAGTAGACAAATAAAAAAAAACCGTATATATGCAATAAATAAATAGACTCACGATCATCGCGACCTGTACGAGGAGGTTCTGCTCCTGTTAAAAGATATATGAGAAGATGTGGGATATATAGAGAGGAGGTATCCACCTCTTCTCCAATCTTCGCTTGCCTCACCAACTTTTTTCTTGGTAGTCTCGCGATTCTCGGCTCTGCGGGATGCAGCATTCGACGAAAGAGGTTGTGTGGGTCTCAAGGCATTTGCACCAAGGTGAGGAGCAACGTCCCTTTCCTTAGTTCTTGCGCTTGTTGAGGGTTGAGCAAGTTTATCACGATCGAATCTCTCAGAAGCCTAAGCAACGATGAGTACGAAAACGTTTACCCTTTCAAACACTTACATTGCGAAGACTTTGTGTTTCTCTATCCTTGTCTCCGTCCCTGTCCCTGTCCCTGTCACGATCACTGGCACGCAATGATTGGTGCTTGAAGTTGCCCATTTGAGACGGCTGGGTAAGTGCTGCACGGAATGACGGTCTCGTCGTAGTAGACTCTAGCAGTGGCAATGAGGAGTCAGAATATGCGAATGTGATCAAAGGTATTAAAACTACCTCCATCATCTGCGTCTCGACGAAAGCTGCAAAGAATGAGCAGTGGATCTTTATGCACAGAAAAAGATACTTTACCGTCGGTCTCTGGTTGTATTTGGGGTAGGAGGTTCCTCCTTTTTGACAAGGTTTTCGTTTTCAGACCTAAGAAATCAGAGTTGTTGGCGAAGGCTCAAACGAAGAGAAGAATATGATTACCCAAACCAAAATTTGAGTTCTGGCATGTTCGGGGGCACTCTGACAAGGGGAGAATTCGAAAGGGAGACCAGCTGGTTTCGGGTATACCTTCGCATTGGACGTGGAGAGGGAGGCTGCTGTTTTGGGAAGTCGTCTTGGGGAGGCGGAGGGGCGTCCTGAGAGGACTCAGGCTGGACGTTGTCTTCATGATTTGGGGTTGGGGACGAAGACATGGTGTTGGTGGAATGCAGACAGCAAAGCGAAATGGGAGGCTGCAACAACACGACGCGGGCCTTGAAACGATCATCACAACCATTACTCAATTTGCATAATAAATCCTGGCAAATTGCCAAATCCGAGAAACTCTTCCAACAACCATGTCATTCTCTGGCCCAACGCTCAAACACTTTATTCTCCGGCAACAAGCCCTCCATCTCTACCGCGGTGCCGTTCGTGCATCCAAAGGTATCTTGTCTTTTCAACTTGGCCATGCGATATTAAAGTGACCGCGGCCAGCAATACCAGATCCCGTGACAAGAAAGGAGACCATTGCATGGATTCGCCACGAATTCGAGCGCAACAGGCATCTGACCGACTTGGTTTGTTGCCAGCCATTAATTATATTTCTTGCTTATCTTTTTCATAGGTGCTTATCGAGGATAAGCTCAGGATTGTTCGCCGAGAAATAAAATCTATTCTGCCAACATTTTCACGGACCAAGTGAAAGTTATTCAGGTCACGCCGCTTGGCCACCAATATGCAATTCAAGGACCTTGTCCCGGAAATAATAATTATATAGGGAGACTCTGATTTGGGGTCCATCGAGGACCGGGCTGGTGATCACTAGGAATTGGGGGAAATCTGCAACCTTCTTCGGCGCCTATCAATACTCCCATGCATATAGAGCATCTTATCGCCTGCTTGCATCCCTTCTTTTGACCCCGCTCTCAATCGTGTAATACCCCTACCCTGCCATGGAACTCTATATGAGCAATGTGAATTGGAACGTCGACGTGAAAACTGTCAAGGCCCATTTGGCTACCCTCCTACACACTTCCAATTTTCATGACCTGCATCCAACTCCCATGAATTTCCATGTTTATCTAAACCCTGACAAGAGGCGATTACACCCGCATTCAGGCACAGGCTTTCTAACTCTTCCGGATGAGAATACCGCCAATCGATTCATGGAATTATTTGGATCGAAACAACCTCGTATTCCTGTCAAAATACATGACAAGAATATATGCTTTGCAAAGAGAAATCGACCGAATGGCGTCCGCAGGGACGTCCTCGACATGCTCATGTTGCCGTACATGGACCCATACATCGCCGAACGGCGTCAACAACGTGCCAGAGATTTACATCAAGGAAGAGTGGAGATTAAAACTCTTCAGTTTGGATGGGAATGCCGCGATTACACATTTTCTGTCGAATGTGAGCAACAATTCTTCCAAAATCTGGCATGCCTCGCCTTCGGCGATGAAAAGCGAGAGCTCCGAATTACGTTTCAGTGGAATGGTACAAACTACCATATCGCGATGATGTACTCTCAAATTATCGAAATAACCGTTCACATGTATCTACAAAGCGAACCAGTCATTCTGTTTATTCTGCACACCGCTCCGGCATACGAATGCGACCAACCCGGAAACAAATTTCCCCGAAGGCGACTCACATTTCTCCCGATCCAAGGTCATGAACGTGTTTGTCCCTATGCCTCTCTCGCTATCCGTTTGATATGCCGCTCTCCCCAGGATTTACAAAATTTTCATCGTCTGAGCCATGCAGCCCAACTTCACAGGATATACGACTATGAATATCCCATTGAATACAGAAACTTGTTCTCGTCTGCTGCTTTGGAGGAACTACAGCTTCACCTTAGCCAACTCGATTGGTGCATTGTCTTCCAGATCGAATCAATTATTCGCAGTCTGATAGTTGATGCTCGAGAGATGCTCGAACTCTTGCCAAATATTTTGCGAATCGCAGCCATCAAAGGCAGCATATTTACAGCCGCTCTGTTACGAAAATTCGGTCCAAAAGCGCAGTTGCTATTTACGGAGGATGAAACATCAACCGGCGTTGAACAATGTTTTCGCGACACACTAACAGAAATGTTGAAAAATTCAACCTTTGCCCCCATAAAACCAGCGGAAGGAAGTCTGTGCGACGCATATCACCTGACAATAACCCCAACAACAATGACTTTCGACGGACCATTTCCAGAACGCTCAAACAGAGTCATCCGTGCGTACGACCCAATTTACCAGGAAAATTTTCTACGCGTCAGCTTCCTGGATGAAGCGAAGTTGCAGTATCGATTTGACCGTGAGGTCGACCCATGTTTTATACGCGATCGCATTGGGCCTTTCTTGCATGACGGGCTGATAATTGCCGACAGGCGGTTTGAATTTCTCGCCTACTCTCAGTCTGCCTTGAAAGAACACGCCGTTTGGTGAGTGCATGTTCTTTACTAATATATTCTGTATACTGAATTCAGCCTAGGTTTGTCACACCTTTTATTGACAATTCAGGTACACTTGTAGATGCAGCGTCAATTGTCAAGAGCCTTGGGAGGTTTCATGGCCTACACTTCGATCGAGAGCTAATGTACTGCCCAGCTCGCTATGCTGCCCGACTTTCACAGGCGTTTACTGCTACGGACGCCGTCGAAATCGAGGTTGAAGAGATCATACCAACGGACGACGTCATGACAGCTGACGGAAAGTATGCTTTCACGGATGGCGTCGGCACTATGTCCAAAGAGATATCAGGTGAGATATGGGCCCAATTGAAGCGGACGAAACGACGCGGACGTGCTATGAAGAAATCTGCCCCGAGCGCCTATCAAATCCGATTTATGGGTACAAAGGGCATGCTATCTGTGGACTACAAATTACGTGGACTCACAATATGTACTCGACCTTCTATGACCAAATTTGAAGCCAGCAACTGGACCACTGTCGAGATAGCTCGCGCTTTCGACAGACCTATGGTCTATTATCTTAATAGGCCGTTGATCATGCTTTTGGAAGGCCTCGGAGTTCGCTACAACGTTTTCAAGTATTACCAAGATCGAGCTGTCGAAGCAACCAGAAAGGCTAGTGAATCTTTAGCACAAGCTGCTCGTCTTTTCGAAGCATATGGACTGGGATCATCCTTTCGGCTCAGTTCAATCATGCTCAATCTCGACAAGTTGGGAATCATAGGACTTCCTGACAGTCCGTTCTACGCCAAAATGATAGAATATGGCATTAATCACGTCCTTCGAGATTTGAAAAACCACGCTCGCATTCCGGTGCCAGGCGCTTGGACCCTTGTCGGTGTTGCAGACGTTCATCGATATCTACAACCAGGAGAAATATTTGCGTGTATTAAACCTATTAACGGCGGTACAATATATCTCAAAGGGCCTGTTCTGATATCACGATCGCCAACTATTCATCCAGGAGATGCAATGATTGTCACGGCGATCGGAAGGCCACCGATTGGAACGTGTTTCGACGCAGAGCCCATCCCAAATACTGTCGTTTTCAGTATTCAAGGTGCATATCTATATTACCTGCTTTTGTTTAAGACTAATTGCTAATTGCTTCTAGGTGAAAGACCTGTCCCGTCCTGTCTTGGAGGAGGAGATTTGGACGGCGATGTCTATAACTTGATTCCGTTACAAGATTTACCAGAGTTCGAACCTACTATCAAATATTATGAACCTGCCAGTTATGATCCGGCCCCAAAGAAAAGGTTGGACCGCCCTAGCACAATGGCGGACGTCGCTGATTTTGTTATGGAGTACATAATTTCAGATGTGAGCATTTGAAATACTGTAATCCTTTGAATATCTGACTCATCTTGGACTGATCTTCTAGGTTGTTGGGGTGGTTGCAACCAACTGGCTCTTGATTGCTGACCAAAGCCCAAACCACATTTTCGACCCAAACTGTATCAAGCTCGCAGAGTTGCATAGTAATGCGGTTGATTATCCCAAGTCAGGGCAACCAGTAGCCATAGCTGAGATCCCCAAACCCCAAAGCCGTTCCAAACCTGACTGGCATGCACCTGAAACTGTGGATCTATCTTCCGGCAACTTTTACGAAAGCAAAACTGCTATTGGACGCCTCTTTCGAGCTATTGATCTTCCGATCGAACACAAGAGGTCTGAGCTACACACAGGCCGCGGAAATCGTCAAGGGAAAAGAAGGCGCCAGGGCACTGCTGACGACTTGATTGATGCTCTTGGAAATCTCAATTTAAATAATGCTCGTAATGATGTTGTTTTTTCCGCCATCGAAGACCGTGTACAGGAGTACATTGATACAGACCGAGAATGGCTTGAAGAGCAACGCGATTCTATAGCGCACTTGTTCACCAATTACACTTCTGAGCTCCGAGGAATTTGTCTCGCCAATAATCTATCTCATAGTCGCACAGCTCGGCTTTCGGAAGAAGAAGCTGTTGTCGGAACCATCGTGCAGAAGACACCGCAGCGGAGAAAGCGAAAGGATATGATGGCGAAGCTGAGGGAAAGCACTGATGTTCTTGTACGCGGTATAAGGGAAGAGCTAGCAGGGGATGAGGATACAAGCAACAAAGAATATCTTGAACGATCCTGGATGGCATGGGAGCTCTCTATTTCACGGTCTGGAACGAAGGAATTTGGAGTGGAGAGTTTTGGATGGGTGGCTCTTGGAGCAATCTTCGATGCAATACGAGAAATAGAAGAATCAATGAAGTAGGAGCTGCGAACGTACAGAGGAATACAACATAACGTAGATCTAGGCTTACATAGCCAGAATCATTCAACCAGTTATCCAGCGTTCGATTTTGTTATCGGGTTTGAATCGCCACATAAGAGGACCATAGTAATACATCATGCTTGGTTTCGTAGGACTAGGAATTGCAATATTAGTAGGTTCATCGAATATGGAAGTGGGAAAGTGTACTTACTCAGAATCACCGAATCGCCTCTGTATACGAAGATATCGTTAAGGAAGCATGATGGATGATCACTTCGACACATACCTGAGGAACATCTTGCTTATGAAACGATCTTTATTGACTGGTTTCTTATTCTTTCCTTTCGGAACTTCCGTCCACATCTAATAGAATTAAGTAGGATTTAGAGGATAACGGGAATGAACCGCCTCACCTCCTTCACATTTTCGAGGACCTGCATTTGGGAGTTAGCAATGTCAAATGTCAGCGACCCGCATGATACACACCATGTTGCTGTGCCTATCAAAGGCTTTTACTCGTGCAAGAAGTTTCTTGTTATTGCGCAACGAGATGAGGACTTGAGCGTGGTTCCGTACGGCCTGTTGCAATACTGACAGTGGTCCTTGGGAGATCTCATGCTCCTCGAGTTGGCGCAGCTGTGCCTCATCTAATTCCGACTTTGGAACGTGGACATATTGACTAGAATACGGATTAGTGTGTATACATTGGAATCAGCGATATGATTTACCTCATCTTGTCGAATGCTTATAAGACGCGTACTAACAGTACGAGAGCGAAGCGTGTTGAAGGTGCCTTTTGGAATGTTTTGATTGCATCCAATGCTGTTGCCAAATAAAAACTTTTAATGGACGAGTCCATCAAAATATCCTGGTTGGATCTATCTATTTAACTACTCTAATGGGTCGTCTCAGAGTCAAAGGAAAAGCTGGTGCGGCTAAAAATTATACGACAAGAAGCTCTGCCGTCAAGAAACTACAGTGCTCGCTCGCGGACTTCCGTAGGCTGTGCATCTTGAAGGGTAAACTTCATTACTTTCGTAAATACTTAATGGCTTGCTAATAATTCATCCAAATTCTAGGCATCTTTCCTCGCGAACCTCGTAGCAGAAAAAAGGCCAACAAGGGATCTTCTGCTCCAACATCATTTTACTATACCAAAGACATCGCATATCTTGCTCATGAGCCCATCTTGAAGAAACTGCGCGAACATAAAGCGTTCGCGAAGAAACTCTCTCGGGCTCTCGGTCGTGGGGAATGGGCAGGAGCCAAAAGCTTGGAAGAGAACAAACCTATATATCGTCTGGATCATATCATCAAGGAGAGGTGCGTAAATCATTCCTCGAGTAAAATACTTTTCTCACCTCTACCATCATAGATACCCAACTTTCATTGACGCCTTGAGAGATATTGACGATGCTTTGTGCATGGTCTTTCTTTTTGCCTCTCTTCCATCCAACTCTCGGCTTCCACCTGAACTCGTAGAGAACTGTGCTAAACTTGCATCGGAATGGCAGTTGTATGTCATGCATTCTCGATCTCTTCGAAAGGTCTTCCTGTCCATCAAGGGTGTGTACTATCAAGCTGAAGTAATGGACCAAACCGTTACATGGCTCGTTCCATACCAATTCACTCAAAATGTACGTTAATCTAGTTGGTTATTCTAAATGCAATAATTCTCTGACTGCTTTGCTTTGGCAGGTTCCTGCGGATGTTGATGTTCGCGTGATGCTCACATTTTTGGAACTATACCAAACACTGCTAAGTTTTGTATTTTTCAAACTGTACACCGATGTTGGGTTGGTATATCCTCCTCCTCTGGACGTCAAAAAACAGGAAGATGGCGCTGGTGTCAATGCCTTTTCCCTTCAAGATAGTTCACGGCAGCCAACGATTCAGTCGACGACTTCGGTCACAGTAGATGGTCGTCAAATCACTGGGAAATTAGTGCGCCAAACGATCAAAAGTATCTCTGCAATGTTGAATAGCAGCCCAGAGTCTGCTGATGTGGACATGGCTAATCCAGAACCATCGTTTGACGAAGCAGACGAAGAATTTGTACCTCGACCCTCAAATTCCGATAAAACAGTCAACACCGACTTGCCCACCCTTCATTCATTATCAACCCTTCCCCAATCACTGTCTACAAATCTATTCTCGCCGTACACCTTTTTCTTGTCAAGGGAAACGCCTCGTGGTGTTTTTGAGTTTATCGTTCGATCATTTGGAGGTCGCATCGGTTGGCCTGCATCGTCCGGAAGTGGTTCGCCCTTCGACGAAGATGACCCAAGTATCACGCATGTCATCATTGATCGCCCAGTGATCCCGAAGGAAGAAACTCCCGAGCAGCGCGACCTTCGCTTACGAAGAAAATATATCCAACCACAATGGATCGTCGATTGTATCAACGCCGGAAAAATCTTGCTCGAAGACCCATACTCCCAAGGGAAGACCCTCCCACCTCATTTAAGTCCCTTCGGTGAATACGAGGGTGCCTATATCCCTACCGACGAGATGATCGATAACGGCAGTGCATCAGAAGCTGAAGAAGAGGAAGAAGATATCGACGTTGACGACACTGAAGAGAAGGCTGATGCAGCGTTAAACATTGCCATTGCAGCCGCAAGCGCAGACCCGGCTGCCTTGAGAGCAGCCGAACTGGCTGCGGAAGCTGCTGGTGTCGACTTCGGTGATTTCGAGGCCAAGGTTAAACAGGCTGCCAAGAAGCAACCAAAAACTGGTGGCAAGGAAATCGAGAACGCAGAGAAAGATATGAACAAGATGATGATGAGCAACAAGCAGCGAAAACTATACGAGAAGATGAAATATAGTAACAAGAAGAAAGAATCAGATGTACGTGATGCCTTTTCTTTTTTTTCTTTCTTCCTTCTTCGGAAAATGTTAACGGAATATTTCTTATAGCGTATCGAACTGGAGAGCCGCAAAAAGGATCTCGCAAAGCAAAAGCGGAAACACGCGCGTGTCTAGGAGATGTTTTGTCGACTTTCTCATTTTTCTTATGGTTTTCTGGCATAGATTAGCTTTTGTATTAAGTATCTACATGCTGTGTCTGTTTGAACTCGGAAAAAACATTCGCAATGAAGTGTTATGTAGTCTGAAGTGTTGACCAAATTATGTTTGTGTTAACACATCATATGATGACAGTAGAACAGCTTGTTCCCAGGTCCGCAGAAGACCGTCGCCGATCTTACGAGTTCCTACTCACCATCACCATTGGAGAAGGGATGTCTCTATTCTCAATACTCTTCCACACTTAGTATTACCTGAAGGGACCCCTATTTATCCATGAAAGCGACGCCCGTTGTTCTCGTTGATCGACACAGGCGACCCCTCGGCAGCGACTGACTTCCAATACCATGAACCTCCACTTTCCTATCTTCAATGACGAGCCTAATGGTCGAAACTCGCAAGCAAGCCTCTCCTCTTCCTGCTCTGAGAGCAACAGGTCTCTTTTGCTACTCGCAGACATGACAACAACGCGCACAGAAGTTGCAACTGCCCCAAGCACAACACACCTATTCTCTCTGCCCTCTTGGACGAAACGCAGTGGAACTCATTCTCCAGTGCTCGGCCAAGGCACCGAAGATGCGATAAAATTTCCCCCAAAGCGACATATCCCGAAGCTCCCTCTTTCTCCAGCTCTCTGCGACAAGGCGCTTCCTCCAACCCCACCAAATGAATCGCCAGATCCCATAGGTTCGACGAGCAATGGACTTGTCCAATCGACATCTTCAACATCACAACTGGATACCTACAGCTCTCGCTCGCGCAAGTCTAGTGCTGGCCCTCAAACAGCGATTGCTTTAGTTCACGCAGCATTAGGAATAGGGCTGCCACACGCATCAACCTCGATTTCTCGGGAAACAAATGGGGTTTCCTTCGTGACACCGTCGCCTCCATCATCTGGAATACCGCCATCTTCAAGTGTGCGCCGAGTGAAGAGCTCACAGCGTGTCCAACAACGGCATGCTTCGGATACTCATGAAAATATGGCACGCGAGAAGATGATGGAGCGTCGCAAACGAGGACTTTCCTTTACAACAACTTCGTTTCTCCATCTCGTGAATTCGGATGTCAAAGGGAAAGGGAAGGAAGTCGAGCCACAACCTGCATCTCCCAAGGCACCCCCACCTTCGCTTTCTCGCAAATCCTCGTTCTGGTCAAAGAAGAAAGCAATTCAGCCCAGTGAATCTGTTGCGCCTTCTCCACAGACCGAAACAACATTGACGCTTCCCTCAATCCCACCAGTAGATCAATTCACCCCTTTCGAAATATCTGGCTTCACGATCCCCCCTTCAAGTCCGATACTGGGTTCTATTTCAACTTTATCTGACGCGTCAGAGATGTCCAGGAGTCATTCTGAGAGCGCTGGCGTATCTCTTTCTTCCCCATCCTCCCCACGGATACCACCCGAATCAATATCATTTTCGAGGACAAGTCAATCACAGGTATCAGTTAGCGAACGGACTACAGAACACGCATCAGATTCTTCTGCGTCACTTAGACCCCGAACGCAGACTACACCTCTACTTCATAGACTCTCGATGGCAGTTTTCTCGTCTGGGGAGTTATCCCCGGCACTCAGCCCGCGCTCCAATAACCTGACACAGCCTTCGACCCCATCGTCTTATCCTTTTCCTCGTAGAGCAGATGGTCCAGTACCGAAGCCTCTTAGATCTGAAGAATCCCCGGGAACCTACCTGGCTCGCCTCAAATCAGCTGTTGGAAAAGCAGAAGTGGCGAGCATTTTAGCTTCCAGGTAAAGTCTACCTTGAGATGTGCTATATTGAACCGCTGTTGATAATTTAATAGCTCAGATCCGTTTTACGCTGAGGCGCTTCGAGTCTATATCAACAAGTTTAAATTCCATGACATTCCCCTCGATGTCGCCCTTCGGAAGTTACTCATGGAAGTAGGTCTTCCTCGCGAAACCCAACAGATTGATAGAGTCATGGAGGCCTTCGCTTCGCGCTACATGTTTTGCAATCCAGGCGTTTTCACATCAGAAGGTGCTGGGGAGTCTTGTCTGTATCAAAATTTACATGCTAATTTTTCTTTTATTCAAGATCATCCCTACATCTTGGCCTTTAGCTTGATTATGTTGCACACAGATGCGTTCAATCCATCCAACAAACGGAAGATGACTAAAGCGGATTATATCAAAAACACCAAGCTTCCGGGAATTTTCACTGAAGTCATTGACGTAAGTGCCTTTTTCTAATCTAGTTACTCTTGTACTCACAGTGTACTTACTCTAAGTGCTTTTTTGACAACATTATTTTTGCCCCCTTCATATTCATAGAAGACCCCTTGGAATCCACTGGACAGGTGGGCTTGACTGACGGTATGCGAACATTATCTGCCAGTACTCCTACATCCGCATTGTCCAGTTCCACTGTGCCTGGTTCTTTCAAAATTGGCAACAAGGTTGACCCGTACTACTTGATCACAAACGTGATTAAAATTTCTATACGTTTCGGAAACCAATGACAAAAGATTGACAATGTTTAACTAATCTAGGATTTACTGGAACCTCTTCGCGTTGATATCAACTCCCGTGTACCTTTGGAAAACCCCTTCACTTACGAAGGAACTTCGGGCCCATGGATTGAGCAGGAACTTCATGAAGCTTTTGTGAAGGCCAACATCATACACATCGAACTTCCTTCAGTCCAACGAACTCCGACGATGTTCAGTTTGCACTCCAGTTCTCTTCCTAACGACACCGATTCCGCCAAGGCATCTCGGCCTCCAGTGGACACATGGACGCTTAAGGTCACCAAAGTCGGTCCCCTCAATAGGAAAGACGACATTGTTGAAGGCGGAAGGAAATCGTCCAATCGTAAATGGAAAACCTGGAGTGTTATCCTAACCGGTTCACAACTACTCTTTTTCCGTGATCCGACTAGGGTCACTTCCTTATTGCAATCCTCCGAATCCCTGGCTGACGATCAAACTGCAGCAATTCCTACTGTCAATTTTAGACCAGACGAATCTTTCTCTATCAAAGATGCTATCGCCGTTTATGATCGTTCATATACCAAGGTGTGTTTACATCACTGTTATAAGGATTTGAACTCAATCTGCCCATAGTATAACCACACACTGCGATTTGTCTTGCCTGATGGGCGTCAGATTTTGCTCCAGGCTGCCGATGATGCGGATATGAATTCATGGATATCAAGAATAAATTACGCAAGCGCTTTCAAATCCGCTGGTGTCCGTATGCGCCCACTTGGTCTTTCGGGCGAGGATGTCCTTTTGACTGGCGTAGCTGCAGCAACATCTCATCTTCATGACCTACAACAACGTTCTCGACTTCGCCGACATCGTTCATGGGATTCTAATGTCGCTCATGATCTGATGAATATGTTATCAGGGTCTAGTGATAACAAACGTCCTGTCAGAAAAAGAAGGATAACGATGAGTGGGAAGGCTGCTTTTGAAATTGACGTACCTGTGGCCCCAGAGGTCGATGGTGCCGAACAATTCAAAGCAACTTTCGACCAGGTCAAGGCTGACTTGGCGGCTAGTTCTTGGTCCTCATTGGATGACCCTTGGCTATCCCAGGAAGAAGATATCGACGACCATATTTACGATTCCCCTTCAACCTCTCCTGGATCATCACCGCGCAACTCCTCCGAACTTCCCTCCCGTTCCCAATTCATCCAATCTAAGATCCGGGACATCGACAGCAAAATCAATGCGTTACAGCCCCAATATGATGCAGACATGATATATATTCACAACATTGCCATCCTTACGCCTTTCCAAAAATCAACTCGATCTCGTCTGTCAGTTGCTGTCCAAAATGTAGCCAAGCGTGTTTCCCAAGCACGCTTGGACATGGAGAAGCTGAAATGTCATCGACATGTCCTACTTTGTGACCTCGCTTCAGAAGGCCGTTCTTGGAGTCAGTCCAAGCAGATTGCGCTGAGGGCAGCGAAACAGACTTTGAAAAGCCGTCGTTCTCAGGTCCTCCCTACTATGACGCTTTCAGCTTCCAATGATTCTCCTGCAGACTTTTCTCATATCCCAAATACCCCCTTATCTCATAGACCCGAATCCTCCATATCTGACTCCTTCCATTCTGCAACAGACTTTGGAACTGGATGGGCCTCTTCTGAAGACGTAACATTCCTTTCTGTCAAATCCGACTCGCAGAAGAGTCCTTCTCCTGCATCTACTTCGTCTCCGAGCTGGAACCCACCACACGACCTTCGCCGTTCGCTATCCTCCTCCGTCAATTCAAACTCCCATAATCCGACCTCGTCTCAAAGTGACCACCCTCATCATGATGCTGTCAGTCAGAGCACTGATCATGGCGACCACCTCGAGGAGGAGGAAGCAGAGGAATGGAACCGAACTCGATGCGCCCAACGTGTGTCTCTCATACATGTTCCTTCTAGTATAATGATTTCTCCAAGGATGAGGGCTCCTGCCAGCCCCGATTGACCTCTATACATCTCCTTTCTCTCTCTTCTTTGGGATCCTCTAACTTATCTCTAACTCTCTAAAATTTATACGTACGATCGGAACTCCACACCGCTAATCCGCTTAGGACATTCCATCACCTGCTAATAGCTGTACTTTTTCTACCCACAAGGATGGACATCTCTATTTAGGGACCTCTTTAGCCGTTGTTTGCATAATATCAAACCAAATCCATTAGATTTTTGCATCTTGGGCCGACGGCGCTGAACTTGGAAAGCGTCAAGAAATGTTCGTTGTCCCGAACCAAAAAACCATCCCTTGCTCAAAGAGATTCAAGTTCTAGAGGCGCAATGTACACATTATAGAGATGCAAAACTCTGAGACAGCAAGTCAAGCTAATGAGAGATACATAGAATGCAGGTATTTGAACTTTTGGATTCGAAGATTATTTTCGCATGAGGAGGTAGACAGGATCTCCAAGCACGATACTCGTCATATGTCTAAACGAGCCGGTTAAGGACATAAGAAGACCGCCGAATGAGATGTACGCCGTCCTAAAATGAGAAAGAAATGTCAGAGATGGAGGAGATGAATAAACTGGACGATGTGCAGGGTAATAACGAAAAAGAAAAACTTACACAATTTCCCCAGACTCGCCGTCGAATTTGTAGATCTTCGCAGAGTGAGCTGCTGCAATAACCGACATTGAATTCAGACATTGAACGCACCTTCCCATACATGACATAATCATACTCGTCCTCCAGTCCTCTGCTTCCCTTCCCATCAGGTCTCCACACATCCCTCTCGCTATCGTTCGTATCCTCCCCCGCACCATCAGCAGTGCTCGCCGACGGGCCCCCACGCGCCAGCGACGACGCGAGCGCGAGCGCAAAGTTCTGCTCCTTCTGTAAGGGGATGAGCTCGACGTTGTAGTCGAGCGTCAGGTCCATGTCATAATTTTTCGAGTGCGCGTACAGGCGGGATACTGTGTGATCAAGAGGGGAATGAAAGAGCAAAGGTGTGTGTGTAAAAAGAGCGGAAGAAAGGAGCCTGAAGTGCCGGACCTCTG
The DNA here is from genome assembly GCA_009935795.1 of Pholiota adiposa. NCBI lineage: Eukaryota > Fungi > Basidiomycota > Agaricomycetes > Agaricales > Strophariaceae > Pholiota > Pholiota adiposa. Next base: position 939,139 of record QEYC01000037.1, read on the forward strand.
TCAAATTTCTTGCCCTCTTTGTCAATGGCGTTGATGGTGAATATGTCGTCGAAGACGATGCTTGAGACCGCGGCGGCCATGAGGGAGTACAGAGTAGGTTGAAGCCAAGGCTCACTGTGTGGTTGAGATTTCATGTGGGCGGCCCGCTTTTAGCCGAAACGGTCAAGCGCTTATTTCTTCCGCGCCGTGTTCAAACTACTCTGTCTCTACATAATGTGCACGGTTGCCCAGGATTTCGCCTTTGAAACCACGTATTATTCTGTGTAAATATAATACTACTATACAAAAAAGGATGTAGATACAGAAAGGTCGGTTCGTCGTTTGCTCGTTCTCTCTAAGTGTAAGGTAAGTATTTCCAATAGCTCTATTTGAATTGGGATAGGTTATCCAGGTCCGTTCCAATCCGGTGTGCGATGTGCTCCTGTACGAAGTACAAGGCACGCTCTAATTCCTCGGTGTCGCTCTTTCGACCAGAAGTCGGAAGGAGAATAGCAATTTACATTGCCTTTGTCAGACAGGCAGAGGTAGTTTTTGATTTTTTTGGCTCATGTGCTGACGATTAATTAGCATCAACTTGTTGAATGCAGCTCAGATACTGGGCGATAACCTGTGCGAAACAGGAAGTTTAGTCAGATCCCGAAGAAAAAAAGCGAGGCAGGATATAGGCCACGTACATGTCGTATCTAATGAGCTCGTCTGCGTTGACGATAGCGGAAGAGATGAACGAGCGCGCTTCAACCCATACCCAGATCTACAAGGCGCGTCAATCAATATCTGCATATCAAAGAGAAACAAAGAAATGCACCTTAAGCAGCGCGCCTAAATTGCTGGTCGGCAAATCCTTCGTCACGTTCTCGCGTGTCGCCATCTGGGCTCCAAGGGTCCTCAGCATCGGCAGCGCACTCGCAAACAAATCAAGCTCAGGATCAAGCTGTCGCCCAATCCCCTCCAACAGCAAAATCGAAATAACCGTATTAATGAAATCGCCCTCCATCTTCACATGGTGCACGCGGACATTGCGCAGCACCTCCCCAAGCAAATCGGCAATCCGGATTTGGCCCAGCGAGAACGTCTTGCGCTTCACTCTCAGCACGAGATTCTGCATCTTCAGCGCGAACGTCTCGGGGTCGCGCACGAGATGTGGCGATCGGGAACGCGCGACCATCAGCTGTCCTGTGCGGTACCCGTCAAACTCGGCCACAGCGCGGAACAGGTCGAGGAAATTAGTCCGGTTCCGCTCGTCGAGCGTCGTTACCAACCCGGCGTCGATAAACACGATCTCGGGTACGTACCCTGCGCGATTCAAGTCCATGAGCTCGGCATGCCAAGTGGACGGGGATGCGGAGAGCGAGCGTAAGCGCGCGACAATGCTGTCTGAGTCAGAGTAGTCTGCGGTGGTCATGGGTGGGTGAGAGCTCGCGCGGCTGCCGTCGGAGGCGGCGTCGGGATCTGGGTGGAAGAGCGCGGCATACATGTTCGCGAGCACCTGGCGCGTGGTTGGCGGGCGACTAAATTTGATCATGATGTTACCTGGGTGTAAATCGGCGTGCACAAAGTTGTCGAGGAGGAGCATGTTCTATACGAAACGGATTAGGGCAAGTAAGGGTTTAAAAAAGGATGTGCTTACGAGGAATGCATCAAGGCCGACGGTAGCGATTTGGTAATCGTAAGGACCGCCACCGTTGCGTAAAAAGAGCTCGAGCGGCAGGGCATTCATGTACTCTTCGACCAGAAGCTCGGATGTGGACCACACTTTCAGCGGACGCGGAAATGTAACAGGGACTCTCCTTGGGGCGAAATGCGCTTCAAAAATGGAGAGGTTGTCCGCTTCGTGGCGCAAGTCGAGCTGTTGGTGCATCATGGAGCCAAACGCAGCCACCTCTTCGGGCAGAGATATCCACTGCATACCGGGAAGGAAGTTAATGATACGGGCAAAGACATGCATGATGCGCAGGTCGCGGGCAATGGTGCTTGCGACATGGGGATGGAGAACCTTGATAGCGACAGATGCGGTGGGCACGGAGGGGATTGGATCCTGGAGGATAACGGGACCGAGCGGGCCACCTGGCGTCTTTCTTGTTCGGCGGGGACTGAGATAGGCCGGGGGAATGATGTCCTGCTTGAGGGTAGCACGGTAGACTTGGGCAATGGCGCCCGAGCCTATGGGCACGGGTTCAAAGGCGTCAAAGACATCGTCGAAAGGGCGATGAAAGACACGCTCAATGACGCGGCGGGTGTAGGACATGGGGTGGGGAGTGCCCTGGGAGTGGAGCATGCCTAGACGCTCGCAGAGACCGGCGGGGAAGAGGTCCACGCGGGAGGCGGCCCATTGGGCTAGCTGGGAGGGGTGAGCAGAGATCGGGAGAGGAGAGGGCGGCTGACCTTGACGAAGGTTGGTCCTGCGGCCTCCATGCGGGAGACGAGGAGGTCATACCACCAGAGCTCGCGCGTGGTGAGGAGGAGCGGGCTGGCGAGAAGGAGCGGCGCAAAGAGATAGAGGAGGTACAGGAACCGGCGCGCGGTCAGGAGGGGCTCCCAGACGCGGCGCGCGAGGAACGCGCGGAGGGCGGTCGGGACGTCGCGGTCGGCCTCGGACGGCGAGCAGACGACGAGGGGGGCGCGGCAGGGGATGAGGAGGGGCGGCGGCGGGGCGGGGCGGCGGAGGACGAGGAGGGCGCCGCCGGCAGCGCAGAGGGGGACGGCCCAGAGGACGCGGCGGGGGCGGGGGCGGCGGAGGGCGAGACCCAGCATGGGCAGAAGCAAGTGACGTCAAGTGTGTGTTGACGTGTATTGTTCCCTTATTTTCGCCCTTCTCTCTCTCTCGCCGCGGTCTGCGCGCACCCATGGCCTATGCGTTCGTCTCCCTCGTCTCCTCAGATGCCTATCTCCCAGGCGCCCTCGCCCAGGTCGCCGCCCTCCGCGAGCTCCATCCCGACCCCCCCGTCCCCCCGGAGCTCCCATTCACCACCGTCTGTCTCGTCACCCCAGAGTCTGTCGACGTCGCCACCGTCCGCCGTCTCAGACACGCCTACGACCATGTCGTCGGCGTCGAGATCCTCGAGCAGGCCAACAATGCCGGCCTCAAACTTCTTGGTAAGACGCGTTCATCCGCATATATGCGCGTTTCTGATGCACGAGCACCACAGGCCGCCCAGATCTCACCACTGTCCTTACAAAGCTCCATGTGTTTCGTCTCACCCAGTACCAGAAAATCGTTTTTCTCGACGCAGATGTCCTTCCCATCCGCCCCATCTCTCATCTCTTCAGTCTGCCTCACGAATTCTCAGCAGCCCCCGACGTCGGTTGGCCCGACATATTCAACTCCGGTGTCCTCGTCCTCACTCCAGGCGAGGACAAGTTCCACCAGCTCAGCCAGCTCATCCAGGCAAAGCCCTCTTGGGACGGCGGCGACCAGGGCATCCTCAACGAGTGGCGCGGCGGCGATTGGAACAGGCTCAGTTTTACCTACAACACAACTCCCACAGCCGCATACACGTCCGTTTCTCTTCATTTCTATCGTTACGGCATTTTCTGACCCTTCCTTCTAGATATGCTCCTGCATATGAACGTTATGGCTCCCAGATAAAGGCCATCCATTTCATTGGCCCCAACAAACCCTGGAACTCCATCCCATATCGTACCCCTAATTCTCGTCGTCAGCCGGATTCTTCTGATTCCTTCCATCGCGCCTACGACTATGATTCCCTCGTCGATCGATGGTTCGACGTCTATGATCGCCACTACAACGCCATTCCCCAAGATGACATTCCGAAGACCCCCTTCGAAGTTAACCGCTACGTCGCCGTGTGGGATCAGCCAGTAGACTCAAAGCAGCCCGCGGGCGGCGTCCTTGATCTCGACGAGCTCAAACGTCTTGCCATCCAAGGTCATACGGCCTCAACCACTGATAGCCGCCCGGGCGAGGGTACCTATCAGAGTCTTCCGCTCCAAGGCCGCGTTGATTTAATGCGGCCGAAGAAAGAACCAGAAGTGACTGAACTGCCTCCGCCAGTGGAGCAACAGCAGCAGGAGTTCGCGATCCAGCTTCCTGATGACTTTGACGACTTTACAAGAGATGCGTTCAGTAAGTATGAGGAGGCGCTTTCTACCCCTGTTGCGCGGTATGCGGCTCTTGGCGACACACGTTGGCACACCTTGCCTACACCGGGACCCGATGAAGTGCCGTCCAGTCCACAGATGCGGAGAATTCCTCTTCCTCCAGCTACGCCGTCCGCCTTGCCTCTCTTTCCGGCGCCCGCCCCCGATTTTTATGCAAGTGAAAGTGAACAGGACAACGAGAGCCTTTTGCTATCTCGCAGCGACCATGAGCATCGACATCACCACGATCATCGCGAATCTTTGCCTAGCCATGAACATGAACATCACCACCATGGTGTACCCCAAGACCACTATCATCATCATTACCACCATCCACAACAAGAACATCCACAGCAAGAGCAGCACCACCAGCAGGAACAAAACCATCATCACCCACAACAGGAGCAACAGCAATACCAACAACACCATCACCAGCAGCATTCACCCCAGCAGCAGTCGCAGCAAGAACATCATCACTATCATCACCAGCCTGAACGTCCACGTTCTCCGCCGATGGTGAATTGGAACCCAGCTGTTGAACCACCCCCTAATGTCACCCCAGCTGCCAATACCTTTCCGATTGATACGTATTTTTCCAATGTCTGGGATCAGACCCCATCTAGGCAGCATGACCAAACCCACAGCGGTCCGTCTCCGCCAGATTCAGGCGGCTTTTTCCAGCCTCCTCCAGTGTCGGTCATTCCGGAGCCTCTGCTCAAGCAAGGCCACTATCGCAATGTCACTGGCGAGTCGCCGCAGGGGGCGACTCCCAGCCCGGATCGCACCAGGATCAAGCCAGTCTTCCCTTGGGAAGAGAAGCCGCGCGTCATGCCAGGGCGCGTGTTTCCTGACTCGGATGCGCCGCCGCCATCGCTCTTTATGAGCCCGAGTAGCCAGAGCCAGACGACAACGACGGCGCCGAGCACGCCTGAGACGAAAGTGACTTCCGGTCCCCGCGCCGCGCCGCTGTCGCCGCTGTATGGTTTGCCTGGGACGTTCAATTATGCGAACGCTTGGGATCATATCCCGAGCATCCAGAAATATGCCTCGCGTCTTGTCAAACCCGGACCTGCGATGCCGCTTCCACCTCCGCCTGCTGCTTTGGCGCCGCCGTTTGAGGACGACGCGCATCGCAAGAGTCGAGGGAAGATGAGTTGGGATGAGCGTGCGGAGATGAGCAGCCGGGATGGAGACGATGAGGACAATGCGGACGACGAAGATGATGACGGGCCTGCGGCGCCATCCGCGACTAAGTGGGATGACGATGACAGTGATGGCGAAGCGACGAGGCGCTCGCGGCGCGGCTCGGTCGTCACGGCTAGCTCACTTTTGAAGGGCAGAAAGAAAGAGTATAGGAGTCGTGGAGTGCAGACAACGATTGTGGAGAAGCGGAGCATGGGCGTGCAGGCGGATTTGATACCCCTGCCCAAGCCAGACACGCGCAAGCAGGTAAAACGGACTTCGGTGTCCAGCAAGAAACCGTGGTCTTCTGGAACATCGGGATTTACGACTCCTACGACGACGAGGGAAGTCAATACTGGTGCAGCAGCGCTGTCGGTCAACACCCGCCCGCCGCCTCCTGAGCAATATATAAGGCACAAATCGGGGCCACCTTCAAAGTCCCCCTCTGGCTCTGCTAGTCCTCAGTCCCCGTTGAAGTCTCCGCGCGAATTTATTGCGCCAGGGACACGTACAGTGCACATGGGCATTAACACGTCTCTGAGTAAGGCCGCAAAGGTCGCAAATGTGTCTGCGTCCCCATCGCCCCAGGAGCATCTACGCGCGTTGTCGACGCCGACTGCGATTTCTCCTGGGCCGTTGCTTCCATCTGTGCTTTTGGGCGAGACAGTCAGCAGTGCGGCGCCAGTGCCAGTGTCGGCGCCAGTGCCGGCGCCGGCACCAGTACAAGTGCCCACACCTACAAGTCCTGCAGTTCCGCCTTCGTCTCCGCCAGCGGTGCCTGCTCCAACTACGCCAACGCCCGCGCCTTCTGCAGTGCCAATGATGCGCCGCTTGTCGACGTCGTTGGCTCGTTCGTCGCCTGGGTTGATTGCGCGGAAGCCCTCAAATGATTCGTCGTTGGGCTCGCCTGCATCGTCCATTGGACCACTGTCGCCTGCCGACAATCATGCGATGCTGGTGACTTCGCCTGTACGCAAAGGGACGCGGGTTTGGGACCCAGCTCGCGGGGTCGACTTGTTCAAGCGGGGCTCGGAAGAGGTGCTTGCACGCTTCTTGAAAATGGGATCTTGGGAGGATGACGCGCGTTGATTCAATAGTGGATAACGGATGGTGGTGATGGAGGTGGGGTCGAAGTAGGGTGCTTTTCGAGAAATGAATACGTACGGTCGGTAGAAGGATGTCTTGGTTGGCACCCCGGACTCGATCTGGACTTTCGTTTTCTGTTCTTGTTTTCTTTTTCTTGTGTGTCTTGTCTGTTCTCCCAGTTACCCATGTCTTTATTCGCTTCTTTTCTCGGCCGGCAGTTCTGGAGTAGTTTCCATCTGGTTCTATTCAACGTTTTCACTTTCATATGTTTCGATCTCATGCAACGCGCGATTCCTCCTTCCTCCAAGGTCTCTTTCTTTTCAACAAACAAACATACCCCCTGCAAGCACTCTCACATATTTTCTTACTCTGCCACACATTCGTTTCATCTCACATTCTTTGAGTCAATTGTTTTGTCTTTTCTGTTCTTTCACACCCTACGACGTCCCTCCACACAACCCAAAAAAAAGAATAGCCTGTTATTTTGGCGCCTCCGGTTGTGTACATGTACTTACTGTCGTAGAAGATATGTAGCTACTGTACGACCATGTTGTCCGAATCATTTGTATGTATGTAAGTACCTAGGTACGTGCTGCTACTGGCCTCGATGTTACCTGTGTTGTAGTTACATTTACCTTGCGATACAAAATTCCACTTGTCCCCCCTCTGGCACAAACTGTCAGGATGTACTTACGCTAGAGTGCTAAAGTTAATTGACGCCCATGACGTCAGGGGCATGACATCACAGAGGTGTTCGCCCAGAGCGGTATAAGAGGATCGATTTGAGACCCCACTGCTCTACAACTTTACACCACACGTACCAATAAATCAATTATGTCGTCCACCAACAACAAAATATTCAATGTCAAGGACGTTTCCGGTGCCGGGTATGTGTTGTCCACTGACCTGCGCCACACTTACGGGCGATAACATACCCCTATTATCAGGCATTCATCTCTCGATTCTACCGTCGTAGAAGCAGAAAAAGATGCCCCGAACTCTCTGATCGCCGGCGAGATTGAGCGCAATGCGAGCAAGGAGCGAGAAGCTGCGCAACAGGCGGCCTCTGTCGCCAAGGTGTGTATTTGTCAGATGAAACATGGTTCAGCAAGCTAATCGATACGGCAACGTTGTAGAGTTTGGGCTCCGATTACACGGGCGAGCCGAATACCGCTGCAGCGGAATTCCACGACAGTGCCGAACGCACGACGAACGCTGCTGTCGAAGAAGGGAAGCATGATGTCGCCGAAGCCAAGGCGGTTGGAGCTGGCTATGTCGAACAGGCAAAGGCATTTGCTACGTCTGCCCTTGAGACTGCTCAGGTATAGTTTATATCTATGTTTTCCCTGTTATGGCATGATCTAATGCTGCGATACTAGTCATACCTCCCTGAGAGCGTCGGCGGCAAGGGGCAGCACGCACACTCCACTACAACAGAGACGCAACCTAAAGCTGAAAGTCACAGTGGTGCAGGGATCGTTGCATCCGTAGGGGCCACCGCAGAAAACGTATACCAGAAGGTGTCCGCTGCAGCGCAGCCGCATATTGAACATGTTAAGGGTGTTGCTGAAGGGTATATGGGCACAGCGGGGACCCAAGGCGTGGGTATTGACAAGCCGTCTGAGAAGACAAAGATTTCTCCTGCTTTGTCGGCACCCCTGGAAAGTGGACCGCATACTGTCGACGGGCCATATCCTGATAAATCTAGTCAAGTCAAAGCTGCCGATATCGCTGCGAGCGGTGGACAGCCTTCAATCCATACTTAATGGTTCAATCGGATATTGCAAAATGAATATGTACCATACCTGTATCTTTTATAGGTCGTTTCATGCCTGCCGCAGCCTGCGAGAAATGCCATCAATCTTTCATATCCTAAAATAGAAATAAATGCCATACCTGACGAAACTTTGGCAGCCTATGACTTGCCTCCAAAATGTCATTACCACCAATCCTGTATCATGCTTTTGCACGACCCCTCCCATACACCCCAACATGGAACCTCCAAGAACGGATACATCAACTTCAGCTCCAACTTCGCCGCTCATCTGAACACCCTGACGTCCTCCTACTCCTCCAACACCGACCAACGTACACATCGGGTCGCAGGCAAACAGAGCCTGACATCCATGATGAACGCCTGCGACTCGAAAACCTAGGCGCAGACTTCGTTCCGGCCACCCGCGGCGGCCAGTTGACGTATCACGGACCCGGGCAGATCGTAGGTTACCCTCTGCTCGACCTTTCGCGGTACACGCCAACCATGGGCGTGCGAGACTACGTCTGTCGCATCCAGAAGCTCCTGCAACAGCATCTACGTGACGCACACGATATCGTGCATGCATCCACAGAGCATACAGGAGTCTTCTTGGACCCCCAAACCAAAATCGCGAGCATCGGCGTGCAGGTGCGCCATCGGCTTACGTCGCACGGGTTCGCTATCAATGCGACGCGCGAGCCTCAGGCCTGGTTCGATAGAATCGTGGCATGTGGGCTGGACGATGTAAACGCGGGTTCGATAGAGTCCAAGTTGAGGGTGGCAGTAGACATCGACAGCGAGATACTCGGGTTGGTGCGGCAATTTGGCAATGTATTCGAGAGGGATATGGTGAGAATGGATCTGGCGAAGGCAGGAGAGATCGGAGAGGCTATATTGGAGTTGGAGAAGGAGGCTGAAGCCGCTGGAGACTGGCTGAAAGAGCCTCGAGAAAGTTGATGAGTAATACCAGTCGCCATCTTGCGCTATGAGGATTTCCTTAGAGGAGGTTAGGGTTGTGAGTACATTAATTAATTACATGATATAGCCGTACTTTTGTATACATCTAATATATGCAGAGGACACAATCTAGATTGTCAGACTGGAAAACTTCAACAATTCCTCCCACTTGAAATCTTCAGGCGTCTCGTGGAATGTGCGAAGCAGTCGCTGGCCCTCCGACGGCATATCCAAGCCCGACTTCCCATTCCACAGATAAAACTTTTGCAAATCCAGTGTCAGGATCTGCGCATCCGATTGAGACAGCAAGAAGTGTTCGGGATTGCTGGGGGAAGGGGTAATTTCTCCGCGCAACAACACAATGCCGTGCGTGACCGCGAGGTCAGTATATGCGGTGAGAATGAGGAACGGAGTCGCAAAGCTGCCCCGCAGCTTATATTCTTGCAAAGGAGTGAACAGAATGGTCGAACTTTGGGGATTAGTTCCCTCAGCCGTGCTTTCAATGGGCTTTGCAAAAGGGTCGTCCGACGCGGATGGGATGGGTGGGCTGGGATAGAAATCCCACTGGAGGAAGTAAAACTCGTGTGCCACTTCTTCTGTAGAAGCCGCAGGATTGGATTCATCGTTCGCTGGCATTTGTTGGACGCGAGGTACGGGGACAACAAACGTCGGAAAACGTTTCCCAGTTTCTTCTAATTTGCGGAATTGGTCTATTGGGATGGTTGCACAGACGTAACCCCTCCCAGTGCCGCCTGATCGCGAAGCATGGTATGTCGTCCAAAGTGCAGATACCTGATCTGCCGTGTGAGGCGAGGCGAGGATGCGCGGCAAGTTCAGAATGCTGGATAGAGGCTGTGAAATATGCATTGGTTCTGAGCTATATTCGTCGGAATAATTGTGCATACATACTCGGAAAGGGGGAGCGTCTTTTCTCTCAGAAATTGCAGCAGAGGGCAAGGTATCGGCCTTCGCTGACGATGCTGGAGCTTCAGCAGGCTTATGCTGAAATGGAGGTACAGTCGACTTTAGTTTCTCGCCCTCCTCTTTTCGCCTCTCCGCCTCTTCCGCCTTCGCTTTTTCCAGCAGCTGTTCCACAGTCAACTGTGATCTGAAGTTAAGAATATATGTGAAGAAAAAAAGGAAGGTCGTTAGATTTACCACATATAATGTAACCAAAGGTAATGCCTCACTCCTCTGCCTTTTGGCGCAACTTGTCCATGTATTTTGCCTTGCGCTCCGTCGCGTCGTCAGAGATCATTCGACGACATAATATGCTTTGTATATTGGTTGCAGAGGGTAGAACCCTCCGAGAGGACCTGGACGACCTAGTAAGAAGTCGAACGTACATTGTGGTGTAGTCAAGGTGTAGTGCAAGGAGAAAAAACGACACAACGTTAAAGACGCGCGGAAAATTCCGACGCGCGTCTCAAGTTTCGCGGTCCTAATAATGGAGTTGAACAATCCCCGGTATGTGTGACATCAGTTCACGCGCGTCGTCACGGCGTGACAGCCCCATTTTCTTGAGACATCGCGTTTGTGGCCTCCACACCACTTTCTCTGAGGTATTGTGGTACCAGATACATAGATATGATATATATCCATAGTCTCAAGTAATCTTCAAAATTTAAAACAGCTTTAAAAGCTTTAAAAACGACATTAAGCATTTCCGCCTGCCAAATGAGGGCTCCAAACTCAAAATGTATAGAACTTTTGAGCCACAACACGTAGGGACATCCTTGGTAGAGATAATTTGCTTAGAATTTAGATATAAATCGATCTGTAAGAGCATATTTTTATTTATTGTCCTTTTCCACGAGATAGACCGTTCCAACTAGTACTTTGGCATGGTCAGAGGCTGTAAATAAAAATTATAATCTTATACGATTGTAGCCACAAGAGGATAGACCAAATCTTCTCTGCCAACGAAGTCCCAAACTATATTATTTAAGCTTCTGTATTCTATGCACTGTTTTCAGCTTATAAGAAGTATGGTTTTTGGAAGAAGGAATTGAATATATATAATTTAAAGTTTTTATTATATGAAAATATTATAGCTATGTTCGTGCAAAGTTTCAAGTGAATCGGAGCAAAATTGATTGACCTAGAGCTGTTTTCCTCTCCATCACGCTGAAGGTTCAGGAGGATTTACCGTACGCGCGTCGCGCGCTTGAGACGCGCACGGCCTAATCAGGCTATTGCGGACTGATGCGCTGTCCAAAATAGGCCGCATTGATGATATTTTCACTCTCTGGCTACGTATTTCGATTTTACACAGTATATGGACACATCACACTTATGATACAGCCTATAGTCTTCTACTACATGCAAATAAAATGTAGAAAGACCACTGATAACTCATGAAAATTGAGTGTCTCAGCATTTGTGACGCTGAGGGCCGTGTCACGCCTGTCACTTCAGCCGCGGCCCTCACGGGGATTGTTCACTAATAAGGCAGAACTTTTTGGGAGTATTTTCTTCAAGTTCTTTCAACAGAAATGTAGATAGCGCCGCAGCGCATCGACCTCTTTCGAGGTTGAAATATTTGTATTGGTACAAGTGTTGGTGAAGTTTGAAAAAGAGAAAAGTGAGCGAAAGACTATTTTTCACCTTCCCGTTTGTTGCCTACCAGCAGCCATCGCAGGATTCCTGACGTTGATACTCGATGTATGGGCTAAGTATTGTAGTGTACAGGGTATCCACTAATGATGTTTTAATTGTAAATTTGCAACTAGTATTAGACGTATATTACCATGAAACCAATATCTACGATTCGATAGAAGGATGTTGGAATGTGTATTTTGAAATCACAACTCAACTACGAGTCAGCGTTCTCAGCTCTGCCAATCTCGCTTTCATCTTAGGTCTACGCGAATAAGCATCAGCGATGGATTGTCATGATCATGAAAAAAGTGCTTACACTTCCAGCAGCTTGGCCTCTAACTCTTGCTTCTCTTCTTGAAGGGTGAGCCGTTTTTCAGCGTCGAGTTTCGTGCTACGGATCAATGAGAAAAGAACAACAGACAAAGACAAAAAAATAAACACACAAAACATAGCCTCCTTGTCCGTCGTAGTGCAAGATAAGAGCATGATATTTCCACAACGAAGGACGATGTGAAACGGTGAGCAGAGTAATATTGAGAGTCCCAGCGTATTCCATCATCAGACCTTCGATTTCCGTGGGGACTAAGGACGTCGCCTCGTCAAGAACAGCATACTAAAATGAAATTAACAAAGTTCATTTCATGAAGGGTGCCAATCAAATTAACCTTAGGTTTGTGATAGAACAGACGTGCCCACGCAATTCTCTGCTGGTCACCTCCGCTAAGAGCTTCACGCCACTCCTTGACTTCATCCCATCCGCCCTCTCGCTCGACAATATGTCCCATCTGAACGACGTTCAAAATCTTGGACAGGTCGTCATCGGTGACACCGCGCTTGTCCATGGTAGCCTTCGAGTGAGGATAGATGACTTGGTCCCTGAGAGTTCCTAATGGAAGATAAGGCCTTTGAGGGATCAAGATGAATTGTGATGATGCTGGTTTGTGTACGACTCCGCCGTAGACAGGCCATAGACCTCCAAGAATTCTAAATAAAGAAGATTTTCCACAGCCTGAGTAGCAATGACGATAAGAATTGTATACATAGAAGAAGACAATACAGCGAACCATTGGGGCCAACTATGAGTAAGTTTTGCTAGAAGGTGGTTTAGACACGAATACATTGAAAACAATGACGTGGACATACGCCAGGCTTGATGTGGAAGCTTAATTTCTTGACAAGGACGTCTCCATTGGGAGTTACAATAGGTACGCCGTCGAACCAGATATCCTCTGACTCAATGACTTCTCCACGACCTTGCAGGTCTGTTTCAAGCATTTCATTGAGAACAAACTTGAATCATGACTGTTGGCACTTACTGATCTCATTTCCCTCCTTAGTGGCACTGTTGACAAGGGACTTCTGAAATTTGCCTTCACGGACATCTTTGATAGTGTCAAGGAGTTGAGAAACACGCGCAGTGTATCCGGCCAATTCGGAGAGGTCCTTGTATGAGTACATGACACGTCCGAAGGCATCTAAATTTAGGTTAATGCTGGTGTCAGACTTGCGCAGTCACCATAAAAAATTACGGTCTAACCAGACGATGACAGCAACAGACGCCTGTTTGTGACGAACCCTAATCATTTTCATAAGCCTCGAAATAGCTGCGTGGCCATGAGAGAACGAACCTTCCGTACGACCACCTAAATCCAGCTGTGCAGTGCCAGGGAGTTTGGCGAAGACAGGAATACCACATAGGATGAGCTGAACGAAAAGAGATAATTAATCCAAGCACACGAGTGAAAAGTCTAGTGCGTACCCCAAAGCTTCCCCAAAGCCATTTGATAATGCCCTCTTCAACACACCCAAACCACCATCTTCGCTGCAATATATGATTCTCATGTGCAACTGATGCGGCATATTCTCGTTCAATTAACATCTTCTCAGTATGCTCTCCTCGCATGAAAGCAACTTCTTCTGCAAATTCAACGAGGCGTGAATGTGTGTGGCGCAGGGACCCTGCCATTTGTGCGGACAACGCAGTGTACATGCCAAATGGCGGAGTCATATAACGCACTATCGGGATATTAGCGAAGCTTCACCAAAAGGCATTTCCTTGAACGCACACAACATGGCTGATAATTGAACGAATATTGTGAGCCCCATGACACCTTCAGCACCGACGTTCGAGGATAGTTGGTAATTGTAGAGGATGACGTCGAGAGTCGGCTTCGCCAAATTAGCGTACATGGCTGCAAGGTGGGTAGAAAAGCGTTGTATGTCATGAGTGATCATTCTACAAAGAAGATTAATACAGAAATGTGACGAGCAAGTGATATGTACCCACTGATCAGGATTCTTGATTCTATCGTCCAAATTAGCTGCTCGGAAGTAGTCGTTAGTATAAGGGTTTTATGAAATGAAGAGATAACCTACATAATTTGTAATAAGCTTTGCCATCTGCACCTTCCCCTTCCTCTCCGAGATATTGCTTCATAACTTCCTGAGTCAACCGCGTGCGATAGGCAATGGAAAGTTTATTCTGAATATAGGAGAGCCAGCTATTGGTCCATGTTGCAGGAATAGCGACGATAAGCCAGCGAAGAATATTGTAGAAGAATTGAAGGGGTTGTGCCCTGACGAGACTTGCGACTATCCTGGTGTAATAATTAACAATGCTTCTGACCGTAAAATATTGAGGGCACGCACTTTCCATCGAGAGCTGCGACATATAACGAGATTGCTGTCCTTGTGATCAACAACGCTGAGTGCATGAAAAGGAGCATGGCTTCTTTGGATCTAATTCCAGGTATCACAATGCGCAGTATTTGGCGAAGTCGCTGAAAGAAAACGGCATCCACCTACGAAGCGAATGAGGAGCCAGTGTTAACCCATGATAAGCGGAACATACTGCAACACGTTCTGGCCTGTCGCCATTATCCTTCCCTTTCTTGGACCTGCCTTTCCGAGAAGATTGGTTTGCAGACGGTTTGCTAGAGATTCCAATGTATGAAGAGCCGAGAACGAAAGCGATGAAGGAGATGTTCAAGACGCGCTGAATCAAAGGCCGATGGGCCATGTACACTGTGGCGGCATTGGCCAGTCTCTCGTTGGAGCGCTGGGATAAGCGCAGCGAAGGAAACGAGGCCATCTGCCAGGCCGACTAGCGAAGGGGGCTCGAAGATGTGCTGTCAATTCCTGGCGATGGTAGGAGTTCTGTTCAGAGTTCGTTTAACACCCATAGCGGATCTACTTGCGAGCCTGCTGCCAGTGCCATGTGATTATTTTTTATTTTTGTTCCACGGCCCTTTGGAAAGGACGCCGCATGTGGATGGGAGACACGAAAACATTTCTGGGTGAAGGCCGAGAGAGAAGGTGGACTGCTGGTGCAACGCAGGTCTGATACGAACGCAGAAGCGACTGCAAGCGTCCCTTGCTCGATGCCATCTAAACTTAGCACAATTTGACTGACTGCGTCCAATCACGTCAGCTGAAGTTGCTTAGTCAGCGGCCTGGCTTCATTCTGGATGAGTGTGGGTCAGACTTCTACGCTTTCTCTACGCTTTCTCTACACTTTCCTTAGGTTGGCAACAGGTCTTCACAGCGCAGTGGCCAACATTCTTCATACTCTCATTTAAGCGCAGGCTTTCACGCCTTTCAAGTGATCTTCCGCTTTCGCCCAAGGGGACATGAGATTCTTCTCACAATCCTTCGTTTACGAGTGCGTCTCCGTTTCACAACACTCAAATCCATACTGACGTTTTACTGCAGTGATTCTTGGTCGATCGTCGCTCTAGCATTTTTCCTCAGATACCCAAACCCATACGCATCTCATGTTATATCGTGCGATGTCATCTCGCGCGACCAAACGCCCTCAGGTTCTTTGGTGACTACTCGGCTCATTCTCAAAAAAGGTGCCATGCCGCGGTGGTTTCCCAAGGGCATTGTCTCGAGGGCAGAATCATGGGTTATTGAAGAGAGTGAGGTTGATCCCTTCGGCAAGGTCGTACGCTGTGTGACCAAGAATTTGGATCATGTCAAGGTCATGCAAGTGGAGGAATCTGTCAACTTTGCTCAGAATATGGACGGGTACGTTTTCTTCTCACTTTCAAAAAGAGTGGAGTCTTACCTTTGTCGATAGCAAAACTGTGCAATACACAGAGGCCAGAATTGTCTCCAGATTTGGATGGGGTCTTACAAAAAAGATTGAAAACCACGGCTTGACGCGGTTCAAGGCCAATATGCAGAGGGTGAAATATCACATTTTCTGAAATGGTCTGAAAGTTCTAACGGACATTCTAGTCCCGTGAAGGCGTGAGCCTCATCCTAAGCCTCATTCGTGAATCGCGTTTGCAACCCATGGCCATGACACTGGGAGCAGACAATTCACACACGCCATCTCAGGCCTGCGAAAGCAAGATCGACACCAGGGAAAATATAGGAGGCAGAACCTTATGGACCAGATTTAAGACATGGATGTATCAGCCGCCGCCGCCACCACCACCACCATCAGTTTAAAGCCTACATAATACATGCAATCCACTAGGTGTGATTGGTTTATTGCAGTCGTTTGAACCTTGTACTAGTAGCCTTTTATCGCGCTTAGTTATTTAAGTAGTTTGTTGTATCAATGTAATATCCTCCCTGGCATTCTCCCCTCCCATTTACTACGTGCATCGTGAGTGTGTAACGTGTGTGCACAGTACATGACTCAATTATGATGGAGCTGGTCAGAGTCTCTGACTCAGAGTCGTCTGCAACGCGGTACGTGATATCAAGTAGTGCCGATCTAATTATTGTCAATACGCTGCGTGCCTGAAGTGTGAATTATGGCGCTAATAACTTATAAGCGAGCATTCAAGCCATAAGTAGTAGTTTAACACATACTTCTTGAGGGCTTTCAGCCTCTAGGAGAGCATATACACGTCCAGGAGGAGAAACGGATATCAAGTGAACCTCTGAGTTGCCGGTGCGTGGGTGTGGCTTCATGAGAGAGGCTATTTTGGGACGTGTCAGCTTAGGCTCCATACTGTCACAGTCGATGAAAGTCGGTCGTCGCACAGTATCGCTCAATCTTCCTCAGCCCTCTGGGTTCGTTCTCTGGACGATATAGGATGTACTTCCCAATAACAGCGGCCAGGCAGCTCGCTGCGATCCCCGCTCTCCCCAATATTCCGCCAGAACCAGTCGTTGCTCTTGTCGCTAGTCCCCGCAAAGGGTTGTTCTGTACTCTCACCAGGAGTGTCGTTGCTGTCTGGTCTGGCAGGGTAAAGTCTAGACATCTGGAGAGAATAGATGTCAATACTCACTTTCTATGTAGCCATCTGCTCTTCTGTCAATTTTGACGCGAACGCCAACTTCTATCCTCGGTCATGGTGACAGCCTTGATGCCTGGTGGTCACCAGACGGGAGTCGGATTGTAGTCAAAGTAAGTTCTACTGCGGCGGTTGTGTTTCTCAGAAATTCATTGACCTGTGTGACCAGACTTCCGAATCTTTTTTGTTGCTGGTTTCTGTAGAATATAGTACAGATGAATTAGTTTACTCCTCCACACCGCTTCCCTCAAATACCGAGCGCAACTTCTTGGCTGGTCCCGGAGAAGGGCTCCCATTTTTCGCAATCAGTTTGCACTTTGAAGGGGTAGTAAGAGTTGAGGGAACACTACTGAGGTTTGTTGATCACTATCAAGCAATTGCGTGTACACCTCAATTGATTTCCATATCAGCGTATCCCCTCGCAAGAATTACTTGGTTTTCTCCACTAGAGACCCGCCGACGGTCCAACGAATGCCTTGGCCTATTACAGATAATGAAACAGAAGTGGCCAAACCAACACTAAGCTACGACACTTGGCTGCTAAACGATTTAGATTTTGCATGGCTTGTAGAATCAGACGGTCAGTGCAATGATATCAATGTATGAATCTATCTGATCTTGATTCAGTGTTTATAACACAAATTACACACTCAAGGATTATGAATGGCGAAATATGGATAACTTCGGACGGAAGGGCATACTTGGTTGGTCTACAAGGGAATTTGGATCAGGGAAACGCATACGAAAGATCTTCTGAAGACCAGGGCAGCAATGTTCGTGGAATTTTCATCAATTTTTGAGAGATGTGTATCGACCAGTCCCGCAGAAAGACGGTGTTGAGCATGATAATTTACAGCCTCAATGGCATGGAACTTGTATTCACAATTTCCAGACGCCTAAATGGGTTCAGAAACAGCGCCGAGTGGAGTCGGATGCCGGAGATGGCATTCCAATCTATGAAGAACCGAAACGTGCTACAGCAGTAGCTCTAAATGCAAAATTCTCTCTGATCGCCATTGGAGCGCATGGGTAAGCACCTGTGGTACTCTCTCTCTTTCCCTTCGCGTATTTTAAGTGCATTATGTTTACAGAGGCGAAATACAATTCACAAATTTCCCTTCTGAAGAAGGTGTTATCCCTAAATCTCAAAAGATAGAGGTCCCTAACCCATTTAACCAACAAACTGGGGAAATTACGGCCCTAGAATGGACTTCGGATGGCTATGTCCTGGCAGTTGGCTGGAAGCACGGCTGGGGTATCTTTAGTGTTGGAGGTAAATGTATTGTTGCCAACATTGGAGTACAGGAAGCAATTGACGAAGAGAAGTATGCATATAATCCCTTGTCATGCCGTTCCTGGCTAACGTAGTACTTGTCCTCATAGATTCCAGGATATATTCATGTATGGCATCAGAGATCTTGTAAGTGTCTCTTACGTTTCTCAGAAATGCACGGTATATAATGGAAATTCATAAATCATAAAGTTCTGGGGACCTGGGAATTTCGAACTCTTCGTTCTCGCGGAACCAAGAACCCAAAGTACTTGCAGTTTAACTCTCCGTGTCATTCCACCTTTCTAATGCCTTTCCTAGGACGTGACGGGCAATTATCTGTGATACCCTTCGCTAAAAGTGCGACTACAGGCCAGCATTCTCCAGTGAGTCACTTTTGATATGTATCACACATATTCGCTGATTTCATTGGAGGACAACACGCGATATGCATTTTTACAAATGGATGACAAGGCGCTCGTTTATAGAGGTGCCGACCAACCCGATTTGAGCGTTATCAACCCAGAATCAGACGTCTGGCAACATATTAAGGTGAATTCTTCCGTTATTGTTATTGTCCAGCACTAACTTAGCCACAGATTCCACTCAGATACCTGGCACTCAATTGGCCTATCAAGTATTCATCGTTGAGTACCGATGGTCGATTGATTGCTGTGGCTGGGCGCAGGGGCTTAATACACTATAGCTCAAGTTCCGGAAGATGGAAGATGCATGAGCAAGAGCAAAGCTTCACCGTACGAGGTGGTATGCTTTGGTTCCATCACGTTCTGGTCGTTGCTGTGGAAGTGTCCAAATCGTATCAGGTAAATAAATAAGAATTCTGCGTGACATGGCCATTTACGCGCCTATTTTTGTTATATAGATTCGTCTTTACTCCCGTGATATGGAACTCACGAGCCAAAACATCCTCCACCGAGAAATTCTTCCCGCACCTGTCGTTATTCTGTCCGTTGTTGATAATTCATTATTGGTCTTCACGGCCGACAACAATCTCTATCACTATTTGATAGTCCCGACATCGGATTCCATCAAGCTTCATTTGTGTGGGAGCATATCGTTTACTGGTGTTATCTCAGCCCCCGGTGCAGTGAGGATGTTGAGCTGGATGATACCAACTGTTCAAAAACGTGAGTTATTTCACCAATACTTTGAAAATCTTTACAATTACATATCTGGAATATAGAAATCGGTGATCCTGTGGATGACTTATCAGTCGCAACTGTGCTAATGGTAGTCGGTGGACAGCTTATTCTCTTGCGGCCTCGGAAGGTACGCTACTACATTCAAGTACCATTTACTAGATAACTTATTCATAATTTTAGTCGGCAAGTGCGGAAGTTAAATACGACGTTCAAGTACTTGCGGAACGTATAGAATTTTGTTGGATCCATCTACGCGGCGTTGGTGCCCTGGAAAATTCCCTCTGGGCGTACGATGCAGCAGGGATGCGCGTATGGCTTAATGCACTATCGATAGAGTCTCCACAAAACAAACCTGTCAATGCTGTCGCTGATGTAAAAGAGAGCGTCAAGATACCGTTGGATTTTTACCCGTTATGTGAGTGGTATTTACGTGCAAAGTCTTTCGCTTCGATCTCATCCGGATGTACATCTCTATAAGCGGTCCTTATGGACAAGGGTATAATTATTGGTGTTGAGCATGAGACAGCCATTCGCCCTAATTTACCCTTTGTGATGTTCCGTCACACTGCTAGCGTGAGTTCCATAATCTAACACTTGAGTAACATATATGCTAACGGGTATGTTCGCTAGTCGCACCTGTTCTTGCAGCATATTCTGCTATATCACCTTGAAAATAATCAAGTCAAGGAGGCCGTTGCATTTGCATCCCACTACAAGAATCTAGTATTCTTTTCGCATGCACTGGAAATTCTTCTACATACGGTGGTTGAATCCGATATGGCCGCGATAGGAAACGGCGACTCAGAAGCACATGAATTGCCCAATGAAGTCCTACCTGCAGTCATAGAATTCCTAGATCACTTTGACGCATCTTTAGATGTTGTTGTCGGTTGTGCTCGGAAGACCGAGCTGACTCGTTGGAGGCATCTATTCAGTGTTGTTGGAAACCCCAAAGAGCTCTTCGAAGTTAGTTTTTGAGCAGTTTTGGTTTCTCGTGCATTACTGAACACAGCAATTTTGACATAGATGTGTTTGTCGTTCAATCGCCTCAAAACCGCCGGTTCTTATTTGCTCGTGCTGCACAATCTTGAGCAACTGGATGAAAATAGCACCGAAGCCGTTCGACTCCTGACAAAGGCCGTAGAAGGAAAGGATTGGCAACTGTGTAGAGAGCTATTGCGGTTTTTACATTCCATCGACGACAGTGGGCAGGCATTACGAAATGCTCTTTCACAGGTTGATTTGCTCTCTTTTGACTCCCTTTAGAAGTTCGCATTTGCTGGTAGTTGTCATGATTTGTTTCATCTGTAGATTTGTATTAGTAATTGTTCACATGTTGGCTGCAACATACAATGTGTTGGCTATGTATTATTATTACCTAGGGTGAAGCTAGGCCCCCGGAAGCTCCACCAAGAGCTTGACCGCCAAAATCCGGCCAAATGGGTCTCAAATCCGCACATTTTTTGGTCTCAAATCCGCAAATTCGGACAAAGGTTGCAGGGTCCTTCCTAAAAAAGAAATTTTTGCCAGAATTTTTCGGAGGCGCCTTGAGGCGCCGTCTTAGAGCAACAGCCATCTAAACACACTCAAGAGTCAAGACATGATTCCTATGCCAAAAATAAAGAATATAATTCATATTATAGCTATAGTACTATTTATTTTCTGCAGGAGCTACTCTGGAGTCTGCCTCCGGGATTGCTAATCTTGAGAGTTGGCATTTCAGTAGCAATTATTGTTTGGGTTCGAGGTTGATCAAATATTCGCCAACGTGATGCCGCCGATGGCGTCAAGACTTTCTTATTGAAGGGGCTTATGAGCGCATGTGCATGAAGGTGATATTCTGCGTGAGTTGTTCCGCCAAAACAAGAGAAGTCCGGTGGTAGGATCTCATCCTCGTCAGAGGAAGCCGTCATCATTGGCATTGCTCTAAATATCATTTAGTATATTATTTATTTGGAGTATCATATAACATATCCATCCGAGTTGCAAGGTATACACGGAGCGAAACCCAAGAGACAGAGTCCAAGTTCGCTGTCAATTGATCCGTATGTGCCAGGCAGTGCACCAAAGCTTGTCAAATGAGCCCAAACCCTCCCAAATCCGCACATTTGTGGACAAAGTTCGGCCTGCGGCGCTGAAAATTTCTCTCAAATCCGCATATTCCGGACTAAGATATGGTCATTTTGACCTCTCAAATCCGCAAATTTGCGGTTAAGCTCTTGGTGGAGCTTCCGGGGGCCTGTGAAGCTATTTATGATCAACGAAGTTCAGTTTTGACGGAGTTTGCCAATTCAGTATCATTCTTTTAAATAGGCACAAGAGTCACACGCGCCGCGTTGCGTTCAATTTAACGTCAACTTCAATCATATCGTGTGCCTCTCGAGCAATGTTTCCGGCTCCCAAATACTGAATGTGGCACACTCTCTGGATTATCACTCTTCACACCGATAAATCTCCGACTTTTGACTTGAACTAGCATGACAAAGGGCCCCCTTTGAAAGAGTAACATTTTGGTGCGCTCGGACTCAGCACTAATAGTACATATTCTATCCACAACCATGCATGAAACAACCACCAGCAGCACTGATATTGTGATGTCTCCTGAACAAGAACATGTTCTGTCTCTGGTGGATAGCGGTCAAAACGTTTTCTTCACAGGCCCAGCCGGTTAGTCCAACGTTCGCTTTTTTTTTCGATGTTGTTACATCTCAATGATTCCATGCAAACTTTTAGGTACAGGAAAGAGTGTTCTACTACGCGAAATTATTAGGAAACTCCGCCCAGACCCAGGTTCAATCAATGGCGTGGCTGTTACTGCATCCACTGGTATCGCTGCTTTGAACATAGGTGGAATGACACTGCACTCGTTCGCTGGCATTGGACTTGGTAAACAGCCTGTGGACGTATTGGTGAAAAGCATCAAGCGATCGATAGGAGTGCTCATGCGATGGCGCACCACCCGCGTGCTCATAATCGATGAAAGTCAGTTCATTTCGTCTTCAAGTTTCTCAATGCAGATATTAAGTTTGAAAACATCTAGTATCAATGATTGATGGGGCATTATTTAGTAAACTAGTGAGCTTCTTCATCCTGTCATGCAATCGAAGTCCGTATATATCATTGGTCCAGGAAGAAATTGCGAGGACTATAAGGAAGAGCTCCAAACTTTTTGGTGGAATTCAAGTGGGTACTTGTCCATCTTCTTTCCATATCCGGGAAATTTATTTGAAGTAGCTGGTCATATCCGGCGACTTCTTTCAATTACCTCCTGTACCAGACCACAGCCATAACTACGAAGGAAAAGCAACCTATTGCTTTGAAGTGAGTGCTTGGCGAAGATGTATCTCTCGACCCATATTCCTCAGTAAAGTCTTTCGCCAGAAGGATCCTAGTGAGTTACGCCGAATTACTTCGGAATATCTCAATATCTGATCACAGTCCAGCTTTTATCACCCTACTTACTCACATGCGCCATGGCCTACTCACACGAGAAGACATTCAGCATCTCAAATCCCTATCTCGTCCATTACAATATGACGATGGCATAGTGCCTTGTGAAATGTGACAAATTTTGCATTATCAGCCTTTGTCTAGTATTCGTTAATTCCAGTTTACTCTTCAGATTCCCAGTACGAAGCGAAGTGGACTATTGTAACCAGGCCAGATTAAAAGCCCTTCCAGGACCTCAATATGTGTACCACGCGATGGACAGTGCTGGATACGATGTTAAGGGCCAACCAATAGAAAAGCATCGCGTTCAAGATCTCTTGAACAGAATGATTGCCCCGCAAGGAATGGTCCTTAAGGTCAGTCATCTCCCTCTCAATTCATAACACCTTATTCATTGTCATATATCTTCAATTGATAGAAAGGTGCACAGGTCATGCTGAACAAGGTAAGCAGATCTGTTCAATCATCAAGGAATCTTTAGGGACCCGGGCTAACTTTTTGTACACCTTCCAGAATACAGAAGAGGGCGTTCTAGTAAACGGAAGTATTGGCAAAGTAATGGATTTCCTGACCATCATGGAGGCAACTGAACAGAATGTCAAAATTGCAAAACAAAATACACCAACAAACCATGATGACAACCTTCCTCCTACGAGCAACTATTTCCAAAGAGATGTGATGAGGCCGATGACTGGCCATGTCTTCAGCAGCAACGAGAAATGGCCCCTTGTGCTGTTCGAAAATGGAAAGCAGCTTCTATGCGCTGCTGTTCAATTTACAACGGAAGGACGACTCGGAAATGTGGAAGCTCGAAGAGTGCAAGTGCCTCTCATCTTAGCTTGGGCACTGTCAATCCATAAATCTCAAGGACAAACATTGGAACGAGTCAAAATAAATCTCGGGAGGACATTTGAGAAAGGGCAAGGTAAGCACAGATAACACCGTTTCCACATAAATGCCAACTTACAACCCCCCATCAAGCGTACGTTGCAATTTCAAGAGCAACTTCGATGGATGGGCTAGAACTGAGGAATTTCGATGCCGAAAAGTCAATTTTATCTATTGCTTTCTTTACTTCGGTCACTAAATGTCTAATCCCATGTTTTATAGGGTCATGGCCCATCCGCGTGTCACACGATGGCATGAGTTTTGGGATTCCCTCGGCAACGGCGACTTGCCGGACGATTCGGACGATGAGATAGACTGATGCCACCGATAGAAGAAAAATGAACTTGAAGTTGGCTTTACATCATATCATTTCTGCTTCAGTTAGTCTACTACAAATATCAATCTTGTAATAATCCTGAATGGCCACAGGAGCTATTACACTAGAAGGAAAGATCAATTAACATTTCAAGCTCAAGTGGACGAGTAACGAGTTGGACGACTGAGCAGCTCATAAGGTAGAGGACAGTGTGTATGCTATTTAATGACTTCTGTGGTTTACCGCCATGATACCTCATGTTAACCTTGCAGATACTTACAGCAAGGAAACAGCGCGCGCACACAAATATCTAATCTATGCCTTATATCTTTCTGATAAAACTTTAGATTATAAAAATAACAACCTAACCGTGAGACCTCTATCTATAAGATGTTGGAGTTCGATTTCCCAGAAATGGACGGGAATTTACGCAAAACACTTATCTACTAGAAATTGATCAGGATCCGCCGCATTTGGACGGTGTTACGTCATGCACGTGACGTTGGCCTCTAATGTCTGTCCTCTACCTTATCATGGGCAGGCCGCCGCCGTGACATGTTTGTAAATAGCTATAGCATGGATAAATAACCGGCGACATTGCTCTTAATTTCAAACCATAAAAAAGTGCGCAGAGTCGACATCTTGTGTCCATACTGTACCAATTAATACGACCAAGTGCTCGATCGAATTTTTTTGTGACACATTTTGGTCAAGTGCTCACGGGCTCAATCCGAAATTTCTTGCGTGACAAGTGCTCAATTTTGGGATAAGATATTAGATAAGTAGGCGACAGTTTGTCACCAGACTCGGATGATGTGAATGAGTTTGGAATGTTAATACTCGAGTATATTTCTTTTATCTTAAAACTTAAACAAGGGAAGTGTTGGGACGAGATAACCTGTGACAGGTTTTCTCGTTTTGTGCCTGGGTTTTCGCGGGCTTCGCAAAAGGATCTCAAATTTTTGTGCTTTGAATTGCCCCCAACTGCGGCGCCTTTCCAAAGACCTTCATCTCGAGAGCGGGCCGGATGGATGACCAACCGAGCGCGAGCGCGCGAATTTGAGATGAACAGCGTCCCAATCCGAAATTTTGAATTGAGAGCTGAGAAGCCCGAGAAAACCAGAGCGTCTGGACAAGATGGTTTGCGGCATATGGAGGCCGAAATCCAAACCAGCAAAGCCAAACACTGAAGGGAGAAGGTGGGTGGGTCAAAAAATTTTCTATGGATTGAAATGAATTCTGAAAGTCTTTCAAAGTGGCAGAACCGATGTTGGGAGAGATGAAGAGACGTCGAGAGACGGACGCTTCATCGATGGATTCTCTAATCGATAAGCTGAGGTAAGACGCTTCGCGAATTGATTGGTTCTGCCACTGTCAGCTCTTATCTTATCCTTACATAGATGAGCCTTTCAGGCTCATCGCGGAGTTATTTTTAGCCAAAAGTCACACAAAAACTCCGGTTTGCGGAGAGTGCTCAGCTCAAACCGGTCTGTGACGCGTGACAAAAGCCCTTGGTACCGTAGTATTCTCATTCCTGGATTCTTAGGCTCCTTACTAGTCTCTTATAACAGACCAAATAACAGATGACAATCGATCTGGCTCCTTACTGATAAATGTGGGACTGGATTATCTGTTCTCTTCGATAAATTCTCCATTAGCATGAAAAGAACTCGTTCCCAAGGGGGCACACGGATTGAAATAAGAGACCCGGGGTTGAATCTTTTTTTTCGAGGACCTCGGCTTGAACCTACCTACTACATAATCAGGCACACATCCATATATGGTAATTTGATGGTATTTCCGATCACTTTCCTGATTTGCCGCTCCTCCCCAGCTCCTGCAATGCTTCCACACAACTCTTGTAGCATGGAGAGCCCTCACAAAATAGTTCTTATGTGGCTATATACTATAGTGTAGCCTTAAAAATAATTATTGTGCCAACTTGTGTCAATCCACTGCCCATAAATGAATGCAACTTTCAAGTTCTGTCAACATTTCAGATGCGTACAAGATGTGCATCAGAAAATTCAAGCCCCGACACATGTTGGCATGCAATGTTGCACTTGATTTATGCTGATTTATTGATATGCTTGCAAATTGGACAAGGTAAAATACTTATTACAAGTTATCTTGTTCCAAAACATGCCCAAATTCCAATTTTTTGAGGTGGTCCAATCTTTTTTTTCGCGGCCCACAGCTGAACCTACCTACCAGGACCCGGTCCGGCATTCTGATGCCGGTGCCCCCTTGCTCGTTCCGAAGAAACATCATTGAACAAAGCTCCATCTTTTGCTGTTGACTAATGTCGGAAAGTTCAAAATAGCCTGATCAGGCCAATCAGGTGCCTCATGCGCGCAAGTCCTCATCAGGCCTGATCAGGCGACAAGTCGCGCCTGTTCGGCACCTTATTGTGGGCTTACTAATAGAAAGTCGCCTTAATAAGGCATAAAAAGGCTTATTCAGCCCCTGATCAGGCGAAAATCGTACAATTCAGGCAGGCCTCTGATCAGGTGATTCTGGGATTTCCGACATACTTGCCGCTCGCACACCAATAGGACTATGAACGATTTGGATACAGCGTCATTCGACGATTCTGGAGATCGCGATCTTGTATTGTCTCCGGAACAAGAACGTGTATTGCATATGATCAACAAAGGCCAAAATGTTTTCTTCACTGGTCCAGCTGGTAGGCTCCATGTTCTCTCAATGCTTGTTCATCCACGCACTGCTATTCGAAATTGTAGGTACAGGAAAGAGTGCTCTACTACGTCGAATTATCAAGAAACTCCGTCCCAAACGTAAGATAGTCAATGGAGTCGCAGTTACTGCATCCACAGGCATCGCTGCTATGAATATAGGTGGAACAACATTGCACTCGTTTGCTGGTATCGGTCTTGGTAAAAAGCCTGTGGAAAATTTGGTGAAAGGAATCAAGCGCTCGTTGAAACTATATATGCGATGGCGCACCACTCATGTGCTGATCATTGACGAAAGTTAGTTTGTTCTATTTTCCTACAATACAGTCAGTTAATCAGACTTATAGTATCCATGATCGATGCGACGCTGTTTGATAAATTGGTGAGTCTGCATATCAAGTTAGTACATATCAGGTTTTGGAATATTGATATTTCATGTTCTCCAGGAAGAAATTGCTAGAATCCTAAGAGAGAGCGACGAGCCTTTTGGAGGCATCCAGGTGCACTATTATTCCTATTATCTCTCAAGCGTCAGTTTATGGACCTCGAACTCAACTCTCATCGTAGTTGATCATATCCGGAGATTTCTATCAACTGCCTCCAGTCCCAGAAAAAACATTCAAATATGAAAGACATGCGAATTATGCTTTCCGTGCGCGATCTTGGGAAATGTGCATCCCTCGACCTATATTTCTCAGTAAAGTTTTCCGGCAAAAAGACCCCAGTGAGTTACACTCAAAAAGTTTAGATCTAATATGCATGTCTGAGGTTAGCATGGCCTAGCTTTCATCTCCATCTTGACGCATATGCGTCAAGGTTTGCTCACTCAGGATGATATTCAGCACCTCAACACGCTATCTCGTCCACTAGATTATCCTGATGGAATACTGCCTTGTGAACTGTGACGAATACTCACTATAGCGTGTCTTTGATTGATTCGCTGATTTATTTTGTTTTTCTAGGTTTCCAGTGCGTGATCAAGTCGACTTTTGTAATAAAAGTAGGCTAGAAGGCTTGCCGGGACTTCAATATGCATATCATGCAATGGACAGTGCAGGGTATGATGTTAATGGGTTCCCTGTAGAAAAGAAAGAAGCCGCAAAGCTTTTAGACAGAATAATAGTGCCGTGTGGCGTCCTGCTCAAGGTACTATTCAGTATTGTTTTCCAGACGCGGCTTCTAACCAGTATGTACTTTCAAAATAGCCTGGCGCACAGGTCATATTGAACAAAGTGAGATGATTTCCGTCTTAAACCATCAACATTCAAGGGCTAACTGTGAAAGTGCACTCTAGAATATAGAAGAGGGCGTTTTCGTGAATGGCAGCCTTGGAAGGGTTCTGGATTTCATAACTGTCGCAGAAGCGTTTGAACGAGAAATTCCAATATCCACCAGAGAATCCCCATCCGACTATGATAGTTCGGCAAGTTATCTGCGAACGGATAAGAATCATAAGATGCGGCCAATGACGGGACATATCTTCAGCCACAATGAAAAATGGCCGCTTGTGCAGTTTCACAATGGACGGAAACTGCTGTGCGCCGCTTTGGAGTTTGCGGTCGAAGGTCCGCGGGGGAATATCGAGGCTTGCAGAATTCAAGTACCTCTCGCTTTGGCGTGGGCCCTGACGATTCATAAATCCCAAGGTCAAACACTTGACAGAGTGAAGGTAGATCTCGGAAGAGCATTTGCGAATGGGCAAGGTATGTCTGAATCGCTCTTTCTTTCTATTTTGGTAATCCTGTGCTAATTATATGCTTTATATCAAGCATATGTTGCAATTTCAAGAGCAAGTTCAATGGAAGGCCTAGAATTGCGAAACTTCAGCCCATCTAAGTAAGCTATCTGCAAAATTATAAGCTCGGCTTTGTCCAATCTTTTGATCCTCTGACCTTTCGGCTTTCACTCTCTGTAGAGTTATGGTGGATAAGCGGGTTGTTGATTGGCACGAGGTCTGGAATTCTCCCAGTAATACAATTTTATCAGACTATGTAATAGACGATAGACGACGGTAAAAGTGATCGCCAACAGAGAACGTTCAGATTTACAATGCATAACATTGGGTCGACTAGTAGACACTAAGTTCATCCATTTATGATATATATATATATCAAATACAACGAAAAGAGAAGAGCGTTCAATCAAGGGTGGGTATTGCGGATTACTTAACTTGTGGGGTATCTGATAGTGGCAAGTTAGAATCTTGAGATGGTGTGCGGGAAACTGGCTTAGGGGGAGTCGGAGGCCTATCTTGCGTGGGGAAGTATACAGAATTGATATCATCTTTCGTGTCTTCAGTAGTTGTAATGAAACTTTCAGCGGTGGGCGAAGAGGAAGGAGAGTCTTCCTCAGACACATCCACCTGCGTCGATGGAAGCGCCTTTTGTGGAGGTGCTTTTTCAAGTACCTTTTCAGGTGCTCTCGTTTTAATCGGAGACCCAGGAATTGCCCGAGCCGATGGATGTATGCTGTTGTTCGGTCGAGGAGGCAGGCGCGGTGTGAAATCTTGAGGTGATAGTGGTGGCAGCGTTTCAGATGTATGTATGGGAGGGATAGTTGCTATTTTCGTCCTCTTGGTGCCATAAGAAACAGGTGGTACAGGCTCGCCAAGTGGAGTTGGGGGTAGAGGAGGTGAATGATGTAAAGTATCATGGTCATACAGGATATGCGCATGTATAATCAAATCTTCCATCAGGGAATCCTACAGAAATGAGTTTGAGTTATTACAATGATGAAATGCAAATGGATGCACCCACTTTGACATGTTGGACGCTCAAAAGATCGCCAGCCTTTGGCATTTCATCCTCGCTGAAAATTACACTTCCAAAGACGATGGCAAGATTCTTGGGATCCATCTTGTTCTTTTCGCTCCTCGCTGCGACGCGTGCCAGATGTTCAATAATGGCCTTCAGTGTTGCTTGATGCACAGGGGGTAATCTGCGAATTTTGGAACGCAGAAGCATGAAGTCGTTTGACAGATGGTCCTCTAACGCGGATATCAGAGCGATTTCAATGGGTTAGATGATTGCTTCGTACCTCTATCTTCGGTATGTTGAACACGGTCAGCTAGAGAAAACTTGAAGACGGGTTCTGGTAGTTCTCGGAGGTATAACTAGGCGCGCGTCATGGAATGAAGTTGACAGCAAGATCGTGACGTACCTTAAGAAGGGAAGCTACAGCATATATGTCATCCTTTGGAGAGAAATGAAAGGCTGATTCGTCTTTCTCGATTTCATGTTGAAGCTTCGGAAGTTCATTAAGAAGGGGCTCTTTAACGAAGTTAAGCAACTTACAGCTTGCACAACAGCATGTCGACCCGAAACCTAGAGGACACCTGGTTAAGATCAGTTATGGATAGTGTTGTAATTCACGCACTCGGTATATGCCTTCGGTTTCTAGGCCTCTTTTATCAATCTCGTCGATGCATATTCTAATAATCTTTGGCACTGCTCCTTCTGGAAGACCCTTCGCAGTCGCATAGTCAACTAAGCTGAAGCCAAATATCAGGTCGTTACATTCTCCAACTTGGCCATGTTCGTATAGAATTGGATCAGGAATGGCTGACGCCAATGAACGGGGTATATTCGTGTTCAATTTCGCAATATCTCTTTCCGGTGATATTCTATCCACAATTGAGAGCATAAGCGAGGATAATTGCGTTTGCGTCGTGGATGTGGCTCTAGTGACAAAAAGCATTGCAGGTGATTTGTATTTTCCCCTGGTAAATCAGACTTACATAAGGTTATCTGCATACTTCTCGAGGACCTTTTTCAAGGTGGTTGATGATTCTTCGACAAACATTTCAAGACTCTGATATGGTTTATAAGAGAGGTCAATCATACAAGATTCAAGCTCAGTACCTTGTAGCCCCCTTCCAAAATCTTAGTGCGACGTAGGCGAAGCGTTTCAAGCCAGTGAACGCCTTTGCGATAGTCTCGGTCTTATAATACTGTGGGTCAGACCGCATATTGTAGACTTGCATCAAAGTCCTTACCCGCTTCATCTGCCTCACGCTTAGCTCGCACCGTCCTCAGAGCCTGATTTTCTCGGCCTCCAATTGCATCTTTAGATGAACCACCTTTGTCCAAAAATCCAATGAGCTGATTAAGTTGTTTTTTCCCTGTAGACGACAGCGAATTAAACGGTTCAGTCCAACTGAACAAAAATTAAATGTACCTTGATGTGCGAGATCGGAGAACGCGGTTGAAGATGAAGGGGAGCGGTTACGGCCAGGTGGATTGCTGCTCGAAGGGCGTCTGTCCAAAGCTCGGAGGGGTTGTGGTGCCGTGACGGTCGGGCGCGAAGGAGCGGTGGGATTTAGCTTAGGGTTATGCAAGTACTGTTCGGGATTCAATGGGGTAATTATAGGTGATGTAGGAGGAACAGAAGCTGCTGCCCTCTTTTGTTCCTGTTCAAGGCAAAGTTACGACAAGTGATAGAAGTTATACTGGTCCACAAACCTCGACTTCAGAATATTTTTTCGTATACCGATTCTTCAGTTTCGGAAGCACCGTCTCT
Source organism: Pholiota adiposa (assembly GCA_009935795.1). Lineage (NCBI taxonomy): Eukaryota > Fungi > Basidiomycota > Agaricomycetes > Agaricales > Strophariaceae > Pholiota > Pholiota adiposa. Next base: position 970,375 of record QEYC01000037.1, read on the forward strand.
GCATATTCATTGTAAGCAGCGCTCGAATCTTTGATATCCTCTTTAATGCGTTTCCGTGTCCTTTCTTGGGTATCCTATGAGAAACGACTGAGATCATGGAAAGACCTTCAGCAGCAAGACTGGGATGACTACCTTCAGTGTTGTTAGTGGAACGATGACATCTGAGGTCAATGTTGCGCATAGAGCTTGGCGAGCCTGAGCCTCTATTGAACGCCACGATTGAGCTTCCAAGACGCACGCGATCAAAAGGAAAGGTACTGACCTCTATCAATATTTTCCACGACTTCTGCCCATGAACTTCGAACGGTATTCAGATCCCCTCTATCATCGAGGCTGGCGTCGACAGTTTTGATTCTTCGATGCAGCTTCCGCAGAGATTCCACACTGTTATCAATTAGGTAAAGCTAGTATCACACCGAAGATTGATTATTATTCACTATGTCTCTTCAATCCGCCTCCTGTGTGTCTAGATCAGTTGATGGGTTAGAAACAGTGCATAATGGAGGAACTTGCCGTTCTTGGAAGAAACTAAGATATGATTCCGTTACAAAGCGGAGCTGTGCATCGAACAAGGGTAAAGGCCCCTGTGCTACAGAAGGCGGGTCAGAGAACGAGGTCCGAGAGGACTGTGGCGGCTGGTCCATGCTATGTAATGAGAAGCGCCAGGGTTGAGAGGGGTTCCTTGGTGGAGAATGGAATTCATGACAAGAGAACCACAGCCATCCAAATACCAACTTGTTCTACCAGCTGCATCACGTGACGTCATCAATCAATCAAATTACTATTAAGGATCCGCTCCTGCGGGGGAAGGGCTCGCTGCGCCATCCGAGTTTTTGAGCGCAATTGATGAATGAATTGTTGTCTAGACTCTAAGCATTGGACAGTTAACCCACCCATCCACTGCGTGGACGGCGGGTTGCGTATGAGAGTAATCTTGGAGTAATCTAAAGTTTCTAAACTTCATTGCGAGGATATCTATGTGCATAATCATTAAAAGTGGGGGCCAGTATCGCATACATGTGGCGGATACTGACACTGATACTGAAAATATTATGTAAGTAAATTATGTCATCGACACGTGCCTATAATCGACGTCTGACTCGACTCACTTCTGTCTTTCTGGAATCTGCAACCACAATCAGACTAAGGCGACGCGCTCGACGACAGCGACATGTCGCTGTCGTCAATATCTATCACTGTCGACATCAATACTGAAGGAAATGGACAAGGGAAAAAGACGCGGCCAGCAGCAATGGATTGAAGGCCAGGTATGTACTTTGTTTGTCACCCGTTCTCCCTGCGCTGACCCCTGGTGCTCAGCTCGTACGCACCTTTCCCTATGATGACGAATACGAGGCCAGTAATGACGTCGACTGCCGCTGCAACCTCCACTGCTCTCAACGGCTTTACAACGAGTGAGCAGCAGCACGAGGCGACGCGCAGGTGGGAAGCCCACAAAACCGCCCACAGCGGGGAACACGACGGCACAATTCACCACCGCCCTCACCCATCCTCATCCCGTCACCTGTGTGATGGACATGGGATGTAGGCACACCCGGCTGCCCGCAGCCCACCGCGTTCACCATCGCGTGCGCCGCTGCCGCAATGTGATGAGTGGATGGACAAGGTACAGACATCCGTTCAGCTCGTCACAGCGACGACCGCACGGGGAGAAAAAATCGAGGGAACAGGGTGTGGTTGTGAGTGTAATTGAGCGGTCCTAATGGCCACCTCGTGTGTTCTTTGCTAACATAGTTCTACTTCCATAGGTACCTTCCCCTCGCGCTTGCCCCATCTGCATCCTGACAGCGCCCACCCCATTGTGCCCACATCCTACTCCCTATATCCCACCTCCACCTTGCCATGGGAATCTGCCCCATGATGACAATGAGATGCACTGATATTTAGAAATGAGATGGCGCCCATCGGAGCATCAGTACCACCACCACCACCATCTCTGCGCACAACGAGCACCGCATATGCAGTGTTCTGCGACGCGGAGATGCAACATGGAAGGTGGTACCATAAAATTGCATGAATAGAGATGTGGTGGCCTTGCGAGGCACGCACCGCCTCCAGCATGGCAGCAACTGACGGCACATGCACTTAATAGTTTGCGAGCTTGAGTATAGGCCGACGGCTCGCGCCCCACCTGACTCTTCTTCTCGTCTTTTTCATTGACACATCCCCCTCGTCCTTTCTGTACTCTCTTTCTAAGAAAATTTGTCTTCTATGGAACTGTAGTGACAAGTAGAAAAACAAATAATCTTTTACATTGTAAATTACTACCGAGAAAATACCTCAGAACCCAGCACATACTATATCCATCGTCTCAGGAGCCACATCAGATCAGTATCTGCTGGATATCATAATCTAAGCGAGTATCTGCGAGGGAAATAGCGAGGAAAAGGGTCGTAAAGGTTTAAAAAGGGTCCTGATGAACGCTGATTGGCCAAAGTTGCAATCTAAGCGAGAATCCACGACCGAACCGAGCCAGCCTAGCGAACTAGCGAGTATACCGCACATCCTGCAGCGTCAATTGACGTGAACGAAGGCTTTGTAAATGTGATAAATTCCTCCCTCTTCTTGCTTCCCTTTTCGGTCGATTTTCTCTTTATTTTTTTATTTATTTTATTATTTGTCCACATCTACCAGTATCGGGCCAAAGTGGGGACGCGCAACGCAGGCCAAACTCAATGTTGTTTGCACATGTTATGGCCCTCAGTAACAGCTTCGAAAAAGTGGTATGTCAGTTTTGCGAGTGCAATTGCCCCCTTATACCAAAATTGTGTGCAGAATCCGTATGTATATCACTGAGCGGAGGCATTGTCCAGAGGAAATATCACTATGAGGCCTAGTTCTCGAGATAATGTCTGTATCGACTGATTGAGTCGCATGACTTCTTATCCCTCTGGACATTGCCTAGATGTTTAAGAAATATGCATTTTTGCTCTATGATTTGAAGGCACAGAGTAAGCGTGGAGCTCAGCATATTGTCAATAAAAAAAGACGCGCTGAACACAGTAATTAGTGATAGTCACAGTGTGACGAGCGCGTATATGGACGCGCCCAAGACGCGCCGCTAGGGGAAGTAAGCCGATATTGGATATTTGTTGAAGATTTGACATGTCCTAAAGTATGAGCTACTACCTAACTACCTCTTCAGGTTTGATGGAAAACTCTATGCCGTGCTCTTGTCCGCAAAGGCGGTCTAAAAAATGGGCAGAACAATGAAATCAGAAAACACAATTCAATAACAGCCGGAAACATTGGCACACAACTCCTCAAATCGAAACGCGAACTCCTCTTCTTTCCTTCATGTAATAATATCAACGAGAGGCTGGGAAGCTGGCGCACTGATCAACAACGACGACCTGGTGGAACTCTTCCCAGTCAGTCACAGATTCGCTGCACGACACACCTCTGTTCTCAATAATACAGAATTCTTCGAGATAAGAAGCCAATAAGAAGCATGAGGGCTACTGGGAGAATGCGGGCTGCGAGCGGAAAGCAGCAGCAGATGCAGGATGCACAGATGGATGGGAACACAGACAAAGTGCGTGAAAAGTGAGAAAAGGAAACCAAACGTCAAGACAAGCGCAATCATAGAGCTGCAGTGATCACAGAAATTGGAGCCTTGTACCTCTAGACAGCAATGTTGATGGATTGAACGTGGAGGAGCTTAATCGGCAGCTCAATTATTACCGCGAGGTAGAGAAGCACTGCAGATTCCCATGGATGATGGCTGCCACGGACTTGGGGAGGGTACCTCTGAAATCTTGTATGAAGAACAAAGCAGATTGCACAGCAGAGTTGAAGAAGTCCATTGTGACATATAATACTCGAGAGTTGGAGGCAATTTTAGGGATACCAGTGCAAGAATCCGACATCGCGGTGGAGGTTCAAGAGGATGACACCGGCTACAAGACTGATTACTATGATGATCAGGCATAATTTTTATTATTATAGATCTCCAGTATCTCTACAACGTCGATACATTACTGTAACGATATATAATACCACTTAACCAGTGACGAATGGACTCAACAACCTCAATCGGTGATGAAATGAGGGGAAATGCCACTTTTCTGGTGGCAGTGCCATTAGTCAGCGACCAAAAGTCTTTGCAGGCGTTGCGCGTCCCCATTAAAAGGCCTGGATCAATATCGGCACCTTCGGCGTCGTGACCTTGTTGAATGTGATGCTCCTCTTCTTCTGCACGGGCTAAGGCACGAGCGCGACGATCAGCCGCAGCTTCAGGGCGCCTCTTTAACAACACATGCCCGACACATTTCGCGATCCGAATCCCAGCGAGCCGTCCGAGGAATAACACACAAATGACGCATATTTCACTGGTTCGAGTGCGGCTACCAAATGAAAGAGCTCTAGGTAAAGGCATGAGGAGCGAGGGTAAGAGCCAGAACCAAGAGCAGTGACCAGTCGCGTCACAGACAGACGCGACACCACGCGACAAAACGCGTGCCGCGTAAGCAAGTATCTAAAAACACCAAAATGGCATCAAAAACCACAGTTTTTTTTTGCACAAATGTAAAGATAAGAGGCAGAATAAACGATAATGCTCATTGTAGACGGCGAAAGCGCATAATTTTGGAGATATGAAGCCTACCAACAGGGAAGGCCAAATCTCGAAAAAAGATTTGGCTTTGTTTGGTCGCCCCGCGGAGCCCTAAGAGAATGATTGCTTGCTTCGCTCGCAATTAGCTTGTGGGTGATTGACGCTCTCTCCTCTCTCTAAGTTCTTCCCTCAGTTTCACATCTTTGATCACAAAATGATCACGCCTGGGATGCCATCTGGTCCATATAAAAATCAGGCGCAGGAATGATACTGGGCGCCTTCCAGAGACCTCTCTTCTGTTGCTCCTATACTGCTACAACCGACATGATTTTCTTTCTGCTCTACAAGCTCTGTCTCGTCCTTCTTGGGTTCAACATCGTTGTCCTCACTCGATATCTTGTGCACTCTTTGTCTATGAAGCGAGCGTTTCGACATGTCCCAGGCCCGCCTGCTTCGTCTTTTCTTTGGGGTGAAGAGTGGGAGTTGTACCATGGTCCTCCTGGAAAACCTTACGTGGACTGGCACAAACGCTTTGGGAAGCTCGTTAAATTCACTGGCGCTTTTGGGGTCTGACTTCATTTCCTTGGGTTTTTCGGTGTCTAACATATTTCTCCTTTACACAGCACCAGGTTATCTCAATCACCGATCCTCGCGCAATATCTTTTGTACTAGGCGATGGCACCTACAGCTTTCCTAAACCACAAGGTGTGCGTGCTTGGTTCAAAGCGACCCTCGGCGAAGGCATCCTGTGGGTAGAGGGTAAGAAATTTCCAATGCTCTTCTTGTGGCATGATGTGACGCTACCGTCAGGGAAGAAGGCGCACGAGCGTCAGCGCAGGGTTCTAGCTCCCGCACTGAAGTACGTGGAATAATCTGTACCCTGAGTATATCTACTACGTCACTGATATCTGTTTATCGACGAATAGTCAACAATCCGTGCGCCGCTTGACAGACATTTTCTTCGAAAAGTCTACCCACTTGGCAAATCAATGGAACAAGATTATTGAACTTGCCGACGGTGAGAAGGAGGCCGAAATAGAAATTACTAATTGGGCAGGACGCTTTGCGTAAGTATGTTTTCTTCTATTATCATGCTGTTCTATTCATAAATTCCTTTATGCAATAGTCTTGAAACCGTTGGACGCGCAGCCTTTTCCTATGACTTCGATTGCCTTTCGGGCGAGCCTCACGAGCTTGCAAGTGCATTGGATGGGCTCACCAATAACGAACACAGGCGCTCTTCTTTCTATATGCGTGCACTCTTCTGGCTGGTTCCGTCTATCCTTAACGTCGGAAAGAAAGGCGAGATGATCAGACAAGTCAAGCAACAGATGGGCGATATAGCGTCGAAGATGTGGAGAGATGCCAAGTTAATCGGCGACAAAGACAATCGAACGTTGATGGCTAACATCCGTATGTTCAACGTTCGTCTGATAGAAACAGTCTTCAACTTATTGTCTGATCAATTGCAGTAAAATTCGACGAGCAATCGAGTGAGCCTATGGACGAGGAGCAAATTGTTTCCCAAATGCGGACCGTTATCTCTGCTGGTTATGAAACCGTATCAGCTATCGTTGCGGTAAATTTTCTGTGCCACCCAATTCCATCTTATGACTTATTATCCAGCATTAAAGTGGATATTGTATGAGATTGCCTCCCACCCTGACTTTCAAAACGAGCTTCGGGAAGAAATATGTGGCATCCCAGACCATTCGTTTGAGCACCTCAACAACGAGCTACCTCTGTTGGACGCAGCACTCAAGGAGACATTGCGCTTACACCCGGCTATCTTGGAGAATCATCACGAGGCTGCGGAAACGATCAGCATTCCTCTCTCCAACCCTCTTCCCGATACTGGGGAAACCCAACTTATTATTCCCAAAGGCACGCTCATAGTAATCCCAGTCAACGTCATGCAGACCGATCCCGATTTCTGGGGAAAAGATGCCGACGCCTTCCGTCCGAGGCGCTGGTTGGAGGACCCCAAGGGTAGTCTCCTGAAAGGCCAAGAGCTCCTAGCTTTCAGCTTAGGGTACATTCTAACTTCTTCCTTTTGGCGTGTGGCATTAATTCATCTAACTTGATGCATCTAGACCGCGGTCTTGCATTGGGAGAAACTTCGCGACCACGGAAATCAAGGTATGCTACAGACACGTCCATTCAGGAAAAATGATGAATAATTGGAAGCTGACTCATGCTTTTTTTTTTGTCCAGGCGTTGATAGTCACTCTGCTCCGACGATTCTCATTTAGTTGCACTCGCGACATCGAACCCTTCCAGAGCTTTGTGATTCGGCCCAGGGTCTCCAGAGAGACAGCGAGCTCGCTCCCTCTGATGGTGAAGAAGTTGTAATTTTATTCTGTAAGAGGCCGTAGCTCGTACCAATGCAGTGGAAAGGGTCAACCGGAAATATGTTAATTGAAGCGGTAGCTGCATGTAGATGTATCAGTATGATTTGCAAAATGGTCTCGCACTATTTCGATATCTCATATAAGATATTCCATTGCTCCGTATAAGAAACAATTGCATTTTTGACGGACATTGAAAAGCCCAGTACAGTAATTAAAAAAGTATCATAAATATGGTCGGGGTAGATGTTGAACATCAAGTTCATGCATCGCGACGGCGAGTAAGATGGAGGCGACATTTATCCTTGGGAAATACGGTGGCGATGATACTAGAGAAGAGAATTAGAAATCACGCCAAAAAAATATAGTAAAAGAATAACATACTCGACGAGTGTGCTTTGAGGTGTAACGTCGTGCTTCCAGTCCATCATCGCAACTGCGGTAGCCAAAACCAGCGCAATGTTCGTTTGCGCATATTCCAAGCCAATGCAACGATGAGGCCCACTGCCAAACACAAGGTAGTTCTTGGGGTTCTGGTTGGCTGAACCTTCAGGGTCCAGCCAGCGCTCAGGGACGAAAGCCTCGGGGTCAGGGTAGACCTCTGGGTCGTGCAGGGAGTTGAAGAACGACGGAATGATCATGCTTCCGGCAGGGACTGTGTAATCGGACGTAATAGGGAATGCCTTAATAGCCTTATATGGCACCTAGACGGATAAGGAGATATTTCGAGCTTGAGAGATCGGCAAAAAATACTGAATAAGGCAAACGTACCATCAACACAGGTGGCTTCACGCGCATGCTCTCTTTCACGACGGCGTTGAGGTAGGTCATTTGGTCCATCATCTCAAGGGTGAGAGGCGCGGTGTAGTCGCCTTGGCGGACGCGATCTTGCTCTGCCTTGACCTTGGCGTAGGCTTCAGGGTGATCGGACAAATGTTGGAATCCATAGATCAGACCGCTGCTCATGGCGTCTTGTGAAGCGAAAAGGAAGGAGAAGATAACCATTGCCATTTCCAGGTCGCTAAACTCCCTGCGGCCCTTGTAGCTGGGATCACCGAGCGTCTTAACCCACTCGTCCAACATGCAGTGAGGCTCGGCACCGTTAGCCATGGCGATCTTCGACTTGTGGGCAGCCAACTCGAGCCAGTACATAGCAACCTTGCGAGCCTGGATAGCCTTGTATACTTTTGTGCCGGGCAGGGCGAGGGGGAAGTTGACGAGTTCGAGAGCCTGTGTGATATCCCAATACTTAACATTGATTTCGTTAGCAGCTTCTTCGGGGATGTAGGTTCCGCAGAAGACGCCGAGAGAGGTTTCCATGTTGAGGTGACGAGCAATCATCATGATGGGAATGGAGGACGAGTCTTTCTCTGCGGTGTTGAGCCACCTGGTGATATGTTTGCGGCAAATTTCCTCTTGGATAGCAACATAGATACTAGAGGGTCTGAATTAGACAGGTAATATGGTCTATTGATTAAGTAGGCAACTAACCCGAGAGCCTTGCGCGTGAAGAGGGCGTTCAGGCCACGACGATATTCGACATGTATCTTTCCAGTCAAAAAAACCCTGGAAAAAGACATGTAAGAATATTGACAACCATTTTCTCAAAGGAACGCACCAATTCTCAGGGAGCAGAATTTGCTTCATCGAATGCACGAGACATGGCTCGGCAAACGTTGGAGAGTTGAGGATTTTGCGCGCGTATTGATTTGAGGCAGCCATGACAATGAAACTACGCGTAAATTGGCATGAGATGATAAGGTTGGGCTGCAGGGACAATTTATACATACATATTGAAGACGCTGACAGCACTGAGATCACCTGAATCCCATTGTTTCTTGTAGCTTTCTAATGAGGGAGCCATGGAGTCTGCGAATTTTCCGATGAGGGGAATTGTCCATTTAGCACCGGGGAGGTGGCGCTTCTTGTATCTATAGACAGCCTGTTCGAGGACTAGTAGGGTAGCGATGATAGCTAGGGTAGTGAAGAGGGACGAGAAGTTCTTGCCCTGGAGGGAAAAAGATGGGATGGGGAAGGAGTAGAGGGGAACACTGGCGGTGGAGGAGGGGACCGAGGCAGAAACTGAGCGGTCCATGTTGTTGGGAGAGCCGTCCTCAAGGGTGCAGCTTATACTTGAACTTTTTTATTTTCCTAGTGGCACCATCTGTATATTTTACGTCAGCCAATCAGATTCGTGCCGACCTGTCCTTATGTTCGGCCTGAGATCTTATCAGTGCTTACAATATTGATCACTGATAATGTACAATCTGGGCCGCCCTAGTACTGCTAACTCACATCACAGCTCCTTCTCGATGTCCGCCTTCGCCTTTTTCGCCCCAGCTGCTGCCTGACAGTCCAATGTTTTCAGCACAATGCGCGTTTAGTCGAACGACATTGACATTACCTCTTTTCCCCCACGCTTTACGGCCCCCTCGGCCTCTTCAGCTTTTTGTTTCGCCTCTTCTCCAGTCGAGGCTGCCCGTGTCATTAGTCATCGGTCATGATAGAGTGCGCCGCACTCACTCAAAGTCTCCTTGGCTGCGTAGGTGACTTTCTCGCCCTTGTCCAATGCAGAGGCGAGGCCCTTGCCCACGGTTTTATTGAGCTAGAAGCACCGTTAGGCATGCGAACGGACCGGAATGCACATCAAGCGTACTTTCTCAGCGACCTCAGAGACCTTCTCCGTGACTGTCTTCTGTGCTACTGGTGAAGCATGGAACGCCCGACTTGGTCGTGCGCATACAGCGGCCCTGGTGGCGAATGAGGTTGCGGTGTTTCTGAACATGGTAATTCCTGGCAAGATTTGTGGTGTCTTTTGTCTGACTAGAACGTTACTTTATAACCTTTCCAGCAGCCAGTTGCCATTAAAATGACGTCGACCACTGGCGCGTCATGGAATCCCTCCTATTTTTGAATCATACACGAGCGCCTGGCAGTGGTCATGCTCCACGCGAGTTTTGGGGTAAGTGGAGATGCTTAAGCATCATTTATCTCACTCGAGTAAGACATGTCCCTTGGATTCACGAATCGTGCGATCTGGACGCTTTTGTAAGATGTCCTTTCGAGGAATCGTGATCGCTGCATACATCTGAATCCGTGATGAATGAGAGCTGCAATGATGAGGCAAACGGTCTTCATCGATTCAGATTCAAAGGTCTGTGCAGGGTATATATAGGTCAGCTTGCTGTTGGTGGACGAAGTCAAGGTAGTCCTAAGTCCTGGATGCTGATCCGTGTTGCCATGTGATTTCGCGTTGGTCGGCAATAACCGCCAGAACGCATTATGTAAGGTGCTTTTGCTTTCCCCCCACCCGACGAGGACTATCAAGTTTCATCTCTCTTTCTCCTGTGACTCCTGCAGGTCGTCTCGTCTCTTTTCTCATTTGTACCATTAATTACCCCTTCGGCACTGTCTAAAATCATAAAAGCATGCATTTCTTCTCTCAGAGCTTTCATTACGAGTGAGCACCCTCCATCTGCCTGCCAAAAGGCGTCTTTTGACAAATCGTCTTGCGCCTCTAGCCATCCATGGACTCACGTAGTCATTGGAATGTGGCATAAATACCCCAACTCAAAATGCACCCATGTTGTCAGCATCGACACCATCGACCGCTCCGTCGACCCCGTAACCGGGATCATTCGTACAGAACGACTCATGGGGTGCAAGCAGAAGGCGCCATTATGGATCGTAAAGGTGCGTGCATTTTGCCGCCTCCCCTTGCCTTGCATGCTCATCGCCTATATTCTACTCAGCTCTTTGGCGGCTCAGAAGACGCCTTCGTACGGGAGATCTCCTTTGTCGACCCAGCTAACAAAAATGTGACCATCACATCCGTCAACCTCTCCCTCTCTCAATTTGCAACATGCTACGAGCAAATACGATACACCCCTCTTCCCGCCAATCAAACCCTATTCACACAGACCGCCGAGGTCCAGGCGCGGATGGCCCTATGGCGATCAGCCGCCGATGGTCTTGAAAAATGGCTGGTACAGCGGTTCGAGCACAACGCACACCTCGGGAAACTGGGCTTCACCGACGTCCTCCGGAATTTGTGGGAGGAACGTCATCGCGTGCATTCGTCTTCATAGAGAGACTCGACTTTGGTGAATCGAGATGTGTTAGGCCTTAGATTCTCCATCACACCCCTCATTTTTATGCATGTTTTATGGATTTCTTTCGTTCAGCTGCCGTAGACAGGACCCCCCTAGACTACCACTATCTTCCCTTCCGTCTCCCGGATGTTTTAATATTCCGTCCTCATACCCCCTCGTTGGTGTATGACTGTATTACATCGATTTTTTACAAATGTTGCCGCGATTAGTTGTCATCTTTCGCCTAGTGCCGGGTAAGGCAAGTCTAAAAAATACCTGACTGTCGACTTAAAGAATCAAATCAAGTCCGCAATGATATATATCATTTGGTGCATTAGTGCTACAAAACCTACACCGCGTAAATGTGCCCTCTCTGCATTCATCACATCCTTTATTTCGTGAAGACTGCATTTACAAAGTGAATACCGAAGTTCGAGCATGCAATGTTTGGAAGATGACTCACTTGAAACAACATCTTCATCTTGCACCTGATGCGCCAGACTGACCTTTTGAGCATACGGCGAGAACTTGCTTGACCGACCCTATTGATAGAATTGGAAGAATTTAGTTCGTTAAAGAGATCAAAGCGACGGCATCGGCTCACCCTATGAAAGGAAGTCATTAGAAAGCGCAGAAAACATGGATTTGGAATGCAAAGCGCACCAAATAAGTCCGTATCGGAAATTAGTAGCCAGAGATTTATGAATTCCATTACAAACGTCCTACGGAGACGGCGTGGATAATTTTTCAAAGTTTCATTTGAGAAAAGATATGTACCTCGATGGTGGCACCTTGTCTCAAGCAAACCGGGTCCGATAAGTCGGGATGGACGCCGCGCTTTTTGGTATAAATTTTGACAAGTCGTAGTTCGTCCCATATGCGGTCAATCAGATAGTCTAAGCTAGAATGAGGGAGAGGCGACTGGAGTCAGCAAGTAAATATAGTGGAAAGGTCATCGTACTTCAGGTCCATTTCACAACTAATGACAACAGTCTTGGGCTGGTGGGCCAGTTTATCTACTTGCTCGAGACTGATTGAATCAATTTTATTGTAAACATCTGGAAAGAATTGTTAAGCCAGAGCGGCATTGCAAATGGAAGTACTAACATAGACAGGGCATGTATTTCCTCGTGCCAATTAGAACATCGATGAATTCGTCCGTTGTAATCTATGGAAAAAAACGGTAAATAGCAAGAACATGGGAACAACCAAAAAATTACATCTTCTCGTATCAGAACATCGCAATTGTGCAATTTATCTGGAGAAATCAAGTTTATGAGGACAACATTCTACAATTATGTCGGATAACATGGCTCACATCCTGCTAGGATTGTACGAATTGTTTTCTCGTCCGTCTTGGTTAATTTGACAGTGGTATTGAAAGTAATCTAGAAATTTTTGAGTGCTTTATGGAAAAGGGGGCAAGCGGAGACAACTTACACCGCCAGTTGTCTTCTTTTTGAACACGACATCAGGCTTCTTCTTGTTGAGACGGATTCCTACTGCATCTAATTCGAGTTCGAGGAGTCGTTTCTGCTCTTCTGATTTTGTAGCGTCAAGCATGATTAAGATAAGGTCGGCCGTTTTCGCGGCTATGGAAATTGTTAGTTCTCTCGACGATTGTGGAAGAAACGGAACGCATACTTGACACAACTTGGCGACCACGACCACGGCCTTGACTTGCACCCTCTACAATTCCAGGAAGATCTAGGAGTTGAATCCGAGCACCTTTATATTCTATCACACCAGGAATGGCCTACCAATGATAGGTTTAAAAAAAGATGGGTAAAGGCGAGGGAACGAAGTACCGTGAGCGTCGTAAACTCATATGCAGCAGCTTCCGATGCAGTGTGTGTTGCTTTACTGAGAAGGGTAGACTGGAAACAATAATCAATAGGATCCAAGTCAAAAACACCTCCAAGTTGAACTTACCTTTCCGACAGAGGGGAAACCAATGAGTGCTACTCTCGCATCGCCAGACTTTTGTACATCGAATCCTGTCCCAGCGCCTCCAGATTTCGCAACAGGTTCTAGTAATTGTGCGCGGTATCTTGCGAGTTTCGCCTTCAAGAGACCGAGATGATATTCTGTCGCCTACTTGGGCATCGTATGGGTTCAAATTTTCCAAAATCCGGAAGGTAGTTCGTTACCTTATTTTTCTGGGCTAATCAGACAGTAAGAAGATATAAGATTGTTTGAATGATATGATACTCACTGCGCGCCATCTCCTCTAAAGCGACGATCTACTTGAGATAACATCCGACGAGTCGGTTTTGAACGAGGCTCACCCTCTATCTCTTTGATCTAGCAATAACGAAGCTCAAACTCAGTGTCCGTTGGGGTTAGAGCGTTGTCATACCTTTTCCGTGATACCCATTTTGTTAACGAGTGAGGGAGAAGATGGGAATAAGTGTGAAGAGTGCAATCATCACAATCGTCGTCATTCGCTAAATTTGTGCCATTTTTGGGAGGAGCTTTATTGATGCTTCAAAATTGTACCCCTGTACCACTACACTACCGCCACCATGGCCTCAAGGCATGTCCAGACCCTCTTCCCCCATCCTGAACAGCACCACGACGAGCAGGACGACGATGAGGAGGAGGAAGAGGATTCCTGGACACCCGTTAGCCCTCGCGCATACCCTTCTGCTGCACAGGCCGTCTCTTCCCATAGCCTATCTAGATCAGGTCGCAGCAACAAATCGCGTTCTACGTCTTCGTCTCATGTACCCCAAGCGTTGCCGGTTTCAAAACTGTATTCGCAATTTGTGCGACGATATAGATCTACAGGTCTTGGGGACATGACAGAGCCCGACGATCCTCGAAACGACCCCGACAGCCATTACTTCCAACGAAACATAGATCAATTAAATGACGCAGGCGATACTACTAGCGAAGACGAAGAACCAGATATTCCCTCATATGCAGCAGCCTCAGCATATGACGACATTGGACGTACCTCAACGCTCTTAATTGAAGACGACCCTATAGAGCCTACGTCACAGCAGGAGAAGCAACGGCTCGAGTGGCTTGCTTTACTTGCTTCCGTCCTATCTGGCGACGTATTGAAGTCAGAGAAGACGCGAATAGCTGTCGCACTGAATTCTCTCGGCGATGAACAAACCAATACCCACCTAAGCTTTTGGCTGGCTATCCGTGCCAAGTTCCATGGGCGAACTGTTGAAGAGGAGAAGAAGAAGTTAGAGGAACGAAGATTGCGAACCGTCGATGGCGTCATTAGCGAAATTTTGAACTTCAAAGTCAAGGATCCTGACCCTCATGAAGACATTGACGCGACTTCTTCTGCTCTTTCTCAAGTCACAAGCGTACTTCGCCGCCTAGACGTCGTGCAGTCACTTTATCCCAGCCTCAAGGCCTTTTACCTTGACAAACCCATAGCCAATCACGCCAAATTTCAAGCACGTTGCGATGCGCTGAATACCTGGTCGACAGTCCTGACTAGTTTAAAGCATCATTTTGCTCTGTTACGTCGGTGGACGGGCAGCGATACGCTCGACGTCAGTCAGCCATTCACAAGCAATGAAGTCCCAATTGCTGTTGGAATGTCTCCAAGGCATGGATCGAGTTCGGAAGTTGCAGATGGAACAAGCTTTGTCGAACGGTTGCTCAAGGAGGAATCGATGCAGATCACATTCGAGAAAGGTTTTCTAGTCACAGTTCACGCATTTCTAGGTGCAGCCCGAGATGCCCAAGTCAACCTATCTGCTTCTTTCAAGGAAATGAACTTGCCTACATTCGAGAAAGAACTCGTTCCTCTGATATCATTCCCCACGAAACTTGCTCAGGCTGGCCTTCGTATAAGGCTGGACTACGTCAAGAAACTGAAGGATCCCGATGTCCTTATTATCGACCAGATGACGGAAGACCTCAAACTGAGCATCGGGCTGGCGTGTACACTCAAACGGCAATATGAGGCAATTCTTGAGCCCGATCCTGGCGGAAATTGGAACTTACCACAATGCATCTCTGAAGACTACGATTTGACTATTCTTGCTGCCCTTGAAGACTTCTTCAAATTACTGCACTGGCAATTCAAAAGCGGCGCAAAGGGAATTCTTTTCAAAGAGACTGATGTTCTCGAAGCTCAGTGGGCGACTTTCAACGATGTTAGTGAGACTGCACCTGGGGGTTCTTCTCTTGTCGCCGAACAATTATGGTATGTGTTATAACATTTTGATCTCGTTGCTATTTGCTGAAATTCTCTAGTTCATTGACAAATAAGTTGATGGTTCGGGTGACCAACTATTTCGACACTCAAGTTCGTGTCCCTTTGGCATATGACACAACACAAACCCTAGATCCAGACTCGTATTTACTTAACTCAACTCACCCTCCAGAAGCAGCAAGGAAGATGACAGATCAGCAAATGATCAGTTGGTATGGGAAAATACTTGAGAGTGTTCGTCTACGGTATCGGAAGCTTCAACGATTTGCAAGGTATGTAAAATGACTACTATCACCTTATGTATGTTCTTATGACACTCGCAGAGTCTTGACCCAGCGTTTTAGTAATTCGGCAGAGTATAGTCTTGATGAAATCCCCTTGGATCGATTTATCACTTGCTTGGTGGCAACTGATCACTTCCTGGTGTATACTCACTCCTTGGAGGAAGATGGGGTGTATATTATCGCGTCACACAGTCTTTTGGGACGGCAGGACCTAATACGAAAAATTCTGGACGAGGCTTTCCACGTGGACGAAGTCGTTAACGACCATGGTCACAGCGTTCACGCCGTCCACGATCATAATGGACATAATTCAGAAGAAGCTGGATATCTTCTCCTACTTTCACCGCAGACGCACTTTTTATGGAACGGCCAAGTGGTCATATTGAGCGTACCCAAGATTTCCTTCGACATGAAGGACAATCGAGTGCGGCTGGTCGCCGATGGTCCCCAGAGAAGACTCAGTCTTGCGAAACAAGAATTTGCCGAATCGCTTGAGATAGTGGATGAGGATGGCGAGCTTACATCCGAGAGTCTATCCCTTGGGTGTTTAGTAGAGACTCAGGCCCATCTTCCAAATGTCAACCGAGAATTGAGGAAGATCTCGCGCGCTACAAACCGATTAGCAGAGTCGATTATTGATTCGGTGCATCATGTCCGCAGCTCTCTCCGCTTGACGGAAGGGGGACAAGAACTGCTTGCAAATTGGTTCCTATACGCATCCGAACATGGACAACATGCCCATCGACATATGGACCACACTTCTTTCCTGAAATTCAATAGGTTGCTTATCAAGCTCGCGATCGCTTGGGTATCTTTCATCTGCGATGATTGCGATCCATCGGACCGGAAGACGTTCAAATGGGCAGTCAATGCACTCGAATTTACTCTTCATCGTACTAAACGACACATCTTACACATGCCAGACGACGAGTTTGAGATGCTGCGTCAGAAAGTCGCAAGTTGCATGACTCTCCTGATCCACCACTTCGATATCCTAGGAGCTCGATCGTCATCGGAAGCCAGGAAAGAAAAGGAGAAACTGGAAGAACTCATGAAACAACAAATTGCCGAAATGCAAGTCGTGGAAGATGATTTCCCTATATTATCATTGGAGCAAGATGACTTTTCATTTGCATCCGTCGATTCAAAAGCACGCATCTTCTGGGACAAAGTTTCGAGGGCGATTCGTCACATCGAGGAAGAGCGCACAATCAACGGACTAGAACATCGAACACTAGGAAAGGTGCTCAATGACGAAATACCTGAAGACAGATCTCTGTCTTTCCTCGCTTCCTCAAGTTCCAATATTTCTGTTCGATGGCAGCAGGGCAAATTTATCGGCGCAGGCGCTTTCGGCTCGGTCTATCTTGCACTAAATCTCGACTCTGGATCTCTAATGGCTGTTAAAGAAATCAAGTTCCAGGAGCTCTCAGGACTGCCCAACCTTTACTCCCAGATCAAGGAAGAACTCAGTGTTATGGAAATGCTACATCATCCGAATGTAGTTGAGTATTATGGCATCGAAGTTCACCGAGACAAAGTATATATTTTCGAAGAATACTGTCAAGGTGGAAGTCTAGCAACTCTACTGGAAAACGGAAGGATCGAGGATGAAGGCATCATCCAACTATACACCATGCAAATGCTGGAAGGTTTAGCATATCTACATTCTAGAGGTATCGTCCATAGGGATATAAAACCTGACAGTGAGTCATTCCCCTCTCTTTTCTGCTGTACATCTTCACTGACCTCTGTCAGATATTTTGCTTGATCATATGGGTTTCATTAAGTTCGTCGACTTCGGAGCGGCCAAAATTCTTGCCAAAAATCAGCGTACAATGCAACGTACGCGTCGCGTGTCAGACATATCCGGTCTCAACTTCAACGGTCTCAATGCAGGAGCAATAAGTAATGGGCTCACGGGAACCCCAATGTACATGTCCCCCGAAGTTATTAAAAATGACAAAAGGAGCCGACATGGCGCAATGGACATCTGGTCCCTGGGTTGTGTTGTCTTGGAATTTGCTACGGGCAAGAAACCGTGGAGCAACCTCGACAATGAGTGGTCAGTATATATACTTCAGTTCAATTAGCAACTTCAGATGCTTATCTATTGTTTTCGTACAAGGGCAATCATGTTCCACATTGGTGTCGCAACGCAACATCCACCTTTACCTGAACCTGGCCAACTGAGCGAACTTGGAATAAACTTTATCAAACAATGTCTGACCATTGATGCAATCCGCCGTCCTTCAGCGAAAGAACTCATGGCGCATCCATGGATGCTGCAATTACGAGAAACCTTGCTGCAATACGAAGCTGCGGAGAGCGAAGCCCCTCCTTTGCCAAAAGACGCTCCCGATGAAGCCGTGCCACCCGAGCAAGCGACCCAGAAAACAGAACTAACAAACGGAGCATCCCTTATGATCCCTATTTCTGTCGGATAGACCAAGAAAGACAATGTTTACGCCGTAAACGAAACTAGAATAATACATAAAAATGTCAAAATATAGAGCTTCGAGCCCTAATGTAAAAATGGAGAATGTAAGATCATTCAATGACCCATCTCTTCTGCCCCGTTTTCGAGTTATCGCTACTTGAGCTGTTTGAACTTCCGGCACTGTGGGTGCTTCCGTAGCTGTCAGTTCTTTGAAGTTGAAGGTCAGTCAAATTTCTAGATATAGTTGGCGCAGGATAGGCAATATTGCGAGTCTCGAAAGGCTCTGCGTTTTTATTAGAAAAGCGAGGGCCCATAATCGAACCAATATATGGCTGCTGCTTCACGTCAAGGGAATAGTATGTCGGAAGAGGCCTGTCTGACGATGGGAAAGAGACCTTCTCGTCATAGCTGTACTGAGAGGCAGCATCTTCTTCGTCCAGAGAATGTTGGGCATTGACTGTAAATAATCAGTCCAATTTGCTCGAGGAAAGATGAGATGAATACTGACGATATCGTGCGAGACCCTTTCCATAATTCAGACTGCAAATGATCACCAGAACGACAGACAATACCGTGAGGGTAACGGAAGTAGTGGCCATGATGGAGAAGAAGGTCCAGGTCACGAAAGTCCAGCGGAACGTTGTGGAGATGAACATTACGCCCCATCCGCCGAGATAAAGAATCGAAAGTGCCAAAAAGACAATCGTAGGAACTTTGAGTTCTCGGCGAACTGCAAACCATCCCTATTGACAGCAAAACCCATCATGATCAGTATCAGCATAAATTGTTAGCATTCCATAACTGACCGTCATCAACCATGGGATCAAAAGCTGGAATTCGTGATAAGTTTCGGTAAGAATATAAGATAAAGCCATGGCTTACGGCTAAAGTGATCATGGAAGTCACTTTGTACAGCTTCTGCAGGGTGGCAAAATCGCCGATGGTGTTGTTCATCAATTGGTCGATCCATAAAGAGACGGTCACGATCATGAAGAAGAGCGAAAGTTGGATTGTGATCGATAGGATGAGGACGAATTTGTAGATCCGGTTGATGGTCAATGAAGCACCAACACGCTTGAAAGTTTGCCATCCGAACAACTGTAAGAAAAAGTTATTCTGCGACTGTCCCCAAGACTACGTTTTTGTGAGAACTTACCCTGATGAGTTTCCAAGTCAAGAAAGACGAGATCAGCAATGAAACGACGTTCAATGCAAGACTTGGAATTTCTGCTTTGGCCCGAGCATCCCAGTAATCTGGAATCAGGGAAACATGGCAGGCACCGTTCGTGATGACGCGATTGAAATTTCTGCGGAATTGAGCAGTATGGACAATCTGGAAACCTGCCCATGCGGTCGCTATCATGTGCGTCGCTAGAGACGCAATAATGTGGGGGATAGACTCATTCAAAAGAGCCACAATGGACATGCCTAGCACCCAAATCTGAAAGCCGATGAAGACCATATCCTCTCGTTTGGTATTGCCCAGTCTGTTACAACCGTCAAGTACAAGGAAGACAGATATTTCAGAACAGGTTACTTACACGGAAACAGGCCAATTCAGCGCCCACAAACAGCTGTTGCTCAAAACATTGGGCGCCGATCCGTTCAATCCGATCAGCGTAACTGACACGGAATTTCCGTTGGTGGCTGCCGTGATATTGAGATCGCGACGGGCATTCTTGAACAATGCTATGAAGTGCAAGGGTAGATGAAAAAGCAAAGCACGTACTCGGAATCCATCGACGTCATCATTTCCTTCCTCGCCCTCGTCCTCATCATCGATCCTGTCCCCACCTTCGACTGCATCACCGTCTCCATAGGTGGTATTGGCTGTGGGTCGCGGCACAAAAACCGTGACTGTGGTGGGTTGAGCGCTTGTTGTGGGGACAAAGCTTGATGTTTGAGAAGCACTCGTTGTGGATGTCACAGTCAAAATGGTGATCACCGAGGATGTAGTCTTTGGTTGCGAAGATGAAGAAGGTTGAGAAAATAAGGAAAGTTGGGAGGTTGACGTTGAGATTTCAGGGCTTGAAGGAAGCGTTGCAGTCGAATATGTCGAAGAGCTTGAAATGTCTGAAGAGCTTGAAGAAGCAGAATAGGAAGCAGCCAAGATGGTTGTAGGAACTCCGTATGGTGCGCCGTACGAATACGAATTGCTGGACGTCGAAGATGGAGCAGGTGTCGCTAACAAAGATGACACAGAGTCGGGTAGCGCGCTGCCAACAGCATTGGAGGAGAGAGTTCCTTGTTCAGCCGCGGCCGTGCCATTCCAAACAACTGGGCAGGAAACAACATCAAGATCCAAGTTGGCAGGGACCCAGCTACACATGCGCAAGATATTGCCATCGAGAAATGGAAGGCTGTTGTTTGTCGTTTGAGCAACATTAACGATGCGCGAAAGGAACGAGGACGCATTGGCGTTAATGGTAAATGCCTTAATTTGAAAAGAAAGTTGGATCACGAAGTGGACCACAGAGAAGGCAAAGTAAAGGAGAGTAAGTCGAGAAAAGGAAATCCTGTTCCACTGCAAGGATAATTAGACAACACTGACCCTGACCAGGGCAGAGATTGTGCGCACCAAAAGACCAAGAGGGCCAGAAAGATGAACTATATCCCCCAGGCGTTTAAGTTGCATCTTGGCTATGAGCCACTCGTTGAGCTTTTGATACACAGAATTTGGAGACCTCGTACCTTGGAAAAACATAAAGAAAGATCTAACAAAGCGGCGAGTCCAAAGGCCGTGAAGGCGAGGGCTTGGAGAGCACGCCTCGGTCCAGCCGTCGAAGGAAGGATAAGGAAGGAGGGAGAGGCGACAAGGAGAAAGGAAGTCGCCGTTCTTTACACCCATCACCCTCGCAACAACCAATCACGTTCTGAGTCGTCAAGGTGCCTTCCATCTCCATCACAATCGAGGCCTACAAACAAACAAAAAATGATATGTTCGTAGCACTGAGCTCGCTTCTATAGATGAGTTACACTAATTTTAATTTAGCTTTGCTCTAGACCTGATACCAGTGCTTGTCTCCAATAAACCAGTACACCTTGCTTTCCTCTTCATCATCAAACGGAGGTAGGAGGCTATACGGGGGTTCATGTCCGAGCCGTTGGTGTAGATGCCCTTCTCTATATAGATAGCCCAGCATCTCGTTTACCTCCTGTCGATCATATACAGACCTCAATCGCCATCGGATCTCCGACTATTTTCCAAATAGTCAGGCACTGGAAATCATACACCAAGTGAAGCAACTCACTTGAGAAATGCCGGGTCTGAAAACAACCAATCCCATCACCGCTCGGAGGGCGGCTTGCCAAAAGTCTGGGACCTTGACCCCTCGAATATCAAGCCAGCGTCGGGGGAACATATACACGAGGGGTTCTTTCGAGACGATGACACTCCATTTTGCAACGACATGAGCGGAAATCAGGACAAGTGAATCGTAACCAGTCCAATGTATTTGCGGAATGGCAGCCTCGGCCATCTGATTGATGATCATCGCTATTTTTGAGCTGTGAGAGCCAGCCAACGCCTACATAGAAAATGCCTCAGTATTTGGCGAGTGTAAAATCTGAAAGCATGTACAGACCAGGATATCGCTTTTCTGGATACCAGCTTGTCCAGCCTGTTGCACAGCCTTCACTATCCATTCGACATGGCTTTGGCCATCTGGGTTGAAAGATTCGAGCAGAATAGATAATGCGTTGTTAAGGCAGATAACACAGTCGACTAATCCTCGAGGCGACACCCTCCTGCAACAAGCTGCACCGCCCTCCACGTTGATCTGATGTCCAAGATCCATGACGCGCGATTCATCGGCATCAGCCTCTGAAGTGTCCGTTATCTGGGAATCCAGAGGTATGTCGCGAGATTCTGTATCTAAACGATACTGCACAGAAATAGCGGTTTCAATCTGGTCATCATCTGAACGCAGGATGTTCAATTACAGGTATAAAATTAAAATAATGGCCTCATATTGCACTCGCCTGTCTTTTTGCTATTCCAGTCGAGAGCGGCACGCGCTGCTTGTGGAAGTGAGGTATCAATGTTGAAATCGACCTGGACAAAAGGGTCAGAATGCGAATAAAGCAGCATTGAGGGAAGATTCGCATACCTTGTCTTCCGAAACCAATTCAATCAAGGTAGCGCAGTCTCCATCTGTAGCAGTTAATGGCCATTCATGCCAGCTAATATCAATGGGGTCAATTTCTTCCAACAAAGAGATAGCATCTTGGAATGTATCTCGAGTGATGCTACCTCCTATTGCATTCTGATTACTATAGAACAAAAAAATTATAAAATTGGCATCCTAACAGAAAATTATCTGACTGACATTTCGGAAATTTTCAACTGCCGACCTGGTCGGTGCTTTTGGGGATCGCGTTGTGATTTTGACAGAATGCCTCGAGATAAAAGATTTTTGGTCGCAGTATTAATGGCTTCATCTCCTCTACTTTTGAGGAGCGATGATGCTTGTTCCGGGTCGTAGCGCTCGGGAGGAGTGCCCATTGCCATCTTTTATCGCGCGTCAGAATTATGAACATTCAAACGAGGGAAAACCAAACCTTGAGAGTGCCTTCTGCCAGAACAATGTCATCCGAGTCCGAAAGTTTCGAAGGAGGAAACGGTTCAGGGAACCTCGAAAGAACGTGCCGTTTCAGCTTCTTTTCGCGACCCTCTTCAATCAGCGCGTTCCACATGAAGTCCCATTCCGGCGCGGCTTTCTCAGCTTGCACGATTTCGAAGCTTTCCTGCAGTTCTTCAGGACCAGCAGGGAGCATGAAGATAGCGGTCTCTGTAGCATGGGCAAGACCAACGCGCCTAAAATTATATTAGTGGGGCGAATTCATTATCAACGAAACCTCTTACAATGCATGTTTATCGATGTGCGTGCGAAGGAATTCAATATGCTTGATCAGATCAAAATCCGAAGGGCTTTGGTCATTTTCATCTGGAAGTTCTGGAGTGCCTTTGTGAGTGACCCAGAGATCATACCAAGTATCTTCAAGGCGCCGCAAGTAAGCCTCGTTTCCAGGAGTTTCTTTGATATGTGACAATCGTTGTCGTACAGTGTTGCGCGGGACAGACGGAAATACTTGTTCAAAAGCAGCCCAGTCAAGCCTAGACAGATTTCGACAACGAGCGCGGATGATAGCAGATGCATCTCGAGCAAGTTCGTCAAAGTCTGGATTCCACTGAAATCGGTGACGACGAGGTTGTTTCTTTGTTTCATTGAGACCTAATGTAAGTCAGGGCGAATTCAAGAAGACACTTTTAGACGCTCTTACCGAGACCTTCCTCTTTTTTACGTTTGCGTTTGGTGACTGCATATTTCTCGGGCGGGCCTTGCAGCTCGATCAATTCTTGTATTGATACTTCAGATGGAGCAGGATGAATGCCTGCTGATTGAACGACAGGCTGCCGATTTAAAGGAGCTCGTTTGTGCGAGATCCTGAGGCTTTTGGAAGAAGCTAGGTCGGCCTCGTGAAGCACAGACTGTATTTCTCTTTCCCATCTTGCTGCGTCCTTTCCGTACCCAGATTGAAGAAATTGGCGTCGCACACGTTCCATTCGAACGGTAGCAGGACCTGATAAAGGTCCTGGATGAACCTTGTAAAGTAGCGTCAGCCATTCTTGTTCTCGTTGAATACGAGCTTCTTCAGCTTTCTTAGCGAGCGATAACTTGGTCTCGTCGGCACGTTTTTGCGACCTTTTGGCTTTTTGTTTGATTTTCTCGGCAGTCTTCAAAAGTTTGTCTCTGGTTGTGAAAAAATAGTTTTCCACAACCTCTCTTGGAGCACTGGTGATGAAGCAAATTTTGGCCAATTGAGTTTCTCGTTCTTGGACGTCTGCAATCTGGAGGGGGGTTGACATTGAAGCAGTGTCTATAAATTGTTTCAAGTATTGTATCTGATGCCATGAAAGGAAATAGTCTGCTCGCCATGAGACTGTCCGGCGCAGTGAACGAGCTGCACCGAGGCTAGCAGATAGTAGTGTTCCTTCAGTGAAAGGCTGAGCATCTGTGATGCTTTTCGAATTATTACATGCTTCCTGGAGGTCGTCCCAATATGCTAGCGCATCGATATGCTTAGCGACAGAGACAGTTTTCCAAAATGGAGGTCGGGTTTCTGAGACTGCCCATAAATGTATGGGCGCCATTTCGTGAATGTGCCAATAGTTTGGAGCAATCGTGGGTGTACTTGCTGTCCACCCTTCCATAGAGGCCATATCAAAAGCGCAAGGGTGTTGGGCGTTTGGTCGACAGGTGATGAAAGCGTTGACCGATACCGAGGGCTCCAGGGGAGTGACAAGTTCCAAAGAGCGCAGTATCTCGAACATGTCAAGAAAACGAGACCTAGCTCTGGATTTCCCTAGCTGCAAAGTTGACTGGAGACTTTGCGGCAGATCACGGACTAACGTTTTGCGGCCTTCCTCGGTGCTGAAGAAAGATGTGATTTCTTCATCGTACGCCAAGGGGGAGATCAACGAACAATATAGTTCTAAAGAGATGTCCAAATAAAAAAAGGATAAGTCAATGATCCTCTTCTCATGGGAAACGATGTAACTGGAAGGATTTAACGAATCAAATGCTTGAATGGTGGACAAATGAAGTTGCCGACACCGCAGTGCTTTGCCTACGATGAAACCATAAAATTGTGCCACGGTAGTGCGCTCGGCCAGCAAAACATCGCGGATGGTGGATTCGTTGTATGTGAATAGTTGGTTAGCCCTATCAAGGTTCTTGCTCCATCTCTCCTTGTCGTTGTCGCCAGGTTGTTCCAATTGCAGAAGTTGTAGTGGAAGGATTCCTCGACAAGTTGAAGGCGAATGTGCTCCATACTCCAGTCGTTTTGCAATCTTGACAAATTGAGTGAGATGTGATGCTGGTGGTTGGGATTGAGAGAGTTCCGTAAGGAAGGCATTAAGCTTGCTTTGCTCTATATGAGGAAGATAAACAATGCATGCTGGTCGATTAATGCCAGTGAGAGTTGTGATCGATGTTTTTAGCTGTTTAATCTTTCCTTTTTGCTCCAAACTGCTGATGGTTGCAGTTGCAGTGCGCTTATCAATCCTTGTACCAACAGGAGAACTGGTCGGTTCGCCTGCCTGGGCCAACGAATCCAGTAGTTTGATATGGCTTATATAGAACTCCTTGGTTTGGATGTTGATGATTCCTCCAGCATTCTCGATCAATCGTAGCAGTTCGTTCTCTCGCCGAAGATGTGACACATTGACTCTGCCCATCCCTGAGACGGCGGCAGGCATAGGTGATGATAAAATGACGGGTTCTGAACCCGAAGCGTGTAACTGCCCAGAGATATTGACCCCCAAGTTATCTGGTCGTTCAACTAGGTCAGGTTGTTCATGCTGGCAATGGCATTGTCAGATTTGACAGATTGTTCTTGGAAGTTTACACTCACGTTAGATGAATCCTGGTTGAAGCTAATCAAGTGGGATGTAGTAGGACCAGAGACAGCTGTATAACTAATTTCTGGAATAATTCTTTGTTCGGTGTTTGCCGCTAAGTCCGACATCCCTTGTAGAACGCTGTCATGTTCAGCATTGTCTAGAGCCCAACTTGGTTGACTTTGGACTTCTACACTTTGACTGGCGGTAATAACCAACTCCGTTGATGGTGGGTTTTCATCATGAGGTCCGTCACTGTGAACAACAACAGCGACTTCAGCAGTAATCGGACAGCCATTGGATACAGGACTATGTTCTCGTATATCATATGAATTTGAAGCTGCAGTTTCTGGTAAAGGGGCGACCATGTCGGGTGGTTTAGGTCCATTTTTGCGAGGTCGACCTCGTTTTTTGGGGATTTTAATAATTTCCTTTAGTTCAATGGCGGAAACTGATGACTTGGGTTGCCGTGCTCCACTGCGTGTCGCAGGCGCTGCAACTATGCTGATATTTAGAATGGTGATCGCAAAAATTGGAAATTTTCTTCCTCACTTATGGATTCTTCTACCTGCCTTCGACTTAAACGTGGCCTCTTGGAAGGTCTTTCCTGGTTATTCTCTTCAGGAACGGTACTTGACAATTCTGGAGGTTCGGTTTTATCGTTTCGCTTCCTCTTCCCTTTTTTTGGCAACGTGGCAGTAGCGTCCAGGGTTTCTGCACCTTCATCAACATCGGGTTCGCTTTTTCGGGGCCTTCCACGTTTGACTTTCCCATTGGGTAGTACTGGATTCTTGGGCACTTTCTTGGTTTTTGCAATACGCGGCGTACTACCATCTTTGAAAGAGTTTGCATAGGCAACCAATTCCCTTTCTGTGGCATAGAATTGGTCTTCAGCAATCGGGAAAAAACCTCCAACATGCTCCAAGTCGATATCTCCAGAGTCCCCTAGTCCTGGCAAGTTATCTAATCGCTCGTCGACCAAAAGTTTCTGGTAACTGGCGACAGTAAAATATCGATGGCGTCGCTCACGCCCGCTTGTCTCCATTAGACTTACAATGCGAAGGTCACTAAGATGGGGTGGGGGATGAGATTTATCCGCGCGGGCCAATAACAGTTCAATGGTTCTCTTGTCAAATTGGCACAACGAAGAAGAGAGGTCCTGAAAGAAGCATTGAAAGATTAGTGCAAATAGAGCATGCCTATTTGAATGTAAAAAATCACATTGAGTGTCATGCCAGTCGTTCCTGAGTCTTCCAGGAGGTCGATAATTTGCTTATGAATAGTTGTGTTTAACTTAATTCCATTCTGCGCTATGAATATCGATGTTCAGTATATCCCGCCATATATTGTATTTGGCCACATTACCGAGGAAAACGTCGTCCATATCGTCATCCATGTCTGATACCGCCAACCCACCATCGGCCGGAGTAGAAACGTCCTGTTTAACCAGTCGAAAGCATTTCACTGAGGTATTAAGTGATTTCTTTCTGTTATTTGGAACAACCACCTTTTCTATGAGGCCTTGTTGTATCATTTCACGAATCCTGCTTTGAAAGAACCGACGATCGGTTTTGGTTGGATTCGAAAAGCCCTAAGAATCAAAAGTTCATTCAGATTACGAATATGAAGACTAACACGATGCGCAAATCTTACAAGAGTGATAAGCATGTTGTTAGACGCGTGTATGTGGTTTTTCGAAGCCTTGAGCAATCTGATTACGCGCCCACTGACAAGGGGCAAGCTCGATAGATGTCGAGCATCTATTGGCGTAAAGTTCAAAGAATTAGCATCCTCAATATCCGCATCTTCTTCGGCAAGGTCTACTTCAGGATGCTGAGTCTTGACTTGCAGGTTTTCGGCTTGAGTTTCTTCGTCGCGAATAGCTTTCCACGAAGAACTACGATCGAAGAAATATTTGTGGATACAAAAATGCGTCCCAACACCCCCACGGCGAACTTTCATTCTATAGTTGGATTAGTTGGAAAACATTGAAAGATAAATTCAGTACACACACTAGGTCCAGCTCGGTTAACTGCCGAACGAGATAGAAACAGGTTTTCTGGTCATACCCGGAGAGCTTCCCCAAATCCACTACTGTCACGCCTGCATCCCGTCCTCGAGTTATGATTTGGAGAGCAGAATATACCATTGGACTCATTTTCGAGTACTGGGAAAGAATCAGATTTTTAAGTGGCCAAAGTCCGACTAGAATACTCACTCGGATATGAGACCCAGTAATGGCTGCGAAGATGGCATCTGGCTCCACAGCTAGCCTTAGCCTATCCCCATAAGTGTTTCGCAATATATCCAGCGATGTAGATTTGGGTTCCGGAATGGTTTGTAATTTCGGAGGGACCGATTCAATGTGGTCTTCTCCACGAGCAATTGCTTTACGCTTTGCACTGATTTGAGGCGCAATCCAGACTTCCGAGGTCGTCCCTGGATCCACCAAACCGACCATAACCGTAGGTTGTTGGACGACAAGAGACCAGACAAACGCGCAGAACGCGTCGTCTGGGTTCTGTGCATGGGACGCATTGGCGTGTGCATAGAAATCTATAATGAAGTCCTTCAAACGCGAGACATCGGAACCTAGAATCGTCATAATGAGGGGGGTTGCAACTGCATGAGCGAAATTCTTACCCAAATCTCCGTCGAAAGCAAGTTCTCGAAGGCAATGATGAAGGAGTTCATCCATGACATAACCGTTGAAGCCGAATAATTGGCTTTTACGCCGCCGTGATTAGATTATATGTATGTGCTGCGCGTTGATATCGACTTTGACTTGTTGGATAGTCGCGTCCAAAACAGTGTCGTTTCTTGTTTGAAATGTTGGAGAAACGGCGAGCACACGAAGGGACAAGCTGGGGACAAGAGGGGACAAGTAGCAAACAAAGAGAAAGTGTCTCGAGTTATTTTCAGTGCGCCCGACCCAAACTTGGCTAAACAACTGCTTCAGCCTTCCTCGCATCAGCAAATCCTGGGAATTCAGCACAGAAATGTTGCTATGGATTGCTATGAAACGCTACATAGCGCCCCATAGCGTCCACTAGCAGCCCATAGTGCACTAGCATGGGTTCTTGTGTTTATAGTGCCAGTGCCAAGTGCTAGGCAGCACCACTAGCATCCCCAGGATTTGCTGATCTGAGTCAATCGCTCACGGTAGATGCAAAATCCATTGTAAACTTGCATGCTTTAAGTACTTCTCCGACATTTGTATCGACTTAGAGTCCTGCCAAATTACAAGCCAACAAGATTATTATTTTATTATCATCCGTCACATTGACATTAATAGACGAACTTTCGAACAACTTTCGAAGTGATTGACTGCCGTAATGACGTTCTACAGTACATTCGAATAAAAAATCTGAGTTAGCAAAACTTGGGCAATATTACTCTATGACTCAGATAAATTTCAATCTCCAGGCTCCGAATGTAGCGAAAATGGTTATGGTTGTTAACAGTGTTTTTTTATTATTATTTAAAAAAGGAACAAGAGGGTATGGAAATACAGAAAGCGGGCATATATCTACGATTTGCTATTTAAACAATCTGTTTGATCTTCAGAACCAATTAGACAAAAATTCATATGATAATCATTGGCGAAATACCTTGCCTGTCTTGACATCGTAAGTCCAGCCGGTAATTACAATTCCTTCCAGAAGAAGAGGGTTTTCCTGCAGGAACCTCACATCGTCCTTGACGCTTTGTTCCAAGTCTGGGAAAGGCAAGAAGTCGATTGAGTCTACCAAAGAGGGGACTTCAGGCTTTGTGGATTCCTCCGATTTAATTTGCTGGCGGACATCTTCATTTGTGAATGTAAGCATTCCACAATCTGTGTGGTGGAGGACAGCGACTTCGCGTGTGCCCAATAGGCGCTGCGAAACAACAATACTCCTCAGAGCTTCTTTCCTAATCAGAAAGAAATTAAAGTCAGATTTTCAATATAAAACACATTAAATAACTTACGTTCGACCACCGGCATTACGAATGACATGGGACTCTCCAAGAGTCCAAGGTTGATACCCAATTGTGAAGCTGGTCTATCACGATGGTGAGTTGCGAAGCATCATCATTAAAAAAGTGAGCATACTCAACGCGTGCATCCATGCATGTTACTTTATGTTGCAAAATTTGATAAATATAATCGTTACTGAGATTATAAAATGAATTGCCTACCGATAGCCACATTCTTCGATGGTGGTAATGGGAGATGACCTTTATCGAAGGAGACGGCATAGTTATCATTGCGAGATTCGAACGACTGATGATAAGACAGAGTTCCGTGTGGGTCAAAGCAAGGGTGGGGATTGACGTTTATCTTTCCAAGAGAAGTTCAAGTATGTTCGCAATGGCGCAATTCCACACCACTATCACGCTGCCTATTACGCAGCAAGTCCCAGAGAGTCAGGCGCCTGAGCGTGATATAATCCATGGCCTGCATGTACGTTTACGTTGGAAACTTGGTGAAGATTAGCATATAGCCGGAACGACGAAGGAGAAAGACAAGGAAGAGGTGGTAATTTTATGTTATACTTATTATTAATAAGACATGTTGATGGCTTCAGGCCTCGGCTCTGAGCTCATCATTGTCAAGAATCAAGAATACCGCCGTCATAGCACAACCCTCTTGCGTTCATGTCTTCCGCTAGTATCAAAGGCTTGTTTCAGCCTCCCGATGCAGAGAGCTCACATTCAAAAGCAAAAGCGACTATAAATTCGCACTTTGCATCAATTGATGCCCTGGATGACCTCGAGACGCTTATACTAGAACTTCAGCAACGCCACGAAGAATTAAGAAGTAGTGTGAGTACTTGCTCATTCGTAATTCCGTGTAGAGCTCAATGAAGTGCGGTAGCTCAGGTAGCGACCTCGCAAGCTGAAGTTGACAAGTTAGTGAACGAAACACGAACCGCCGTGGAGAGCAACTTGGCTACTGCCAAGGAGTTATCTCTCGTACGCCATTCTCTCAATGACGAACTTTCCGACCTGGCACGAGGTTTAATATCATTGCAATACAATGAAGATCGTGAACCTTTGTTGCTCGAAGACTTGGAAACCTTGCACCGGAATTTGAGGGAATTGCAATCCGTAAAAGAATATATAGAAGTCATCGAGTATGTTCTCAAGCTCAGGTAAGTCTGCCAATTCATTTACGCTGTAGTCGCGTCCGTCGAATTGACAAATTTATCACAGTGAACAGGCCGTAGAAGAAGCAAGGAATACCACAAAAGTCACCAATGAGTCTATGAAGTGTTACAAAACGTTACAGACCTATGTTGCAACAGTGACGAGCTCATCATCTCCAGACGAGGCAGGGTCAGCGGACCAACCTTTAAATCTGATCACATTCTTAGAAACCTTGAGAGACAAGACCTGGGCTGACATTAAATCAGTTCTTTTTGGGTGAGCCTTTTCCATCATGCAATGATTACCCATTTTGACTCAAGAGGCAGGACACTACTTGAAGCAGCGGAGAAAATCGGGTGGCCTTCCCCAGTTGACTATGTAACGTATCCTTCACATGATCGAAAAGCATTTGAATATGCATTTGTAAATCTTTTACGGCTTCAAACACTGTAAGTTTGTTTCTTGGTCCATTTATTTCTATAATTAACACCGCTATTAGCAGCAATCAACTACATTCACTAACGTCTACCAGCGAAAAGGAAGGTTTATACCCTCTTCAAGCGCTTGTACAACCAGTATCATTACGATTCAAATACCATTTTGAGGGCTCAAGGCAAACCAACAAACTGGAGAAGGTAGACAATTTACACGCAACAACCACGGTTTTCAAAATGACAATCATTTCAGCCCGAATGGTACCTCACACACGTGCAAAACGTTAGCCACGAGCATGCACCGTTCATGAAGGCCATCGTTCAAAAGCTTCTAGACAAAACCGAATACAAAGATATTTCAGCATGGGTAATTTGTTTTATTCTTGTTCGAGGTAAACAAAATACTCACATCTTGTGTCAAAGAGGGAATTCACCTATCTGTTGTTACCGTTGTTATCAAGGAAACTCAGAAAAACTATTCCATTACTACTTGATCATCCTTCACTTCTCGCGCATACAATATACCAGACACTGTCATTTGATGCCGCAATAATTGACGAAGGCTTTGCTCTCGAGGGAACATCATTTGCCCAAGATAGCGAGAAGTGGGACGGAATCAGCGATGCGATTTTGGGCAATCCAGATTGGTTTGAAACTTGGTTGACAGCAGAAAAACAATGTACGTTTCTGCAATGCGTCTCAACATTTCCAACTAATTCAAGTTTCTATGATTCTTCAGTTGTAGACAGTCAATACAACGAAGTTATCAATGCATCGGATGCTTGGTCTATGGCTGATGAATCAGACGAAGATAGCCATTCGCGCGACGTTAAACCGACGGTTTCTTCGCGTAGAATCAAGTCTTTAGTGGAACAAGTCACAGGTAAGAGCATTGTTTCCAAGATTGGCAAGACACAACTCAGACTATTCATCTTTCTAGACCGCTATGCACCCTTGCCTCGGCCCATGCAAAAAGCACATTTCCTTGTGTTGATACAACTTCCCTTACTGGAAGAATATTACAGTCGGATCTCTTCTTCCCTGGTCGCGTTTGAGACGCTCTCTTCGATCTTTGTTCGTGCCGTTCCCGGCGCCCTCAATTTCACAGCCCGAGAAACATCCAGCCAAGAAGATCCTAGAAACCGTACAAGTGGGACTTCTGGATCAAATAGCTTGTGCAAAGCCTTGTTAAGTGCGAGATATATGGAAGCATGTTTAGAAGAATGGGGCGAGGAAATGGTTCGTTACGTTCCAGCCTTTGCCGCGCTCTTTTTTTAAACGCCTTTCTAGTTCTTCCTTCAACTATGGACAGAACTCAACACAAAACCAGATCTCCGTCAATGGGCTCAGAAGAGCGCCCTCTTACCCAGTTTGACCGATTTCGATGCTTCAGCTCCAGGAGTAACTGTTTTCAAGGAAATAATGTCGCGATATCATCAGCTCGCCGTTCGGGCAGAAGATATGCTTGTGCAGCTGATCTGCAGTGAGATTGAACAAGGTCTTCGCGCTCACCGCATGGCAACTTCAACGTATGTAATTTCTCCGTATCGCCTCTCCGAAAACAAACCTCATTTTAAACTTTGTTCAGGAATAGCCCCGATTCTGATGGTCTGGAATTCGCCTTATCACAGACACTGCTTGCGCCGATAGGTCTCCTATCTTCCCACCTGATGCTGCTTCGCATGACTCTTCCACGAACAGCGTTCACAGTGCTGTATCGCCGAATTGCCCAGCGTCTAGCCGAGCACATCATGCACCATCAGATTCTTTACAGGGGACACCTCTCTGTCCGGGAAGGAAAAACGACACAATCAGAATGCGAACTCTGGGTAGAGACTTGCCAGGCTGCCGTTGAAGGTTCGCTTGGGGGCGGTCGACAGCGCGTGCAGGCTCCGTGGAGCAAAGTCCTCGAAGCTGGAAGGATTGTCGGACTTGAAGGGAAAGCCTGGGAAAAAATAGGGCGTGTAACCTTTGGTCCAGAGAGTGATGAAAAGTGGGAAGAAGCCGTCTTTGAATTAGTTGGCATTTCTGAGATGGGAAGAGATGAAGTTGGTGCTATATTGAAGCGGAGAGAAGCCTAACGCAAGTTCCTTCCGAATCTCAGGGACTGTATGATTTTTCTGGTACATTAGTAGTAGTGTTCAGATAAATAAAAAGACGAATCAATCATTGCAAAGCAAAACGACGACGACAACAGTCACAGAATACACATTAACACCAGAATGAAAAGATACAAACACACAGGAAAGATCCTTTTATCACATCACCCTCAGAGTCCATCCGTGGAGGCCACCGTCTGCCGCGGCCGCAGCCTGAGCAGCTGCTACCCAGGCTGGGTCAATACCCGGACCCAAAGCAGCCGCTGAGGGAGGTCCCGTCATGTTTGCCAGGTCCATGGTCTGGAAAACATTTTCACAGGCTATCGTGCGACCAGAATGATAACCCACGCCATCAGATGCACGAATAAACAGAAGCGGCAGACTCCGACCCGCTATAGAAGGCATCGGCTGAGGAGGCGGGGGAGCTGATGATGAGGATGACTCAGAATTGCCTGGTTTGCTGCCATTCGCAGGGTTGGGTGTCGGGAGAGCATCGTCCTCGAGCGCCTTGATAACATCGGACAAGGGTGGCATCTCCACGATAACTATGGTGTGCAATGGCGAAGGAATATATCGCGATGGCGAGGTGGGGGATCCAGGGACGTCGCCTCCCATTGTTTGCCCACCCGGCATGTAAGAATTTATAGGGGTCATGGGACCAGGAGGGTTAGCTTGGTAGACCCTTAGATGAAGAGGCCCGAGGTTGCCTAGATAGACGTCGAGAGCAGTCTGATGCCTGGTCGTAGGGTGTTCGTAGAAAAAGTTTGAAACCGTGAGTTCGACGGTGTTGTTCGCAGGTCGATAAACCGGGGCGGTAAACAATGTGGGAAAAGGTGTGATAGGCTGCTCGGGTATATTGTTGTTTTGACCAAAGGCGTCAAAGAAAGTGTACTGGAATTTTGCTGGAAGCAAATTGATATTCAATGCCGTGTACAATAAGGGGAAAAAAAGAACAACTCACAGATACCAACAATCGTCCAACATAAATAGTCATCGACTTCATCGCAAACGATACGGAAGCCTTCCTTGATTTCCTCACGCACACGCGGAGATTGGAAAAGCAACGGGTGGGTACCAGCCTGAGTAGACATCCCAGGCGCAGGAGGAGCAACAACACCTGGCGTGCCAGGTATCGGGCCTGCTGCAGACAGATAATGCCGCGATCCATCGGGGTTGACGCGTTGCAAGGCAATTTTCTGCATCTGGCTGACCGGACCACCTTCATCATGGGTGACTTTCCCTTTGTCGACCTTTCGAATAATCAACGGCGAGGTAGAAATGCCTGAATGCGTGTCCGAAAGTACTATTTCGCAGCCGTAAGTCACTGGCTGGGGACCTGTTACTAGAAAACGTGATCAGTAATTCGATCGGCTTCTCATCACATGATACCTACCAACAGTTGAAGTGGCGCCTGGTACTCCTGGCTTCCGGACCACATTCACATTGAACGCGGACCAAGCAACGTTGCTGGCGCAGAGCTGAGCGTGGTCGATGGTCATATATTTCGTACGCACGGTCTGCGAGTTGATTCGGTTGAAGAGCGATACTGGACCGCCCGCCAGGATGCAAGACGAAATGTTACGCGTCTTGGCAGTCTTCTTGGATGGTTTAGAAATGATAGTGACAGGCGCAGAATCGAACGAAGCCCATACACGACCGCTGGAGGGCTCGCCTCCTTCAGGGGTCAGCGACGGAGGAGGCGGTTCCGCTATATCCAGAGAGAGCTGGAAGCTCTTCGCCTTCGCAGTTCCTGTTACGTGCAGGAACTTGAAACTCGCGGTCATGTTGTTGTCCAATGACGCCTTTTGCTCAAAGGACCGTTCTCCGCTCTCCGACACGACCGCCATCGCGAGCTGCTGAGTGCGCATGTGCCATACCGGCCCCTCGATATGAACGACCGGAGGGGGGCAGAGGAAGCGCTTCTCGCTCCCATACGACTTTTGGGCTACCGCCGCGTGCAAACAGATTACCGTCGTCATGGGCATGACGCGCGTCGGGTCTTGCGATACATGGTCGCGCACAATACGCCTAATTTTGCTGTGCGGATCCTCAGACTCTGTGTCTTCGAGCTTCCGCTTGCTAGTCGAAGGCTGTGGCGGTGTCACTAAGGACGGACATCAAATAGATAATAAGGGCTGCTTACCTGTGCGATAGGCCCCGATGGACCGACTGCGATAGGATGCTCTGGGGGCGCTAGATTCGCGGGGGGCCAGACGGCGGAATGCTGTTGGTGCGGATGCTGCTGCCCGTTTGCAGCTGCGTCTTTGGTCGCTGTCAGGATTGACTGGATCGAGGCATTGGGGTCGGCGGTCGCTAAGCTGGGCGAGGAGTGCGAAGAAGAAGGCGTGCGCGAGTTGTTCGCGGGGGCATTGGGTTGGTCGGACTGCCCAGGAGCGGGCTATAAGATAACGGTTAGGACTGCAAAAGTGGAATTTTTTTCGGAAAACGGTGCATGCCTGTTGTTGGGTATCTTCTGGGGCGGGAGAGTCGTTCTGGTTGGTGAGCTGGGGCACGGCGGCCATGTGGAGATGGTGGTTAAGAAAGAAAGGATCGTGAACACCCGTCGTCTGCGCCATTACTTACAGGCGTGAGAGTAAGACGTGGGTGGGAAATTCTTAAACTCCTTCCTTCGTGAGAGTTTTGTCCCACACCAACCGTCACAGTTTCTCACGCTGTCACAGAACTGTCACCTGATGTGATATTCCATAAGTATCCGATTTGTAACCTAAAATATGTACAAGTCCAAAGGTCCAAAATCATTAACTGTCCGAGTTCTCCTGCCAGTGTTGTCCCATTCAGCTCAGGAAATCGCGGCTTTTCCGCCGACTCTGTCTTCCCTTCCCCTGGTCGTGCGGGAACGGCACCCCCTCCACCCCCGGCCGCGTGTTCCGTGAATCGCGCTGGTAACTCGCACCCGCGCCACCACCTGCATGCTGTTGCTCGGATTTGACGCCCATTTCGGCATCCTGCTGATACCGCTGCCAGTCCTCCACTTTCAGCGTTGATAGCCGTCTTGACCCCCCGCCAAGCTTGTCTGCACTCAACGATCGCGAATGGCGACGCCCGCCATGTTTGTCGCCCATCGACGACCGTGGACGCGCCGTCTCGCCACCTTCTGAGGATTTTTTCCTCTTCTCCAGGGCGGCCGCCTTCTCGGCCTGTCGTCGGGTCACCGCTTCTCGCTCGAGCGCTTTAGACCTTTCCCAGCGCTGTCGAGCAGCCTCTAACTCGGCATGTTCCTTCTCAGCCTGCGTCAAAGGCGCCTGCATATCCCTCATTTTCTCTCGATGCCGTTCCGTAAGCTCTTCAAAAGTACGTGTTCGGGGTGCTGCAATTTGGGGCACCGGCGCTACGATGTGAGAGGAATTGCGTCGTGGAGGTAAGATCGTGACTGGGCCTAATGATTGGTGATGCTTGTGCTGCTGTTGCACGACGCGAGCAAGAGGCACATCTTCCGAAGAGTCTGTACTGTTCGTCGCCATATTCAGCATACTTTCCCTTTGCTTCCGTCGTTGTAAAGCTTCTTGGACTGCCGGTGGGATTGGAGGGCGATGCGTTGTTAGAGGGGTGGTGGCGATGGGTGGTGTGACTCCGGCCGGTGGCTGCAGCAGCTTACGTACATGGATGTAAGTATCCCAGTCATCTTTTAATGGAACGCTAGTCGGTCTTGATATGGGTTCATCTGAGCTGGTGTTGCGAGCGAGCGAGGAAAATTCCAAGGAATGCACGCGAGCACGAGATGGGGCAACCTCCCGCGGCGGTCGAGCATGCAGAGAGGTGGCTGGCAGAAGCGCGTTGCCAGCATCCATACTCAGGGTCCGCTTCGATGCAAATGAAGGACGGAGTGAATGCTCCGAGGACGAGGGTGGAACAGGCGTCTCCGACTTGAGAATGTCAATGGACCTTCGAATGTTCTGTATTTCCGCCAACAGAGATTGCTTGCGCTTGTAGTCCTCCAATTCAGCGGGTGTTACCTCCACCGAACGTGCGACGTCCTCAGCAATGAAGCTCGAAGGGACGTCTTCCTCAATGGCGGTACCGAGGTCCATGGATGGCAACACACCAGGCGACTGGCTGAATCTTGATGCGCGCCTCAACTCGTCATCCGAGGGAGGAGCGACCTTGAAGTCTGACAGGCCCGATGCATGACGAGGGCGGCCGAAATATGAGGAGCGATCATCCCCTAGAGGCGAGCTGGATCCTTCTCTATGATCCTTCATTAGTGGCATTGACGAGAGCTGGCTGTCGTTCCGGCCATGCTTGGAGAGGGTCGGGTGGTCTTTTTCCCATTCGTCCCGTTCGACCTCCACGCTCTTGAGCCTATCAGCAGCATGCACTTCAGCTTCTTCATCCAACTTGTTCGTATCCTCGGCAATTTCGTCCATCTTCTTTTGAAGAACCTTTATGATGCGCAATTGAACCGCTATACCCATCAGAGCAACGGCGCCGGTGAGGCCGAGCTCTATCTGCATGGTCTGTGATACGGGAAACTGTATGCCATTGTTGGCGAACTTTGGGAATAGCTCACGGAACCCTAGGTTCCATATATAAAACTGCGGAGAAAATGTCACAAGTCTGAATGATAGATAGGGATCTAGCGCCAACACACCTCCTTGAGGCCAGCGGTTGTGAAGCAATCAACGCCTAGCATGAATGAACTAGCTCCAACGAAGGCCGTGGAAATGAGTAAGACATGGTAGTGAATCTGATGGGCGCGGCAGATAAATTGCAAAAACTGAGTTTGAGTGTAACAGTATCAAGGAAAGGTAGTTCAAACCTTGGGTATGGTCGACAAGGAGAAACCGATGACTCCACAGGCTGTGTGAAAACAATTACAGATCTGACGCAAACCACAGAAGGTCGGAAAGTGTGATCGTACCAATATAGAGGATCCACCGAATGCCGATGGTTTTGATGAGGCCCCCGTTCTGGAAGGACTGGATCCAGAGTGCAAATGCAAAGCCGCCCCAGGCTCCAATAGCATAGCGAGTGCCCTTCCAGAAGAAGATGGCGATTCCGCCACCTGCGATGCCTGCGACGCTGCAGGCGAGGACAAAGAGACCACGAAGGGTTTTACTGGGTGGATTGATGGCCGGAAGGATGCCGAATTTGAGAATGAGGACGAAGCAGACCAGGGACAGGGTGTAGAAACCGATAAGGAAGAACGAAGTCCTGGGGTGCAGACGGATAAGCGTAAGAGAAGGGCGCGGGATGAGAAATGCATACCATCTGTTTTTGTGGCCCCAGAAGGCAGAGGGAAGACCGGTGAGGATGAGGACGACGCCGAGGACGCCAAACGCGGGATCGACTTTGGTGGCCTATGCAGACGATGAGATGGCATGAAACAAGGACGACAAGAAGAGACATGAACGAAAAGAAGAAAAACACACCAGGACGAATGGATCAGGGGTGTGGGATGCGGCCGCAGAGTCGGCGGTGGGGGTGGTATCGGGGGATAAGGAGGTGGAGGAGGAGGAGGTAGTAGAGGGGGTGAGGGTGCGGGTGACGATGGAGACGACGCCGGGGAGGACGGTGACGAAGGTGGAGGGCTGGGCACCGGGACGCGACGTGGCGAGGGTGACGGTGACTGAGCCCGTGGTGAGAGAGACGGTGACGGAGGGGGTGGGGGACGGGGATGGGGACGACTGGCCTGCCACGAGCAGGGCAAGGGCGATGAGGAGGAGAGCGGGTGAGGGAGCCATTGCAGTGGAGGTGGAAGAGCACGGGCTGAAAAAGGATGGGCGAGGTCAGCCGCTAAGTATAGAATGGGGGGCTGGAACATAGATTAGTCAATCAAAATGCTCAAAGCGTACAGGCAGGGCCCCAATTGTGCGCAGAATGCGCTGCACGCGCGCACCCTCCTGCGCGTCCCCCACCACGCTCACCACCCGCCCGCGCCGTCCAAAGCGTCCCACGCGCCCCGCAATGTGCACATACGCGTCCACGCTCCGTCCGTTCACCGCGGGGCCCTCCGCCATGCCGAGCACAAACACATGGCTCAGCGCAGGCAGATCCAGCCCCCGCGTCGTGGCCAGCGTCGCAACAAGCAGCCGCGGATTCGCGCTCATCGCATCCACCCCAGCGCTCGACACAAGGTATCCGCCCCCCCGCTGAGCCGTCGCCAGATCCAGCATCTCCGCGTTCACCCCCATCTCCCGCAGCTCATACACCGCCCGCTGCACAGGCGACGACGACGGAACAACCAGCAGCGCAATCGACGGCACGTCCAGCGCAAATGCTGTCGCGATCGCTTCCAGCGCGTTTGTATTGAATGGCGACGGCGTCTTTGCGTATTCTGTGCACTCTCCTGTCAGCTAGCCGCAACTCCGGCCACAAGATGACACAACCTACTTTCGTTCCAATACACGTTGCGTTCTTCTTCTGCTTCTTCGTCTTCGCTCGTCTCTTCCGATGCCGCCGCTTCCGCGGCTCCCTCCATGGGCACCGCGACAGCGACAGCCTCCTCTATATTTTTGATCTCCGTGTCTGACGCGATGACCACCGAATGTACTATCATCGTATCCTCCAGCGCTCTACGGTTCTCTCGCTCCCCCACTATTTTCGCCAAATTATATGGGTTCAGCCACCCGCTCTCCCGGAACAAGTAGTCCTTCAAGTGCACGCGAAGCGTCGCACTTGACAGCACCAGCTGCGGATTCTGCTCCTCGCCCTCCTTCTCGTTCCGCCACTCTGCCACGCTTTCGTAGCGCTCCTGCCTATCCTCTTCGGGATCGTAGGGATTCTCAGCCAGCGCTTTCCTGCGTTTGTAAATCACATCCAGAATCGCGCGCGTCGGCCCTGGGTGCCGCTCCACCTTCCTCACCGCCTTCTCATATGCCTTCCTAAACGACTTGCCTTCTTCCTTGCGCGCCGCCGTCTGCACCAAGTAGTCCACCTCGTCCACCACCACCGTGCTAAGCGTTTCCAGTTGCAGTGCCTTCCCATCCTTGTCCGCCTCATACACCTCCATCAGCGCCTGCGGGGTGCAAATTAGAATATGCGGCGGCGTCGTGCGCAGAGCCGCAAGCACCTCCTCCATCGGCGGCCTACTCGCACTACGCACAAGCACCTGTGCGATCGACGGCATCTCAGGGGGAGGATTCATCGAGCGGGTAAGCCGCTCGACCCAATGTAGCAGCTGCAGCGCCAGATCCTTGTGCGGCACAATAAGCAAGCTGGTGATGACGCGCCGCTTCGCGGGGCCTTCGTGAATCACCATTCGCGGTTTGCTGAGCAGCGCGAGTATCAGCCCGAACGACCTGCGAGTATGAGCAAAAAAAGTAACATAAAAATAAAAGTAGCATTAGTGCTTTATCCTTATGCTATGCGGCGAAAAGCTAAGGTTATGATACATTCGCTCCGCAATATGAAAAGGAAACAGAAAAGTAAAGTAAAGGGGGTAGTACGCACTTTCCCGAGCCGGTTACGTCGCGCAGAAGGACGTCCTTCCCAGCCAGTATTTCAGGAATGAGCTGGCTCTGAATCTCCGTCGGCTCCCGCACGCTGGGGAACGCCGCATGCAGCGCCTTGACGAACGGCATATCCAACCCCAACGCAGGGAAAGACAGCGACGACGTCGGCGGGGACCGCAAAGGGAATATAGCGCGTTTCCTGTCCTTTGTTGACGTAGCGGCAGTTAAAGTCGAAGTCGAAGTAGCGTCACTGGTGTCCTTCAAGCTCCCTGTCGGCTTCCCATTGCGCTGGGCCAGCGCCTGCGCGTAGGCTTCGTAGGTGCTGCTCATGCGCTTCGAGCCCGCATCTGCAGCACGCTGGCACTGCGCAGTCGCGCACCATGCCCTCCGACATGCGCTCTGTCGAACGAAGGCGCTGATACCTGTGGAGGAAAGAGGAAGAAACTTCATGGAGCCTCACGTGCCCGTTGACGAGCGCTTGTGTTGAAATTTTTAAAAATTTAAAAAGGCAATTCGGGATGCGTCGGAGGCATTAGTGAAAAACATCGTATGTTCGCACGATGCCACAGCCCGCCAGTTCGGGCGTCGTGCATGCGCAAAAGTACAGCCCTCGAATTACAACGTGGCTGGTAAATATTACTAATTATTTCATCCAAGTAGGTGAGTATGTACATTTGCAGCATGCAGACAGCGTTCCAAAAATGCGGTGCTTCGTTCCGGTAGGCCGACTGTCCTCAAACTGAATTTCAAGCAGCCACTTGCTCAAGAGGCCTGGCCTGAACAAGAGTCACAGACAATGAGATCGCAAACAGAGACTAATCGTTCCGAATAGGTAGGTAATCTCTCCGTCTTGATCGCCGTAGCAGCTTTGAAAACCAGTTGACATTGTCATCGTCGTCTCTGTACATTGTGTCGTGCCCAGCAGGTGGCGTGTATTCGGGGTCAGACCGACGACTTTGCACCAGCGATGCAGTTTCAGAAGCGTTGTCCAGTTCTTCTTCGCGTTCCTCTGGAAAAGACCATAAATGCGATTACTGTAAAACGAGAAGTGGAAAAAAATCGAACCTTCGCCAAAGACGGCGTCCATTTCTTCTAATGGCACTCCCTTTGTTTCAGGGTACACTAAAAAAGAAAAGACCAGTCAGTCGGACCCAGGCATTTGCATGAAGCAATATACTTACGGAAATAGACTTTTGAGAAAAAGAAGGACGTGAGTAATTAATTTCGCCGGCCAAGTTAGACTCAAAGCACTAACCAAGCACGAAACTGCATACACAAAAGAAGCCGTGCATTGGGTACAAACGCCATTCGATCAGCTCCTGAAGATACGGAGTGACTTCACCGACGAAAAAGTTAAACGCCCAGTTCGTGGCAGTTGACAAAGACACTCCTTTTGCTCGGAAATTGAGAGGCATAATCTGAAACGAAGGCTGTTACAACTCTGCTTTGACTGCGCGACACAGCAGTTGGCAAACTTACTTCAGGTGGATACAACCATGGAATAGGACCCCAACTGATATGAGAAGGCGGTGTCAGTTCGAAATGAAATTGTTAGTAAGATACATCCTTGCTATGCGCACCTGTAACCAAACGCAGCGTTGAATATGATCACGCAAACCACAACAGCATTCGGCGTTTGAGGGACATCCACGTACATCCACCATCCAGTGGCGACCAGTGCGGAGGCCATCTGCATATGAATCCTGCATCAAATACACGCTGAATACAAGATTTGATGTATTGCACTTACAACGACGGCTCCGGACAGTAAAATGGCCCTTCTGCCCCAATGGTCGACAAGGTACCAGCTGCAGAAACGTAAGATGAAGGCTATCTATCAAGTTTAGAAGAGCATACGTAGGCAATGTGCTCAACACATAAATGACCGAATTGATACCAGTCATCAGAATAGCCTGACGGCCAATCCAGCCAGCTTCTGGAATCATCAGTTAGAAATGAGTTGTAGAAAGTGTTAACGTTGCAGCCAACCTTCGAAGACACGCGCTGATCATGTATGAATCAATAAGCCTCTATATACAAGATAGAAGAAAATTAGGCGTACGAGCATAGTATGAAATGACTGTAATGGTTTAGCAGTCAAAAAGACAACAAATAATTGATATCAAAACGTGATTTACCGTTAATCCCATTCTACAAAGCCATAAATCAGCCTCGGATCAGCGTTAAGACAACGAACAAGAAGACTAACCAACTGGGCGAAAGCTTGGGATGACATTGCGAGTAGAACGCGGCGCTTGTACTTGCGCCACATTACAGCATATGACCTTACCTCACCAGACTCCCGCTAGATAGGTAGAACAAAGATGATGAGATCGTTAGACTGAAGATATGAGGATCACTCACGCCCTCTCTGACTTTGTCCTTGATTTCCTCGTACTCAGCAAGAGCAATTGGGTCATTTGCGTCGCCACCGTGTAGATCTGCGATAACATGCATGCCTTCAGCCTCTCTGCCAACATCAATGAGCCATCTATAATTTGAAAGATCAGCGGGCTAAGGGTTCTAAATGTGTGCGCTAAATACCTTGGACTTTCGGGGATAAGTTGCGATCCCACTGCAAGTATTATACCAATCACGCATTGAATGAATAGAGGGATCCTCCAAGAAAGGTCGCTTTTGATAAAAGAGCAAAAATAATCTGTCCACTGCTAATTGTGAGCGCTTTCTCTGCAGAGTCCTTTGAGAGATATTTACCACAGAAGACGAATATCCAACGATATTACATGTAAATTCCATACATGCCAATGCGCCACGCTAAAATATGTGAAGTTAGGTGTGGTAATATCCAGCATCGGTACTTACGTGGTTTGGTGGCGAAATTTCGCTTTGATATATTGGAACGATAGTTCTGTTTGAAGGAGGTTATACAGAGTTTTAATTTTTGAGAAGTGTGAACACAAAATTAACGCACGAGAGCAACCCGACTCCAAAACCACTGGTTATCCGACCGAGAATCATGGTCCAGAAACCGACGGTGAACGTTTGGATAGCACCGCCTAAGGTGAATACGACTGCACCGGCGAAGAGAGTACCTCTGCGTCCAATAATATCTCCGACTCGTCCAGCGGCGACGGAAGTAACTGTTTCACATTGGTTTATGAGAGTCCCTTCAAACAATTGTCCACCACGTACTGAAGGCGCCAACCTCGAGGACTGCGACTACGGTGCCAGTTTCTATGGGCCCGGGATAATTAAAGTACTTCCGAAAGTAGGGACCGGTAATGATTCCGCTCATAACACTGGAGGCAAAGAGGTCATCTCGACGCTCAAAGATGCGAGGCAGATATCGCAGACACACCCTTGGTCATATCCAAACTATCCCGAACAGCACCCCGCGTTAGTTTTCAGTCGTCCGAAAAATAACCAATGGAAATACGCCTCACGAGGAATACGCCTAGACTGACGAAGACGGAGATAGTGTAGAGAAGAGACTGGCCAACGAGCCTCGGTCGATGGACTACCGGCTCATCTGACATTGGAAGCGACGTTGAAGAGGATGACAAGGGAGGGCGAATGGCGGCGAGGGCTGTGGAGCATCAACCTTACATAAATAACCTTTGGTTGTGGTCAAGTCTTGGAGAGGAGGATGCCCAGTGCCGAAAACAGAAGTAGCCGTGCCGCAGCAAACGTGATTAGGCGGTCTCTCTTTCTCCTCATGCCATCGTCGGATCTCTCGCTCGACGACTCGTCAGCAGCATCCTCCTACGACTCCGATGAGGAGTATCAGCTTGCTCAGAAAGAATGGGAAGAAAGCCTCGGTCAACTCCAGCAGCTCGTAGCAGTTGTGCTTCTGCCCTTCTTTGGCAAATGGCTTGGTAGACGGTGGAGTCATATCAGTGCGCGACCCCCTTTTTCATGTTCGAATCTTATTGACAGGATCTCAAATCCCAGTATATGCCCGGTACTTGCGCGTGGGCCTGAGCAAAGCGCTTTTTTTTGGCGAATCGCGAAAGGCTTGACCAACGCGAAATTCGACCTCGATTATCACAAGTACGTGTTATATTATCTACCTTCTCTTAATCTCATTAACTAATCGCTCTACTCTAGGACTGGGTTCATGACCAGAATATTCCATTTTTTTGACCATGACTTTCGCCACATCCCATAAATCTTGCTGCATCAACCCCATGAATAATATATACCATACTGTATTAGTCCGTGGAAGTCCTTCCTTTTCCATGTCTTCCAGTAGTGCAAGAGCATCCAAATACCCTTTCGGATTCCGGGAATCCACCGCAGCTCGAATAAGAATGTGATATGTTGGCATTTTGAGC
Source organism: Pholiota adiposa (assembly GCA_009935795.1). Lineage (NCBI taxonomy): Eukaryota > Fungi > Basidiomycota > Agaricomycetes > Agaricales > Strophariaceae > Pholiota > Pholiota adiposa. The sequence goes on from QEYC01000037.1 coordinate 1,015,072, forward strand.
GAAATGCATGCCCGTTTCATCTTTGCCATTATCTCCTTTTTGACTGCGTCAGCGTGTGCTGGAGATATCCAAGAGCCACGGTAAAGGCCAGCCAGAATCGAGGTATATGTAACTTCGTTTGGTCTCGTACTTTCGTCCTGCTCCATCTTGTCCAGAATGTTGAGCGCGGCTGCGAGACTCTCTTCCGTCTGTTGTCGGATTTGATGGTCGATGATGGCGCTATAAGTCGCTACATTTGGTTGTATGCCTTGCTTGCGCATGAGGCTCAGGATCGTCGTTGGGGCATCTTTCCTCCCAGCATTCAACAAAGCAGTGAGAATAGTTGAGAAACTGATCACGTCGCCAGGAATATTGGCCTCTGACATCTGAGAAACGATGCTGGAAAGACCTTTGAAGTCTTTCTGACGGGTATAATAGGCCAGGAATGTGTTGTACGATACAATATCAGGTGCGGGGCCTTTATTCTGCATAGCTTGTAACACAAGGTTCGCTTCGTCAATTCGGCTTAAGTGAAGGAGTCCGCGCAGGACAGTGTTGTAGACAAGGATATCATATCCAGTTTTGACCCTAATCGTTCTGCGATATTCTTTGAACCTAGATAGTGCTGCCTCCGCGTTGTTGTCGTCGAATAGGGCAGTGATGATGGCCCGATAGCATAGGGCATCTGGCTTGACACCGTTCTCCAACATCATGTTCCATGTGAGCATCGCTTGTCTTGAATTGCGCAAATCGGCATAAGCATCGATTAACGCAGTCCACATCGTGACTCCTGGGGTAAAGCCATTTTTCTCCAAGTCCGTCCAAATATTAGAAGCCAAATCGGGCCGTTCACTTTTAAGGAAAGCAGTCTGGAAAGTTGTCCATCCAGATTCTGTCATGGCGACTGGCCTTTCAGGTGACACACCAGAGGCGTCCGCAGCTAAATAAGGCTCTGGACCAGAGATTCCATCCAAGACATCGTTGTACAGCTGCTGCAGCCTTTCGATTGATCTCGGCTGGGAGACATGCATGATGCGCTTCGAGAAGTATATGGGTTGGGAGACCATGGCCGCGACGGATAGCCGATGCAAATATTTCTGGACCTTTTGGTTCAAATCAGGCTTGCCTTCGAGCGATTGGAATAACCGTTCCTTTTGGTATGAGGGAACTTTCAGATCAGCCTCGAGAAAGGTCCTAAGAGCGTCGTGGAAGGAGTTCTGCATAGCATAAGCAGTTGTGATGGTAAGCAATAAGTATACACGACCGGGATTGTAGGACTGTTCAACATCTTCCACAACAAGTCCGGTTTCCAGATCCGTGGATTGACTGTCGTTGTCGACCGGTTTATCGACCTTGCATTGATACAAGGCATAGAGTTCAATGGCAACGCCGGGCTCGTTCCGTTCGATATGATCTAGCATTAGAATATGTAGTGGATCGGATATATCGTTCGCAGCGGCCTCCACAGCAAAGTCGCGGGCAATGGCTTTCATGTCATCGGTCCAGCTCTTTTGTGAGGAAAAAAACTGGGACACAAAAATGTTGGCCAAATGTTTTTGGTTGTGCAAGGGCAGATGGAAAAGGTCGTCGTGAGATGCAGATTCGCGATCCGTTTTCATGTTACCCCAAAGACGCAATGCTTGTGTTAGGTTTCGCGCCCCAACGGCCTTGGAAATTTCGTGGATATAGTTGTTGTGCGAGTTCTTAAGAGAAACTGAGATAATCGGTTTAGCGTGGACTTGTTCCATGATCTGGTCTCGGAGTTTTCTTTGCTGGACGAGTGCATCGGTGCGTGTGCGAGACGCGTTGTTGGAATTGGACGCTACCGCGGCGTTGGAGAATGTGCGGGGTCTGCATAGTAGGCTTGGGGCCAGGAAGTCTAGTAGGCTGACTGTCGTGGAGGCTGGGACAGTCCTAAGCATTGTACGACAGGAGACTCGTCGCGAAACGCGATGGAGAGTCTCGTCGGCTTTTTGCGTCCTCAAAATGACTGATGAAATCGCTTATGTAACGTCATATGTTGGGACTCGCTGCAAACTCTGTATCTACTTCCAACCACATTCATCATGGGCCACGGAAACTCTGACAAGCTCTACATTACCCATGCTGAACATGCTGGGCTCCACGGGGACCACTCCTCGTCCATAGGCTACCGCGCGTGAGTTCAGCAGCACACCTCAGTTGATTTGTCTCTAACACCGCATCTCGTGCAGGAAAGCCGAAGCTCCCCATCCCGGTGCAAGAACGCCATTCGATTGCTGCGCGCTTTCATTCCAACCGTTCTCTCATCCTGTCTGCGCCAGAAATTCCGATGGAACCGGTCTAGTTTTTGACCTAGTCAATATTATTCCGTGGCTCAAGTGCGCAATCTTTCTCCTTAAACTCACTTCCCAGACTTAATTCGCAAGCCAGACAACACAATAATACCAATCCAATCACCAAGGAATCGCTATTGCCCTCTGATCTAATTCCACTCCACTACTCGCGAAAGGAGGCAACCGGCGAAATTTATGACCCCATTTCTTTCAAACCCTTCAGCGAACACTCCCATATCGTCGCGATTGCAATAACTGGCAATGTTTTCCTTGCAGACAGTATAAAGGGTGGGAAGGACCTTTTGAACGACGTTCCATTCAAGAAGTACGCATTTCCTGTCGTGGTTTAGTTTCATCTCACTCATTTTGACTGTAGAGCAGACGTGATTACTCTCCAAAATCCCCATGGTTTACCGCCTGCCTCCATGGCTGCTCCTTCGGCCGCCGTCAAGGCCATAGAACCTGCAAAACCCGCACCACCTAAAGTCACTGCTGCGTTGAAAACGAAGGAACCTGCTCCATGTCTGTATATCCTTGCTATATCTTATCTTCGTCAACTAACTGACCAATAAACCATTTATAGGGAATATTTCTCCTTATTCGAGCGGCATGGCTGGAGCTTCCTTAACATCGACATCTGTTGATGTTTCAGAAGCATCTAGTTCCAAACTTCTGTGGGACGAAGTACGTTACACTCTAATGACTCAATTTCAACTTCTAAATCACTAATACATTATACAGGAAGAGATGATGTTTGAAGACATATCAAAACCTTTGAAGGGTAAAGGAAAAGAAAAAGATCTTGGAAAACGCCGCGCTTATGTTCGTGTCGTTACCAGCCTCGGTGGTGCTAGTTTGAATCTGGAGCTTTATTGCGAAAAAGTATGCTCGGTGTTGCCTGCAAATTCCTGTCAAACTCACTTTTCACGTAAAGGCTCCCAAAACTTGTTATAATTTCCTGATGCTGGCTCGAAATGGAAAATACAACGATTGTCTCTTCCACCGTCTTGTACCTGGTTTCATGGTCCGTCAACAACCTGCCATTCCATGCATGCAAACTCATAATTTCATTCGTAGATACAAACAGGTGACCCAACTGGTACTGGATCTGGCGGAGAATCATACTGGGGTACACCCTTTCGAGATGAGCATGACTTGAGAGGTGCTGCTAAGCATGATAGCCGTGGAATTCTTGCTATGGCTAACAAAGGAGCAAACACTAATGGGTGAGCATGTATTCCTGAATATTGTTACATCAGAGTGATTGACTGTTCTTTTGTAGCTCTCAATTTTACTTGACATTCAAAGCAGCTCCTCATCTCGACAAAAAGCACACTGTGTTTGGGAAGCTTGTAGGGGGTGACGATGTACTTGACGCCCTAGAGAAGCTTCCAATCAAACCTGGAACTGATAGGCCTGCAAAAACCGTCAAGATAACTGAAGTCATCATGTACGTTTAATAACGTATTCTTCAAATTCATTTTTACTAATGCACCTTCTAGCTATCAAGACCCGTTTGAAGATTACAAGAAGCGTCTTGCGAAGAAGCTGGCGAAACGAGCAGAGGGTGAAAAGTCCATTGCTTCCAAACCAACAGAGGAGAAGGATAACATCAATTGGTTTGGTGTTAAGGTTGGCTCAGAAAATTCTACCTTCAACTTCGGTGCTGGGACAAGTACAGGAGGTGCTGAAGGTATTGGGAAATATCTCAACTTGAAGAGGCCCATAGAAGTGGCTACCTCTAAAGGGCCAGAAGATTCCAAAAAGAAACGAAAAATAGGTTTCGGAGACTTCGAGGGCTGGTAAATTTTCAGATACAACCTTTTTTTTTGTGTGTAGGGGTGAATCTAGAATGCAAGTGTACCCTGTTTTGACGCAATGCCCTCCATTGAGAGAGATGTACAGAAGCAATAATTATCATGCAGGAACAGTCACTTTCTCCCTGGATTCTGACACTGGTTTGGGCTCCGGTATAGACGCTGATTCTGTAGTTGGAATTAGCATTTGATAACAATGCTATGATGGCAAAGTTAAATACCTTCTCTAATAGGTTGTTCTTCAGGAACTGAAGGAAGGGCGATGCCTGCAGCTTCCTTCTCCTAGAAATAAAATCAGCACGAATTGACTGGCCACAATAAATAAACTGACAATGTCCTGTTGTAAAGCAAGCAATTCGTTCTGAACTGCATCCTCGTCATCTAGTGTTAGAGTATTTGAAAGCAGATCACCAATTTCCTGAACGATTGGGTTAAGAATGTGTATATGGATGGGTATTCATGATCTGGCTACACACCTTCTGATACTCTCTCGCTTCAGCTGTCTCCTCTAAGAGCTTCTCGACGCTCTCAATGTTCATTTCCTTATGAATCTCCTTCAGCACCTCGTTTCCTTGCTTCAATCCATGGAGCACAGAAACTTCGACGAGAGAGAACTCGATTGTGGAAACCTTATGAGGTCGCGTCAATATAGAATTAGCACACAATGCTTGTAGAAATAGAGATACCAATTGCTCTAAATTCTCCAATTGTTGGTCCGTCTTCGTTAGCAAAGTTTGTTGGTATTTCCGCCGTCGTAGAGCGATAAGCGCTCGGTCTTTCTGTCCAACTGAAATTTGAGCTTTGGCGATGGCATATTCACGGTCAAGAACGCTTTGAATCTAGAGAGCCTGTTTCAGAACATATTTTGGAAGCAATGAATCTGTCGCGAACCTTCTTCTGGTATTGTTTGAGTTTGTCCCGTTGTAGTTTGAGGCTGAGTGGCAACGTTTCTTAGGGGCATTACGCTTAAGAATGAGGAGACAGCGTACTCTAGAATAGCTTTATCCTGGGCTGTGATCTTAGGGAGAGATTGATTGCTCCCCATAGTCGCCCAGCTGGAGCATGGAGTAGAATAGTTTGTAGTATCAGGAGTGTATCATGCTCTGGGTCAAGTCAAGGTGTCACACTATCCAGAGGTGACGAGAGGTGGCCGGTGACGCGGTGACGTCGGAATTTCTCAAAATGGAGATCATCAACGGTTACGCAGCGGCACTGCCATATCCTGCGCAGCTTCGCAAAAAGAAATCATCTTCCATCCATTCTTGGCCATTCTCATAGTATAGAAGAACATCAAATTATTAAGGATCCGCTCCTGCGGGGGAAAGGCTCGCTGCGCCATCCGAGTCTGTAGGCGCAATTGAGAATCATTTGAGCTGAAATTTCAGTCTAAAGCATCTAAGTCCCATTTTCAAGCTCAATACGTCTTCGTCTCACTGGAATTCGTGAAGAAACAATGGGAAACAATAAGAGAGTGAGTCCGGGATGTGTCCCGATTGAGAAGCTGACTCCGCCCGTCTGGCCGCAGCAAGGTCAGCAGAGTCTAATTTCGACTTTTATTCGCCTTCTGAAGGGAAAGCAGCATTCAGAACCAGAAGAGCGCATGCATCCGCTCGAAATAAGGAAGAAATAAGAGTATCACTCCCAGAACAAGCGCGTTACACGCAAGTTACATGGGCAATACAGCGGCCATCCAGCAGGGGCTGCAGCGCCGTGCTTCGGCTTGTCCCGGCTGATGCCCACTTGGCACTGGCCGACCCAATCTCATTGGTGCATATTATAGTGCTTAACTACCTCAAATAACATGGTAGAGGAGACCTTATGCATAAAAGCAGAAGATATCCGAAAAGAACAAGAGAATAAAGCCTAAAACAGTTCAGTTACGCTGCCCTCAATGCTGATAATGAAAAGTTGTGTTCACGTCGAAGATAGGCCCAAACCGCGCGGTTTTTTCACACAGTTCTATAGAATTCAATATAAACTTGCTATCCACTGCATATAAGGGACATTGAGGAAGAAATGAATGCTATATAGCGCGACGCAACAACGAGGACGGATTTTCGTAAGTAATAAGAGAATGATTGCTCGCTTCGGTCGCAATTAATGGTCGTAACGTATTTCGTTATAAACGATGTACGTATATAAATAATCGTTACCAAGTACCTACTGAGGGATCGTTCGATTGTTCTTTTGAGATCCCATCAAAATTTTCGAATTTGGGACAAAAAAGCCCAACTGTTGATCCGAGCATGTGCCGCCCTTGCCGCCCGTGCCGCTTGATGCGCCCGGACGAGTACTCCGATAATCCTTTTTAGGCACTTGTAGAGCTACAGAATATATTTTTTAATCAGTGTTCCTGTTGGAGGGAGCTCCCTTAGAATGTTTGGTTATAGTGAAAGAATGTATACATGGGATTGGTCTCCCAGGAAGGGATGCATGCATTAACTTCAGTTTTCCAGCATGAGTGGTGAATGAATTAGTTGATTTTGCATGGTGACGCGCTCGGTGTGTCCAATTTTGGACATATTTCCCAAAGTAAGCATACATTCGGTAGAGCTGCCGCATATTTAGCACTTCCTGCAAGGTCTATTGAGGGAATACCACATTTTACCCTATATTTACTGTTATTATTATGCTCAGAACGCCGACATCACCAGAGTCTCGGCGGGAGTTCCTTTTCGGGGCACTTAGGGTCGTTGTGATGGGATCTTAAAAGAACAATCGAACTATGACTCAGTACTTACTATCAAAAACAACAGTTGGCACGCTGACAACATACTTACAACTAAGCCAGAATGCCTCAAGGATTACACAACCTTGTAGAAATAGTTCCTTCAATGATCAGGATTTATTTCCTCAAGCTTTTAGGGAATTGCCCGTCGATAATCTTATCGGGGACTGGAACTGTGTAATTGCCGAAACAGTCGAAGGTAAAATCGACCTCCTTAATGCGCTGCTTCATTCCTGCGATGTATGTCTCTAGATCGCATAGCCCATCACTATTTGGTTTGCAACCTTTGACGCCAGTGAGAGGAAGAGCGGCGTCGTTGAGCAACCATCTTATATGTGTCGGTTTCTCCAAAGCTGGGCACGAAAGAACTTGTCCGACAAGGTTCGTAGCAAAAGGAGCGATTTGATTTACGAAGTAAGTCTGACCTTTGGGGATATGGTCAGTGGGCAATGGGCCATTGGCTGCAAGACTGGTGAAGTTCATGGCGACAAAGACTATCAAAGGTGGATCAGCCCTTGGTTCACAATGATTATAGGGAACGCAACAACAAAAACGTACTAGTAGACATCACAGTATCGTGGCTTACATCCACGAAAATAGACTGATTCAATGGGAAGATGACTGGATCGGTCACTATCGAAGAGTTGACTGCCGAACTGAACTGCGTTATCCTGGTTTGAGTGAGGCGAGACACCAATTCCTGGACATAGCCTATGCCTTGTGCACTGGAGGCCGGATTTCCGGGGCCGTTGGCATACCAGAAATCAAGATCTGAAATGAGCCAACAAGATTCAGTAAACAGAAGATGTCTCTTAGGTATGAGAACATTGTTACCAATAAAATATTCGTATGCTTTCCATTCTTCTTCTGTGAACACGTCACAAAATTCAGAGAATCCAAGAGCAACAGTCTGCAAAGCATTGAGAAAAATCTAGTATGAACATGTGTTAATCGCACCTCATATGCACATAGTTGCTGCATTGAAATCAAGTCTGTTGTAGTAAGGTTAACTCCTTTGAGCAGAGGAGACAATCTTGTCAAGGTTGGTGTCAGGTATTTCTGAGCCCACTTCGCCGCTTGATCATTCCCAAAAGTAAAGACGTCATTGTTCGCATTGGCGCAATTGAAATATGGAGCAAGGGTGTTATTCTGTCCATCAGTCTCGATCATTATGAGCTGATGATACTGTTGTTGGTAATCCTGAACGCCGAAAAATCCTGCAGCAAAGTGAAGCCTAGAAAGAGAAATAAATGAACGTCTATATCACTGCAGTGTAAGATCGCAAGCTTACGCCGAGTCAAGCATACGGGCTAATTAAACGTTTGAATTAGGAAGGTTGGGATCATGAGTAACCGCAGGTCATACCTTCAGATGTTGTGCGAAATACCGGAAGATCAGTAAAATCTTTGAGGAGATCGCCTACATAGATGAAGCTGGTTAGAGAGGGTTACAAGAATGAAATACGAGGGTGTGACAACAAACCATATTTCACTCTAAACCCAACTCCCAAATTAAATCTGACAAACCAGTGAATATATCATATAAAGGAGCAAAATGTAAAGTTACAATTGAGAGCGACCAAAAGGCGTCAAAATTTCAGCACCAAGTTTATAGGTCCATGTGTTCATAAAGCTCAATGGACCAGAGGCCGTGAATCCACGACCGGTGGCAGCGGCATTGATTTTAGCAGCAAAGCTGGTAACAGAAGAGTCGCCACTGGGGTATCGAGCTCCATGACGATGGAGTAGATGAACTTGCTTGAGGCTACATCCTTTGGGTACCACGGGCGATGTGTTGGGAAGGCCAAAGGACTCGACCGATTGCCATGGAGAAAGCTGGCCCACATGTTGCAAAACATTGAAAGACTTTTTCTTGTCCAAAGTATTCGGTTCCACTAGAGGAAACATACTATCCATCTTAGCAACAGAGGGTGCCGTTGCAATAGCATTTGCTTCATCCCCAGCTGCAAAAAGGTCCGTGGTGGTCAGTGTTGCATACCAAGTACGGTACTGACAATATGCTTACTGGGCGTTGGACCTGCGAACCCAATTTCAAAACCATCCAGGAAAAATGTATCTGTAGCAGTTAAAGAGACTCCTGGAGGCGGGAAGACAGCTGTCGAGGGTGCACCCGCGAACGTGGATGCTCTCGCAGGGAATGCGTTGATAGATCCTTGGAGGAACGCGATTGATGTCAAAAGGGACAAGAGCTGCACCATGATGGGCAAGGATCCGGACAGGACCCGGGAAGCTCCCCGTATTTGCTGTCCACAAAAATCCCAAAATTCGCTCTCAAATCCGCAACGTTTCTGGTCTCAAATCCGCATAAATGGACAGAGGTTAGCACGTGATGTCCAAAAAAGGCAAGAAATTAGAGGAGATCCTGACTCGGAAGCTTCCTCTCATCCGACATCTCGCGATTTCCCCACCTTATGAACACCATCAAAGACATTTAAACGGTACACATTTATAATCTACACTTTATCTACCATCCTTCCACCAAGAACACGAATCTTTAATGCAGGGGCTTTGGCAATGATGGTCTTGGTGAGCTATAATGCATTCCACTGCGATGCAGCAAGAGCAGTGAGCTTTTTCCGGCTTGAGTTCACTCTTTCCAAGGTGGTAGATTACTTATGTGAGCAGCATGGGCCGCGTCATCATTGGCAGTGGCGGTCCGCTCCATGTGCGCACAGGACACGACACAAAACCTGTCGTGCATGCAATGGATTTTGAGGATCCGCGCATTCTAGCCGCGCGCGCCGAGTTGATGGCATACGCAGCGCCGCTCTGCATGAAGAGTTCTTGGATGTAGAATTAGTATATTTGCTTTGCCTATCTCCAAATTTTTTTGAAATTCAAATACAATTGCGCAACTGATAGTAGAATTTTGGCGGACTGGTAGCTTTATCAAGATAAGATTTGCAGAAATATCCTGACAATTTCCTACAGATTGGTGCCCATCATCCGTCAAATCCGCAACAAAGCGGACAGATCAAGTAAAATTTGGCCCTCAAATCCGCAAAAAAAAGACAGAGATATGACCAAATTTTGCCCTCAAATCCGCAAAATCGCGTGCACCAAACATCATTAGCTTCCCGGGTCCTATCCGGACACGCAAATCGATGATATGAACACAAGGCCTTATATGTGAATTTTTTGGCATGTTGGCGAATCATAGGCTGCAAATGGCTACAGCTTAAGAATCCATGTGTCGTTACCCCTTCTAAATAAGATTCTTCCAGGAGACGGTAGGGGTTTATGGAGGTCCAGGACGTGTGAGAGTGGCTTCCATGCTGCTCGGGCTGACGAATACGCTCCGTTATCTGACAAGAGTGGGGCGTTTAAGCGGTGGCGACAGGTATTTCATAAGTTTCATTATTGCTCTGTGAAAGATGAAGGCGAAACCATGTGCAGAGCGCCATTCTGAATCCATAAATAAACTCCTATCCATTTTTGGAAACCAAACTTCGTCGCCGACGCACGCTTGAACGCCTACTACATCTTTCTTTGTCCATCTGGCTCACGCTCGGAATGCTGACAGCATCATAGACTCCAAAAAAGCGAATGGCATACCGATGTTTGAGGGTGCGATCTCCAATAGCATCAAAGCCACTCAGCGTTGCACGATACCACGACTACGTACGCGTTGCATCAAAAGGTAAGATCCAGCAATGTATTTCAGCCTTATACCCCTGAACATCTCACAGCTGGCTCTATCAGAGTCCCCCTTAATTCGCCCAATGTAATAGGCATAGTGAATTCTAGGGGGAATAGAAGGTGAGAGTAAATATCTTCAATTTTATGGTCATAAGTCTAACTACGAAGACAATTCATAGCCAACAAGAGGACTTTTATGGCTTTGCGAGTCTTTCTTTGGACCCAGAAGAATTACGACTCAGCGTCAAGAAGGTACATGGAATCGACTGGAATCCAGACCTGGTGAAAGAAATGTATGCCCGCCAGGTTCTTTACGTTGGAATATACGACGGGTGAGGATTTGTTTTCAGTGTTTCTGAACAAATCACGCTAACTTCAATTGAATAGACATGGAGGATCCGCTGTTGCGCAGTATCTTCGGCAAGAACTTCATGGATTATTCGAATCTGTAAACAAGGCGATGATACCTGAACTATTCGCATGGATAAAGGAAATCGGCGGCTATTTCAAGCGTTTCAAAGGGGGTGCGATTGCTCCTTGGATAGATGGCACAAATCAAGAAGAAATGACATTAGAAGCTCGAGCAACCCTAGCATTTTTTGAGGTCAGTCAGTCGTAACCTTGTAGCCGTCAAAATATAACACCCTCTCAGGTCGATAAAAACATGTCGGGTGATAATTCAGCACAGACTTGTGGTGCAACGTCGTCCGTAGCTTTGTTGCAATCCCTCGACGCACCATCTACTCCTTTTTTCTCGGCACAAAAATTAGCTCTTACAGTTGCTCATTGTGGGTGAGTTCTGAGTTGGCTAATTTTCATTCTGTCAATTTGCTTATCTTGGCATTAGTGATACCAGAGTTATTTTGTGCCCTACAAATGGCAATTCAGCTTTCCCCATGACCGAAAGCCATCATGCGGATTCACATATAGAAAGCATCAGGCTTCGCCGCATGATGGGCTCTTCCCTCATAACAGATTCTTACGGCGAATCACGGTAAGAATGCTTTGCTTGTCCTTAGATGTTGTGCTTATTTTTCAATAGCTGGATGGGCGCACTTGCAAATACTCGATGGTACATTTTTAGAATTAGGGTAAAATAATTGCTAACAGCAATCTTAGTCTGGGTGATCTTCGTTACAAAAGATTTGGGATTACTCCTGAGCCCGAAGTTCGTACTAAGCTTCTCGACGGTATGTATCTCCAAATTCTACACAGAAGATTTTCTAATATATCTTTACAACTAGGGAAAGAATGGGCATTCATGGTTCTCGTTTCGGATGGCATCTCATCCATTCTTTCGGACGACGAGATTGCAGATCTTGCAAGAGATGCACCCAACCCCCAAAAAGCAGCTGAACGCATTCTTGCATTTTCTGAAGAACTCGGTGGAGACGACAATGCTACGGCTCTTGTTGTTCCTCTGGCTGGTTGGGGCAAAGTTCAAGGCCCTGACCAAACAAAAGATCTCAGAGAATATAGGCGAAGGCAAGCTGGTGAGAGTTCCGCTATTGATTTTTGTTGTCGTTGTATTAACGTTATGCTTGCAGTTGGAAGTGAGCGGCAACGACGTATGTGATCCAGGAATTCCATATTTCAGCGTAATTTCTACCATTATATTCACTTTAAATTTGGGCGGCAGCATGGCCATCGGCTCGGAGGTCTGATCCTGCAGCCCACACAAATTGTCCAGAAGGGTCTTGCAGTTTCTGGATGACTTGCCCTCTGCCCATCAGTCCTCTGTTGAATCCACTTACAGTCCTAGCATCATGCCCCATTACTAATTGCTCTCAATCAGTACGTTATATGATATTAGGAAATATAGAACAAACCTCTAAGGGCTTTGATAGTCTCCTCGGAAGTGCCGTCTTCGAAGTAAACTTCACTGTTGATATCTCCGGCAGCGCCTGTCTTGTCACTTTCGGAATCCGGGGATCCTGCTGATATACAGAACCGAGGGGCGTCGAGAGCAGCTTGTGGGGTGAACCCACGCAAAATGTTCAAGAGTACTTGGATGTGACCTTGAGGCTAATCTAAGGTTATCTATTGTTCCAAAAGGTATTGCAGTGACTTGCCTGCATGTAACCACCCATGACGCCATAGCTGAGGAATAATTCATCGCCTTTGGTAGCGAGCGCTGGAATAATCGTATGGTATGGGCGTTTTCCTCCCTACCGCAAATTCCCGAAATTAGAACGGGAAGATAAATTTGCATCTTGTATCACCTTCAAGGCGTTTGGATGGTTCTTGTCAAGAATGAATCCTGTTCCTCTGTTTTGAAGTGTGAAGCCACAACCCATTGGGATAGCTAAGATGATTGAGTGTCGAGCTTCTCTATAAAATTCGAAGAAACTGACCTCCAGTTCCAAAACCTACACAGAATATCGGTAAATAATCTTAAAATTGGGTGGTGATGTTAATTGCGCACCTGCATAGTTGCTTTGAATATAGCTGCAAGCGTTTCCCCATTGGTCGGTGACTGAAATTTACCATGAGAGGGCATTAAAGATGCACAAATAAACCAACATTACCAGAAAAGTAGACCGTATCAGAGGAGTTGACAGGGTTTCCCTGCATATTTCAATGTTTAGATGTATACGACAATTGAGAGAAATCATAACATACATGAATTACTCTGGGGTTCGAGCCAGCGGGGTTGAACAAACGTGCTCTGGCAGCCAAATATTCCTTGAAGCAGCCATCAGTTAGATGCGTAGACGACCTGAATACTCAAATAATTTACGAACCTTGCTCAATAGCTGTTCAATTGGAATGTGTTCAACGTCTGGGTCTGTGACGTAGTATTGACTGTCTGTGATTTCCTTCAGGGCATTGCATAAGATGGCAAGATTCTAAAACTCTACCGGCGAAAGCAAGTCTGGGGTTCATGGTCAATGCCAAGATACATAACTGAAGTGAACTCAACGCACCTTAGGGCTTCAATTAGAGTGTGGTAATATTCTGGGGAATTGTGTTCCATCTCCATCAAAGGCTTCGAAAGTCCCTGTTCCTGTATATTGTCCAGAATTCCCAAAGCCAGTAGCGCAGTAATTCCTGAAGGAAAGATCTGTGAATCTCTTTAATTTGCCTTTCGACTTGGGTTGGGCTTACCTTGACCATTTGGAGGACACTGTCCGATTTGTCTTAGTCACAAAGAGTGCTGTGTATTCACCAGACTTACCTCGTAGACCGTGACTTCATTCGCAAACGTATACTTGATAGGCTCCACGAACGTGGAAGTATGCTTTGCGAGATCTTCTAATTCCATGACTCCGCCTTTGCTTTTAATAAGGTCGACAATAGCTTGGGCGACTCGGCCTTTGTAAAATCCATCTTTTCCATAAGCGACGACTTCTCTGAACGTTTGAGCAAGGTTGGGTAGCTTAATGATCTGCCCAGGTAACGGCGCCTTTCCATTTAAAAGCATTTCGTCTCCATTGGGAGAGGCATTCTTGATCAACGCCTGAACAACTTCGTTTAAATTCTGTGACTGCAGAAGAATTTGCGAGCAAACCTCTGATCGTTGCCACTATTATGATATCACCATTTAAATCTTACCGTATACAAACAGAAGGAAGGGATACGTACTGAATGTGAATGAATTTCCGAGACAGGGACACTAATAGAAAATAATTGCATCAACTCTACGAGGAATGCAGGTCGATTGACGTACCCTTCTTCTGCCAGACGAATGGCTGGATCGAAGATATCAGCAATTGTAAGTTTACCACTTCCAAAATTCTCGATTGTGTCGACCCATGCAGCAGCAGCTCCTATAAGATCCTGTAAGCAATTATTTGCCTAATACTGAAGGGATCTAACCGGGAACAGTAACGGAGTTAAGGTCTGTCAAAGGAATATTCCGCTTAACGCCTCGATTCAACATATAATCGATGCTGAGATTCGCCGGTGCTCTGCCAGATCCATTCAAAGCCTTTATGGTCTTGGTTTTGGCGTCATAAAATAGGCAGAATGCATCGCTGAAATTATATTCTGAACGCAAATTCCAATTTAAATGTGATGGTCACTAACCCTCCTATTCCACAGCAACTGGGTTCAGTCACATTGAGAGCTGCAGAAGTAGCCACTGCAGCATCCGCTGCAAACACAAGGTCAGAATCTGTAATCTTTGTAAATGGCGGCGAATAGATGTACCAGCATTTCCCCCTTTCCTCAGTATTTCCAGTCCAGCCTCTGTTGCCAGAGGCTGGGAAGACGACACCATTCCCTTCGTGCCATACACAACAGAGCGGCGACTGGCAAACCTCTGAAATACTAGTTCTGGATTGGCGATTTTAGCCCAGTCAATTGGTGATGCAGATAGCATATTCGAGTATCAACAATATATCTGTTAGACGAGCGATTGAACCAGAAGAGACCTGAAGTCCTGGAAGTTGGGAACAGGGCGCTCTTCAATTCGTGGGTTTATATGGCGAATCGGATCTCCTACCGCCGCAACGGAAACGGGAGACGGGAAGTGATTCCGTCTACACATGGGTACTATGTAGTAGTATGACCGGCCGGAAGCTCCAGTTATATTGATAAGTCATGAGAGCGTGAAATGTAATTCGGCGTGATAGTACTAGTAGTGGTTCTCCTGTTATACTTAGTAAGATAGCAGATGATAGCGTGGATAGTTTCCCAAGCGGCTAATGACGTATCTAATCTTGATCGTGAACGCCCAGAATGTCCACGCAGGTACAGCTACAAGAGAGACTCCAACAAGCATCTGTAGACTTCCAAAGGCTACAAGCTGAGCTGTCCAAGGTCGTGGATGCAAGACAACGGCTCGACGCCCAGTTCTCGGAGAATGAACTGGTGAAAAAGGTGCGCTGTAGCTCAACCAATTCATCGTTAGTTGCATTCTGACTATTTCGGTAGGAATTCGAGCAATTGACTCCTGAAAACAATGTTTACAAGCTCATTGGTCCTGTCTTGGTGAAGCAGGACCAAGCTGAAGCAAGGAGTAATGTCAGGACGCGATTGGACTTTATCCAAAGTGAAATGTATGTTTTTTCTCCCAAATTCAAGGAATAAAGACCAATATCTTTTTAGTCGACGGGTAGAAGGACAAATCAAGGATATACAAGAGAAGCAGGAGAAAAAGAAAACAGAGGCAGGCCTTCTCTTCGCTACTTTGAGCCCACTTCTTCACGACTTTCTCCTAGTTGGTTCAAATCCAAACCGCGCTCCAACAAACTGCCACCCCATCTGCTACCTGAAGTCTCGATTCTCGTTGTATCGCAGATTACATCACCATGTTCTCCAAACTATTTTGAAATCAGTCGATGGGCACAACACTTGTCAAATGCCCTAGGACCAGAGGAAATGAATCTACTCCAAAAGCTTGCCGAGCGACTAGTGGACTGTTTGATGTTTACCGCTAGACAAACTCGGCAGATAGCCAGGATACGTCTGACAAAATCTTGTGAAGACACGCTGAATTCTGACAGTAATCGATACATGATGCAGATGCGGTCTCGCGCCAACTTTCATAGACCTGCACAAACGACACGTTGGCAGTAATTTCAATCTATGAAGTACATGAGAAGATATAAGCATTACATCGCATTTCATGTCTCGGATGAGCACAAGTGCAATGGGAACATGTTTGAGTCGGCGGCAGTAAGCGGTCCGTGGTGTGGATGTTCGCGAGTATTGAAATGAAGTGCATCTCTTATTGAACATCTTCATGTCCTGTCTTCCACCTTGGGTCCAACCATTTTCATTCTGACGTCCCAACTCCAGATTTACGTCCATACTGTGCGCGTGAAACTTACAATCGGCACGTTCGTCAAGCAGCACAAATACACATGTCTGCACCATTGTTCTCGTCATTTCCTTCTTTCTCATCCTTTCCAGACTTGGAGGCTGGTCCGAGTAGAGATTCAACTACCGCTGCATCTTCTTCAAAGCAGGAGCTCGAAAAGAAGAAAACGAAAAAGCGGGAGGGTCGCTCGAAGGATGAGCACCGGCATAGAGCGGAAGATCGCCACAGACATAAGAAGGATAACAAATCGCGATCCAGTCGAGAACATCGAAGGGACTCAGAAGACGAGAAGCATGCACGTCTATCCAAGCCAGCAGCCATTGTTCCTGAGGCCACAAACCATTATTTCTACTCTGACCGCAAAGGCGATCCCATGAACATTCAATATGGTGGACTGCATGCCGGTGACGTCCCAAAGTACCGTCTGGTTGCTGGTACGGGTAGTCCATTCATTTGTGGTGACATCTAATGATATTTTAGGTGGCAGGAATGTCCTAGGCCTTCCGAAAACTCTCGTTGTTCTGCATAGATATGGAAAGGGCATCGAAGTCGGTCCCAGCAATTATCGCAAGGTGTGTAGTAATTGGCGTCGTTATGTTGTGCGATGCTGACAGACTTTGCAAGGCATCAAGCTTGACTGATTCCGGTTTACGGGCGTTATTGTCGAGGCCTCCGTCGCGTCGACTTCTTCCGTTAGTCGATAGTGGAAAGTATCAAGAAGAGGATGGCTTTATCAGACTCCCATCTCGACGAGGTCGACAAACTGCGGAGGATTCATATCGTTCAATAACCACAACAAAGGATAACGATGAATCGAACTCGTCTGCGCCTTCAGACAACGAAGCCAATGCTAGCTCTGAAGACGACAGTGATCGTCCCGAGCTCACAGCTCACCAGGAGACCTTGAAGCGCTTGGATCAAGAACTGACCGCACATCCTGATTCGATTAGTACCTGGATGTCCCTCTTACAACAAACCCTGTCCACCATCCCTATAACTTCAAAGAATGCTACAAAAGCGCGTTGTGAAATCACATCGTCCATTCTTTCACGCGCTCTATCAGCGGCTCCCCAGAATGCTGCGAACAAGGTTCTAAGGCTTGCGTACCTGAAGGCTGGCGAAGAAATTTGGCATGAGAGTAAACTTCGATCTGAATGGCGTGAAGCGCTGAAGCTCGGAGGAATAGAGATCCAAATGGAGTGGCTGGAATGGAAGATACGGAAGTCAGAGAACGGCATTGACGGCGTTGTTAACTCAGCCTTTCGATCTATGGAAGGCCTTGGGATTGATGCGGATGCTGAAATTGCAAAGATTAGGATATTCTGGCGAGTTGCCATTGCTATCCGAGATGCTGGTATGTTCTTTTCTATCTGCCCTTTTCAATGATGCCTATATCACTCTGCAGGATACTTAGAGCGAGCTATGGCAATGTTTCAGGCACAAGCAGAGCTGTAAGTAATGTTTTCTTGATCCTGACATGGAGTCATTGACTGATCACTCGTGAAGACTGTTTTGTCCGCCACCAAACGTTGCCAAAATGTCATTCCAGGCCCAATTGAAAGAATTAGAAGAATTCTGGGAATCCGAAGCTCCTAGACTCGGAGAAGACGGTGCCGGCGGCTGGGCTTCCTGGTATTCATCACGCACAGACGAACATATACCACCTTCACAACCTGTAGAAGTTCCTACTACCTCTGACCTGGACCCCTATCGTCAATGGGCGGGCCAGGAGCTGCTAGCGGACCGTCATATGTATGTTCCTCTCAGATCGGACTCAAACATGTCAGATCCATTTTCCACAGTCCTGTTTGCCGACATTCAACCCATCATGCTGAGCATTAAATCTTCACCTGCGAAGCACGCTTTTCGCCTGACATGGTTATCATTTATGGGCCTTCACATTCCGGGCCTTTCTTTGGCAACCTCTCGCGATTTTGATTGGGATGATCGATGGAACCTGGGCTATCTGACCAGCCCACAATATCTGAACTCTATTTTTCCTTCGGATATCGGTCGAAGAAATTTATTGACGGATACAGTTGCGGGTGTGGTCATTGGAAGGGAAAGAGAATACAGCAGTCCATTTGGCCCAGTCCGATATTGGGGTACTAATGTTTCTGGACCACTGGACATCTCGTCGGCGGATCCTTCTAAGCCTTTCCGGAACGGTATCTGGTCAACGGAAGATGTCCAAAGCGTGGATGAGAATATTGTCAGGAGATTGTTCGCATTCTTGAAACTCGATCCAGATGACTTTGAGTGGAAGAGCCTTGCACTGGCATTTGAAGCTGCCATAAATCCCAAGAGGTGAGGAAGGTTATCACCATTTAAACATTTTACTAATTTACTTATTTCTCTCTTGCAGTGCTACGAAGTTATCAAAATTATTTCTATCTACGCATCCGAATTCTCTCCCACTCTGGGATGCTCATGCTCAGCTCGAACGAATGCGTGGTCGCTTAAATGATGCACGCAAGGTCTACCAAACCATCCTGGTCGCCAACAAGTCAAATCATCTGCAAATACAGGCCAGTCTGATGTGGTGGCACTGGGCGGAAATGGAGTGGCTCGCTGGTGACGACCAAGCTGCTTTGAACGTAGTTCTCAAGTCAGCCGGTGTGGAGGGATCTCGATCTGGAATATCGATCCTGCGGGCAAAACGTTCACTCGACGATAATGCAAGTGTCAAAGGTCTCGTTGGGTGGAAAGAGCAAGAAGGTTGGATCAAACTCCGCGCACTCTCAGAACTCCTGACAGGGGATGACCCTGTCAAAATGCTGAAGGTTTTCGATGAACATTTTTCGTCCTTGGAGGATAGATCTTCAAAGGAAAGTCTGTTAACAGCATCCTTATTGATGATCTATTGGTATGGGACGACACTGAAGAAGCTAATGCCACCTTCTTTGCTCAGAGAGCGAGCTCACGCAGTGTTCGAGGAATTCCCAAACAATTCGATAATATTAGGTATGTTGCTAGAGTCAGAACGCGGCCAAGGCGTCTGGGGACGAGTTCGAGCTATGCTAGGCGACAACGCAGGAAAGGCGAAGGATGTAGTGCGTCGAATTGAAGAGGTGTGGATCGCTGGATGGGAAAAGGGGCGATGGTTGAGCGAAATCGAGCGGACAAGGAATGGTCTTGCTGCAGCTGTAGAGCATGAACGGTCGGTCCTCCACGTTGCCTATTAATTTACGAGTGATGCGCTAATTAAAATTTGATGCTTAGCACGAGAGCCAGTTCCGTCATATGGAAGCTTTTCCTTCATTTTGAAATACGCGCGCAAGAACCTCAAAGAGCAAAAAAATTATTTTTCCGAGCAATCGGGGAATGCCCTCTGGTGAAAGGTAGACTTGACAAATTTTGTTGATACGCAGACGCTAAGGCCGGCCGACAGAGCTCTATCTATTGGCGTTCGGGCCAC
This sequence comes from Pholiota adiposa, assembly GCA_009935795.1. Classification (NCBI taxonomy): domain Eukaryota; kingdom Fungi; phylum Basidiomycota; class Agaricomycetes; order Agaricales; family Strophariaceae; genus Pholiota; species Pholiota adiposa. Next base: position 1,034,755 of record QEYC01000037.1, read on the forward strand.
TTCGCAGTGTATTTCATGTGCATGAATTAAATGCGCTAGCGGACACCATGGCCGAACGAGGGATCCGATTGCGCCAGGGACTAGACGAGGTAGTGGAGGACATGGACGCGGTGGAAGATGGAGGAAGACAAGACAGTGAGGCGAGCGAGGACGAGATAGAGCACAATGCGCGCGAGTTGAGGAGGCTGATGCCATACTAGTAGGATTGTGACAAGCGTAGCGTTACGTCACGGAAGCTTTGGACACCACTGTTTATACACACGAGGCACTGTCCTCCACTGTCTCCTTCATCCCCTTCTTTTAAGTCTGCAGCCAGCGTCTCATCCACGCCTCCCCGGCGTTGGCACCACCATTCGCCAATTTCAAACGACAACTCTTCTTTCTTTCTCCTATTCTTCTGAAACCCCTAGTAATTTTTCCAACTTCGGCCTCGCAATATTCGCTCTCTCTTTCCCTCGCTACCCATATCTTGCAGCCATTTTACTTCTTACCTGTCCTCGCTCTCTTCCTCCCAACTTTCTGTGACCCAAGACCATCCAACATATAATCAACTACAACATGGCCCCTATATCGGCCCCTACTCTGCTCCTCCCTCGAGAAGAATGGCCAGATGCCGACTTCGATCTCCCAGAAGGCGCACTACTCCAGTCGTCGTTAGAACGAGAGGAAGACGACGAAGACTGGGACATGGAGATGGATTTGAATGAGACGGGTGGCGCAAAGACCAAGGTCCTAACGGCCAGTCTATCTGCGAGATCGGAGCTATCAACTTCCGTTGCTCAATTACCCGGTATCAACATCCGCCCTCCGCTGCGTCTACCAGACCCCGACGATGACGAAGACAACGAAGAAGGCATATCCACTATCAAAGCATCGGCACTTCCTACTATATACGCTAAGACCGCAGCTAAGCCCGTTGTCGAGTCTATCGATGAGGACTTCGAGGACGGCTTTGCCCTACCAACGGACCTCACTCAACTATCCCTCGCGCCTCAGTCGCTCAGCCACAGGGCTTCGAAGACCTCTTTGGAGTGGGGAGACAAAGACAATTCATCGTCCTCACAGTCATCGGATGCTTACTCCACGCTTGGTTTCGCTGACACATGTCCCTCATCTCAGTCAACATCCTCTCCTTCGTTGCCCGACACCGAGACAGAGGAAGACGAGGATGAACTCGAAGGTCTTATTCTCCCTTCAGCAATGTTTGAATCTGGGCAGAGCGCTCGCCAACTTAAGAAGATCCTTGAGTTGAAGAAGAAGGCACAACCCACACCTGAAACAGTCAGCGTTTCGAAAGGCGATTCAGAAGATGACTTTGAATTAGGCCTTGTCATCAACGACGATGTCGATCTCAGCCCCAGCCGTCTGCTGTCCAACGCTCAACACAAGTCTCATCGGACATTCTCTCGGAGTCACAGTATACCTCCTCAACGGCCATCAACACTGCGACCCCCGTCAAGAGCCAAATTAGAGCGGTCTAAATCACCTCTGTACCCTCCAGTATCTTCTGCGAAACAGTTGCAGAAAATTCGCCTTTCACCTTCACCCCCTCTTCGCCCTCCCTCTCGTTCGCAACAGAATTTCTCAGCCCTAGTGTCGAAACTTCCAGTCCCGGCCCCACCTCCATCTCCAAATAACAATCTTCTTTCTGCGAAACCGGGAAGCCTTCGTGGACAAAAGTCGCATTCTGGTCTCAAACCACCCAGCCCTCCAGGCTCGGCACGAAAGCTAACTCGGAAAGCATCCTTGTCATCCCTGATTGAATGTAGCCACACACAAGCATCAAGTTCTGGTTCAATACCTACAGAGCCAGTTAAACCTCGCTACGATGAACCGACAGCAGCTTCAAGAGCAAAGTCAACACATAAGAATTCGACAAGTCGGCTTCATGATTTCAAAGTACCGCCTACGCGACCATCCACTCCTTCATCGAATCCCGCTGCCCTTCGCTTGACAATGCCTACACAATCTCGGCTACGGTCACGACCAGCATTATCTCAAGTGTTTGCAGGCCCCTCTTCAGCTGCCGAACCATCCCTTACACGGTCAACGTCTCCGCTTCCTCCTCGCCCTCCGTCAACCAATTCTCTGCGCTCTTCTGCGCCTTCACGTACGACGACCGTTACGCCTCCTATAGCTCCTAGACTCCTTCGACGACCCAAACGCCCGAAAACATACGGAGATGGGACAGAGTTGGATGGCATCGAGGATTTACCGACCGACCGAGATAAGGAAGTCCGCTATCGTGTCCAGCCTAAAGGTTTCGGAAACCGCATTCCCGGAGCATCCTTTTCCAAAACAGCGGACAAGGAAAAGTCATCGGACAAAGGAACAGTCAGGAAAAAGGGCAAGCGTGAAGGTGATTCTTTCCCCTCTCTTCTGTATCATCTTCAAATTAATTAGTCATCATAGAACCAACAACATTTTCAATACCTACAACAACATCGCTGCGGCGAGCTACAACGCGCATCGAATTTCCTCCGACCACCCCTCTAAGTGAAGTACTTCCCAAGAAAAAGAGAAATATTTCATCACCTTCAAGCTCGGCAACAAAGCGCAAACCAACGCTTATTCGCAATTTAGGTGGCACCAATGCTCCTAAAGGTTTGTCGGGTCTCTTGGTGTATTGATTTTGAGTGCTCATTCGTTTATATGTAGTTGTCGGAGAAATGAAGTGGAATCCTCAGTCGCTTCGCTGGGAAGGAAACGACCAGGTTTTGCGCGATTTCGATGTCGCAATTGGAACATCGACGCGGCCCGCTCTTATCACCCAGCTAACGGGATCCGGGCTCGGTTCACCAGCAGGATCATTTGCTTCAGGTGCTCGTATAGTCGGCAACATGATTTTCGATCCCACAAAGATGTGTTGGGTCTCGACACTACCACCAGACGAGGATGAACCTGACGTCTTTGCAAACCTTGCCGACGATGAAGAGGACAGCGACGCTTGGGAGTCGAAAGGAGGCACAATACGTGCTACTGTTCCTCATACTACTGACGCGGTCAAATCAAGAAGACCGTCAGACTCTAAATGCGATATGTCCATCCCCGTTAGTCATTCGCGGACAATATCAGAATCGGGCAGTGAACGTGGCTCAAGAGCTTCAATGGTGGTTTGTGATATTGATGATGCCTTCATCAAGAGCTGCCGCGACGCAGAAGAACGTCATCGCACTGAAATGAAGGGATGGAAGACCAGTCTTACCAGACGAGACACTGCATTAGCCGCGGACCGTTCGTATCTTTTCGAAATCAGAGCACTTGCGACACGCAAGTACTAATTTTGACTTTCTATGCTGACTTATGCCACACCTTACCACTCTTTGGCTTTCTATCTTCGCCAAATGTGTATGTTCGTGCCTCCGTTCATTCGACATCCTATTATGTTGTTTTTATACCTTCGACTCTTTTACCCTCGATTTGCCTTATAATGGTCTAATGTCACACTCATTTGTAATCTTTTCTCTTCACAATGGAATTTCCACATGCACTCTGTCTCTAAACGAGCATCTTTTCACTCAATTGAATTTTTTTGACTCCTATACTCTTATCCTGAAGGAACTTGGATACCTCCTGTGGGCAGATAGCGTCCTGTGCCAAACTTATCAAGTGACGCGGAATATCGGCGACAGGTAGGTATTTGTTTGAGACTCCCAGTGCCTGTGGGATGAAATCTCAAACGACCCTCGCCTCCCGGCTTCAGGCTGGCGGCGGATGCGTAACGGTCTCTGTGCATGGAGAAAGAGCCGTTTTTTCGGAACTCTCATCAACATATCCTCTAAAACTCCTATCCCCTTACATTCAAGATACCACTGCGCTTGTTTACCTTCTGACCTATGGAGGGGGCCTTGTCAGCGGCGATGAAGTAGATTTGAAGGTGACGATAGAACCAGCAGCCACACTAGTACTTCTGTCTCAGGTACGTCCATGTTCAGGGGTCATGCTCGCCGTCTTATTACAATGTCGAGTCCTAGGGAACCACAAAGGTCTTCAAGGCGTGTCCGGGAAGGCGGCTTGCATCTGTCAAATCGATTGGATCCTCCAATCTTGCTTCCGGTATCGAATACCAAGGCCACCCTACTTCGACTAGGCAGTCTCTTGATTTTCGGATCGCATCAAAGGGACTCTTGTTGCTGCTGCCCGAGCCCGTAACATGCTTCCGGAACGCTTGCTACAACCAGTACCAAAGATTCCACATCCAAGATGATGGTTCTGCAGTCATTCTGGACTGGATAACTTCAGGACGCATCTCAATGGGTGAAGATTGGGCATTCTCTCATTACCACAGTGTCAATGAGATATTTCACGACGAAAGGAGGATAGGAAAGGACGTCATGCTGCTAGATGACAAGGAACTGAGTCCCCAGATACCCAACCGAGCGCTTAGGGATCGCCTCCATCCTTACTCGTGCTATGCCATGCTTATCCTCTATGGTCCACAAGTACAATCCATCATCAAGGATATCGGACAAAAATATGACCAACTCTCGGTCTTCAAGAGCAAAACGCCAGCTCCACTGATATGGTCCCTTTCTCCGATCGATTCCATGAACCGCGGCGTAGTGATAAGAGTAGGAGGGAGGGAAACGGAAATGGTTAAAGTGTGGCTGAAGGACGCGTTATCTGGTCTTCGGACAATAGTTGGATTGGATGTCTATCGGCGAGCATTTCCTTAGGAAGATCAGTTGCCAAGAAAGAAGTTTGTATGTCACCTCCAGTTAGCCTTTCTGACTTCCTTTGTTCCATGAACTGATGAAGTCCTCTCGAAATACCTCTCCAGCAGTGTATGCGATCCTTTTCCGTTATCTGACAGACCTTAACTGCGGTGGACAGGCTATGAATTGTACAATGTATACCCTGTTTCTCTTGATTATAACTTTAAACTTACGGCAATCTCCTACCCCATATTTATAGTCCCGGAAGCAGTGAGTCAATGAGAAAGCACAATCACTGCATGTGCGACCCTCCTGCGTTCCTTGTGCGTTCCGTTTTGCTGACAGCAACACCTTCCTTTTGATATGAGCCGTTCTATCTCTGTGATCCATTCATTCCACAATTGACCTCCGTTGTCCGATATCGAGAGAAATCAAATCAGTGACAGAAGTAAGACCAATACGTCTACTCTTGCCTATTCATCGGGGCTAGGTCCGGATTTTCCCTATGTCTGGTTCTGTCACCTACTATCACATTCTCACCAATTCATCACCTGTGTCAAGATCCCTGCACCCAATGCTCTTTCTTATCGTGGGAGAGAAGTGGATCTGTGAGATGGAAAGAAGACCATTTCGCGAAACGCTATATGAAGAAGTCGGTGTGCTCTTGCTTCTTCAAGACTCCATTCCAGTTCCCCCGGCCATATCATCATGGACACGCCACCTATTTCGAAGGACGACGCCAAGGACAGCGAGATACATGATGTATCTGACGAATCGCATGAAGAGTCTGGGACTATAGACGAAAGAAAATTGCTCTGGAAGATTGACGTTCATGTCATACCTTGGCTGGCCGTCCTGTACTTACTCAATTTTTTGGACAGAGGAAGTATCGGAAACGCAAAGGTCAGTCAATTCTTTCTCCATATCTGCTTTGGTCTCCTGCACACTTGCTCAATCTTTAAACAGCTATACAACCTTGAAAATTCTATTGGTATCACGGATAAGCAATATTTAATTGCTTTAACGGTCTTCTTCTTTCCTTATTCTCTTCTGGAGGTCAGTCTTGCCATTATTTTGATATAGATATGCCTGCTGATTTTCGTAGCCATTAAGCAACGTTTTCTTGCGCCGATTCAGGCCATCTATTTACCTGTCGTCCATGATGCTAGCCTGGGGTATCGTAATGGTATGAAACTCGCCGCAATATATATCTTTTGCTCGTTAAATATCTATGCAGACTTTGCATGGTGTTATCAAAAATTATGGCGGACTAATCAGTGCGTTTTTTCCGTGCTGGTTTGCTTATCCCAACTGAAATATTGGTTAGCTGTACGCATCCTCCTCGGTACTGCAGAAGCTGGATTGTATCCTGGAATTGTTTTCTACATTACGAGGCAAGCTGAAACTTCATTCAGTCAATAGCTGGTCTCAAACTTGTTGTATTATGTTCAGTTGGTATAAAAGCTCTGAAATGGGGTCAAGAGTTGCGATCTTTTTCTCTTCGGCAACGGTGGCGGGCGCCTTCAGTGAGCAATGATTTACTGGGTAAGTCACAAAACTACCTGTACTCATTTTGATTTAGGTGGTCTTCTAGCTACCGCTATCTCAAATATGAATGGAATTGGGGGAAAATCAGGTTTTATATCTTTTACTTCACCGAACCACAGGAATTAGTTAATTTTTGCTCGATTAGGTTGGGAGTGGATTTTCATCCTTGAGGGTTTGACAACTGTCGTTATTGCATTCGCCTCTTATTGGGTCATCCAAGATTTTCCAACAACGGCCAAGTTTTTGACGGAGAAAGAACGTAAGTTATCATTGAATGAAAATGAATACTATCTCTAATGCCTTCCCTACAGGCCGCTTTGTCGTTCGTCGACTTAAGGAAGACATGAGGTTAAGTGCTGGAGGAGAGCACTTCCAAATGAAATATGTTTGCCAAAGTCTAATGGATTGGAAAACATGGGTTGCAAGTATGTTTCACCATTATCAAATTAATGAATACAACTAATTTTAGTGTCAGTGGGAATATACATGGGCTTGTAAGTAATAGTAGAATGATATCATTATATCGCTGATCATCGTCAGCGATGGACCTTTATATGCATTTTCGCTTTTCTTGCCATCCATTATCAACCAGGTGCGCTAGCTGACCTCCAATCACCCAAAGTAATTTATCAATCCTTCTCTAGCTTGGTGAATCCATGACTTGTCATTATTTCTCCAATTGACCAATGCTAACTGTCCACTCAAGGTTTCAAAGCCAACACGGCCAACCTTCTGTCGGTTCCCGTATATGCATGGGGCTGCTTCATGACCTGCGTTATCGGTTTCCTCGGTGATAGGATTGGCTCTCGAAGACACATCAATTAGTATGTCTGATCCAGCATGAATGAAACCAGGTCTAATCGAACTCTAACAGTACGCTTTTTGGAATTGGATTGGTGGCGTACGTGATTTTAATTGCGTCTAAAACGCCGGCGCTTTCCTACTTCGCCGTTTATCTTGCTGTTTCGTGAGTATTCGTGCGAGGACAATTTGAATGGGGAGCCGTTCGCTGATGTCTACGCCTATTTTAGCGCTATTTATCCCACTATTCGTGAGTATTTATCTGAGTGAGCCTGTTTTACTGCAAAATATACCCACCATTACAAAGCCAATTCTGTTGCATGGGTTGCTAGCAATGTAGAAGGGTCTTACAAACGAGCCGTAACTCTCGGTATGGCGATTGGTTTTGGAAACATAAATGGAGCCATCACAGCCAATATTGTGAGTGGAGTGGAATTATAGTAGATTCAAAACTAACAATAATATCTGACGGTAGTATCGCGCGAAAGACAAACCCTGGTATCGGTTGGGGCATGGCATTGTACTGGCGTACATTGCGATAGGCCTTATTTGCTCCGTTATCTTCGCCATGCTTCTCAGACGAGAGAATAACCGCCGCGACCGGGGTGAACGGGACGAGATCATATTAGGCACAGAAAACAAACATGGCCACGAATGTAATGGGACCTATACCAGCGTGGAGGAAGCACAAAAAGAGAAAGGCGATAATTGGAGTGGCTTTAGATACAGTCTATAAAACATGTTTGCTCGCTTTGAAATTGTTTATATGCCGGTGTTGAATGAGTGGATGTTTGTCATGAACTACTTATTAGATAAAATACAGATGATATGATGCGCAAATAGTTAACTCCTTCAAAGCTTCGGTTTATCTAAATCTTTGAAGGCCGGTGCAGCAGGTGATATCGATTCGTCGGCGGCGGGCAGTTGAGGGGCTTCTTCCAACGGTGGAGGAGCGCTCTTTCCCCCGCGGTTCTCATCAAGCCATTTGTCCATGTCATCGGACCGACCCACAAATGGACGTTTGCCGAGAATGTCAATCATATCCTCACTAAGGGTTGTCAGGGATTATCGATGGAAGGTCAAGGAACAAAAAGGCTTACCGAGTGATGACTTCCTTTTCCAAGAGCAACTTCGCAACCTTCTCGACGTCCTCGCGATGCTCCGTTAACAGGATCCTTGTACGTTCGTACGCGTCCGTAATCATCTTACGAACTTCGAAGTCAAGCATTTCCGCTGTCTTCTCGCTAAAAGGTTTGGTCCAACTCTCCTTGGCAGCACGATCACCTCCATAGCTCACAGGGCCAATGACTCCATTCATACCGTAGTTTGCGCATGCCTCGAAAGCCATGCGAGTGATCTTCTGCAGATCATCTTGCGCTCCAGTGGTAATGTTCTCGAGACCAAAGAAAATCTCTTCCGAAACACGACCACCCAGAGTCATGCAAATTCTATCAGCCATTTGAGGCGTAGAAAGCAAATAACGATCGGGAGGGAGGTACTTTTGAAAGAGATCCGTTAAACGATCCGTAATAATAGATGTATAAGTAGACTTACCTGGGCATAGCCCAAGGCACCGGCTCCTCTTGGGATAATGCTAACTTTGAGGAGAGGATCGGCGTGCTCCAAGAACCATCCGCAGATAGCGTGACCAGCTTCATGATAAGCAACAGTCTTCTTCTCTTCGGGGCTGAGCACTCTACTCTTCTTCTCTAGACCAACGATAACGCGTTCAATAGCGGTCTCAAAGTCGTCGGGTTGAACATGCTCTGAACCCCGGCGAGCAGCGCGGAGCGCGGCTTCATTGCAGACGTTCGCGATGTCGGCACCAGAGAAACCAGGAGTAAGGACGGCCATCTTCTGAGCAAAAGAGTCAATATCGGCCTTGATTGAATCGTCAAGACGGAGGGGACCTAGATGGACGAGGTAGATACCCTTCCTTCCAGAAACATCCGGCCGATCAATGGCAATATGTCTGTCGAAACGACCTGGACGCAACAGAGCGGGATCCAAAACGTCAGGCCGATTCGTGCCAGCGAGCACAACAATGTGTTCATTGGTTCCGAAACCATCCATTTCGACGAGAAGTTGATTCAGTGTGGATTCTCGTTCATCATTTCCACCGAAAGATCCCCCTTTTCCTCGAGCCTTACCGATGGCATCAATTTCATCGATGAAGATGATACAAGGGGCATTTTTCTTGGCTGAGGCGAACAGGTCGCGAACACGCGAGGAACCGACACCGACAAACATCTCCACGAATTCGGATCCAGAAACGGAGAGAAACGGAACCGACGCTTCACCAGCAGTTGCTTTGGCAAGTAAGGTTTTACCAGTTCCCGGAGGGCCAGAAAGAATGGCTCCTCGAGGAATCTTAGCACCGAGCTTTTCGTATTTGGCCGGGTTCTTGAGGAATGAAACAAACTCCATGATTTCCTCCTTCGCTTCGTCCATACCAGCAACATCCTTGAATTTGACTTTGACTTCTGTATCCTTGTTGAAAAGTTTGGCCCGGCTTTTTCCAATGCTGAATATGCCACCACTTGAACTTCCAGAACCGCGTCTTGACATCCAGTAAAGAGCACCTAATAGCAATATTGTTGGGGCAAAGTTGAGGAGGGCGCCAACAGTTGATATTTCTTCCTGGTAAGACACTGGAATGCGTTCCGAACTGGGGATGCCGAGCTCAGCTTGAGCTTGATCGAGCTTTCGTTCGAACGCTTCGACGCTGCCTATTGAGAAAAAGTATTCTCCACCATGGACACCAGCAGGATGCATTGAACCTGACGCATTGGAGTGTAGCTTGACGCGGACTCGTTGGTTGTTGATTACTGTGAGGCTGTCGACAAGACCCTTTTCCAGGAAAGCGGTTCTAAATTCTTGCCATGTTATTTCCCGGGATGAAGTGAGATTCGAATTTGCCCATGCGAGATATGCAATGGCAGACGCCATGATAAGCGTCAGCTGAGGGTTATTGAAGCCATTAGGTGGTTGAGGAGGTTCACCCTGGCCGCGACGACGTCTATTGTGTTCGCCCTCTTTCTCAGATGACTCGGATTCCTTCTGCTGTTGTTTTTGTGATTGTTGATATTGCTGAAAGAAGCCTTCTAGTCCTTTGGGATATTCAGGCTTTGAAGGTTTCTCCTCGTCCTTCCTGATGTCCTGTTCCTCGTCTTTATCCTTCGACTTTTCTGCTTCCTTTTTCTGATGTTGGGGCGCAGGGGGAGTAGTGTACAAGCGAATGGCAGATATTGGGAGTCTACGGGGCCTCAGCAGCGCGGCTGCCCTGGCTGCACGGGAAAGCATGAGAGAAGAGATGAGAGCACCGGATTCACCTCTCCTGCCGTGTAGGCACGAAATATTCCATTAGGTAATCCAGCCGGTCTTTGCCGTTCACGCGTTCACGACTTCAGCACACACACTCGATTATGAGACAGCTCGAAATTTGGGCAGCTTGAAAACTGGATAATAAATTGACATTGAGCAAGGTATAATATTTCCGCCATGGCAGAGTAGACTTCACTGTTGGGGTCAGTGCATGTATTGCGAACTCGCCAGTCAGCGATGCCGACCGCGTTCTATGACGCGTCATTCAGTCACGATGGCCGTCCAAAACATGTGTCATTCTCATGTCATTGCTTCCTAATCAGTATGCATCATCATGATAAGCGCCTGCAAAGACAACTGGTGCATCGCAGAGGAAAATGGATATAGCAGTTGAACTTCAAGGTTGGTTCTCAACTTCTCATCGGCGATCAGACAGTGAGAGACAATTAGATGCGAAAGAGCGCCAATTACTGCGAAACATAAAGAACGTTGTGATTGTGATTGTAATCATCGATGAGTTTTCGTAGAGTCTAATAGTAGATGCAGTCCATGATCCAAGAATATAGAGCGGCATTCACCTCACGGGCCGAAGACATCATTAACCAATGGCCGTCTTGAAATTCGCGAATTGTGACGCTTTTGCAATGATATTTTATGATAGCAATACTCAGTATTGCCGGAGAAATATAATCGTGGAATGCTGCTGCGAAGAAAACAGGTTGGTCCACTGGATATCTCTCTAAAGGGATCACTAGAGGTACAAGAAATCATAAGCAATCTAAGCATGCTTAGAATTGAGAATAAAAAGTGCTATACTCACGTTTGTCGTCATCGGCATTGAGTCCTGACACCAGCGCCTAATTAATGTAATGGGACATCGAATGAGTATCCGCGCACAATGCAACAAATCAAACTGACCTTATACCAGCACAATGCTGGCAAGCTTCCTTCCTGTGACAGTACATCGCGCCATGCTGCGATATCCTGTGGTCACTTTATGAGCCTTCAAAATAGGCAATACAAAGGGGCGACTTACATCAGGCTGAGTATATGGCGCCATCGGAAGTTTAGCATCTCGTTCGAGCCATGATTTTAATGCACCGATTGGCGCAACCTGTGTGACCCATATTTTAGGATCATTCGGGAAGAGAGCGCTGAAGAATGAGTCCAACTTCAAGACATCGTTAGATAAAGGTGCAAGGTGTTATGCAAAAGGCTTACATGGTCTTCTATAACCTTGTTAGCACCATCTTCGGCGTAAAAGTTGACATGACCGCAGAGTTCGTAGCCGCACATTTTCTTGGTCTTGTATAGAAGCAGAAGTTAGCTCTACCCTTTTACAGCCGTTTCATTTCGCGAAGCAGGTTTAGATTGATCACTGACCAGCCTGAGAGTATGATCAATCGTCGACAAAGGACGCGGAGCAGAGTAGGGTACAGCAAGGAAGGCATAGGCCAGAAAACGTTCCGGGAAAAAATTTGCCAGGCGGGAAGCAATCTTTGAACCCCTATGAAGATCCATGTCACTGTGTCAGACAAAAAGAAAAAGGTGTTGATAGACCAGAGATACTCAACAAGTCATGGCCAATGACAATAACTTTTTGCATGTTTTCCTCATCAAGTATTTCCATGATATCATTACATATCAAGCTGGCACGATACACCTCAGGATTTGTTGGTTTCGACGTGCCACCAAATCCAAGGAGATCCGGAGCACAAACAAAGAAACCTTGGTCATGAAAATATTCGGTCTGGAGCCTCCACAGACGAGAACTTGTTGGGAATCCATGCAAAAATAGGAGAGTTGGAAGAGCAGGGTCCGCTGGATCCTGCTGAGCAACTATTTCAGGACTCGGCGCTCTCCGATAGTACGAGTATGTGAATCCACGAGATGTCGTCAACTTCTTGTAGTGGCTTATGTCCATAGTGCGTGTTAGGGCGAGGGGTTTGCGACCGTTAGGACCTTGAACATTCTGGTCAGAAATATGTATGCAACTCAATTGTACGTAATTTGTACCAGCATTTGAAGCCGGTGTCTATCCTGATGCATTGCGTGCATCAAGGTAATCCGCCACGTTCCGGCTCGCGCCATTTTAGTTAGACCTTAAATTCACATTGACTAGACCTGAAGATAAAGACTGTGTTTTCATAATACCTCGAAGGGGCATAAATTTTCTGATAAGATCCCAACTTCAGACAGCTTATAATGACGTCGCTGGTCTTCAATAATAGCACATAACATTTACACATCTTCATCGCCTTCAACGACTTCGAAGGCGCAGCAAAACTGGTCTTTACCGAGAAGGATAAGTCCCTTTCCATCGGGAGCCCAGTATAGATCCTTGGTCTCGAATTTCTCTGTTGGACAATTTGTTACTCCTGCAAAATATCGAAGGACACAAAACGTACTTGCAGGGACCCCAACACATTCGGCCATCTCCTCTTCTTCCCCTGACTCGTTTTGCCACTCGTCACTCCATATATATATGCTTTGACTTCCACAACAAAGTGCCAGACTACCCTTACGTACGGGATTCCATCGCGCATGGAGAACTGGTTGTGAATGCATCAAAACGCTCCTTAACTTTGGCATGAACTTTTCACGCGATGATGGGAACTCGAATAGGTAGACGGCCGTCGGGATGCTCTCTAACCTTTCGTATCGGAAATGAAATCATATCATCAATAGACTGAATTACGTACCGAAACGTGCCAGAAGAAGCGTGCCAGTCAAGTTCCATTCTAATTGTACAAGTCCACTTTTAGGATTTGGCTTTGTTGGGTCCGCCCGAACGATGCTGAGGATTTGGGGTCCTTGTAGCCTATCATCTATAAGGTATAATGAGTGTACCTTTCCAATGAAATAACGGTTTTATTACAAGATAGAAATCCACGGCCCTCAGTTGTTTCGAGCCATTTTGGAGGTTCCCGCCAGGCGTTCTTTAGGGTACGTATAAGAAAATTCGAATGACTTGAATGAAGAATCTGGCTCACCACACTAGCAGGTAAACGACTAGATAACTCCAATGTGACAACATTTGACCAACTTAAACTGTCGAGAACATGAATCTTGAACACACTGGTCAGTGGCTAGCTAGTGACTTTGAAAAATATTCACCTTGTCATCCCATCCTCCAATGGCCAAAAATATACCACTTGGATGCCAAGCTACAGTCCGAATTCCTAAACCTGGGTCAGAACTCGGACTGAACGAAGTCAGAGTGTCGCCAGCCAATGTTACCACGTGTAGCTTGTACTAAAAGCGAAGGTGAGGACCGTATTTGATGATTTTATCACATATGTAGAGCACACACCTCCAAGGGCCCCTCCCAGACGGCAATGTAGTTCCCGGTAGGCGACATAGAAAATGAAGAAAATGATGTGGTTGGTAATGCAAAATGCTGTTGCAATATCAGTGAATAACCGGTTGAAGTCATGGGTTAAGCGCACCCGAGCAAGTTTGTATCCTTCAGTGGCATCATATACGCCTAAGGTATCTTTGGATTTATGGCGTTCGGCGAGAATAAAATAACGCCCGTCAGATCGAAAAGCATACCCTACGCAGCATGTCAGACAGAATAGAACAAGATGAAAGCAAGTGCATAGACCTTTATCTGGGTGAATGGGATACTGAATGTATGTCGCAGTGCCAGTTGTTATCGACCAGAGTGAAACGCGCAGCTGCAACAGTTGATTGGTCGTCCCGTCTGCAAAATACGCCGAGACTCACACCCCAGTCCGAGAAGCAAAGCACCGTACGTCCATCCGGGGCCCACTGAGCTTTTACAAGACCTGTTCCTCTCCAGGTTGAGTAACAATTTGACAAAATGGACGCTGACCACGGAAGGATTACCTTCTGCGCCTGAATCGATGCGACCGTGCCACTCTTCGTCGCGTAACTTGTAGAGGTGTACAACACCTTTCTTCGCACAGGCAGCTAGTACGAATTCAGAATCACAGGACCAGCCGATGTGAGTGATCCAGTTGTCGGCAGGGTTTGCTGAAGAGGATGCAACAGCTTGCGGCTTCGGTTTGGACTGCGGCCGAGAAAATGTCGCGACTTCGATCGGTGATGGAGATGCGTCGACCAACCACGTACGTGTTATCTGAAAGGTGTCTGTTCGACGAACGATAACTCTGTCATGGACTGCAGTGACGATGAAGTGGGCGCCAGGACTGAAGGCCACCAAGGACGAGGATTGTCTGTAGAGCTCTGTGAAATCCATGTGAGAGGAGCAGATCTGACGGATATCGATCAACGATGGATCGCCCAAAGCGGCCATATCATGGACCGACTGAACGTCAACTTCTGTCCTGTGCCCTTCATGTTCTTCGGCCACATGCTCACTCTCTTGTTCACTCTGACAAATTCCATATCACCCTAATGCTCCGTAATCCAGGTCTTTTCCGCGCCGAACGGACACCGAGCATTACTTCCCTCGCGTTCAGTACATACCGGCACAACCAGCCATTTCGCGGTACTCAACCTGAAAACCACTGAAATTCTCACCTCGGGTACGCATTCCGGTTGTCTTTCTACCACACAATACCCCCATGTCTGAAATCGATGTCGTGCAGATCTCGTCGTCGTCATTGACCGTTCTTGAGACGCCCAGCTTAACGTCGAGCAACACGAATGACCCCTATCTTATTGAACATTTTGAGCCAAAAGACCCGGACAATCCTCAGGTGAGTAGACACAATTCTAGATGTCTTATTGAAGCGTTTATCAAATGCGAATGATAGAATTGGTCAAATGGGAGACGATGGTATTTGACGCTGCTGAGTAGCATGCTCGTTTTGAACGCGTGAGTTTTTGTCAGGAATCGAGTTGAATCGCTTGTTATTAACCCTATCGCCGGCAGAACCTTTGCGAGCTCATCACGTAGGTGCATTCAGATACGAAGGAATTATAAACTCAACTTGTTAGCGTCCGGAATTTTTTCCCAGCTCAAGGCCGAGTTCAGAATGTCAGAGGAAGTGGGAATTCTGACTCTGTCACTTTTTGTGTGTGGTTACTGTGTCGGGTAAGACATACACTATCTGCCTAATTGCATTGATTTGATTATTGGATAGGCCAATTCTGTGGGGTCCTTTATCAGAACGTTATGGCCGGAGACCTATATTCATCTATCCCTTTTTTGTTTTTGGGGTTAGTAAGAAACGCCACGTTGAGCGTCAACCGTCCAGCTCATTAATTCCATAGTGTTTTCTGGCAGGAGGCGCTTTGGCACAAAATACAGTATCAGTGCTTTTGTTCCGATTCTTGGCTGGCGTATTCGCTGCTGCTCCTTTAACAAATTCTGGGCGAGTTCTTTACTTCTCTTTTTCCATTCATCGCAGCTTAAAACGGCACACCAGAGCCCTGATATCCGATATATGGGATGCTGGAATGCGAGGGAAAGCACTTGCGATATTCACAGTAGCGCCTTTCGCAGGGCCCGCACTTGGCCCGATAGTGGCGGGTTTCATTGGCGACAATATTTCCTGGAGATGGCTGTTCTGGGTGTTGACTATCATTGTGAGTTGCTGCTGCGCTCTTATTTCTCTCTCTCTCAAGCATCCACTGATTTTTACTCAGGCTGTGGTGTGCGAGATTTTGATTATATTCACTATCCCTGAAACCTATGCGTGAGGACTTATTGAACGCTTTCAATGAAATGTTAATTTATCGACGTTTTTTAGTCCTGTATTACTTGTGAAGAAAGCACAAGCGAAACGAATAGAAACAGGAGATAGCCGGTATTATGCCCGCCTGGAAAGGCAAGAAGTTACGATCATGGCTCGTTTCGAGCATATTGTTGCACGACCCTTCATAATTCTTTTCCGAGAACCGATGTTAATCGCACTGACGCTTTACATGAGTGTGGGTCCTCTGCTTCTTTCGTGAATGTTGTCATCGGTGGTCAACTCACGCTTCTGTACAGTTCGTATATGGCTGTCTCTACCTCTTGTTCACGGCGTACCCGATAGTTTTCACGCAGGGTCACCATTTCAGCAGTGGTATTTCAGGCCTGATGTTCCTTCCTTTACCTCTGGGTGGCGCTATTGCTGTAGTTCTGGTATGTCTATCCAATCAATTAATGGAACACTATCTCTGACTGTCACTTATACAGTATTCCTTGTATTATAACCCAAAGTACGAGAAAGAGGCTGTAAGGGTTGCGCCCAAGCCCGTACCACCGGAATTCCGGCTCGAGATGATGCTCTACGCTGGACCTTTGTTCGCAGCCTCGTATTTCTGGTTTGCGTGAGTCATTTATCAATTGTCATTCTCAAAGCCTGAATCAATTTTCTACGCAGGTGGACATCATTCCCCAATATCTCGTATTGGGCTCCTATGATGTCTGGGTTGCTGATGGGATTTGCTATCCAGCTTATATCGGTGTGTCATAATACAAATCTATTAGAGATGTTTCTCATCAGTCAAGCAGCTGGGCATCTTCAATTATATAATTGACGCCTACCTTGCTGTCGCTGCGTCGGCTCTGGCATCCAGCACCGTTTTTCGCAGCATGTTTGGAGCTGCATTTCCCGTAAGCCAAACCCGGATTCTGCCGTATGTGTCTCTTGTGACATTTTCTTTCCTAGTTATTTGCTCCAGATTTGTATGCTGCATTGGGACCTCAATGGGCAGCATCACTTGTCGGATTTATTGCTCTTACTATGATTCCTATCCCATTTGTATTGCGAAGGTGGGTATTAATAATCTGATAACTTACCTACTGATTTCAATGTCCATCATTTCTAGATATGGCCGTATTCTGAGAAAGAGGTCCCGCTTCTGTCCATACAAAGAAGAAGACGAGGAACATACACAGGAGGTTGTGGAAGTTCTTGAAAAAGGTGATGAAAAAATTCTCTATGAGTAGTCTCAATATACAGGCCTCCGATACAAATACGACTCGGAATTAATGGCATAGACCTGTATTATTTACATCCAGTTATGATTTTTGAAACGCTCATCTTACGAGCACTTATGTAGTGTCGATGATTCAACCACGGTCCACAGTGAAGGACCGGGCCGATGATGGAAAGATTTAATTCCCACGGCCTGAACATTTCGGAGTTCATGAATAGAGTAGTAGTTAGCAATACATAGCTGTCGCGCCAAAGTTATCCTTACCCTCCACCTTTCATTGCACACTTCTCAGAACTCTGACACCAAGATGCCTCCAATGGCCTTCAATGGGATTGTTACGAAGGCGGGATACATGAATAAAACTGCCACTGTCACGGTTTCTCGATGGGTGATCCACAAACTGACGGGAAAGGTTCGACTGGTCAACACAGGCTTAATGTTTTGAATTACTTACATTATCCATGTTTAGCGGATCGAACGAAGCAGAAAATTCCTTGTCCATGACGAAAACAATCGTTCGTTTGCGTTATGTATACTCCTGATTCAATACTAAATTGCTTTGGCAGAACTTCGCCAGGATGACCTTGTTACTATCCGCAATTGTCGGCCAATATCGGCTATGAAGAGGTTTAAACTCGAGAGGATTCTGAAAAGTCCAGAAACAGAGCGTGAAATTGCCCGCGCGCATCGACACGAAGCAACTGCTCAATCGGCAGCACCGACGAAAGGCGGAAGTGTCCTCGAAGCGCTGCGTGTCCAGAAACAGTCAAACTCGACGCCGCCCTCATGAGGCATCGCCGCCTCCAAACCAACGCGTATCTTGGCAAGACGACATAGGAAGATATGGCACCCCAAGGCGTCCAAGATGTCGATAGTATATGGGGACTTAATGGAAGACATTGAATAATGCATTGAACCGGTGTTATTTCTGGGTCGTCCTTGCTGCTTTTGGTTCAGACCATGCTGAGAATGCGAGAACTGGAACTCTACTATCAAAGGAGACTAGTTACCGTCGTGTACTCTCCAAAATAATCTCCCAAAGTTTAATTGTAACTCGCAAGTCAATAAGCACGTGATGGCTCGTAAAGGTAGATATCAATGATCTCTTGACTCTTCTCTCAAGTCCGTAATCATCTTTTCCCCCATTACTAACTCAGAAACCTCCTCGCGCACTGCCCCAAACCATGTCAGAGTCGCTTCCACCTCCAACGTATTCTCAACAAGACCCTGTCGAGAATGAGAATGCGCAGACATATCACGACCTGTCAGAACCTCAAATTCTGATTATCCCAGCGCCAAACGCTGTGAACTTCCAGAAGGGATTCCTTGGAGCTGAGGGAGAAAGGGCGACGATTGAAGGAGAACTGCAGGTGAAAGGGGCGAACGCGGATTGTTGGGGACGTGTGTGAGTTGCCTCGACTCGTTGCTCCCAGTTGTCAGCGCCTAAATTTGGTTATGCTATAAGCACGATTAGTCTCCGCTCGTTTGAGAGCGCTTACAACCATGAAGTCGAGCTTTCATATGTACAGATCGAGCTCTACTCCAGACGCGATGCAGACACCTTATTTCCATCGTCGTTACCGTTCGCAATCCCCCTCCTGCCCGATACTCCACAATCCATTCAAACTCCTCATTCCATTCTTGGCCATACTCTAACGGCGACACTATATCCTGTCAACCAAAATATACCGCCGGTCCAAAAGAGCCTCATCGTCCACACACGACGATATTCGTCCCATACCCAATCATTACCCTCTTCACCTGAAGCTGTTTCACTGGAAGAACCCACTCGAGTCAATGTCGAACTTCCGCGGAATACTTTCACATCGGGGGAGGCTATTCCTTTATATGTCACTGTTCCTCCACCATCTCGAGAAATCGTGATTGACCAAGGCTTGAGACTTCGCAATGTACGAGCCGAGTTGGTACGCGTTGTCAAAGTAAAACGGGAGTATCACGACGACAACGACGGAGACAGCGCCAGCGACGTTGCTGAGGACGATAATGAGCATCCACCAGGTAGTTCAGACCTTTTGAATCCTCCAGAAACTTGCCCAGATGCATCAAATGTGCCTTCTTCTTCAAAAATGCCTCTATCTCCTCTTTTTTTGGGATCTTCATACCGGGTCGTTATAGCGCGTTCTGGGGCATCATGTCGATTTCATTCTTCCAGGCCAATCCAGTTGCGCTTCGTACTGCACCCTACTTCCACGCCGTCACCGTCGGACTCTCGAACGGAAGTCGGAAGAATGGATAGTGATATCGAAAGCCCTCTTATAACTCAAGAAACCCTCCTACACTCCGTCTCGTTCCATATCAAAATACATGTTTCCTTTGTCAACACAACAAGCCAAACGGAAAGAATTTCTACAATGGTTGTTCCTATAACCATCCTTCCGACGCCCGCTCCTCTTCCCGAGGTGTCTCCGGCCTTGGATGTCGCCTACCAAAAGAAGCATGATCAACCACCCACTAGAACCGTTCGAGAGGAAGAAGTTGATCCTTCTATTCCTCATTACTCAGAGGCTGGTCCCAGTATGCTACCCTCCGGCGCTCCTCCTCCATTTGAGGAACGAGATGCACCTCCTCCATTCTTCGTGTCAGCGTTGGAAGCATCTTCTTCGTCACGATTGCCTACCTTCCAAGAATCGGAGAGAGAAATATTCCTACCGGATTCGAATGATCTTATGGACGACATTCTTGTGCCTCGCGAAATCCCAGGGGAAGGGACTATCTTTGGGTTTTCTTCACAAGAGCAATTCGATGGCCATTCAGAAGATATGCAAAGGGCTTCGACTCCTCCCCCGACACTGGAAATGGCATCAAGAGATACAAATTTGACCTCATTAACCGACCAACCTGCTCATGTTGCGATTGAGACGTTGACCATCGTTCTTGATCAACGAGAGGAAATCAACCAAGGAGGAGAGCAACCACCTCCACCACCGCCTGCAATGGATGATCCCTCTGACCCACCACCATCCATTGATTCTCATTTCAGATCTCCTGCTCCAGTGCAGCAGACAACATCCAACCGGTCATCTCCTCCCTTGATTGTTCCTTATCATCCAAACGAATCCCCGCTCAGGGTGCAAACATCAACTGCTGGGACCACTCTTCCTCCTCCCCAACCCGAATCCTCGCATGGACACGCACCGCCTCCGTATCTCATCCCAGAAAGTCAACGTGAAAGTGAGAACGATCAAGTGATAAGGCCACCTCCATATGTTGATTGATCGATGTGATGAAGGGATTTAAAAAGTGTATAAGATACGAGTTCCTGCTCAGACAATCCATAACGTCTAAGTGATATATTTAGAGAGTATTACAAATGGCTACGAGGGATAGAAAGATGGTTTGTGAAGAAAGCAACGGAGAGAAAAGGCATAAAGATCATAAGATAAGGAGACTGTCATGGAGTTCGGGGCACGAGTACAACCCTTGAAGAGATTACATGCATTTAACAATTGCATGCATCCTTTCCCTTGGTGGCATCCTCTGCCAGATTTACACCTGGTTGCCGTGTGGCTTCGGCTCGGCTACCGCTGGCACCTGGACGTCCAGAAGTACCACGAGTCGCAGCCAATATATGCTCGATCGGAATCTTCTTAGCTATGGAAAGATGAGATAAAATAGCGAAGATAAAACACAAAACACTCTCACCAATTTCAGTGAAGATGTCCACGATGCCCTCTCCAGTCTTGGCACTTGTCTCAAAGAACAGCAGACCAGCCTCAGTAGCATATGCTTGAGCCTCTTCGCGGGGAACCTGTCGAAGGCTTTCAGGCTCGCCACCTGGTGATCCAGCGGTCTCTCCTGGGGTCGCGGTCGCATCATCTGCCTCGTCTTCTGATTCAGGGGGAGATGCAGCGGAGGGGGAAGATGCGGGAGATTGCACGAGGTCGACTTTATTTCCGGCCAATGCGATGACAATGTTGGGGTTGGCTTGACGCTGCAGCTCCTTGACCCAGGATTTCGCCTTCTCTAAGCTGCTGGCCTTGGTGACATCGTATACAACAACTGCGGCTTGTGCATTGCGGTAGTACATAGGCTAGATAGACCGGCGGTCAGTGAAGGAACCACATGAATCCATCAATGACGGCGCACAGCAAGTGAGTGGAAACGCTCTTGTCCTGCTGTATCCCAAATCTCGTATCTCAGAATGCGGTCCTCGAGTCGGCATTTTTGCGTCAGAAAAGCAGCGCCGATGGTAGGTTCCTTGTTGGGCTGGAATTCGTTGGAGACCTGCGATAGAATGGTAAGTTCTAGTCCGAATTGCAGTCACAAAACACATACGAATCGAAGAACAACCGAAGACTTTCCAACGGCGGCCTCGCCTATAAGGTGTAAGTTTCGACGTTAGAACAACCCAGAACATTGAGAACAATATCATCTGCCAAAGCCATGGCGCAGCAGCACTGAGTCGACTTGCCTAGCAGGACGAGCTTGACCTGAACGGATTTGTCTGCGGCTCCAGAAGCTGAGTCGGTCATTGTATGAGGTTATATGGCGGTCGGGGGAAAGTAGTAGGAGTGGAGGAAGAAGGGAACAGTTGCAACAAGTTGTTGTGACTGATACCAGGTGGTCCCTCGGCCTGTTTGTCTGATGTTTGTGAAAGCCTTCCCTTTTCTGTCAACAGGCGGCCTCTCCGACTGATCCCACTTTTGACTTGCACCGCCGCCCATCTTCGCATGCCTCACTGATGTCCATTCTCATCGCTGTGATTATTCGTGGTCTAGCACTACATATCATACAACGAGAAGAAGAGAGCGCGTCTGGCGCTCCCAGTACTTCCACATGGTGTCTAATAGGCCGAAGCTGGTCACAAGTCACATACAAGTAATTGTCAATCTGAACCGACAACTCATCGCAGAAGATGGCAGGACACTCGCACACGGTACATCATCGAGGGGGTCGATTGACCAATCTGCGGAGAGTCCTCTCTCTGCCACATAGCGCGCCTCACTTTTTTCCTAGACGCAGGAGCATTCAGCAGTACGGAGGGGTTCATCATAGATAAGTATAATCCCTGCGCTTCAGGAACGCCGCATATTGTCCCGCTTGGTCACCGTATGGCGTATGCTGCTGCTATGGAAGCTACGTGCGGAAAAATCTGGCTCACGTCCTCGGTTTTGGGGTCTCATACCACAACAAAGAAGGGCCGTTGTGACCTGGGATGAACATCATGAAGAGGTTGATGCTCAGCTGGTCGCCTGCCTTTGCGTTCGTCTACAACAAAAATAGTGAGAAATCGATCTACTGTCTGCTTTATAATTACCGCCTCAAGATTTAAGTTGCGGTAGTGATATGGGCAAGTGCTTACGGCTTTGAAAGGTTGTCCTCCAGATTTAGCCGCTTGATCCAAGGTGCTGGAAAAGAAAATTTGTAGCACGGCTTTGGCGCTCGTAGACGCGATTTGGGATATATAATATGTCGATGGCTATGATGATTTAGGTCAATCATAAATGTACAAGAAAGATAGTGAAGAGAGAACGCGCCCTAAGGTGGCGCGACGCTGTCTCCATTGCGATAGTGCTTGTAGACAACCAATCGCCGTGAGCCAATACCCATGAGCGCATCTGTTGGTCCAGGTTTTTCATCCAATCGGGGCTGTTTGGAACCTCGACAATAATGGCCATTGCATTAAATTTCGTGACCAGCCCTCGCAGGTCCAATGCCGTTTCGCTAAGACCGTCTGGACCTGGTCCACGAACAATCTGGCCGAACATTCATGTTATTAGGATTCATTTTAGTGGCAAATTCCACGAAGAATGCCTGAATCCATTTGGCTACATTCTATATTTGAAGAAGATGATGAAGATCGCATTAGCGCAAACGCGATGGCGTGAATACTAGTAGCTTGAGCAAAGCTATTATTGAATAAGTTTCTGCTCCATAGATCAGTCGTATATTGGAATTTACCTGGCCGTTGTGAATGACGTAGTCGCAGTTCGTCCAAGCCAAGGACATTAAATTTTTTAAGCGCGTATAAAAAATCACGAGCTACACAGCACTGGCACCGGGCGCTAGTGATGTTGTAGGTGAAGCTCCGCAAGAACTTTTGGTGGGTTCAGCTGCGGCCTGCGCATGACCACGGGCTTGGCTGTGTGACATCGAGGTAGGTAGTGATGCCTGCTGTTGCAGACAAGGGCAGAGTAGTATTTTGGGCAAGAGGATCCAGAACACTGGTCGGGACAACATTCTTCCCCTCGACGGCGACGTCAAATGAAGGAGCAGAATACAGACGCCTTCGCCGGCAAGGCCATCTACAAGATAGATTCAGAATGACTTCGTTTCCATATGCATCGTTAGGATCTGGGGGGAAAAATGCTTGGGTTTGAAGCAGAGTCGTTTTGTCCAGATCCAGCGCTAGTGTGTGCGGCCTGCTTTGTTGCACTAATCGCAATTCGGCCAGTGCATCTTGTGTCGTCGTGGTAGTCTCTAAAGGCAGGAGACTTACAAGGAGCCCAGCTCAGATATTCGTGGGGGATCCTTGCTTGGAGGTAAAGCATTTTTAAAGTTTTCGGCAGCTGAAAACAGAAAGGAAAAAATGCAAAGTTCAATAGGAGGGAATCTGGAGCATAGCGCATGATGTAAGCTGCTTACCCCAAGGCCGTTTTCCACAGAACTCTGAGCGTTGCGAATAATTGCGCTTGACGCATCAGCCGTCACAGAGCGGCGATGGGTAACATGGGTTTTGGCCTGCGAAATCACATAGTTCACCCAGTCGCTCGGATTAGCTGCAAAGAAGAGAAGAAATCCTGAGTGCAACGCGCAGTGAGTGGGTATACTTGGACGGCTTGGACGCACCCAGGACAAGTGCAATCAATGCTGCGAATGAATGAACCTGGAGAGTCAGCCTTTGGGACGGAAGCATTGGTGGCAGAGATACGAAAGGAGTAGATAAAGGGGTCTCGCCTGCGCCAAGTGATGCATAGCAAGACATTGTTGTGCATTCGATGTTTGGACACATGGTGCTGCAAGTGCATCCGTTGTTTATTGAAACGAAGTTAAGGACCCCATGTGGGGCGAAAGAGCGAGAATCCGGGGTATCATTAACGCGGCATTGATCGCGCTCGCTTCTTTATGGGGGTGGCGATGCGGAGGCGGGGCGCATGCTTAAAGCCTACGGAATCCCTTCCCATTTTCTGTACCAGATGTCTCCCTTCATCCCCACTCCTGCCAGCATCCCCCCACGGGAAAACGTTTACCGTCTCCGCGAGGTCACCGACTCCCCCAACTACCATGCCCTGGTAAATAGCTCTCTAGCGAGTATGATCACCCCCCGCTGACCCCACTCGTCCAGACACCCCTCGCCTTCATCCTGCGTGCAGCCCAAATATACCCCGACAAGATTGCTTTGGTCCACTCCGACGTGGAGCAGCCAGTCGTCTATAACTTCGCAGTTTGGTAAGTGTCGATCGTCCGGCACACCGCGCCGTCTCGTTCATCTCCAACGTTCATAGGGCCCAACGCATCCAAAACCTGGCATATGCATTGATCAAGTTTGGCATCCAACCCGGAGACCGTGTTGGCGTTATTTCCCCCAATGCGTAAGCCGTCTCTTTCTCTGCTCCATTAGAATATGCTAATTACACCATTCCGCCAGTCCTCTTATTGCTGGTACGCCACACTCCTAAGACGCTTTGAATTCTTGCTGATCGTGACTGATAGATGCTCACCACGGTGTCATTGCCGCAAGGGCCGTTATAACCACCATAAACACTCGCCTAAAGCCCTCGGAGGTCGCCTACATCGTCGAGCACAGTCAGTGCAAGCTCCTGTTCGTGGATCACGAGTACGCAAACCTCGTCGCGGGCTTGAATGTCCCTGTCATTATTTCAAACGACACAGGAAGGGCCGGGGACCCTTATGAGGAGTTCCTCACCGAAGGCAGGAAATTCAGCAGTGAGAGGGGTTGGCAGGGACTGGAACCCGAGACCGACGAGAACAAGGGAGCAGTCTTGTGCTATACGTGAGTTTTCCCCACCGTTTATATTATCCTCGCCTCCTAAACCTTGCTTTAGGTCTGGAACTACTGGAAGGGTGCGCGCTCGCCTTTTACCTTACCAGAAACATCTTTATTTATCTTTTTGCAATAGCCCAAGGGCGTTTTGACCACTCTCCGAGGCACATATCTGGCATGTATAGCAAACGCCTACGAGGCTCAGTGAGTTTTTCTCAAATAGTTGGATGGTACAGTGTCTGATTTGCTGAATAAAAGGCTTTACCGAAATTCGACATATCTGTGGATTCTGCCCATGTTCCACGCCGCTGGTTGGACCTTCCCATTCGCATGTGTCTTTGCATTTTCGACACAGGTATGTTTATTTTATTTTTCAACCTTCATGCCATATATTGAAGTCACAATTAGATCACTCTACGAACCGTTAACAATACCCAAATATGGAACCACTTGCTTAATTCTGGAGTTACCCACTACTGTGCTGCACCAACAGTCCAAGTACGAGGCAGAAATCATCTAGATCGCGGGGAATTCACTCACCAAAATTATCTAGATCGGCCTCATTAATGACCCACTAGCCAAGAAGCCCGCACAAAGGGTAACCACCATCATCGGTATGTACTTGCCTTTTGTGGATGTGTACATGGATTGACGGAACGCCGTTAGCTGGTGCCGCCCCCACTGCACATACCATTGCCGGCCTGGAACAAATTGGAATTTCCCCCGTTCATGTTTATGGTCTAACGTGAGCTTTCATTCCGTTAATGTGATATTTTGATACTGATTCTTTATCGACAGTGAAGTAAATCATACCATTTGATCTCTGCCTTTTATGTGTGCTCATCCACCTCCTATTTAGACTTACGGCCCCTTCACGAGAAATTATCCCCAATCATCATGGGACACTCTGACTCTGGACCAACGCGCGCGTCTCATGGCCCGTCAAGGAAACGCCTTTGCCACTGCTGAAGACGCCCGCGTAGTCTATCCTTATCCCGAAGGTGTCACCGACGGCCCATTGGTCGATGTTCCTCGGGATGGAAAGACCGTCGGAGAGATTGTCACCCGTGGAAACATCGTCATGAAAGAGGTTCGTCCATCAACCATCCCTGTAGTATTTCTGAATGTTGACCCATTATCATCAGTACTTCCGCGATCCTGAAGCTACCAAGAAGGCCTTTGCTGGTGGAAGCTTCCACACGGGTGATTTGGCGGTCATGCACCCCAACGGCACTATCGCCATCATGGATAGAAGTAAGGATATCATCATCTCTGGTGGAGAGGTATGCAAAGTTTTGATATTACCATTCTTCACAGGGCTAATTATCTTGAATAGAATGCTTCATCACTTGCCATTGAACAAGGTATGTTGCGCTCTTGCAGTTATTTCTATGCAGGATGTCTGACCCCCTTCGTCTACAGAACTATCTACCCACCCACATGTTCTGGAAGTCAGTGTCGTTGCCCGCAAGCATCTGAAGTGGGGCGAGCGTCCCATGGCGTTCGTTGTCTTGCATCCTCAGCACGTAAAAACCTGGAAGGGTCGTTTCCATGAATTCGCCAAAGATCTCAAAGCCCACGCCAAGTCACGCTTGCCAGGCTTTGCTTGCCCCGAATGGGTCGAAGTCGTGCCAGAATTACCTGTAAGGAGTCTTTCCCAATTGATCATCAGCCAAATTGACTTATGACCCATACGCAGAAAACATCTACTGGCAAGATCTTGAAGCTCGAACTGCGGAAGATTGTCGCCAAATTGTAGATGCAATAGATCTGGAATAGATTTAAGATGTAATATAAGTACCAGTACGTAGATGCAGATTTTTTTCTACTGAGAACTCGTCCGTTTTGAGCCAGTCAAGGTTTTCTTATTGTTGTTTACAGTATATTTTTAAATAGCTATACAAGGCGCTATGGGTGCTGCTTACCAGTGGATGATTATTTAAGATACACCATGACCCTCAATAAAGGAAATAATTAACAAAAAGAGTAATATGCGAGCGAAAAATCCGTGATGATCGATGAGGCGTCGTTGGTATGCATGATAGTTCGTGGATATAAACAATTCTATGCTGTGTCATGACTTGTCGGAGACAACCTTAATATCCTGAACGAAACGGCATTCCGTTCGCACAAATAAACCTCGTCCTCCTTGCGTCCTAAAAATAGAACTTCGTCTTGTGGGTCCACATCGAAATCGGGAGAGAATGAGTCCGTCCTGCCGTTCGAATTTTTGGGCGAGATAAGTGACACCTTCTTGCCCATGGAAAGTCCATAAGAGCCGGTGCTCTTGTAATCCTGCCCGTCACTCTGACTCGTCATGGTCGAGGTGAGTGGTGAGCCAATTTTCCATATAAACGGTGCGCGGCGGTTGATATTGCTCAAGGGTGGGTTGTAGTGGGGTAACACCGTGCGCGACTGGTCTGCGGGCTTGAGGAGCGCGTCGCCGAGATCAACAACTTCTAGTCCACCTTGCCTCATTGCAATGAGGACGGCACCCTTCTTTACGTCGAATGCTTCAAGGCGTTTGACATCGCCGAGCTTGCCCGTCAACGACGGTTTGGAGGTATCCGCGTCCTCATTGCTCCACAGAAATTTGCCCTTCAGCACAGACCGCCCACGCACGTCGACAATGGAGGTACTGTGACCGCCGCGCGATGAGAAAAACAACGCGGGCGGGCCGAAATGCCTGGGCTGTTCCAAGAGGGATATAGGAGACAAAAGAGCCGTCTCGTTGGCTGGCGGCACCTCTTCGCTTGGAGTAGAGGATCCGGGGCGAGATTGTTCAACTAAAGGCACAACGACTCGGAAAGGTTGCGTTGGGTCGACGCTTTGCAGGCGTAGATCCTTGAGGAGCATATAATCAGCGTCTTCCTCACGCCTGACAGGGAGGTCTGGTGGTAGGAGACCGTCTTTATACCATGCTTGCATGAGTGCAGATTTCCAAGGACCTGATCAATCGACGCATAAGCAATGTCGCAAACGATCATCACGGAAAATGACACTTACCATGAACAACGCCTCTAGGATCCCGATAGTACCATTTCGGGGGCGTCGTAGGTGTAGGAACTGGCAAACCTGGTGGTGAAAACTGCGTTGGGGCTAAGTCTGTAATCTGCGGCGACGAACTGCCGTCAATATCCGGCTCGTGCTTCGCTTTATGTTCCAAAAAAGTGGGGTATGTAGGAGGGATGATATACTCGTCCGCGATGGAGGCTAGAGGGAAATTAGGCGCAAACTGTAGTTGCTGGAATGTGGTATAAGGCCCCATCTGGGCGGTAGCGAGGAGTAAGAGGTCATCGGATTGGGTATTGGGAGTAGTAGCATTTGTAGGTTCGGGCGTCTGCGTGCGCTCCCCAGCTGGGTGCTCATTAGCGACGAGCGTAGGGCTGGCGGACCGCGTTGGCGTCTCGCTGGGAGCGGCAGGAGTCGAGCTCGGGACAGATACGCCAATGCTCACGTTCACATTCGTCTCCTCTTCGAGCGGTTCCGCGTCGTTCGTGGACTGCTCGCCTGGACGGTTCTCGCGCGCTCGACGCCGGGCCGCTCTCCGTTCCGCACGTCCAATCCGGACTTCACGGACGCGCACTGTGGCAGGCTCCAGGCCGAACACATTTTGCGCAAACACGAGAAAGACCTCAACGAGGTCATCGCCCTGAAGCTGCAGCTCCAGCGAGCGCGGTGAATCTGGTAGAATAAATGTCCGTGACAAACCAAGCGCTGTCCGATAGGTGCCAGCGAACAGCTCGACCTTTTCTCCGTTGTCGCCACAGAGAATAGCCAAGAAACTAAAATTATCACATTGACATGAAGAGGAAGACTCACTCAGCATCACGAACGAGGCAAGAAAAAAAAACCACGCACCTCTTCTTCGCTGTTTCAACGGCCTTGACTAGAAGAGCACCTTTGGTTCCAGGTAGCTTGACATATTCTAATTTGGGAGGAGGGGACTGATGTGGCGTCCAGCGATTACCCTCATTCACGTCTACGGGGCTTATAGGCGTAACGGGCAGCCGCTCGCTGGACTTCCGTCTGTGTAGCGCGTTGCTAATGATCCGAGGGATAAAGCGCGACGCACGCGATGACGCGGGAGTCACAGACGAGGTGGTTAGAAGATCGGGCACGGACGCCGTTCCCGCTGTTATGACAGAGGTCATTGGGGGTTCAGGAGGGACGGGCTCTGTCGCCGACCGCATCGTCGTCGCTTGCGATATGTTCGAGCGGAACGAGCTTGACCGCGTGAATCGGTTGGTGATACGCGTCGCGGGCGCTGTCGAAGGCGCTGGCTGGTTGTCCGTATGATTGGAATCATTGGACGGGCTGCTGATCATGATCGACCACCGTCGACGCCGTCTACTCGTGGCAGTACTCGTATTGCGCCCGATTGACGCTGGTTCTTCGGCCATGCGTGGCTCCTCTGATGCCGGCCTACTGGTCAGCGAATTCGAAGGGGTGATGATAATAGGCTCCTGGGCACGTCGCGTACCAATGGGGGGCAAATCTGGTATGCGACTTTCCAGTAGAGCTTGAGCAAGGCTGATGTGGCCTTCAACTTCCTCTTCATCATCATCGCCTTCTACGAATGGTGTTTCAGGATTGACAACTTCATGCCCTTCGTTGGGTGTCTGCGTTAGCGCCTGTCGTAACGTAATGAGGGTGGGAGCCGGAGACGGTTCAGGAGGGGGTATTGACTGCGTCCGGGCCAGAGTAAGGTCGAGGTTTGATGGTCGGTTCCTTCTCGTTACCGTCGTGGAAGTCGTAGTTCGGGTTATGGGAGGTAACGCTAAAGGTGGTATAATCGGTGAAAGTTGAGGAGATGTAACCGCCAAATTTGGAGACAACGTCGTGCTCGTGCGCTCGTCTAGATGGCTACCGCTTGAACCAGCGGCTACGACGTCGATGGCCTCTTCATCGCTTGATTCGGCCCAGTCGGCTTTGGAATCGTCCCCTTCTGCTCTTGAAGGGTCAGCCGTGCGATGACTCGGTGCAGCAGCGAGGACCTCGCTGACCGAACCACCTCTGGCTCGTAGAGATACGAATGATGATCGAGTGTGCAAAGTAGGGACCGAAGTTTCAGGAGGACCGACGTAGGGAGGAGGATCGGGGGGACCGGGGGGATTTGAAGGGATTTGCGCAGGCGGATTAGTTGACCGTTTTCTTGGTGTCCTGGGAGTAGCTGAACGAGGCACGAGTGGGACGGGAGGAGGAGATGGAGGCATAGGCAACGCATTAAGAGAGCTTTTCCGTAGAATATTGGCACGAATTCGATCTGAGTCTCCAGGCGGGGGTGTGGAAAGACTAGCCTTCCTCATTTTCTCGGTTGAATCGCGGGATTCGAGAACATCCAGAGGCCGTAAAGTCGGTTTCCTTATGTTTTCTCGTCGCGTACGGTCTCGCTCTCGTTTGAGCTCCACCTCAATACGCCATTCAATAGCTTTCTTCACCTCTTCCAGAGCATAAACCCGAACACCGTCTCTCCTTCCAGCTATAGCCACAAGAACACCACGATGCTCCATCACTACAACACTCTTGAAACTGACGCGCCGAACAAGTGCGTAGGGCTGTGCAGCAGGCGGTGATGTGAGAGGCAGAACGTCGAGACCTTGTGCATGGCATAGAAGAAGGTAATGAGGGGCCAAAAAAGCACCGCTAAATGGAGGTGTGCTAAAATGGGACGGTGCGAGTTCAGTAGTCATCGCAGACAATGACAGACCAAGTTCCCGTAGGGTAGGCGGCGGAAGGGGAGGCGGCGGCGGAGTGATAGGCCGTGGAGGAAGAGGAGATGACGCTCGAGATGCAGCCTCCGAATTACTTAGAGGTTGTTCTGGCTGAGCAGGATCTTCCTGGATAGCCTCGCGCGAGGATGCATGGTGGGGCTCCCGTCGGTGAATAAGGTTAGTAAAGAAACCAGATAACCGATTGGAGGTCCGGGGCTGAGGAAGATGAGATTTCGGAGGGCAATGGAGGGTTCAAGAAAGCATTCTTACCTCTATTGCAGAACGATGCCGTGCCCTGCGCTGCGCCGCGAGAGCCGCTGCGTCGTCCTGGGGGGTACTGCTCCGCGCCGGCGGTGCTGCTGATGTGGTCGAGGGTGCACGGGAGGAGACAGTCGAGCGCGCTTGATCCACGGGAGCCGCAGACTCTGTGACATGCCCTGCAGGCATGCTGTGGACGCTGGCAGCATCTGCGGCGTGGGGTGGGAGAGGGTCGGCGGCGCCGGCGGCCATGGCGGAGAGCTTGGAGACGTCTATGTTTTGGGAGGGCTGACTGGTGGCGGCTTGCATTTTGCTAGAGAGGATGCATGGAGGATCCGGAGAAGACCCAACAACCGCTCCTTATGTAACAACCCTCCCATCTACCCATCCCCGGAAAGTCTTCCTTTTCCCTCATCTCCGAAATGCAGGCTGCTCGTCTCTGGGCACGGCAGCGCGCTCTGCCACGGCGCGCCCGTTTCTCATCCGCCTCCCTGCCGCATGCCAACCTCAGCGCCGTCAACGAGCAGGACGTTGCCCATTTTTCTAAATTCCTCGCTCCTAATTCGATCATTTCAACCCTTTCTCCGACTCCATGCGCTCCTGATGAACTCGAAACATTCAACAACGACTGGATGGGTCGCTTCCATGGCCGATCCACCACTGTTCTCAAGCCCAAAACTACCCAGGAGGTCAGCGAAATTTTGAAGTGGTGCAACGAGCGCCGCATTGGCGTCGTCCCCCAGGGCGGAAACACCGGCCTGGTAGGTGGAAGCGTGCCCGTCAATAATGAAATCATCCTCTCCCTCTCCAACTTGAACGGTGTTCGCTCCTTCGATCCTGTATCTGGTCCGGATTACCGATTTTACCTCTGCGTTCTCGTATTGACTCGCCCCGCTCGACAGGAGTTCTCGTTGCCGATGCTGGCTGCATCCTCCAGTCTCTCACAGATTATGTGGCGCCTCATAATCACATCATGCCCGTTGACCTGGGTGCTAAAGGCAGGTGAGTCGCATTGCCCCATCTGACTTGCGTCAAAAATCAATGAATGTGCGATCAGCTGTCAGATAGGTGGGAACGTCGCGACTAACGCAGGCGGTTTACGCCTTTTGAGATACGGTTCCCTCCATGGCACGGTTCTAGGTCTTGAAGTCGTCCTACCTGACGGCAGAATTCTTGATCAACTCACAACCCTCCGGAAAGACAATACTGGTAGCGTGACCACAGGAATCCGCCTACCTTTGTCTAATTGTTGTTCTAGGCTATGATCTCAAGCAATTGTTCATTGGAGCAGAGGGAACCCTTGGAGTTATCACTGGAGTTTCTATTTTGACACCGCCAGCACCACAGGCCTCGAATAATGTCATTCTCGCACTCCCCACTTTCGATAACGTACTTCCACTGTATCAAACAGTAAAGCGCCAGCTCTCTGAGATCCTTTCGGCATTTGAATTCATTGATCGCACTGCTTATGATCTGGCAGTCAAGCATGGTCAAGGCAGGGCACTGAGCGAAGAGGATACAGAAGGCGCAGAATGCTTTGTTTTAGTAGAAACCAGCGGTGGACGCAGAGAACATGATGAAGAGGTACATTTATTTTTAATTATCACCGTGCCTTGTCTGATCATCCACAATCCATAGAAACTCAACGATCTCCTCGAACTACTACTATCCGCCGACAAACCCTTGATCAACACTGGTGTCCTCTCACAATCGCCTTCACAATTCATTTCTCTATGGGCGCTTCGTGAAGGAGTGACAGAAGCTGTCTCAAAAGAAGGCAAGGCCTATAAATACGACATCTCTGTTCCTCTATCCTCTTTCAAAGAGGTGGTTGATAATACTCGGGAACACCTCCGTTCAAAAGGTCTTCTGCACGACAAAGCGGTCAAATACGTCCTTGGTTATGGTCACGTCGGCGATGGTAGGTTCATCTATCGAACTTTTCGAGAACAGGATTCTGATTGCCTATTTTCAGGAAATCTCCACCTCAATATCGTAGCTGACGCATATCTACCTGAGATTGAAAATGCACTGGAGCCATACATCTACGAAGTTGTTGGTATGTCTTCAATCAAATTCTAGATCAATGTATTCTCCGATAACTAATATCGTCCCAGCTTCTCACAGGGGTTCAATCTCTGCAGAGCATGGCATAGGTGCTATGAAGACCCACGCGCTTCCCTACTCTAAAAGCGCAATCAGCATTGAGCTGATGAAGAAAATTAAAGAAGTCTTTGATCCCCGAGGCATCATGAATCCCGGCAAGGTTTTGGAGTAATTAAGGGACTTATCAACAATATGTAAGTTTAAATTTAGGAACAAGTGGAAGCCATTTTATAGGGAAGGGTGTTCTGCCCTGGGACCTGATACCTTGGAGAAAGTACAAGTATTGGCCAGTTCCATGCATACGCGAGCATTGACACGCATTTCCGTCCATAGTGGAGAATTCAGCAGACTTTCAGGAAATGAGTGGAGCATGAAGGGACTCATTAATTGACGCGCTGTTGGTCTCTACTAGCACCTAGGCGCCAAAAATTAACAGCAGCAGCAGTTTCTTGAAAAAGTTTCAGGAGGGGTCTGACAAA
This sequence comes from Pholiota adiposa, assembly GCA_009935795.1. Classification (NCBI taxonomy): domain Eukaryota; kingdom Fungi; phylum Basidiomycota; class Agaricomycetes; order Agaricales; family Strophariaceae; genus Pholiota; species Pholiota adiposa. The sequence goes on from QEYC01000037.1 coordinate 1,068,467, forward strand.
TCCAATTGCTTGATTTTCTGTACACGCGATCCAGCTTCTCGCCAGCAAGGTGTATCGCCACAGCTCATAAAAATACAATTCCGAGAAACAGAAAATACATGGTATGGGCATCACGTAGGGACGCCAAGTGTTGTTCTCTATTCGAAGAGAACAGACGGTGATGGTCAGTCAAATGAACGAAAGGATCAAAGAACACCTACAATTTGTATATACGTTGCCCTGTCTGCAGGTGGAAGCATGTTGATCTGTTCTGGAGTCATCGCGAGCACACGCATAATCAAAGCCTAGAAAGTGAACAAATGTTAGAATTGTGTGCCCCATTGCTTCACTAAATCGATGAAGCAGTACCTTTTGCTCATCCGAAATTCCAGAAAGGGTATCTGGCAATGCTGGTGTCGGCGCAGCTGGTGCAGGCTGTCCATACCCTGGACAGCCTGGGTATCCTCCTGCCTGTTGCTGCTGGTATTGCTGATACTGCGCATACCCAGCTTGTTGCTGCTGATATCCCTGTTGATACATATATCCCGGAGTTGAAGCTGTGTATCCTGTTCCATTTGGCCCCGCACTATACCCATATGGCGGTGTCGGTGTATGTGTTGGGGCCTGAGCTGCTGGGGGAGCAGATGATGAGGAAGCCAACGCAGAGGATGGGGGTGTCGCGGTGCGGTATTGGGTTTGTAGATGTAGTGGAATGGCAGATATAGGTGCGGGTGCGGCTGGTGGCACTTGTACAGTAGGAACCACGTTTGCAGGCGTGGAAGAAGGTCGTGCGACGGTGTTCGTGGAAGAGGTGTCTGGCGCGTTAGCAGTACCGAATTCAGCCAATGTTTTCTGCAGACAGGGTCAAACAAACTTTCGCGTATTTTGAGTTATAAGAACCAACCTGAAAGACTTCGATGTTGACCGCATTCATCGATACCATAAGGGTCATGAGCGCATAGGCTATGGTAGGCTGGTTGTTCAGAATGGTTCGTGCGGCCTCTGGTGTTGTTTTCTGAAAGAATGGTTAGCACACCTGTTGTAAAGTAGACAAGAACTAAGAAACATACCTACTTTGAGTGTGAGGAGGAGCTCGAGGAGCTGCTCCGTGGCTATGGTCGGGTTTGCCATTGTGGACAGTGGTGCGCGCTTGAGCAGTCAGTGCGAGATCGTCTGTATTCCCGTGGGAACAGGGCGGTTGTTGCAGACAAATAGTGCTTACATACGCAACAAATAAAACCTAACCCTGCGGCGTGGAACCCTAACTACCCTCTTACCCTCAACCTTAATCTCGGGGCAGCAATGGTGCGTTTGGCAACTCTGCCTCTGCATCCCAACTGACCACCCATTCGCAGCCTATATTCCAAGACTTCAATGGTCTAGCAGTCAAGTTCTTTATCCAGAAGGATCTCCCCCAAGAAATTCAAGCAGAGCTATGTGAAACAATCACCGTATATCCTATTTCCGCTTCCAGTGCCAGTTCACATTCTGATGCCTTCACAGTCACTCGGTGGTCGCGTCGAAGCAAAGGTTCCCCGACAAGGCTACATTCTCGTACAGCCAGGGACAGCGGAGGAGGAGCGGCTGCGGCTCTGTTGGACTAGCGCGGACAGGCCAGAGAGGTACTTTGTGCCTTACACCTATGTTGAAGCATGCAAGATCGCAGGGATGCTGCTCAAACAAATTTTTACCGAGAATGGCGCCCCTATACCCATGCACATCCACGCGAGTATAGGCAACCCCAATGCTCGAACCGCGCTAAACTCACGTATCATGGTACATCTTTCCTTGCGTGTGGCGCGACGCCAGTCTCTGATATGTTCTATTTGTACCTAGCATTCCGGGGGCGACCCTCACGCGTCAGCACAATCCGCGCGTGTCATTCTTGCAGATCCAAACACAGAAGTATTCCACCACCTTGTGAAGACGTACCAGGGTGTCGCAGACAAATACATCGAATCGTATCTCTGGGTCAAGAAATGCATAGAGAAGGGATCCGTTATTTATACTCCTTTGGTCTACAAAAATCCCGGGGGCCGAAGGGCCGGTGAAGAGTGCGTATTGTTCATCTCGTTGACTTTCTACGTGCTAATAGATTATATCAGGCGCACACAATTCACAGATCAAGACGAGCAGAACTTGTGCAGTTGGATAGCAGCTAAGATTCCTTATAAGGAAACTGGTGGACGAACTGGAAATCGCCTATACCAGCAACTGTGCGATCTGGTCTGTCCATGTAATCTAATTTCGGAAGAACGGATACTCATTGAGGTGTTCCAGAGTGGAGAGCCTGAATTTTCCTGGGTTTCCCGTCACACATGGCAATCTTGGAGAGAAAGATACAAGAAAAACGCCGCGCGTCTTGACACAATGATTACCCGAATTGTAGAAGAGAAGAAACCTGCGCCAGGTGAGAAAGGTCAATACGGGTACGTACGTCAAGCAGAAGAAAGGCCCAAGCGGCCACGAAAGAAGAAAGGCAAATCTGCAGAAGAGCCATCTCCAGTTGAAGATCTTTCAAATGAGATGCCGACTGGTAGTGCACTATCACCTATGCACCCACTTCCAGATGCTTTGCCCCTCATGCCTCCCGCAATAGGACCACCGCTCCCGCACAGTATACATCATGCAATGACTGCGCTACAAGAGCTCGCCGACGTTGGCAGCGCCTATTCTGCCATTCTCCCTGCACCTTCTACTGCACCTGTCGATCACTCATCCGTGCGGAAGAGTCCTGCAGAAGAAGAGATGGATGATAATGAAGAACCTGAATGGGCTATACGCGTCGGAAATGCACCACCACCGCCTTGGGCAAAACGAAAGGCGATCGATGATAGTGACGACAACGAGGATGATCGAAATGCCCAACAGAAAAGGCCTCGTCTTGAGTGAGCTCCATATATCTTTCTATCAATGTTCTGTGCTGACTGTGTCGACTTGAGTAGTGGGCCAAGCGGTGAAAGTGCAACTCGTCAAGAATTTCAACCTCAGATCACTCCGAGCACTGTGGTTGCCATTGCGAACATGCATGTTATCGATCAGGGCATTCGCGAGATTGCAAAAGCTTATAGGTTTACGATCGAAGAAGTCCAGGAGTTCTACGACAAATGTGGAGAAATGCATATTACGCGAAATCGTTTCCAGCGCATGCGTGCTGAGCTCCAAGCCAGATTCAACTAGGATTACCCAAAGCTACGGCCTTTTCTAACCCACATTGGATGTTGTATAATATTTCTTGCAGCCTGTTCTGCAGTTATTCAAATGCTCTGTTGTATGTATATAGTCACATCTCTTAATGTCATATCTCTCCCTACGGGCTCATTGTATGTGACTCTTCGAATACCCCATAATGCGCACCACGAGGAGCAGCTGGACTGAAAGGTTTACGCCTCCTGTTACACAGATTCTATTAGTGTCGAAACCGTAAATATCAAAATAGTAAAACCTACTTTTCACCAGCAGCAGCTGATGGGAACGAGCTGAACAAATCTGGATGTTTTGGAAGAGGTGATTCACTGAAAAAATGACTGTTAAGCAGGTTGGGACTGGGACACAGAGAATATTACCAACGTAAAGTATGGGTGCTCCAAAGCCTCTGCTGCCGAGATCCTTTGTTCAGGATCGTAGGTTAACAAGGACATAAGGAGGTCTAAGCCGGCAGAAGTGATGTATTGGAATTTTGATCGAAATTGATGCGGTTGCGGCGATGGAAGAGTCAAAGTCTTTGCGAGGGGTAGTGTCGAATAGTCGGGCCATGAATTTTTTGTTGGAGGTCCAAGGAGTTTGAAAATCATCGATATGAGTTCTAGTTCGCCTTGCGCTTGAAACAGCGGCTCCTTGAGCATGAGTTCTGCGAAAATGCATCCTACAGACCACATGTCGACTGCGGTGGAATATGTTGTGGCCCCAAGCAGAATTTCAGGTGCGCTGTGAAGATGTATGAGACGGAAATATCGTGGTTGAAGGTCCAGAGAAAATACGTACCGATACCACAAAGTTACCACTAGCTGCGTCATTCCTCCTACACCTACAGGATCACCGTAACGTCTAGCCAAACCAAAATCCGCAACCTTGATGGTGCCGCGATTGTTCATCAGTAGATTACTGGTCTTCAGGTCCCTATGCAAGATCCAATTTTGATGACAGTGATTAACTGCAGAGAGCAGTTGCAGCATAAGCGTCTTGATTTCCGACTGCAAGAACGGCGAGGGCATCATATTCAGCAACGATTTCAGGTCGTGTTCAATGAAGTCCATCACAACGAAAACTCTTTCCCATTAAACAAGAAACACAACAGATTGTGATTACATGAAGTCTATAGGGCAGATAATTCATTACGCACTGCGTTAACGTATCCCCAACGACCACTTCACGCACGCCCACGACGTTCTCGTGCCGACACGACATAAGCGCATAGATTTCGCGAAGGGCCGTTATAGGGAACCCGTTCTTCTCTTCATCTAGCTTCAGCTTCTTCAGAGCGACAATGTCCCCAGTTTGTTTGTCGCGCGCACGAAAGACCACACCATATGATCCTTCCTCTATTTGATTTAGACGCTCATAGCAATAGACAGAACGAGAGGGGCATATTGGTGGATGCCTTGTCCGAGGTGGGACGTAGACGCTGTAAGGAGGTTTGTAGACCGTCGAAGGCGGACGGCTTGGGGTGCGAGAGGGTGGTGGTCCTGGCTCCTCGACTGTTTTCAAGTTGGAAGACTTGGCCTTGACGCGACGCTTTGGTTGAGGAACGTAAGACGGTCTATCGTCTTCATCTTCGTCCTCGTCCCACTTCGATCGCTTTTTGGAAGGAGTGGAGGGTCCTGGCTCGGCAGACATTCTTGGATATAGATAAGCAAGCGGGATAAAGGGGAACAGAAAAGCTGAAGGCCGCTAAAGCTGAAGGTGAAGGTTCGAGTTGCGCTGCAAGGGAAAAGATGATCACCGGCACCCCTAACATCAAACATTCGTCAACAAAGTTATTGATCTCGATTCTCCCATAACCTCAGAACACAAAAATTACTCATAGCTTCCCTCCTCGAACATCTTACTTAAGAAATTGAATATATAATATATATCACTTTTTTTGAGAGCATTTCAAATTGATTTACATGTTATAACACCGTCGGCTGCGGTCCCCGCACTTCTTCGTCCATGCACTTGATAAGATTATGTCGAACCTCACCAATATTCCAGGAGTCCGTTGAACCCTTTTTGTCCCCGAAAAATGGTTCGATGCAGACCTTGGCGGCCGAAACAAATAGGTCTTCCAATATCCAGGTCAATCGAGGCCCCGTCAGCTCGATGGCTGGTTCGGCATTTATTTCCAAGATTTTCACTTGGAATGGATTGGCTGCGTTTTCGATTTCATGACTAACAACAAAATCCACTCCAAAAAGTTCGAAGGCATTTGGAAGGGCCTACATGTGCAACATCAATTTTTATATCCAAAAAAGGACAGGAATAACAAACCTGGAAATGAACGGGATTCTGAAGTGCCGCCTTGAAAGTCTCCGCAAGGACATCCTTTATTTGGGAAATGAGAAGGGAGATATCCGCTTTATTCAGTTTGAGTGAGTTATTTCCAGATAGAATGGTACATCCTTCTAGTTCATCAAGAAGGCGAACGTTGCTTTCGCCCAGTTCCGTCTGCAGAGAAGTATTGGTAAGATGTGGTTTTAAATCAATTTCAGAACTGTCTTCCGTGTCTTCTGGTAGATGGTATGGAGCCGATGAGAACAAAGCCAGAATTTTGTTGTAGACAAACAATTGGATATCCCCTTTGGAGACACAATATACTCTCAAATGGAACTGTATGATTATCAGAAAGTGTACGAGATACTCGGCAGGAAAATGAAAAGACCTACTTTACGGCCTATAAGGTCAGTATCAATGTCAGGTTTGGCCATCGTTTCGGAAGGGTCCAAAAGCAGGGGTGTCATAATATATTCCTATTCTATATCTGAGTATTTGCACAAAATCATAGAGGAAAAGGTCTGACCTGTATCACAAAATGGCGCAACTGCGATGTTACAACAGCCGTTCCATCTTCTTCATCTTCTATCTCTCCACTTTCAGCATCCGAATCTTCTTCGAAAGACTCGAAAATATTTTGAAGATGTTCTTTAGTGTTGAAGATCCTGATACCCATTCCACGATCTGCCATCCCACTGTCCATGGATTCAATCGATGCTGGCGTCCAAATTTCAAGAAGGCTCACGGCTTAAGAATCCACCAAGAGTTTCCAGCCTCGAGTTTTTCACCGAGCTCCCAAAGCTCGTCGGTCCACATTTCATCTAGCTCATCGGCGAACGAGATTTCAATTTCGAATGTCAGCGGACATGCATCCTTGAGGACGGAATGGGGTTGCTTCCTCATATATGTTTGGATGACTCGGGAGAGGTAGTGCTTCCTAATCAACGCTTTGCGGAAGGTATAGCTAGACGAAAGCACGGTGTCGCGTTTGAAGTGGGCGAGTTCATGGTCCATGTCATCGTAAGTGCACCATTGGAGCAGAGGCGCGTCGGAACCAGAGCGCTGCTCCTTGGAAATATATGATACGGGGAAATTTATGTGGGAGAGAGCTCTGCGGACCAAAGAATCAGTCAAAGGGGCCGACGGCCACGAGACGTAGGCGTTAACCATGGATGCAAAAAGCTGCGAGGCAATATCATTTTTGATCTTATCTAGCTTAGGTAACCAAGCATTTTAACACATGGGGTAGCGTGCGTGCATATCCCTCATATTCGCGCTTCACGACCAGCTTTCCTCACCAACGGCGGCTCCAATCCCTCCCCTCCCCGTCGTCCGCAATGTCCAGCAACTTCCCCCTCTTTTTCCAGCCCACGTTCACCCAGGGCCTCATCATCGGCCAGCTCAGCATCTTGATCCTCCTCGGAACCATTCTCAAGTACCTGTTTCTCGAGTCTTCTCAGTACCCCACAGCGTCATACCATCAGCAGGTGGACAACGACGCGTTCATTCGACAACGAACCTTCCAAGCGCGCAAATCTCTGCCAGAACGCGACCTAGATGAAGGCGAAACGGCGGAATGGTTTAATGTGCTTCTGAAACAGGTCGGTGGCCTTCCGGATTGTTCTCAGTGGTCTATGTTTTCCTGACATTTACTTCCAGGTTTTGGACATCTATCGATCTAAGCTCAGAGATGATACTCCAGGGATAGAGGGGGATGAAATTGCGAGGAAGCGCATAGAATCTTATGCCAATTCTATCAGGCCGGCAGGTTTCGTGGTGCGTCCCGGTCGTCTGACCATGTCCGCCCAACCTCACAGTGCACCTTAGGACCACATTACCATACACTCTGTCAACCTTGGTTTCTCCGCTCCTTCTCTGTTTAATGCTCGCACCCGAGAAGGCGAAAATGATTCACCTTCAGTACGTCATATATGGTCTCCCTAGTGAATAATTCTTACAAGAAAACAACAGGAGATAGAATTTGACGCCTCATACATGGATACTGTATCCTTGTCACTTTCCACTTCGTATTTATTCAATTATCCTACGGCGTCCTTCGCCAGACTGCCCATCTCTCTCACGATAGCCCTTTCCCAATTCAAGTCATCGGTGAGTCGCGGTCTATTGATCGTCGTTAAGTCCGCACCCCGCTAAATGCCACTGAAATTTTCTAGATAAGTGTCCGACCACCATCAACATCCTCTCCAGCACCAGCATTAACATTAACGATATCGCCCAATTTTGTGCTCGACTTGACGACAACTTCCCTCATGGGGAGTCGCGCCAAGCTAGCTAACGTCCCAAAGCTTCACGAACTGATCCAACACCAAGTCAGACGCGTATTAGCCACACGCGCCACTTTCAATGTCCCACTTCCCGGGCTTTCGCATGTACCGCAGATAAACAAAGAAGTAAACCATAGTATCAATCCAGTCTAACCTACCCTGTAACTTGTTTTGCCTCGATATTCGACATACTACCTATACCCTATCCCCTTATGATAGACGCTAAAATGCTGTATAAATCATTTAATCAGCACGCCTGTACTCTAATATTGTTATTTCTTTCCTTCTAATAATTGCGAAGCCTTGGATTTTTTGCACTCTCTTCATGACATAGGCCTTGATTCAGACTCATGATTCGTGTTCAAATAAGCGCGCGTCCAACCAATAAGTATATGCCAAGTCTATAGTTTATGCGGTGCGACACATGAAATGATGACAAGTCTATCTCATTGATTTCTAACTAAAATACAATGTGAGCATAAAGCAAAAGAAAAATCAACGGGTTGATGTTTCTCTCGATGAAAACTAACTAATACAAGGAAGGAATTAGGTCAATGAATAGCATATCGAGCAATAGGTCCTTTTGTATAGCTATGGGATGATGTTGCAACAGCAGAACACGGGGGAAATTTTGATTTAACAGTAGATGGATATGGCATATTGAAAAATGGGATATGAAAATCAAGCACCAAGGCAACCAAAAGTAAAAACATCAGAAAGGGTAGGGATTCTTCTTTAAATAAAAAAATGCCGCCTGGACACCAACATGGCAACATTCGAGCCCAGGTCTCAACGATAATTTGAAACAACTGCTTTATATCTTGGCCAGCCATAACCCGAGGAGCACAGACCCAATCGTCACAGGCGCCGTCATAATACAGTAGCTCCAGAAGATGGTGCGACTGATTAGCCGCTCGAACGCATCGCCGGAAACCGCTGCAGTGATTTGAGCAAGCGTTAGCGCCGGGGGTGAGCAGAGGAGGATGGTGTTGACCACCACGAAAACAGGACTAGAAATGTTGTTCACAACGTTAATAAATAAGAAGTGGAGAAAGAACATACTCTTCAAAGACGGCATGCCAATCGCTCTTCGTTGCTAGAAAGATGAGCGGTAGTAGCACCAGAGGAGTGATCAACATTCGTGACACCACAGCCAATACAACTGTAGTCGTCTCCTTTGGTCGTGGCGCGTCATCTGTCGATGTACTGGTGTCGCTCCTACGAGACGAAGGACGCCAGAATCGTAATGTGTCAACTAGATACAAGAACCGCGTCTTCCAATGGGCTGTCTTCTTCCTCGATTTGATCGGGAAACCGTCCGTGACCGGAGGCGGCGTGTAGAAATAGGCGCCCAACACTACTAGAGTCAATGGAACGGCACATTTTCCAGCTACATTGATCGCTTCGTTCAGAGGCGCCATATGAATCTCCAAAGCATGTTTGATGGGGTCGAAGCAGGCAACGAATAATGAGGCGACCGCCGCCCAGAGCGGGACAGTCATGAAGGTGACGAAGGCGACCCACATGTAATTGAGATGGTGGAAGAAGGCATGAGCGTAGTGGCGTAAACTATGCTCGTGGGGCGGGTGCACCGCATTGTAAACAGGTAATGTTGTCGGGACATTTTCCTGCCTCCGAGCGCCCATTCCTCGTACATTTCGGCCTTGATCTTCAGCGCCGCTCGATTCCGCGGAAGCTTCATCCCAAGCAGGCAGATCTTCACGGCTTTCGTTAGGTGAATTCGGAAACGAGTTATAAAAGGTCGTCTTCCGTTCCAATGGTGGCCTTTGCAATGTAACCTCACGTTGAAGCTCTGCAGCGACATTCTCAGGATTAGGAGGCAACGGAGCAGCCATGGGCCCCGGAGAACCACCAAAGCTCGGTGAGGAATTTCCGCTATTCGACAACAAAGAGCCTGAGGAAGCATTGGCTGAGGCTAATTTGTGGGAGCCTGGAAGTGCAGCAAGAGTGGATACGGAGGCATGCGTGTGCAATAAATCATGCGGAGTTGGCGAGGAACAGGTTGGCACTAGGAGAGGAGTGCGTTCATTCGTGTTTTCTTCAGCTACAGCTTCGGAAGTCGGGACCAGGATTGTGTCGGCACGGGAGAGCAGGCTCACACCATAACTGTATCGCACCTATACAGAGAGAAGTTAAATTGAATGGCATGTCCAAAATAACGAGATCGGAAAAGTAAGGAGGGGAAGGGTATACGTACAACCATACCAAGTGTGCTGTACATCGTGAGATAAGTCAGCGCACGACCAAGCATCGCGTTCTTGTTGTCATCAGATCCCCAAGCAAGGTCAGGCACGGAAACCACGAGGCTCTGCATCAAAGCAATAGGTAGGGCGTTGGAGTTCATGAACATGGCTGCGGCCATAATGAAGCTCCTGCAGGCACTAATGAGTATCTATAATTCGTCCTAAGTGCGTCTATACGCACCTCTGAGATTGGCGCATGCCAAAAAGCCGCCCCAATACACGTCCAACAATCATCGAAGCCGTGGTTACAATGGCGAACCAGATCGGAATAACCCATAGCTCCTTCAATTTCGCTACAAAAGCATGTCAGTGTTGCACAACTTCCAAGGCGAAGACGCGAAAATGTACCGGGAGTCAGATAGAACGCGACTTTGGAAAAGAGCAAAGCGGGAGTAAAGAGCGAGACATTGAGCCTATTGATTTGCTAATTGAGAGAATGAGCGCCAATTCTGCCGGTGAGTCAAACAAGTCACACACCTTTTGAGTCCTCTTGTCAAGAATATCTTGTCGCGCAAGAAGGTATCCAGCAGCGCATAGCAGAAAGACCTCAAGGATAGACTATAGCAAATGACGGTGAGACGCGGTGGTAATACAAAGCGAAACGACAACCTACATTGAATACGGCAAGCAGAAGGTCACCAAAAGGTGTATCCGAGTCGTCAGAAAGAGTGACAACTGCCATACACTGAGGGGAAACGGGAAAGTACGAGGGAGAAAGGAAGGCGAGACAGTGGAGTGCTGCATAATTTCAAGGCAATATATTTATGGCAGTACAAATGAACGCTTCTAGAACGCGCCCATCCCGGCCATGACTTGGCTTGTTATCGTACACCGCCACCTCGTCTTATCACCCTACGCCTTCCTACGCACGTTTGCATTCAATCCTTGTTAGCTTCTGTCATGACTTCTTGGAACTCATCAGCGGCCCTTGCAGCTCGTGTGCAGATGCAGCTGCCTTGCCACGCGTTTCTTCAACTTTCTGCTTTCAGCAGAGTCCACGCAAGAAGAAAGGCTAGTTGGGCTTGGCCACCAGTGGGGCGCCGATCAGCTAAGTGCTGCCAACTCCGATGACCGTTGCCGAGCCCTCCCTTGGGAGCTCTTGGGAGCCCGGGTGGGGACGGTGCCCGATTGGCGGAATGCACGAATGCTGCGTCTACCATACCCAGCATCGTCATCGTCATCATAAGTACATATTATCGTCTAGCGGCAAGGTTTAGCTTTTAGAATTGTACTATTTCCAGTACTGAGGTACATGCATATGGGAATGACATGTTTGCAAACGACGATGCTACCAACGGTGACCAACCTAGATTCCCAGCTTATCGAGCCATTCTTCTACTTCGAGGAATATTTGCCGGTCATCCAGATCCTCAACAGTAATGATGTCAACGTTTCCACTCTGACATATCCTGTTCGACTCGCGAAGGCGTTTAGCATGCTGAGGAGTGGCGATGACGGCAATAGGAAAGCTAGGTTCGTAGTTAAACTCTTCCAGGGGTGTCCGAAGTTTGGCCGTCGTCAAATCTTCGTTTGAGACAGGTGGTGAGATTAAAACCATCCCAGAAGCAGGGTTGGAGGAGATATAGGTCTGCGCAATCAGACATGCTGAAGCTCGCGCGAAGACGACCGGAGCGAACGGGATGGTGGAGAGTCTGACTGTTGAAACCAATTCTTTTGGGGAGTTTATTTCGATAGCATATAGAAAGGATTAGAACGTTTACCGGATTCATAATGTTTCATCATCAAGCTGGAGTCGCTTTTGGACTCGTCGGGTATGCTCAGGTCGTTCTCGATGCAAGTAAATCCCTTCTCAGCCAACATAGATGCTAGAAAAGTGATTCTATCTTCAAGGGTTAGAACAGAAAGACGCAGTTACAAAAAATTGAGATACCCTGTAGTTGATTCCTTATCCCAAGATTGCGCAGAGACAAAAACTAGAGGAGTTGGAACCTCGCGAGGAGCATTCGCAGGGGGCAGTCGCATAACAAACGACGACGCAAACCGCAACCCGGTGCGCGCAGTAGTGAACTTGGGGATGTTGCGCCAGTATCTGTGGAACATCGAGTGCATTGCTGAATGCAGAGGTGAGTGCAAGTTAGACGTTGGAGAGCGGTTGGAACAAAGGAGATCAACTTGAAACCAGGCAATAATTTGAATTTGAAAGCCGACGCGACGGGAGGATGTGACGTAGTAGAATATCTATACTTATAAGGTTATTTTGCCCCTAACAGTAATAATTCAAAACGACTGATGTACTAATGACGAGTTGCAGAAATCGACGGGCAATGTGATACAAAATACTGGGTACAAAAAGGATTATAAGAATTCAACACTGAATGAAAAGTGTTTCACGGTATGTAGCCGAAAGTCAGCGGTCGATAGAGCAGATCTACCTCTTCCTCCCTAGAATAACTCCAGCAGATGGATACGTGAGTACACCTCTCCTCCAGTAGACAAGGTCTATTGGCGCTCCACGGCTGTGAAGCGGAAGGTCGAGGCTTATCCAGTAGGGCATGCACCCGACGTCACGCATTTTGTTGAGGCTCGGACGTCCGAAAGCCAGCCTAAATTCCCCAGTCCTGCCCGTGCTCCAAAGAGCCACAGGAGGCGTACCTCCCATCTGACGTGCACCATCTGAGGTTTCTACAGACATGGCAGATAAGGCGTCATTCACAGTCTTGAGAACATCAACGCCGCTTAAAACAAGTTTCTTCAGCATAAGCGCGCCCTTCTTGAGTTCGACCTCTGCACTGTCTTCGCCGTTCACCCACGTTCCGGCATAGCGCCTCTCAATCTCGGCATTATGAAGTTTCTGGATGGTGGGTACGAATCGTTTGGCAACTTCTTTGAGGATAGTCCCACTGTCGCTATACTCTCCAGTAATAAGCAGGACGATGCCAATGGAATATTCGGGAATTATTGCAAATTTCGAGTGGTATCCTGGCAAGTTTCCACCTAAATACCACACGATTAATCAAATTAAGAGTTCGAGAATATGTAACACTATACACTACCTTTGGTGTATGCTTTTGCGCCGGACAGAGACGGTACAATCTCCCATGGTGCGCCGACTTCCTCAGACACGGAGCTAAAACTGTATAGAGGGCGAAGCCATTCGCGCACGACGTTGGCCGAAATGACTCCGCCCCGGCCAGTTGGGGAGAGGAATGTTTGCATTATTGTCGACAGGTCGCCGAGTGAACTATATTGTCCTCCCGCTGGGTCGCTGAAGTCCTCAAGAGAAATATCAGCCCATTCGGCAGCCTTCGATGGAACAGCTATTTGGTCGCGCAGCTTCCTGTCGCCTGGCACGCGGAAGAAGCTGCTGTTCATCTGCAAAGGATCGAATACGTCGCGTTTTAGCAGTTCTCTGTGGGTTTGAGGCTCGTTGGATGGGTCAGAACTGCTCAGCTTGTTGGCGGCAATGTTTGCCGATCCAAGCAAGTCCATCCCCGTGTTAGAGTAGACCGGGTATTCGTACGGTACGTTGACCAAGGGATATTTTGCAACTGCTTTCATTATAGTTTCATACGTTGGCATGGGTGCAAAGTGCGAGATATTGGGCGTATTCGATAGTGTCCTTTCTCTGGGTATTGCAGGTACTGGCCACTCGTCGGTTTCAGTAGGTGGGTAATCGCGTCCGATACCTAAGCAGTGTTGATGGAATCAAGCTATGCCAATCGCCCAAATAATTAAACGGACCTGCAAGATGACTAGCAAGCTGACGCAGCGAAATACGGGGTTTCTCGTCCATGAGAGAGGCCACTCCATTCAAATGGCTCGACCATCCAAATGCAGGAGGTTTGAATTCTGGTAGAAATTTCTCGACAGGGTCATCCCTGCGGCGACAATAACATTCAGCAGAGAATATGAGTGTGTTCAAGGCCAACCATACCAATTCAATGCGCCTCGTTCTCTGAGTATCAGAGTCTCCAGAACGGTGAACATCTTTGAAATGCTCGCAATTCTGTAAATTGAATCACGATCAACAGGGCGCGCTTCTTCTGTCTCCGTCTCGTTTGCCCTTAGAACACCGTATCCCGCTTCAAAGAGTACCCCCGCAGGAGTGACGACGGAGACTGCAATGCTGTCGATATCTGGTTTTGACGCTCTGTCCGACAGATATTTGTCCAAGTCTTTCGAGGCCTTTATTATCAGATCATTCGACGGGCGAGGGGGGTTGTATGCAAAAATGTTGGGAGTTATTGGCTGGCAAGTCTTGGAGCCAAACCTAATCTCCCAGGCGGATGTGGTGAAGGCAGAAAGTAGCGAAACATTTGAGTTGAAGCCTTGGGGGTCGTAGGCAGCGGAAAGGACGAGAAGAAGAGCAACGCAGGCAGCCCACTTGAGAACGCGCATGAAGGGTCGTGAAAATGGTCTTGATGGTGGGACAGGTTGCTGCACTTCGAGGCGACCCATGGTCAACAACGGATGTTGAACAGTGCAATGGGTCAGTGAGAGATTGTTATTGAGTTTGAGTTTGAGAGTACTAAAGCTGGGGCACCATCATGATGACCAGCAACGGCACTCCGCTACAACCATGATGTCATCCACTAAACGGGCCCTGCATCCGATCTGGTCAACATCTACTCGTTCATCGATCTCAACGTAATGGCTAGTTACTCAGAGCACTGGGTCAACAACAACTAGTGATAACAAAGATTACTGCAGGATACAAGTAGCTGGCCATGAATTGATTGAATATAATTACTGGAGCTCCGTCTGCTATTATTTCCGTGACTGGCGTGCACTGAGGTCTTGCCAGTGAGCGCAGATACTGAACGGACTCAACATTTACATCTAGACCAAAGTGTCGCTGTTCAGCCAATTGAATTTCAAGGGTTATGACTCTGCTCACAATCCATTGCCAGACCGCTTCGAAGACATTTCTAGGAGGAGGATCGTCATACCTGTTGACATTGTAGGAGGTGAGTACTTGATTTCCGAAGTCAAAGGAGGAAAAATTGACATACGTTGTCGCTTCAATCTCTTTGATGTTCGTCATGAAGTCCATCTCATGTGCTTTTTTAATCGGCTGCTTATAGTAGAACTTGGCACCAAAATAGAGGATAGGAAAGAGGACTAAGGGCAGATAATTCGTGATAAAGGTGTCGGTTGCCCATCCACCTTTGAGAAACACTTGCCAACCACTCAACTGAGGCAGAAAAGTCAAAACAAATCAGCTGAAAATGATGTTGCAGAACTTACAAACGCAATGACAATACAGGCTATCAAGGCATACCATGCAGCAAAAGGTTGTAGTCTTGAATGAAAGGGAAGGGTGCGTCTATCAATCCCTTGTACTTTCAGGCCCTGGTAGAAGCGGAGGTAAATAACTCCAATGCCAAACCATGCCATCAGACCAGAGATCGCCGTCATGTTCGCAAACCATCCGAATACACGTCCTGAACCTGCTTTCGTTCCCATATATCCAAGCAGTGCGAAAAGGGAGCTGGAAGTGACTGCTACATATGGCAGACCGTGTCGAGTTGTCTTCATAAATATTTTGGGAGCGTTTCCGACTGCAGCCAATCCATCTATGGAACGAAAATTAATCAACGGTTTGCATTTTTGATATAGAAAGTCAATACGCACAAAGAACTCGTGAACTAGTGTATATGTCGCTGGATGCCGCGGATGAAGCAGATGTAATAAGACAAGCATTGATAATCTTTGTAGTAAGGTTATTTAACTGAACATGCGAGAAAAATGAACTAGTAGTCTTACCGAAGGTAGAGCCTTGATCCCTGCACGTTCGATGGCTATGACGAACGGCGAAGCTGCTGCAGTACCCTGAGCTCCAGGAGTTGCAACAAGATTCAATCCGGGAGAGTTGTATGGGACAAGAAGTCCAATGACAGCTGTTCCGCCAATATAGAAAAGCAATATTCCTTGAAGAATGAATAAGCATGAACTCATGTGTATTCATGAATCTTTAAGCTTACTGGTGGCAACTCTATTGATAGCTTTAGGGATATTGCGCCTTGGATTTTTGGCTTCGCCAGCCGCGATCTGAAAAACAATTGAAACAATGACTTGAAAAGAAAACAGAAACATCTTACGGCTACGGTTTCTGTTCCAATGAAGGAGAACGCTGCTTGTGTCAGGACCGAGCAAAAGCCCAAAAATCGTCCTTTCGCCCCTACAATTTCGCGAAATTGAGCAAATGGTCCCGGGTCTTTCCAATATCGAAAACCGATGCGGTCGTGATCAGGTCCTCCTGGATGAACAGTAAACAGAAATGTCCATGTCATGTCATAGTCGACTTACCACCCAAATCAAGTACAATACCAAGAATGATGAGACCGATAATTGTAATCACTTTGATAGATCTGCCTGGGAGTTGATGGGTTCTCGTTTTTTTTTCGATAATTCGACTCACGCAAACAAGAATTCGGCTTCTCCGTAAGCGCCTAAAAACCATTACTAGGCTCTCGTTATCCTAGGTTGTCCACAAATAAGACACTCACCTGCACCAAGTGAATTAATAGCTACAACCAATACCATCAATATAGTAATCCAGACGGCAGGATTAATACTTCTGTTCCAAAAACCAACTAGCACAGAAGCAGCGCTAAGCTCCGCTGGCAAGATTATTGTCCATGTATACCTGAAGACGTTTCAGGAAATTATCTTTGTGCCTGATGATACGAGATGAACGCATACCAATAATTCCATCCCATGGTAAATGATAGAGCAGGATCAACAAAACGTTCAGCCAGTTTCACATGTCCTCCAGGAATTGGCAAATAGGCGATCATTTCGCCTACTGAGATCTAAAATGTGTCTGTAAGTGGGTAGTCACTACAGGTTTGAATTTTTGTTGAGCGCACCATGACACAATAGCAGATTGTACCAATGACCGTATATCCTAGTAGCAAGCCTACAAGGCACGTTAGCTTGATAATCAGACTTGAGTAACAAATGCGTCATACCTACAGGGCCACCGTTTTGAAGGGCACTTGCCGTACCGAGGAACAAGCCTTTAAAATTCATCTATGAGGAAAACGAACAAGATTCATTTCGTTCTACTGACCTGTCCCAATGACTCCGCCAATACTGAAGGCACGTTTTAAGTCAAAAAGAAAGTCAAGAGCAGAAATCGAAACTGACCTTATCATAGCGATATGTCGATTTTTTAACTGCCGAACAAGCGCGTATTGTCCAGTAAGGGGATCAACAGCTGGGGACTTGCTGTCCAGTGCTTCAACATCTTTCGAATCCGACCCATAGGGCCTGGGGTTGTGTTCAGCGTAATTTTCTTCGAATTTTTCAGCCTCCATGAGTTTGTGGAGCAACGAAGCGAAAAGGACACATGAAAGGGAGAACGGGTCACTTAAATAGCCTGTCTGGACAAGAGATCCGTGAACTATGGATAAGGTTTGAGGCCTTCAGGGAAAATAGCATCCAAATTATCGGCGACTGGTACGACATAAAAGTCAGAATACGGGCACCGCGGAGAGCGTGATGATCGTGGTCTCGAATCTTATCAATGACAAACATCGAAGCTAATGTATCTTTCTTCATGGCAGATAAAATAGACCAATTTTAAGCTGCTTTTTTTTTTTTGCACGTAAACCAAATTTCATAGGCAGAATGACATGCATTGTGGCTTACATCACATAATGCTATTCTAGTCGTTTGACCAGAATTTGGATTTCAAAGAACGTTGCAGTGCGAAAGGCTTTACAAGTGACAGTCGGGAACAGAAGCAGGCATTAGAAAGACAACATCGTCAAGCAGCAGTGTGGCACGCGATAACTGCAGGAACTGGAGGAAAGATTAGTACTAAGCATAGGGTATTACGTTGGTCAAATCACGATACGTATGCCAATCAAGCCTCCAGAGCTCCCACTTCAAGTCCGTTCTTGAAGGCGACAAACTAAATGCTGACAAGTCTGGAGTTTAGTCGGTCTAAATGGGATGGAGATCCATGTGCAGGATATTCATGGGATGATAACAGTGACATGGGGGTAATGTACAATGCAACTTCACGGACTCGGAAGGAAGAAAGAGATAAATGTGGCCTTCATCGCAAACAGCAACAAACATTCGCGCTGCAGCAGCACAAGCGGCAGTCGCAGTTACATAACTTCAACTCCCCCGCATGTGGGATCATCAAATGACCTCAAATGTTTGCCAATCCACCAGCTCACATTTTCTCCGGCCCGTCTGCTCAAAGATTGCATCGAAATTTATTCAGTACACTCTATAACTCGCTGTCCTTGTTTTTCCGGACGCAAGTTGCTGGCGAATCAAAGTGTGCAGCGCAGCATTCAATCCAGTACACTTTCGCCTACAACTTATCTTGAAATGACGGACATCACGGAGCTATATTCTGGCTATGTAAATAAACAGTTGATCCTTTGGGTATGCTGTCAATTCAGATCATGGCGTATGGCAGCGAAGTCCGATAGCGCGCAGAGAAATCATATCTTTATTGAGTCCAGTTGTGTACCTCAAGTCAAATCTTGTCCGTCTAATTCTTAAACTTCTGTGTTTCTATACAGCCAAGTTCCTAACATTGACTTCATCGCGCATCCTATGATATTCGCCTTTCTCTGCTGGGCCTGCCAATGACACTTCAATAATGCGCAATTTTCTCGGATGGGCACAACGGTTGGCGCCAGATTCTCGGGACACGCATTTTCACTCTGAGCATAACGGTTTTGAAGAATACACGGACCGCATCCATATGAACAGTATAAAGGGCAAGCCATAGTTCCTCGATCTTTAGACCATTCGGCATTCGCGATGATGGCAAAGTTTCCAATGCTGGCAGCGTTAATCTTCGCTGCATTTACACCTTCCGTCAACGCCGTTTCATCTCAGGCTTACACCTGGAAGAACGCCAAGATCGGCGGGGGCGGAGGCTTTGTGCCAGGAATAGTCTTCAATCCAACTCAAAAGGTCAGTTTCAACTTCATTGAAGTCGAAAATATCTGACCTTTTTGGTTGTTCAAGGGTCTTGCTTTTGCACGAACAGATATTGGTGGTGCCTATAAACTCAATTCTGACGACTCTTGGACACCTCTCCTCGATTTCGCTGATGACGCACGCTGGAACTATTGGGGGGTCGATGCACTCGCGACTGACCCTGTTCAACCAAACCGCCTCTATTTGGTAAGGGCGCTGCATGCGTATCATCTGGAGTAAATTTATTATCTTCTCTGGAATAGGCGACTGGGGTGTATACAAATTCCTGGGACCCCGATAAAGGCCAAATCTTGATCTCTACTGATACTGGTGCCACCTTTACGCCTTCGAAACTACCTTTCAAGGTCGGAGGAAATATGCCTGGCCGGGAATGTAAGTTGATATAACGATTCTGTAAATGTACTATATTCTTATGATTTTTCTTTCTGCAAGGGGCGAAGTACATATTTTTTTAAATCTTGATTGGCTATTCTGATTGGTCCACATTAGCGTCTTGCCATTGACCCAAACAGTAATGGAATTCTCTACTATCGCGCTCGTAGTGGCAACGGTCTATGGAAGTCGACCGACTTCGGAGTCACCTGGGCCAAGGTATCAAGCTTTTCATCTCCAGGTAAAATATTTATTTCGATAAACTGATAAGATCATGATTGAACCTTTCATAGGAACATATCGACCTGACCCAACGGATACTAGTGGCTATAATAACGATATCATTGGTAGGTTTCTCATTCAAATAATGCATGACCATTGTTGAAATGTCTTATTAGGTATCTCTTGGGTTACATTCGACCAAACATCTGGTTCTTCCGGAAGTCCTACACCGAGAATCTTTGTTGGGGTTGCCAGCAATGGAACCAACAACATTTTTGTGAGTAACAACGCCGGTAGCACCTGTATGTGGTAAATACATATCGGATCCAAGTAATCGTCATTGATTCGGTTTTCTTCTAGGGTCTGCCGTTGCAGGTCAAAATACACAGTTCTTCCCGCATAAAGGTGTCCTCTCACCTGCTGAGAAGGTCCTTTATGTTTCATACTCTGACGGTGCAGGTCCAGTAAGTCTGGTTGCTTCCTGCAAAGCAAGAAATTTGTTCTAATCGTTGAATTCAGTACGATGGTACTGCTGGCGCTGTGTACAAGTACGATATAACATCTGGTGTTTGTAAGTGCCTTACTACGTTCTCAATGCTTAATATAAGCTGACACTTTTTTAGGGACAAATATCACTCCCGCCTCTGGCAGCGATTTGTATTTCGGTTTCGATGGTGTTGCTGTCGATCTTCAGAAACCTGGAACTGTCGTGGTTTCTGCTCTCAATTCGTGGTAGCCTGATGGCCAAATCTTCCGCTCAACTGACAGCGGCGCTACGTGGAGCCCTCTTTGGAGTTGGCAGAGCTACCCTACCATGAACAAATTCTATACATACTCCGACTCTCTTGCACCTTGGCTGGGACCAAATTATGTGGATGCCACCCCAGGCAATAAGCAAATCGGATGGATGATGGAAGGTGAGACCATTCCTATCTTCACAATTGGGTCCCTGAAGAATATATTCTCTCCAGCCTTGGTTATTGATCCCTTCGACTCGAACCACTGGCTGTATGGAACTGGTGCTACACTGTATGGTGGTCACGATTTACTTCAGGTATGATATTTCACCAAATGACACGGATCTACTATATTAAGTCGTAACCTTAACAGTGGGACACAACCCACAATGTGACACTCTCGTCTCTAGCCGATGGAATTGAGGAGACATCCATTCAGGGCTTGATTTCTCCGCCTACTGGACCTCCTCTTATTTCAGCAGTCGGCGATATTGGAGGTGTGTTTTCAAATGGTTCATTTTTCGTTCGTACCTAATGAATTATTTCCAGGTTTCAGTCATACTTCATTGACCACCTCGCCAAAAACTGGCTTCGTCAACCCCACATGGCCAACCACCGCTGATGTCGATTTTGCTGGTAATAAGCCGACGAATATTGTCCGCATTGGTACTGGCGATAGGTAAAATTTCGGGTTTGTCTCTTCGTTGGGCCACAATTAATATTTCTTTGCTAGTTCGACAGGAAAGCAAGTTGCTATTTCAATCGATTCAGGCGCGACCTGGTAAGTTCCACTTTGGAATCGTGTGTTCTTTATTCCTCAAGTACGTGTTTAGGAATCAGGATTACGGTGCTGCCAATAACGTCCAGGGTGGCAAGGTCGCGTTCTCTGCCGACGGCGACACAGTTCTCTGGCGCACCAACGGAAACGGCGTCCAAGTATCCCAGTATACCAATGCGTTCGTTGCAGTCCCCTCACTTCCGTCTACTGCAGCTATTGCATCCGACAAGAAGAACAACAGCATCTTCTACGGTGCTGCAGGATCTTCGTTCTACCTGTCGACTGACGGTGGGAAGACTTTCTCCGTCAAAGGATCTTTGGGAGCGTCTACGTCGCCGGTGAAAATTGTAGTCAACCTCAGTGTATCTGGCGATGTCTGGGTGTCCACCGACAACGGCCTTTTCCATTCGAATAATATGGGTACATCTTTCACTGCAGTCTCCGGTATCAGTCAGGCGTGGGCAATCGCTCTTGGTGCTCCCGCTACTGCAAGCGGATATCCAGCCATATTCGCTACTGCTAATATCGGCGGCATCGGATACTTCAGATCTGATGACGGCGGTGTCAACTGGGTCAAAATCAGCGACGCAGCACATGGATTTGGCTCTGCGTCTGCCAATGTTCTGACCGCTGACCCACGGGTGACGGATCTATGGCCGGTGACTGAAATCAATATTGTGTGCTATAACTTAACGGCAAAAACACTCCTTCAGAGTTTATCTTGGCACCAATAGTCGCGGAATCTTCTACGGAGATACCGCTGGTAGCGCTCCTCCTCCCATTACCACGGTCCAGACTACCACACCAGTCTCAACAACAACAACAACAACAACAACAACAACAACAACCGTTAAAACGACGACCACTCCTGTGACAACTACTACCACCAAAAGCACTACGACATCCGGCGCACCAACATCTACAGGTGCCGTCGTCCCTGCCTATGGACAGTGCGGAAGTAAGAAAGCCTATATCGGTATTCTAAATTCTACGACTCACTTTCGGTTAACATACTATCAGGCGCAAATTGGACCGGAGGCACCGTCTGTGTTTCTGGATATATTTGCACTTACAGTAACACATGTAAGTATATTTTCATCTTCATCCGTTGCCAGTTGGATATGTGTTGAACATCCTGCTTTCGTAGACTATTCTCAGTGCACCCCGAGTTAAATCGAGTTTAGTCCAAGTTAAGTCAGTATCTGGTCGAAGGCAGCCGTTATAGCTGGGGTATAAACTAGCTCGTAACGCTGCATTGCCAGTTCTCAAAAATTGTTATGGTATTGATCAAAAATGAAGTCTACATTGACAGAAATATGTTCGAATAGTCCTTTGAACATAGGAATGCCCCTTGACTGCAAATTTTTTTTTTCTATAATTGCAGTTTAAACTATTTTAAAGCTTAATGGTTATTGAGAGAATCGCCGATCAAGGGAGGCATGCACGTGAGCTACGTGCGTTCCAGCAACGTCAGGATGCATTGCGACATGTTCATTAACCGTAACAGCGATGAGCGTGTCGCAACCTCTTCTCGACACTATCGAGGCGGATGAGCCCACTTTAGCGCCCACAGGGCGTATGGGATCTACACCCAACCAAAATCCACAAACACCGGTGATTCTAACGCCAACAGCTCGCTCAACAGGCCAAATGGCAAATACGGAGGGGGATGCGGAATCTGGTGAGTGTCGGGCTTTGTCGAGATTGCTTCTTTTACTGACAGGCATTCCAATGAAGGTATAGGAGCTATATTTCGTCAAGTACGCCGTTGTCTTCGAACGTGCCATTCCTTCTGTATCTAAATATACTGTTTACAGTCATCTCATCCACTCGCGCTCTTCTTCCTCTACTTCTTCCGCATTGGCGCTATTGCGGTTTATGTGCTATCGGAATGGTTTACGTCGAATTTCGTTCTTACTGTGAGATAAACATGCTTTTGGTGTCTGGTTATTTATCTGACTGCGCGTCATTTTGAAGACTGTCATCGTTGTCGTTCTGTTGGCGATGGATTTCTGGAATTGCCGGGTATTATGAATTGGCTGCTTCACTTGAGCTCACACTTATGTTTTATCTCAGAATGTCTCTGGAAGAACGTTGGTTGGCCTTCGTTTTTGGAACCAGGTCAGTGGCTGTCACACTGTATGCGCATAAGCCATGACTGAAATCCTTGTATTAGGTTGATGATGATGGCGAGAGTTACTGGGTGTTCGAAAGTCGCGACGTAAATATCCGTTCTTGCTGTGCATGATTATATGACTGAATGCAGTACGAAATAGCCATCGAGACCAGCGAATCCTGTGGATGCTAAGTGCGTAGTCCGATTATATTTCAATAATCTGATTGAACTAATAAACAACCTGAATGCAGGATGTTCTGGGTATTTTCCTCTAATTCCAATATTCAAAAGTTTTCCCATTCTGAATTGGTTAACAGATCGCGATATACCTCTTCCCGGCACTTTGGATAGCACTGCTGATAGTTTCATTACTGAAATTCGGCCTTTCGTGAGTGGTTATTGATAACCTTTGATAGTTTATATCGCACTCATAACATTATCTGTCAAGCTTCATTCCAATTATAATTCTCGCTCTCGTGTTCAACTTCACGAATGCTATCGGTTTTACATATGCGTCAGTCTTCTCCATCTATCATGTCCTTTCAAAATCTAACGCCATTCCTTAGTGACCGAGACGCAAAGCAGAAATGGGCCAACAGTGTCTCTGGAGGCGCTTGGAGTCTTGGTCTCGGAGGAATCGGTGGCCAGATTCTTACTGGCGCAGTAAAGAACAGTGTCGGAAGAGTATTTGGATCCAGATAGCCTATGCCTATAGTCTCTTGTAATTAATTAATCGTACTTCATTCAATACTCTAGATTCGAGATATAGAAACGAGAATTAATATGCATTCATTCACATCCAGTGGGTAATCATATTGAGGTATGTGCCGAGATTCCTACTTAACAACATATAGGCATGTTTGAAATGAATTCCTTACAGACATGGGTAAGAACCCAGACGTGGAATGATACGAAAAAAAAATTGCAAAAAGCTATCCAACCAAAATGAGTATACAAAAAAAATGCAATGGAATGCAAAAATACCAGTCCAAAGTAATAGTCATATGAGAGTCAATGATGCAAGAGGCGATATAGAAAGTCAATGCGAGGAGCGGTAAAGATGATTAAGAATAAAAAAGGTCCGGCATGGAAAGTTAAATGCCACAAAGGCCATGGCTCTGCAAACCCAAATAGAAGACGAGAATACTGAAATTATAGGCCAATAAAACATGGACATGAGTGCATGCATATAAACATAGAAGATGCGTCTGCATCTAGCAGCGTAGCAAACAGCATCGTCATATCATCATGACCATCTTCAGCACATAGCTAAGTTGGCATGGTTGACCAACGTCCGTTTTGTTTCTACTCCAGCCCGACGTACCCCCGCGCATCGACCTTGGAGAACGCGACGGTGGGCGCAGGTGGCGCGCCCAAGCCTATGAATGACCGCGTGCGGCCCTTCGACTGGAATGTGGACACACGCGGCGTTGACAGGCTGGGAAATGGTACGGGCCCCGCATGGTGCGACATCAATGTCATGGCGGACGGCGTGCGTGTCGTCAAGGTGGGCGATGGCGGGAACACGAACAGCGTCTGTGACGGAGTAGATACAGAGGCAGCGACCTCCGATGAGCTCGTGGACGCCTTGCGCAGGACGCTGGAGCGCAGGTGCAGGGGCGGGGGAACGAGCCGGCGCGACTCGGCGCGGCGGCGGACTGGCGGAGCGGCGAGAGTGGGCGCGGTAGGTTCGACAGATGGCGCAGCGGGGACAGAGGGGGTGGGTACGGGTGCAGCTTTCACCGCGGGCCGAGGAGCGACAGGCGGTTGCGGCTCCTCGGGCTCGATGACAAGTGTGATGGGGGAGGATGGCACGGGTGGGAGGATGCTGAGGCTCGTGGGACGCAGCTTTGTCTTGGCCTTGGGCCGGGGTGGCAGTTGAAAGCTCGACCGGATGGCCGTTGCAGGTGGAGGCGGTATTGAGAACGAAGTCTTCCACACAGGCGCAGACGGCGGCGGCCGTGCGGTCGCGGGAGCGAGTGTCACCATCGTCGAGACATTGCGGGGCGTGCTGTCGTGTTCGTCATCGGGCGAAGTAGTCGAGGATTCATCAGTGCGACTCTTGCGGCTTTCAGTATCAAACCCTCCATCTAAACTGAGCAGATCTTGTTCTTCGTCTTCTTCCACCAGTCGTTCGCTTATACAGCTCCCATTGGTGTGATTGCTTGCCACGGAACCTTTCCGTTTACGAGAAGCATAGCGACTCCAGGCAGGTCCCAATCCCATGCCAGACCCGGTTGAACTCATGGAAGACGCTGACGATTTTCTGGCGACGATCCGGTCTTCCATAGCCTTATCCAATGCGTGGGCCTCTTGCATGACGAGAATACTTTCGCGTTCGTCAGGTTCGTTATCGGAGGCTTCGTCCAAAAGCTTCCGTCTCCGGCCCCATTCCTCCTCATCGTCAGATGAGCTCGATTCCGAGGCGGCACCCTTGTCGCCTCGTATTTTCTTTTCGTATTCCAGTAGTTGATAAATAAGACTTGTGAAACATTAAGCGATGACACAAGGAGATAAATTGATGGACATACGACATGTTTGGTCCAACGTGTGGACTTTTTTCTTTTACAAAGGAGTATGCACCTTGCATACCCTGTAGTGCCCATACCTCAGGGGGGACAGAAGAATGACGCTCAGCGGCTGCCCGCATCACTAGAGCGATGACCATCGTTGCAGATCGTGATATGCCACATTGGCAACTTTAATGGAGAGAACGATCAGAGATAAGCTGGGGAAGATTGATGATCTGAAGAGGACATACTGAATAAGGCAACCGTCGCCCCTTTGGAGGGCAGCGTCTGCAAAAGCCATGCCGTCCTTGAAGCCCTCTTCGACGAGGTTCTGCTGGCCATGAGACCATTGGAGTTTGAGATAATGCATTGCGGGTCTGCCGCTCGGGACATGCGCGTGGTAATACGTGGGATCTGTAGCCCGGCGAGTGCGGAAGTCGGGAGTAGAGGCTGCTGTGCGGAGGGTCTGCGTAGCCTGGAGGGAGTCGAAGGGGGAGGCCACCTCCTTGGCCACATTGAGGATGGATCTTATGCCACGCTCGACGAGACCCTTCCAGTCGCGAGCGTTGTCCTCTGAGCCGATCCAGATACCGGGAATGACCTGGATGGGGCCGTCAGCATAGGGGACGGCATCGGCGCCACCATCTTCATCCTTGCGATGAAGCAGAGAGGCGGTGGGGTTTGTGGGTGGCGGGAGAGAGATGATAGAGGGCCTGCGGGGCTTTGGGAGACGGATGGAGCTGAGAGCGGCGGTAAGGGGCTCGCGGGGGAGCTGGAGAGAGGCAGCAGAGGACTGGGCAGAGGGGATGGAAAGAGACAATTTTTTCATATTTTTCCTGGACGACCTGTCGGCGACTGAGTGAAAAGGGGGGAATTCTGAATCTGCAGAAGAAAGAGTCGAAAGGTCCGAGTCGTCGTTTGCGAGAGCTATATGTTTGAGCTGAACGGGGGGCTCGATGCGCAGCGAGGTGGGCATGCCTCTTCGCCGGGGCATCGCACTCGTGGCTGGCGGCTGCGGCAACGACTGCATGTCCACGGCCAGCGCGAACTGAGAAACGAGAAAAGTGGGGAGCAGGTAGGCGTAGCTAGGCAAGTTCCAACATACACGTGCTTCCTCAACTCTGCGTACACTCTGGCCCGCCCCACTGAGTCGCACCATTTTCTATAAATGCCCAATAAATTCCAGTTCGCCTTTCTCGCCACCTTCCTCTCCGTCTTCTCCGCCCTCGTTCTCCTCTCCCGCTTCCTCGACGCAAAGCTCGCCGCCGCAGGCTACGACATCCGCAACCTCATCCTCATAGGCCTGCCCAAACCGTCACCGCCGACCCCAACCCCTGCCATGTCATTCCAGCAGATCCTCGATGGTTTTGCCGCCACCGACTTCCATGCTGTCCAGCTCCCCGTCGTCGGCACCGTCGACCTCGTCGCCCTTACCGCCTCCCCCACATTCATCATCACCAGCGCCATCATTGTCGCCACCGCTATCTGGGCAAAGGTCTTCCACACCGGTCAGTTCTATATCACATTTCCCCTGTCCTGTTCGCGTTTTCATTTCCTTTCTTGCAGGGCGCACCAAGCCCCTCGATCCCAACGCGTGGAAGGAGTTCCCTCTCGAGAAGAAGATCCAAGTTTCACCCAACACTGCTATGTACGTGGCTCCTCCCGGTTACTCCTTTGCTCCGTTCTGACTTTGGGGCACAGCTACCGTTTCAAGCTTCCCCACATCCAGGACGTTCTAGGCCTGCCTGTCGGCCAGCACATTTCCGTATCTGCAGAAATCAACGGCAAAGACATCATCAGAAGCTACACCCCCATCAGCAACGACGACGACCGCGGCCGCTTCGACCTCATCATCAAGGTACATTCTGACGCGTCTTCATTAATTGCTGCTTTGCTCACCAAAAAAATTGCAGACTTACGAAAAGGGCAACATCTCCAAGCATGTCTCCCAGCTCAAGATTGGCGATAACATCCGCATCAAGGGCCCCAAAGGCAACTTCCTCTATACCCCAAACATTGTTGGCCATCTCAGTATGATCGCTGGTGGAACCGGCATTGCCCCAATGATCCAGGTCATCCGCGCCGCTCTCAGGAACCCATTCGATCGCACTACCGTCACTCTTATTTACGCCAACGTCAACGAAGAGGACATTCTGCTCAAGGACGACCTTGAAGAGCTCCAGGACGTCCACGAGCAGAAGTTCAAGATTATCTACGTCCTCAACAACCCTTCTCCCGGCTGGAAGGGCGGTGTCGGCTTTGTCACTAAGGAACATATCAAGGAGCACTTGCCCAATCCCGCTACCACTGATAGCAAGCTTCTCATTTGCGGTCCCCCTCCCATGGTGTCGGCTATGAAGTAAGAATAGAACCTGTCCGACCTTTATGGCGCTAATTCTTTTTTTTCCCTTAGGAAAAACCTTGAGGAGCTCAAATACCCTGTGCCAAATACCATCAGCAAGCTGCACGATAAGGTATTCTGTGCTCGCCTTCGTTGCTTATTCAATTACTTACCCTTGTTACCTAGGTCTTTGTCTTCTGAATTCCTATCTAGAATTCAAACACGAGTCGGTACCGTTGGCATTTGCGGACGAGAGGGAGGATACTTGATATTCTTCATTCGTACTTAACGTTCACGACATTGGAATGAAATATCCGAGATGCTGCAATATATTCATTCATGAAATAGATTCTTTAGCAGGCTGCTCATCGAATTGAGTCGTAGAATCTGATTCGAGCATTTCTAGCCGACATTCATTTAAACTGGGGGTTGTTTGTATTGTAAGTATGACTGTCTGCATCAATCACAAGCGAACAGCAGAAAAAAGTACACACCACTTCTCTATCTGAGAGGCCGCGGTGATACCTGCCTCAAATTCCTCCTCGGTGAGTGGACGAGCAGAGTTTCGCGCGAGCTGCACGGCAGAGTCGTAGTAGTGCAATGGGGAGATACCATCTTCGTCCTTCGGTAGTAGTGGATTAAGAAACCGGAAGTGATGCAACATACGCGCGTGTGGTTTCAATTTTGGGTGTAAAGGAATGACGACATGTGCGAGTTGATCTAGTAGACATTCATTAACGAATGAAAGGAAGAAGCACAACGGTTTTCGATCTTGGTCAGGGCAAGTTATGAAAACCTCGAGCTTTCACATACCGATGTGTGGGATGGTATCTAGGAGAGCACGCCTAAACTGGACGCCACTGTATTCCGTCCCTGCAACCCACGCGCGAGATGACATGAAAACGCGTTTGAAAGAGAGAGAGATCCGGAAAAGGTCAGATCGTTGTTCAGACGCGTACAGAAATTACGTCAGTAGGGGTAATTCACCTGGCCTGCCCCATCCCGCATGATGGACATTCTTGGGCAGCGACTCGTATGCGACGAGACAGGAGCGAGTGAACTCCTGCAAAACGTATTTGTGCACGGACTGTGGTACAGGGCAACATGGTCGACGGTGTTAGCAGTAGGCAGACAATGTTTTAAGCATTTCGGTCAATGTGTAGGATGAGATTGACGCACGTCTGGAAGGTCCTCCCTACCAACCGTTCGGTAGGTACGCGAAATGCGTTGCAGCTTGAACCGAACCGCCACTCGTCGTTTCACGCATAATGAGATCGACGCCGCAAACTGCACAAAGTCACAGTGAGATTCCAAAGCCACATAAAGGGGAAAAAGCACATTTTGGCGGCAGGTTCTGTGGCTTCACGTTGTATAGCAAGGGGGGGAGTTAGACGCACTAGGACAATATATGAGGCTCCAATCACAAGTGCGTTGAAGTTCTTTGTCCATGATTGTGTGGACGAGGTGCGCACGGCCTGCGAGATGATAGCCGCGCATGACAGGCAGGTCGCTACGATAGTAATAACGACGAGGAAGGCATAGGTCGCGTCAGATGCGGTCCTCAGCGCTCGCGACAAGGGCATGGAAGCGGGAGGGCATTGAGATGGGGTCCCCTGATTGGGACCACCCGAAAGCGTTCCCAGTTCAATAGAGCCAAACAACGCTTGGTAACCTGACCATCAACTATTTGGCCAGAACAACCTCGCTCTCTTTCCCTTTCCCCTTCTTTGTGGCTTCAGCACGTCCTGAACGCCCGTTCCACTCGACTTCTGTCCTCAAAGAACTTGATTATCTCTTGTCTGAGTATTTGTGAGGGCTAGTTGGACCGGTTATTGAGCGTTATGAGTCAAGGTGGCTCTTGCTTTTCAATTTCAATCCATCTTACTCACCGCAGTTCATAGATCCTGCTGAAGCTGAAGACACGTACTACGATGGAACTGGATATGACATGGATGATGAAGAAGAAGGATATGAGGAGATAACGCAGGAGGATTGCTGGGCCGTCATCTCAAGCTTTTTCGAGCAAAAAGGTTTGGTTCGCCAGCAATTGGACTCTTTTGATGAATTCGTGCAAAACACCATGCAAGAACTCGTAGACGAAAACTCGGACCTCATTCTTGATCAAGCAGACCAGCACACTGGCCACGATACCGACATGACTCGCCGATACGAGATTAAATTTGGCCAGATCTTCCTCTCCCGACCCACTGTCACAGAAACTGATGGCTCAGTGGTGCCTGTATTTCCTCAAGAGGCCCGCCTTCGCAACCTGACATACTCTGCGCCGCTATATATTGAAATGACGAAGAAGGTGCTCATTGGACGCGAGGATCCAGAGGGAATGCCCGGAGATATTGCATGGGAAGCAGAACACGATGACGCGGCGGACATTCCAACGAAGGTCTGGATAGGAAAGGTGTGTATTATCCCTCATCGGAATTCGAGCAGATTTCCCAACCTTTCGGAATAAGGTTCCCATTATGCTGCGGTCAACGTTCTGCATTTTGCGTGGACTTCAAGACCAGGATCTGTATGATCTCAACGAATGCCCGTATGACTCCGGAGGCTACTTCATCATCAACGGCTCCGAAAAGGTCCTTATTGCGCAGGAGCGCATGGCCACGAATCACGTCTATGTCTTCGCCAAGGCTCAGCCCTCGCCCATCAACTTCCTTGCCGAAATTCGTAGCGCAGTGGAACGTGGTGGAAAGACGATCAGCCAGTTCCAGGTGAAGATGTTCCATCGGAATCAAGAACGTTCAGTGAGTCCCTTCTTTAGTCAAATTATGTAGATTGAGTCTAAGATCCTTTGAACAGCTTGGTAATGTGATGAAGGCGACGATTCCCTACATCAAAGTCGACATTCCGATCTGGGTCGTCTTCCGTGCCCTCGGAGTCATTTCAGACCGCGATATTTTGGAGCACATCTGTTACGACATGCAAGATACACAAATGTTGGAGATGTTGAAGCCCTGTATCGACGATGGCTTCGTAATTCAAGACCGAGAAGTGGCACTGGATTTCATCGGCAATCGTGGAACTACTACGGGTCTTTCTCGAGAGCGCCGTATTCGCTACGCTCAGGAAATTTTGCAAAAAGAGATGCTGCCTCACGTTTCAATGGGTGAAGGATCAGAGTCCAAGAAGGCTTACTTCTTCGGTTACATGATCCATCGACTTTTGCTTGCTGCATTGGAGCGACGTGAACTGGATGATCGTGATCATTTCGGAAAGAAACGTCTCGATCTTGCAGGCCCTCTTCTCGCCAATTTGTTCCGTATGCTGTTCAGGAAGCTGACCAAGGACGTTTATCGCTACCTGCAAAAGGTTGGTGCTCGTTTCTGTATCTTCGAGCTTATACTCATCATTTTCCTGTCTAGTGCGTTGAGACGCATAAGGAATTCAACCTTGCGTTGGCCGTGAAGCATCAAACGATCACCAACGGTCTCAAATATTCTTTGGCCACTGGTAATTGGGGTGATCAGAAGAAATCCATGTCTTCAAAAGCAGGTGTCTCACAGGTGCTCAATCGTTACACCTACGCATCAACACTATCACATTTGCGTCGTTGTAATACTCCACTTGGACGCGAAGGTAAAATCGCCAAACCTCGTCAACTGCATAATACGCATTGGGGAATGGTCTGTCCCGCCGAAACCCCAGAAGGTCAAGCTTGCGGTCTTGTCAAAAATTTGGCGCTCATGTCATGTATTTCCGTTGGATCTCCATCTGCACCCGTCATCGAATTCCTGGAGGAGTGGGGTTTGGAATCTTTGGAAGAAAATGCCCATTCAACAACACCTTGTACTAAGGTGTTCGTAAACGGTGTGTGGATGGGTGTGCATCGCGACGCTGCCAACCTGGTCAAGACGTTGAAGAAATTGCGGAGGAGAGATGATATCAGTCCTGAAGTTTCGGTCGTGCGAGATATTCGAGAAAAGGAACTGCGGCTATATACCGATGCAGGACGCGTCTGCCGACCGCTGTTCATCGTGGAGAATCAGCAACTTGCGCTTCAGAAGAAGCACATTAGATGGCTCAGCAACGGTTTTAACGAGGAAGGAGAGGAATTCAAGTGGGAGCATCTGATCAAGGGTGGTGTTGTCGAGCTATTGGATGCTGAGGAAGAAGAGACAGTCATGATTTCTATGACTCCTGAAGATCTGGAGAACTCTCGGCTCCAGCAAAGCGGCGTTGTTCCTCCTCCTAATGACGGAGAGTTTGATCCCGCTGCCCGACTTAAAGCTGGGACACATGCACATACTTGGACACATTGTGAAATTCATCCAAGTATGATTCTCGGCATTTGTGCCAGTATCATTCCCTTCCCGGATCACAATCAAGTAGGTTCATTTATAATCATACTTATCCTCAATACTCATTATTTTATCAGTCTCCTCGTAACACATATCAATCTGCCATGGGCAAGCAAGCCATGGGAATCTTCCTTACCAATTTCCTGATTCGCATGGATACCATGGCGAACATTCTTTATTACCCACAAAAACCTCTTGCGACTACACGTTCCATGGAATATCTCAAATTCCGAGAGCTACCCGCGGGTCAAAACGCTATTGTCGCCATTCTGTGCTACAGTGGCTACAACCAAGAAGATTCCGTCATCATGAACCAAAGTTCTATCGATCGTGGTCTGTTCCGAAGTATCTATTACAGAAGTTATATGGATCTAGAGAAGAAATCCGGCATTCAACAACTGGAGAACTTCGAGAAGCCCACCAGAGACAATACTCTCCGTCTGAAGCACGGTACTTATGACAAGCTCGAGGATGACGGTCTCATTGCTCCTGGAACCGGTGTTGCAGGTGAAGATATCATTATCGGAAAGACTGCCCCGATACCTCCTGATAGTGAAGAGCTCGGACAACGCACACGAACTCACACTCGTCGTGACGTTTCTACTCCATTGAAGAGCACGGAAAGTGGTATTGTAGACCAAGTCATCATAACCACCAACTCTGACGGCCAGAAGTTCGTCAAAGTCCGCGTTAGGTCTACGCGTATTCCCCAGATTGGTGATAAGTTTGCGTCCCGTCACGGACAGAAGGGTACGATCGGTATCACCTATCGTCAAGAAGACATGCCTTTCACCTGCGAAGGTATCGTGCCCGATATCATCATCAACCCACACGCCATTCCTTCCCGTATGACTATCGGACATTTGGTAGAATGTCTTCTGTCGAAGGTGGCCACCCTCATCGGTAATGAAGGTGATGCGACACCATTTACGGACCTCACCGTCGAATCTGTCTCTACCTTCCTACGACAAAAGGGATACCAATCTCGAGGTTTGGAAGTCATGTACCATGGTCACACTGGGCGTAAATTGCAAGCGCAAGTGTATCTCGGTCCGACATACTATCAGCGCCTCAAGCACATGGTGGATGACAAAATTCATTCTCGTGCTCGTGGTCCAGTGCAAATCCTTACTCGTCAACCCGTCGAAGGTAGAAGTCGTGATGGTGGTCTCCGTTTCGGAGAGATGGAGCGTGATTGCATGATTTCTCATGGTATTGCTGGTTTCCTGAAGGAGCGTTTGTTCGAAGCTAGTGACGCCTACCGGCTTCACGTTTGTGATATGTACGCATTTCCTCTTATCTATATTCTGATCCATAACTCATATTTATTGTTTAGTTGTGGTTTGACAGCCATTGCGAACCTGGTACGTTATTTTGTTTGTATTTGTAACATCTTTTGCTTACCATCGTGCTACAGAAAAAGCAGAGCTTCGAATGCCGTGCCTGCAAGAACAAGACAGCTTGTTCACAACTTTACATTCCTTATGCAGCAAAATTACTCTTCCAGGTAATAATGTTCCATGGAACATTTTTAGAACCATTCTCATAAACCTTACTTTATATAGGAATTGCAAAGTATGAACATCGCGCCTCGATTGTATACAGTCTCTTCTGGTCGCATTAGGGATTAGACTTGTTCTTAGTTGTATTCTTTGTGAATGTATTGCTATAATAATTTACACATGACCTCCTGAGCGATGATGATGATTTGGGGAAATGCTTCTAGTCTCGCATAAGTCCATGGCGTTCATCTTCATGAGCTTCACCAGAGAGCCTTGCTTTGCGTTTTTTGGCAGCTTCTTCATCGTCTTCGTCTTCATCGCCAATTTCGAAGACGACCTCTTCCTGACTCGAGTGAAGATTGCCATGTCTGCCCGCAACAAGCGTGGCCGCATCGTCATCGTCGTCATCAGGATGACCTGGGGCTCGGCGTTGAAGAGATTCAAGATCGTAATCTTCCGCATCTTGTTCATCTTGAGCTAACTCATCAGACATCGCCAACGTAGAAAAAGAAAAGCCAGGATCAAAATTGGTGAATTTATAGATAGAGAAAGACACATATCTTCTATTATTTTCGCTTGGGCGCCACAAGAATGCGATGCTGACGAAGCCTACGAGATATAGGAGGGAAAGATAGCCATCCAATAGCCACCAACGATAGCGCCAGGTTCTTGCACTGTAATCTAAAATCCAGGGTAAGAGAGGGAAATGACTGAGAATGTGTCTAAATTCACCTTCTGCGAACCTTCCTGAAAACGACATTGTAGATACGACGAAGAAGATTGCAATGACGAAGACTGCAAAAAGAAGGATGTAGTACAGCCTTTCAAACATCTTCAATTTGAAATGCTGTTTCCTTGCGCGAAGATATGCGATGGTAGCTGGAATAACTTTAAAAAAAAAGAAACAAATGCAATGAATATTGTTCTGCTTACTGTTCAAAGCATACATTATCCATAGGAGGAAGCCACTGAGCGTAAATGCAAGAGGAATGATGAAGATTAAAAGGATCAATGCCGAAGTTGACTCCAACTCGAGTTCAACGATGCCGATTGCGTAAAGGACTGGATATCAATATTGAGAGTATGTTAGATCATTTATAATATTGCAGCAAACATATACGTACTTCCAAATATGAAGTGGGCAACGGCCAAAGCTTGACACTTGAGCATCGTCCGTTCAAGAGACTCTCGAACGACACTTAATCCCAGTGCCACGACAAGAAGCATGAAGAATGACATTGAATTGCGACCGGCATCCAGAATGGCCACTAAAATTATGAGTGAAATTTGTAGCTCAGATAGATAAACAGAGAGCTTACCGACGATTAGGAAAACCGTTGAAGCGGTACCTCTGCCATGAGCGTTTAGGTATCGGTAATACACTGGGAAAATATCAGAGACATGATATCAAAACGAGAACAATGACATACCCCAATTCGCAAACATTTCAATGACTAAAAGGCCCACCAAGCCAGAAAGATAATACTTTGGACATGGTTAATGAACTGCATAGTAAGATGGAAGCGACCACTAACTTGTATTGGCAGCAACTCGTGTATATGACGGTAGCATAACCATCCCCATGCTAGAGCAAATGCAGCGTAGATGACAAACATAAAGAAATAGAACTGCAAAGATTCTTAATAATAAATGATAGAGAAAGAGAGAACAACTCACAGTGACTTTGGGATAATCTGTTGCAGGAAGCTGGCCATCGAAAGTGTTCTTGAATAAAACTGATCCTTTGAATGTTGGGTGGAAAGGAACGTCCGTTTCAGCTCGCGGCGCAATATCACCGTCAACCGTAAGAGGAACGGCGGCTAGGAAATTATTTAACAAAACGCTGGGATGAGCAGAGCAAAAAAGTCATACCGACGCAGTAGAACCCTGTTTTGGAGACAGGATAATGGATTGGTTGACTATAAACCAACAGTCCATTAGATGGGACTTCAGTCAGAGGTGGATGGTCTGCGTCTCGGCGCCAAGGTGAGGTATCATTACTTTTCGGAGGCGTTGGATTTCCATCTGGATTATCCCAAAATCCAGAAGAGGGTGACGTTTTATTTGCAGGGAGTTCAACTCGAGCAGACCAAAAGCTGGTTGTGTTAAGAGATTTGCCGGTCGGGAGATTGAGGATGAATCGGCCTAATTGGTCAGTGGTGCAGTAGCCGGAAGCCTCAGCACTAGACGTGCAAATGTACGTCTTCTGTATATCTTATGCATTGAGACGCGAAATAGTAACATAGTAAACCTGCTCACAGGCAAAGCCTCCTCCGCGTCTGTGGCGATGGTTTCTTTGCCGAGATAATGGACATCCGCCCACTCATAGATGACCATGGCCAAATTTCCTTGGGAAGTAGCATCGAAAGAGACTGGAGAGACAACATAAGGATTATTCAATGTAGCCATAACATGGTATATACCATTAATATAAGCAGAGGGTCCACCCCACATTCCGCTGCATATTTGCCGGGAGTATTCTAGTTTCCGGAGTTAGTGTTTCGCTGCTGATGCAACGTGGAAGTTCAACCGACCAGTGTCGACAAGGGGAACCTCATATGCAATAGACGACGATATTATAGTAAGAAAGAAGAAAGATAAGAGGTAAAGGAGTGGCCTGAAAGGCCACGGTGAGTGTGCCATGCCAGTTGGTGGTGGTAAGAGGGAAGGTTATTGACGTTTGTTGCATTTCCAAGCTGTCGATCCTGTCCTTACGCAGTCTTGCAGCAGTTATGTAATGCATCCTCACTTCGCTGCACACCATGCTCGGCGACGATGAAGATGTCTTTGACAGCGTGACCTGGGAGTCTCCCAACACCCACACAGAGTTCGACGAACCCACCCCGAGAGGTCCCGGATTCAGACAAACTTTCGACTCCAATGAGGATCCTTTGCAGCCCAAATGGGAGGGCTATCTCATTACCTCCGTGCGAGACCCTGTCAAGGAATTAGCGGAGACTAAGGATGCCTATGTATCATACTTGGTATCGGCGAAGGTGCTTAATTTTTTACATATTTCCTGTGATTTTATTGCTGATTATTGTTCAGACCAATCTCCCAATATTCTCTACCCCTAATCCCTCTTCGAGAAGACGCTTCCAGGACTTTGTATTCCTCAGAGACCACCTTGTCCGAGACTTCCCCGCATGTGTTGTTCCTGCGCTTCCCGATAAACACCGTCTAGGTGCGATGTATCTCAATGCCACATTATGCTTTACTTACAGTGCTTAAGAATACGTCACTGGTGATCGGTTCAGTCCTGAGTTTATGGAACGCCGGCGCTTAGAGTGCGCACTTTTCTAATGAGTCTTTCAAGAACAACTCATAATGGTGTTTCTGTAGCCTACACCGCTTCTTGGAAAGATTGTCTCGCCATCCAACCCTACAACGAAGCACGCTAGTCCGTGCATTCTTTGAGTCGACCGAATGGGTGCGATATGATTTTGTATTTCTGTCTATATTTATTGAGGAACTTTCCAGCATGTCCATATGCACCAGCACGTTGCTCACCCGCCTACCAATGAACAATCCCAAGGTATTTTGGACAACATCTCTGACGCTCTATTAAACGCCTTCTCGCGTGTGCGCAAGCCTGATGAAAGGTTCCTGACTATGAGGGAGAATGTGGACAAGTTTGAGGAAGGCCTCAACACAAGCGAGAGATTATTTAGTCGCGTGCGGGGAAGAACAAGCGGTAAGTTCCCAAATTTCCGTTCAGTATTCCGGTTTTGGTCTGAGGCTGAATGAGATGGCAATCCTGAATCTGGTGAAGACCTTACTGCGGACTATCACGACTTGGCCGTCGCTGTCCAAGGTCTTGGATTCCTCGAATCAGGCATAACGGATCCTCTGAACCACTTCTCAAATACCCTGCTCGAGTTCTCGGCTTTACTCAGGCATACGGTATGACGATCTTCTGCACTGTATGCAATCATGCTAATTTTGACTTAGACACAGATGACCACCGATCCTCTACTCACACATCTCCATTCATTGCTAACTTATTCACATGCAAATCGCGCCGTGTTGAAGCTACGTGACCAGAAACAACTTGACTTCGAAGAACTCTCGGATTATCTCTCTGGGGTTACCGCTGAAAGAGACAGATTGGCTGCAGTCATTAG
Organism: Pholiota adiposa; assembly: GCA_009935795.1. Lineage (NCBI taxonomy): Eukaryota > Fungi > Basidiomycota > Agaricomycetes > Agaricales > Strophariaceae > Pholiota > Pholiota adiposa. The sequence continues at coordinate 1,106,422 of QEYC01000037.1, forward strand.
CGGGCATGCTGGGAGTACAGGACTGGGACTTGGTGCATATCTGAAGGATAGAGTGGATGCTATTCGCGGCGCCGATGATGACCGTAGTCGTGTTGAGAAGATGAAAAAGCTTGATGCCAAAATTAAGGAGGTCAGCATCTCTCAAACATTATATCTTTCAAACAACTGATCTCTTCTGCAGCTTCAAGATGCAGTAACAACTGCTCATGAAACATCTGACGCTTTCAGTGATGAAACTCTACGAGAACAAGCTGTTTTCCAGTACTCCAAGGAATCGGAGATGAAAGAAATGCTCGGTAATCTTGCCGATGGAGAAATTGAATTTTACAAAGCAGTAAGTCTCATCTCACTGAACGCTATTTTCTTTCTAATGGTCGTTGTATCAGGCAATGGAAGAATGGGACCGAATTATTCCTGTAATACAACGGATACGCGTGGACGTTTAATCGTTTATCTTGATTTCTTTGACGATCTTTCATGACTCCCTATAGCTGTTATTGTACTTTCGAATCCTTATCATTATGTTCAACGACCTTCTCTTCAAGTTTCTCGGATTGTTTTTTCAGCTGCTCCCTTAATATTTTTTCACCTGATTCCTGGACTGTCAATGAGACCTAAACAACTGATTAGCACAGAAACATCCTCTGAACAACTTCATCCTACATTTATAATTCCAGTATTGACAGCCCGAACCATATGAAGTTCTGCATCATCACTGGCTCCTGCACTAGTATCTTGGCTCATAGCTGGGATCCACGGTGGTGGGTCCTAATGAATAACCTGATTTTAGCAAGTACTGCCGAGTCATAATTTTGTGAAACTTGCCTTTGTGTTAGAGTGGGTAGGCGCTAAATCGTCCTTCAGTTCAATGACAACTGCAAACGAAACGTCGTCTTCGCGATCGGGTTATCGTCTCATCTATTCATGCACGGAAAGAAAGCTTACCTCCTAGATGCATTTGTCCGATTTGGGATTCAATCATGTTGAGCTTGACTAGGAATGCCCGAAAATATTGTCCGAGAGATAGAGGAGAAATAGCTCCTTCGACACTAGATAAAAGGGGTTTCTTTGTTGGAACGAACGTTTCAGATTCCATAGGTACTTTCACTGACCTTGTGTCCTTATTAAACGCGTCTACTTCAATCATGGTTTCGACAGAGAATATAAACCTTTCCAATGGAACTTGCTCTTTATCCTTGATTACGATGACGACTTTGTCAACTTTCCCCTATATTCTGACCATAAGAACTGCAAAGAATTCGAACGAACAGGGATTTACATGCGCAAGTTCGTCGCCTATGGCTCTAACAGCGCCGGAGATATATTCATTGAGAGAAGGATGGCGCGACTGAAAAACTGGCGTATCGTACTTCTTCCGTCTCACGAAGATCTCTGCTGGATATATTTGTCGGACGTAAAGAATGGTATGAATCGCGACTTCGACTTGAGGAAAATATGGCGTTCAGTCGCTTGCAAGAAACTTAATGGAGATTCGAAGGACGAACTGAATTCCGTGATAGCGAATACCGTTTCTAGTGCTGGAATCAAAAATCAAGAATTAAAAAAACTATGACCTGGAGGCTTACGATTGAACGTTAGAGGCTTTTCAGACATGGTTGGTATTCATTTAGTGAGGTCTTTTGATGTTGCAGTGCGGTAGCTGAGTCTGAGATAGATTTCAACTGGTTCGTTGGATGTCGATTGCTTTCTGAGAATCAATTCATATGTTCAGATCAAGGTAAAGCCAACATGATACACTGATATAGAGCAGAAGTGGTCGACAGTTGTGGTGGTCGTAGTATCCGTGACTGTATTAGTTTGGGCCAGTGCACTGGACGAGTAAAGGTTTCATCAACAACGTCATTGATCTTCCTTCGACTGCTATGTCAATGACCACTATGTTGTATGTTCAAACTATCCTACCGCCTGTTCCCGTCCTTTCCTTTGCTAAAACTTTTTCATTACCATCAATTGACCATCAAGTCCGCTTGACTTCTAAGAATGGTACTGGGCATGCTTGTAGGTCCCGCATGGAGGCAACACTGCATCTCTTGAATGACTCGTTGTCCGCATCCTCGTCCAGGATCAGCCATGCTCCGACATTAGACGAGTTTCCTTCGTCTTCAATTGAAGAGGGCTTTCGTCAGGGATTCAAGCCAACGTTTCCCATGTGGAAACTGGACATTTTGTTGTATATTCCTCTCGTGTGCCTCAGAACCTCCTGACACAACGGGAATCAATCATTTGAAGCATTCGCAGCTATTTCCAGCTCACTGGGACATAACCCGCTCACACACTTATCTCTCTCTCACCTTATCTCTCTATCCTGTACTAGCCTGCACTTTGGAATCCGCTCGCCGATGTTCAACGAGAAGATAGTAGAGGTGCACCATGACGATCATGGCCACAAACTCGATGGGACGAACGTCACAGACCCAGAAACACAGATCAGCAATGCAGATCTTGATTCCTGGGCTGGACAGCATAAGCTTGTCCGCCAACTGAAAAACCGTCACATTTCTATGATCAGGTGTGCTGACTTTGTAGTTTTCTCCCCTTATTTTCGGTTCTAAAGGCGCGTATTTCAGCATTGGAGGGGTCATTGGAACAGGTAAATCGATTGGGTATAATATCCTGACGCCTTACTCATGTTATTAAACAAGGCCTATTCCTGGGAACAGCAAATGCCCTTCGAAGTGGTGGCCCCGTCGGTGCACATCAATTGGTACCACCTGACAACAGCAACCTTCCTTACAGGTTTCTTTCTATAGGATTACTTTTGGGATATACGATTATCGGTACTATATGCTATTGTGTCATGGTATGTATAAAAATCTGAACGCTGGAATGTACCCCACTGACAAGCAATCGCAGGTGTCCGTTGGCGAAATGGTTGCTTTCTTACCCATTCCTGGAGGGCACATAAAATTAGCAGAACGTTTTGTCGATCACGCCTTTTCGTTTGCTTTGGGCTGGAATTACTGGTATGTATGACAATGGATCCATAAGATAATGTTTTGCAAATATAAATCTATTGACAGGTACAACTGGACTATTCTCTTACCAGCGGAGCTCAGTGCTGCCTCTGTTTTAGTTGGCTTTTGGAATAAAACTATAAGTTCAGCGATTTGGGTTACGATACTAATGGCAGTGGTTATTTTCATCAATTTACTGGGTGCAGGTCCGTGTTTTTGCTTCACACTGGATAGTAACAGTAGAAACCAAGAAAAAGTACAGGCGCTTATGGCGAAGCCGAATTCATCTTTGCGTGCGTTATTGTCTCTATCATTTGTGCCGATCTTCAACTCTGGAATGGGACAGTTCGATTAAAGTCGCTACGATCACCGGCCTTATCATTCTTGGTGTAATCCTCGATCTTGGTGGTAAGAGTTTCTACATAATTATTATGCGAACGCCCTTCCTTTCTAAACTTTATCTTATCTAGGCGGGCCTAATCATGATCGTATCGGGTTTCGATATTGGAAGAACCCAGGGCCATTTGTTCAATTTCGCGATATTCAGGGGGCGCAGGGCCGGTTTTTGAGTTTTTGTTCGGTCTTGACCCAAGCCGCATTTTCATTCGTTGGAACAGAAATTGTGGCCGTAGGTCAATTTCCTAATTTATCAAATTATTTTCTTATCTTAGACTTGATCACTTTTATTTAGATCGCGGCTGGAGAGGCCAAGAACCCTAGACGGAATATTCCTAAAGCTATCAACAGAGTATCTGCTCGTAAGTCTGCCGTCCAAGGCCGCTCATTATTCTATGCATGCTATGACGTATTACTTATGGTTTTAGGTATCCTGCTTTTCTATATTCTAGGAACGACCGTCATTGGACTTCTAGTGCCATCGAACGATCCAGGGCTAAATCTCGCCTCGACGAAAGGCACTGCTGCGGCATCTCCCTTCGTTATAGCTATTGAGCGTGCGGGTATCAAGGCTCTACCATCGGTAAGTAAGCTGGCGAGCCTTCAAGGCCACACGATCCGAATTGTTAACTTGTCGAAAAAGATCATCAATGCGTGTCTCATAACTTCAGCTTCATCTGCTGCTTCCAGTGATATTTACACGGGTTCAAGAGTACTATGTATGTGTATTTAACCTCTTCATATTTGAGGAGTCTCATCATCACTACAGATGGACTGGCTGCTGCGAGCAATGCTCCACGAGTCTTTCTCAGAACCTCCCACAATGGTCTGCCGTATGCGGCAGTCATATTCACCTCTCTATTTGCACTTCTCGGATACATGGGTAGCACAGAAGGTTCTGGACGCGTATTTGGATGGTTTGCGAATATGACGGCTGTCGCTGGCCTCATGGCGTGGTTCGGCATCGGCGTCATATACTTACGATTTTATCAAGGCCTCAAGGCCCAAGGAATTGACAGGCGCACCCTTCCATTTTTTTCGAATCTTCAGCCGTTCGCCGCCTGGTATGCTTTGATTGCGTGCTTGGTTATCTCATTTGTGAGTTCTCGACCGTTGGGATAAGAGATAAAATGTGCTCTGAGCCCAGACTTCGTATTCTAGGTCAGTGGTTGGGAGGTATTCCTCGAAGGCGGATGGGCTACGGATACATTTGTGACAAATTATCTTCCCCTAATTTTGTTTCCGATCCTTTACGTGGGCGCCAAACTCTATTACAAAGAGCCTATCAAGTCTCCACAGGAGATGGACTTCGTGTCAGATATCAAGGCAATTGAAGGCACAACGTACGCTTTGGCGTTTGAGTTCTACTTTGCACCACCACCAATTATTATTCTCTCTTCTCAGGCACCCAGAGCATCCTCCCAGAAACAAGATCGAGTCGATTTGGCGATGGCTAGTAGGCGAGATGTTAACTTTCTTGCCTTTTTTTTTTTTGCTGAGTGTTTGCTCTTTACTCTAGATGTAATTAAGTAGAGTATATAAACAGAAGGAGGCAGCCAATGATATATGCCGTCGATTAGCGGATGACATTACAAAATATAGCTCTTAACATTGAAGGTGCTACTTCGATCTCCAGTAAACCTCGGGCAGGGAAGAGCCTGCCAGTGCATCTCATGCTTGCAGCTTTGGTCTGCTCCCGTGCCGGAGCATTCCGTCAGCGCGCCGTGTGTGGAAGTAACACTGTAATAACTACGAATTTGATGTCTTTTGCGAATGTTCGTGCTGCCTTTTTTCTCACGAAATTACTGAAACTTCTCTTCGTATGTTTCGACTTGGTTTCGACTCCTGGTTGCAGAACGCGCCACATTGGACTTGTATGTTCAGTTGGAAAGATGCATCCGATGGCTTTCCACGATCCCTTGGTTATCTCATGAGCAAAGACTATCTACATCCATTTGATACCATGCTTATCGTGAACGGTATAATTTAAATGATGGTATGCACATATCTAAAAATAGAGGGAGAAAACTCCCACGTGATCGCTGATTAGAGGGGAGTATGGGGTATTCTTGGGCGCCCATCTTCATTTCCTCGAGCCCTTTCTTCGTCGCCACGAGATGCAGGGGACGCCACCCAGGAAATGCGCTGGCCACCCCTACTGCGACGAAGACGGCAGAGACGAGCGTTTATTCGGGCGGAGATCTGCGTCGAGACCGGACAAGTTGTACTAGGCTCGTATCTGGCTATATCTGCTGCTACGGCAGGATGTCAAGGCCATGGTTCGGATCATATTGGATCCTTCCCCCGGAGGTCCACAGTGCCCCACTTGACACGCCCCTGTTGCCGATAGCAGTATTTATATGAACTCAATTCTCGTTAGACGATCTTCCCCCTCCTTCTGCCGTGCCCCCACGTACATCTATCGACATGGCAAGCGATGAGAAAAGCACCTCAGCCGAACTCAAAGGCTCCAATGAGGGCTCCGACACAGAATCCCTCAGAGGGCCCATCATCGACCCTCTCACTGGCCAGCCCAAACTCGTGCGCCAGCTGAAAAATAGGCACATTGCCATGATCAGGTCGGTTTTTTCTTCTTCACATCCATGGACACGATACTCATGATGTTGCACTAGTATTGGAGGTGTCATTGGAACAGGTGAGCGGGAGAGAAGGGTTTTCTGCGAGAGGTTTCCTAAGATACTTCTTCCTTTCGAGGTCTTTTCCTTGGAACAGCTGGCGCTCTGGCTAATGGAGGTCCAGTCGGTAAGCTTGCTGCGGCTGGTGACATGGCGAAGTATAGCTCAACGTCATCTTTCCGATCAGGTCTACTATTGGGTTACATGTTAATGGGTACTATTTGCTACTCTGTGATGGTATGTGGAACGTTGATTCAATTACCTCCTCGGGTTAACGATGAATTTCAGATTTCATTGGGAGAAATGGTCGCCTTCCTTCCTATTCCTGGAGGACACATCAAACTGGCTGAACGTTTCGTGGACCCTGCGTTCTCTTTCACAATGGGTTGGAATTACTGGTTGGTTTGCATCCACGAAAGAGTTCATGAATCTAACTCATCACTTCAATATAGGTATAACTGGATCATCATCCTACCTGCAGAACTTAGTGCTGCAGCGGTTCTAATTGGATTTTGGAACAAGGATATCAACCCTGCAGTCTGGATTACCGTCTGCATGGTGGTGGTGATTGTCATCAATCTTCTTGGAGCAGGTGAGCATCGGATTCATTGGAGTACTATGTATACTCATTTCATCAAATTCAAGGTGCATACGGAGAGGCTGAATTTGTCTTTGCGTGAGTTTTCCGCAAATATCGAAGCAGGAAGCTGACACTGAATTCTAAATTCATAGCTCTATCAAAATTATCACTATCACGGGGCTTATCATCCTTGGCATTGTGCTCGATCTTGGCGGTATGTTTGCAGTTTTTTTTTGCTACTGTTGGAAAATTTTCTTATCGTTGAATAGGTGGTCCTGACCACGATCGTTTGGGATTCCGCTTCTGGAAAAATCCTGGCCCCTTCGTTCAGTTCCACGGCATCGGAGGATCCAAAGGTCGTTTCTTGGGATTCTGGGCTGTTTTAACGCAGGCCGCTTTCTCATACATTGGAACGGAGATCGTTGCTGTACGTTCATCCGACACGGAAATAACTGATCAATGTTCTCAAAGTCGTTTCCCGATAGATCGCCGCTGGCGAAGCAAAGAACCCCAGACGCAACCTTCCAAAAGCAATTAAGCGTGTTTACATCCGTATGTTCAATAATTTTCGCTCCTGTGTCCTGCGTTCTGAGTTTTGCGGTCTGCTAGGTATTCTCCTTTTCTACATTATGGGAACCATCGTTATTGGTCTATTGGTTCCTTCTAATGACTCACGACTCAACCTGAAGGAGACAGCTGGAACTGCAGCAGCTTCTCCATTCGTTATCGCCATTCAGCGCGCTGGAATTAAATCTTTGCCATCGGTGAATAGAGTTCTGTTCAAGACCATGTGTATAGCCGCTAATTTTGGTAACAGATCATCAACGCATGTCTTTTGACATCTGCATGGTCAGCCGCCTCAAGTGATCTGTACACTAGTTCGAGGGCCCTCTGTCAGTATTCCCATTTTTTTTGATGCTTCTGTAATGTTGTTTTCTCAATGTTCTTGCTCTGACAGATGGTCTTGCTGCGGCTGGCAATGCGCCCAAATTTTTCCTAAGGGCTTCTGCAGGCGGTCTTCCATACGCCTCCGTCATCTTCTGCTCTCTCTTCGTGCTGCTAGGATACATGGCTAGCTCAGCAGGAGCGGGCCGTGTCTTTAATTGGTTCGCTAACATGACCGCCATAGCCGGTCTGATGACTTGGTTCGGAATCAGCTTCACGTACATCCGATTCTACAAAGGCCTCAAAGCACAAGGCATGGACAGAACAACGTTGCCGTTCTACTCGAAGTTGCAGCCTTTCGCTGCTTACTACGCCGCTGCTTCCTGTATTATTATCTCTATTGTGAGTATCCCTTATTTTTTTTTTTGTGTCGTTTCTTTGCTGATGAAGCGAATTAGCTCAGTGGTTGGGCAGTCTTTCTTAAGGGCGGATGGGCAACCGACACTTTTGTCACGAACTATCTTCCCCTCGTTCTCTTCCCCATCATGTATGCTGGAGCCAAATACTACTACCGGGAACCAATCAAGAAGCCACATGAGATGGACTTTGTCACGAACATCAAGGAAATCGAGGCAGAGACGTACGTGCAGTTGTTTTTTTTAATCCACATTTTACCAGATCATTGATTACTTCACAATCTAGTTACGACGACCCACCTCCAGCGAACAAGTTGGAGGCTTTCTGGGCGTGGCTGGTGAGTCAACTTCATGGGTATCCTCTATGCGTAGAGCTCATGTTTTTTTGTTCTAGATGTAATTTTATTTTGGGTAGATGCTGGAGTTAATATGAGCATTAATGTCCTAGATTTAAAACCATTTTCCTCTACAAATGAAACTGTTACCTGTAGTTTTGTCAAAATTCTTAATACGCTACTCATGCTGGTGACGATGTTCCTTAAGTATATATTGCATTGCATTGGGATTTGCGTTAATAAAATCAAGTATGATGAGCGGATGAAAGAGAGACAGGCAAGTAAAGTACTGAACATGGGAAGGAACGAAAAGTGGAAAAGGAGAGCAGATATAATAATTAAATGTCGAGCTCTAGCGAGATGAAAATACAGTGGTCGACAACACAAATAAAAAAAAACCTTTATATAAAAAAACCAATCCATTGATACCAAGACTATGTCTTTGAAGCGGGAATATGCAGGTTAATTGCTAGGTATCGGGTCAATACAGCATATCATCATGAAGGCGACCCAAGAACAACTGACCTCGGTACCAGTTCAAGGCAGCAGACGGCGTAGGAGCGTCAAAATACAATATTGCTTTGTTGTCAACCAAGCGGAGAGCTAGAGGTGAATTAAAAGTGAGTATATGCGCCCAGTCAGACGACGATTAATACACACAGTTTCCGTGCACGATACTGGCTGGCTGTGGTAGTGTCTGCATCCGTAGTACTGCCCAAAGATCTACGGGCGAAGACGGGTCCTGACCCTCTGATGGGTCTCGACATAGTACTAGGAGGTCGTTACATAGTATACCGACAAGTGGTCGCGGTGTCAATTCAGGCGCGAGGCAGTCGATCTGCCCTATCGATGCATCGCCTTGCGCGTTGATCGCCTCGAAACTCACTGACGACTTGCGCACCACACGTGTTAACAGGAGGGGCCCATCCATGATCAGGCGGCTGTTGGTGAGATAAATAGATGAGTGACGTTTTGTTTTGCACAAGGCAATAGCACTAACCGATGGGGCTGGACAAGCGGGCTGGGGAATTTACCCCGTATTCGCGTCTGCCATTGCACGAGCTTACGCCGCGACTCCGACTCGCGTTTGCCTTCGTTCATGTTGTTGGCGAGCAGTGCAATCTCAGCCAACGCCCTGTCCAGTGGATCATCCATGTATTCGTACGTTGGTGGTGTACTCCGCAGAAGTTCCTCGAGCTATAAGAATGAGCACCGAACTTTAGTTATGCCTTTAGAAATGACACATACCAAAAGTTTATATCGCGGCACACGCTGAACAGGCAGCAGGAGATAACCCTCGAGGTTGAGCTGGGTGTGCCGTGGATTTAGACGACAGCGCTTCAGATACGTCTTGATACGCTTGCGCTGACTTGTCGTCAGGTTTGGGATGCCTGTCGCTGCAGGCGACGTGTCGGAGATGACGTTCGGGCTGCTCGCAAGGGCCATGCTGATTCCGAGGCCTACGAGCTGCGACGAGCTCGGCGAGCTCGTCAGCGTCTGCGGCGGTGAAGGTGCCGGCGCGTTCTTGTCCGAGGTCCAATACTTGACCCGCTGCACCGAGCTGTCAAAGTTGCTGTTCCGCAAAAGAAACTGAATTAGTTCCGTGCCTTATTTGTTTTTGACTTTATCTATCTAGCCACGTTTTGGCTTTACCCCTCGAGGGGGGCAGTAAAGCTTAAAAGCGCAGCCTAAACCAGAAAAGGAACTTACTTGATATAGCTCGAATACATCTTCATGAACGCGGCGTGCGTCACGAAGATGTTCCCGACCGCCTTAGCCACATTGAGCGAAAGCTGTCCATCGTGGTCTGTGTCCTGCATCTCCTCATGTGTCTTCATCAATGGTGCCGCTGCCCCCTCGAGCGCAGGCAGGAAACTGTCATTGTGGAAGGAGAACAACGCGTCTATGCCACCGAACACGACCTTGCGTTCCGGCGCAGGCACAACCGTGTCCTTGCCACCAGATCCAACACCACCGAGGAGATTTACGGGCGTCGCTGCAGGTTTGATGTAGATGTCCACGAGCTCCTGCAGGCCCTTGACATACGTGCGCTCCGTGCTGTAGGACAAACACCACCAGCGTCAGCCACATATACGGCAGACACAAATGCACAGATAGAAGATAGATGGGATACGTACAGGATAATCTCGCGAATAACCATCGCGCGCTTACCCTTGTCATCCTTGAACTTGCGCTCTTCGCCCGACCCACTGCTGTCTGTCGTCGCTACACTCAGCGTCTGACTCGACGCCCCACTACGCATCCCTGTCCCATCAAACGATCGTAGATGCGCCCCATTCTCCGATGCCAGTGTCGACGAGCCAGCAGACAACACGGATAGCTCGCGCGCGGCCGCCGCCGCTTCGCCAATTGTCGGCCGTCGCATACGCGTAGGGGGCACGCCGTTCAGATGCGAGTCGGGAGGCGACGCGCTGCCCTCTTCCCATTCGGCCCGTGAATCATACACGCTCACCGGTGTTGCTCCAGGAGGTCCTGGAGTAGGCGGAGACACCATACTAGTGGGAGCGAGGATGCGTGCGCCAGTGCGCCCTGCCTGTTGCACGATACCGAGGTCGTGCATGTCCTTCAGGTACGCCATCACCGAGCGCAGGGCGCGCATATACGCCTCGCGTGCCCGGTCTTCCTCACGTCGAAGGTACTGAGCGTGATCCATCATATTAGGGCTGACTGGTGTTGGAGGTGCGTCTTGCCAGTGTTGCTCATCGCCATCGCGCGCGACCACGATGCCGGGGACAAATGCCGAATTTTCCGGGATACTCACCGCCATCATTCCTGGGGCCTCAATCGGAAGGAAGCTGCGACGCTTTGTTGTGCGCGGCTGCATGAGTGGTGGTGAAAGCAGTCCATTAGCCCCTCTAGAAGGTGGGAAGAGGGTAGTAGCGCCTTTGGGCGAGATGGCGCCCGGTGGTGGGGGCATCGACTCATTATTGAGATGCATTCGCGGTGGTGTCGCTAAGTTATGTGGGGGTTGTACGGCCAGCGAGGGCATACTATCCAGCATACCCGAGGTCGACAACCGCAAATCAAGTTGTGGCGTCTCGCTGACGCGTTCCAGCCCAAGTCTTGGCGGACCGCCTGCACCACCGCCACCATTCTGCGTGCCCGCAGGCCGTGTAACGCGAGACGTTACCCTTGGGGGATTTGGAGACCCTGAAGGCGAGGACGACGATGGCGATGGCGTCTCTGGCTTGATCTTGCCCATCGACATCTTCTTGAGGAAGCCCCATCGGCTGCTCTTCTCTCTTGTTGGCCGCTGACTGCGCGAGGGCTTGCCATTGTCATAGCTCTCTGCCTTCTGTGTGAGTGGCGGTGGCGGAGGGCCCGTGTACGACGACGCTCGGTCCGGCTCCATACTCGCCGACGTCGCCAATGCAGGACTGCTGTCCCACATTGACTGGCTGAGTTGCGGCCGCGAGGCATTGGGTGGTGCAGCTCGCGCAGGTGCCACAAATTGTGAATTCGGCCCTAGACTCGCAAAGCGCTTCGGATAATTTTCCAGCACGGGTGCACCTGCTGGGCCAGCAGGTCTAGGAGCAACGTTCAATAAATTTGTGCTAGACTGCGAGGTCGCATATTTCATTATGGACGGGCGAAGCGGCATCTCGCTCTCTGGCGTGCCTGGGTTGGTGAGCTTGCCAAGGCGCAGGTCGCCTGCGCTTTTCATCTTGCGGATTTCATGCTCACCAGCCGTGTCCTGGTTTCTTCCCACGGATGGGTTCTGGGTCCGAGGATCAAGCGTATTGTTGGTGTTTGCAGGAGGCGACTTTGCGCGTGTACCATCAAAATAGGCGCGATTGGGAGTGGTGCGTGTGCGCACAAGCGGCTTTGGTTGCGGCACGGGCAGTGAAGCAGGAAAAGGCGAAGTCGTTGCGCGCGATAGGAAAGGAGCACGCTCCGGGGTGATCGTGTGATCCTCTTCTTCGGGTGAAGCATTGCTGAAGTAGTTTTGGTGCGGACTCTCATGGTCCGACAAGTCATCAATGTCAGTGCCATCTGTTTCGGTGTCAGGGTTACTTTGGAGGCTGGCCGAATTTGGCAGCACGGGGGTGGAGGGAGGGTAGACAGGTGTAGAAGGAGCTTTGGCTAGCAAAGGATCGACCAAGGCCTTCCAGGGCCCTTGGAAAGGATTGTTGTCGACGCAGAGGGTCTGAAGAGCAGGAAGGAGGCACAGCCAGCTGGGTAGCAAATGAAGCTTATTACGTCGGATGCTGATGGTATGGAGCTTGTCAAGATCAACGAGTGCATCAGGGAGCGTGCTGATGCCAGTAGAATCTGCGATCAAAACGCGGAGATTTGTGAGCTCTGCAAGAAAGACAGGAAGCACTCTGAGAGGGTTGGAGGCGACATTGAGCTCTTCGAGATTTTCGCAGATGGATAAAACGGGGGGAAGGGCACCAAGGAAGTTAGTGGAGATATCTAGGGCAAGGAGACTCTGTGCGATCTGGGGAATATTAATAGTCAAGAAGGCAGGTACAGCATTGGGGGTGGAGGATGCGCCTATTAAAAGGTGAGTTGTACCTGTAGAATGTTCAGGATTAAAAAAATTTTTGACAGTGAAATGAGGAAGCGCACCAGGATGGACGTGAAGTTGATTTACGGGGACATTGTCGCCATGCACGATGAGGCCCTTACCCTCGTCTGCGATGACGGCGGCAGACGTGCGTTCGTCTTCGTCCTTGTCATCGTCGTCATCATCATCGTCTACGTCGAGAGAGTCGAGGCCTGGATCATCGTCTGTCTCCTCCTCCGACATGAGGGCACCCTCGTCCTTCTCGTCAAGGCTTCGCCATGTGAGGTCATAGCTGGGTTTCTGGGAGAGAGAGGGGGGGATGTGGGGATCGTGGGAGGGCAAAGGCGGGGGGACGGAGGACGCGAGACCGTTGCCGAGGGACGAGGAGCGCGAGCGGACGCTTGCAGAGTAGGACTCTGACCAGCGGGAGCTGTCGGCGTTGCGGGGGATGAGGCCGCGCGCGGAGGAGGACTGTGCGGGATCGCTGGCGAGCATGTGAACGAGGGCGTCGGTGGGGATGGGGAGGGCGTGGCTGTGTGGGTCGTCGTCGGGGGAGGCGACGTGGACGGGGGCGTAGTCTGCGTATGGGAGGGCGCTGCCGACGGAGGTGTATGCGGAGGAGCGTGTGGAGGCGGAGGATGCGGAGGAGAGGGGGGGCAGGCGATGGTGTGGGGAGTGCATTGAGCTCAGGGCGTCCTGTTCCAAGGGGCGTGCATAGGGGCGACGCTCGACATCGTCCGTTGGAGAGAACATTCAAGGCCACTCAAACTTTGCTCCCTAACAAATACACCCAAATATTGATCGTTACTACTAATACAGATCGGCCTCGAAGCCCACTCGCTTCCCGCCCTCCTTCTTCGGCCGTCCCGGAACCGCCGCCGTGCCTGTCCCCGGCGCCGCTGTCGTCCGCCGCTCCGCCGTGCCTCCCTCCACGTCCAGGTGCAGCGTCTCGAACACGAGCCGTTTGCGCGTGCACCGAAACGCCAGGTTGTTCTCCCCGCTCCCGCCCAGTCCTCTCAGCGTCGAAAACCGGTCGCTCGGCGCAAGCAGCGTGTGCGGCGCCGGCAGCCGGTGCGTCTGCAGCAGGCCGTGGTGTCCAGGGAACATGCCTGCGAGCGCAGGATTGGCTACATGCTTATCAGCCAGTCTCTCCACACCCATCCATGTGAATACGCACCACTGAACGCAGCCACCGTGAGCGCCCCATCTGCTGCCCAGCCTACCTTGTCTATCCACCCTGCCCCGCCCCAGCCGCCCGCCGAAGCCGCCGCCGCCAGGCCCACTGATGCGCACCCGTGCGTATGCGTGCGCAGTAGCGACCGTAGCGCGTGTAGGAAATATAGCACGCCCTGGTCCATTAAAATGACATCACTCAACTAAACCACAAATGCGACGCACCTGTGCTGTCAGGTCCCCCCATGCAGGTGCCCCTAGCGCCGGGACGCATATCCGCACAGGCAGCGCATCCCCCGCCGCTAGCTCCTGCGCGACCTCGCGCAGCACGTCCCCCATCGGCCGTCCCACTTCTACGAACGTAAGCCGCCGCTCTGCCACCGCCTCCTTGATCACCTCCTCGGGCACGCGACACCCCAATTCAAAAGGCGCGCAGTACGTCTCGCCCTCCCTAGGTCCCAGTCAGCTCTATATCTCCGCCCAAAGAAGCCCTCGAACAAGAACTCACTGGCTCGTGGTCGTCTGAAACTGCCGCATTTTCTCGTACCTCCACGCGATCGTCACCTTCCCGCCGCGCCCCTTCTCTGACAACTTCTCCTCCTCGTCCGATTCCCCTCGTCCCTGCTCGGGCCCGCCGGCGCGCACTGGCACCCCTCGAGCATCGGCCATCCACATCACCTCGCGCATCCATTCTGCCCCGTCCACACCCACTACGCACAGGCGATGACCTGCCGCAAGCCCTTGCGCCACGAAGTACTTTTGTACTAGCTCCCCATATGAAGAATGCACGTCCGGTGCGGCAATCACGAGCGAACACGAGAGAGGAAGTCCACCTCCGAGGATATCATCTAACGACGTGATTCCAGTCGACGTGACTAGACTCAGCGTCGACGCTGGGGAGATGCGTGTGCCAGGGTAGACGGTAAGTGGTGTAATAGCCTCTGCCGCTGGCTTGCTGCTGCTGCTAGCGTCGCTCGGCGCTGCCTTTGGCTTGCGTTTGAACGAAGACATTTTGAGTTGATGGTGTGGCGCCCAAATGCTTTGCAGATAAGATTAACGCTGAATTACATAACCAAATGAACATTTCCCACCAGAATTAACCGCGAAGATCACTGCATCCAGCTTATGCCACGCCTATGTCCTCTCCCCTCCAGCATTGGCTGCACAACAACATCCACCCCACAGCTCATCTGTATTTTCCTTGTGAACTGGTACATTTCACAAGATCCTCAAATGCAAGCGCACTAAGGCCATCCTCGTTGGCCCTTGTGCGCCTGAATCGAACGCCGCCCTGCCCTCCATGTCAATCGCGACTGTATAGCTCACCGTCAGGGCAAGCGCACCCAAAAGCAAAGGGACATGCATACACAAACTCCAAAACAAAATCGACGCCGACGCGCAACGGCTACCGCCCTCCCTCGTCGGCCGGTCAGGCGTCGTCTTCCACACTTGCATCGCTACCACTAAGGCTGGCACTCCGCTTCCTCCATTGTACGCGATCACGCATATACGCCTGGTTTGATGGGTGCAGCAGGCTCAAGTGGTGGTGGCACCGTACGAAGCAGACTCTAACGTTCACTGCGCACGTCAGTCGCTTTCCTTCTCCGCCTTCTTGCTGGGTGCTTCACGCGTTAGAATTGTCGATGCACTGATGCTTGTCACCTTTTGCTAGTTTTTAAACGCAATGTTCTTCGTGCACCTCGTGTATGCACACATAGGTCGCCTATCCTTCGTGCGCTCGCCTATCCTCTTCCTTTTTCCTTGACTTCAGTCTTTCTCACCATCACTTTCTACAGACAACCGGCCCGTCCATGCTCCCCACATTCGCCACCGACGGCGAAATCATCCTCGAAGACCGCTTCTCCATCCGGCACCTGCACGCCCCACTCGTTCGCGGGGACCTCCTCGTCGTGGAATCGCCCATCGAGCGCGGTCAGATGGTTTGCAAGCGCCTCTTAGGTCTCCCGGGCGACGTGATATGCGTGGACCCCACAGGCTCGCTCTCCCCGAGCACGGAGCATGTCCAGGTCCCCGAGGGACATGTGTGGATCTCGGGAGACAACGCGGAGTGGTCGCGCGACTCGCGCGATTATGGCCCTGTGCCAATTGCGCTTGTGAAGGGTCGCATAGTGGCGAGGGTGAGTGTAGCAGAGTTCCATTTTTATATTTAAATTCGCTCATTTTGATTATGTAGGTGTGGCCGCCTCGTAAATTCACTCTCTATCCCAGCGGTTCTGGCATCAATTATTTGACCTGAACCATCCATTGCTCTAATATGTATACCACCTCAACGTTTCAACCATGAAGCCACACCCAACTCATATGTAGAGTACACCCAAGTCTACGCCATCGCACCTAACGCGTAAAGTTCAGTGAATACCCGCCCGCCCCGTTAGGCTCGAACTTGAAGTTGTCTGTCGATAGCCCAAAATTACCTGGAGTAGATCGTAGAGTTCTCAGTAAACATTAACGCAACAGGAGGACACTGCATGTACCCAATATAGAGTTTCCAAGTCCCTTCAGCTTGCCCAGCATCTCATCCGTCTCGCGTTTCTGCGCTGCCTCCAGACGCGGCTTCAGAGTTTGCAGCTTTCGTCTCATATCGGCCTTCTGCGCTGATGTTGTGTACAGTTCCAACAGGGCGGTATAATCTGATTATATTGAGAATATAGACATGAGTTGAGTAGACAATCAATAAGGGTGGAAAGATGCAGCATACCATCCTGTGCGGAGGTCAAGCTTGTCCAGGTACCGATGACTTCGTTCGCCGCTGCGCGTCGTTCTCTCGCTTTCACGTACGCTGGGTCGTCGAGGATTGCTGCGAATACAATAACGTCAAATGGATGTAGATCAAAGAAGTTCTTTACGCACCTTGAGAGCAAGCTTGCGCAACTTCTTTGTGATCGCCCTACAAACCCTTATGGGTAAGCGAGGATGCAGAAACATCGAAAGCTACCGCCTTGTCAAAAAAACAGAATGAGGCACGCACCAATTTCACGTAGCACGCGCCGACGTTCGCGTATAAAACCGCCCTCAAATACGCAGTCTCCTTATCCGCAGCACTCACAGCAGGAGAAGAAACATCGACCACCTCTTCCACCTTTGGCTCGCCCTCCTCTTTCTCTTTCGCCTTTCCTTTCTCCTTCGCGCTCGGACTCGATCCATGATCTGCAGCCTCAGCTTTGGCATCTTCGTCCCCCGTATCGTCTCTTGTAGGTCCTGATTCAGTGACCACTATCCGTTTGGGTAGACACTGCAGCGCCGCTTGGTATGAGGCAAGTGCGTCAGTCCAGCGCCCCGCACGAAAAGCTTCCGTTCCCTCGGTTTTGAGGGTGTTTGCTTTCTCTATTGAATCCTAGTACGCGCAGATTCATTATCAATATATGTTCAATCGAGAGGGAGATTGACTAGGACTTGAATTGGATGGATGGGAATGGAAATTGGACAGAAAGTTGAACTCACTCACTTCTGCCGGGGGCATTTCGGATGATGGGTTTGGATGCTGGTTTGGATTAGGTACTGCTGAATCGCCAGCAGACTGTAATGGTGAGGACGACATTTATGTTGTGGTATGGTTAGATCGATTATTGCAAGGTGTGATGGTGGTAAGTCAAAACCGCTGCGTTGGCTTGCCGGCACGGCCTATGTCACGGGCTGAGCGCTGAGACGCCGTCAGCGTGCCTTCTCCCGGAAAGTCTCCTGTGGGTAGAGGGTTCAAACTTGGTTCAAACGTTCACACATCTTCCCAGTGCAGAGAGGTACCTCCGGTCATAGTCTGCCGCTGCTCAACAGGATAACCTGTGTTCGCGGCAGCTAGGAATCGGTAAACATCCAGTGAACGATTGGTAAACCAATTCAACTCATTACTATTTCTCCAATAGTCACCTCAAGGGTTTAAGGCTGGTCGCCACGTACCACACTACGTACGAAGAACTTGGATACCTATAAATTCCAAGGAAATTTAACTCAAATTGCATCCTGCACAACTCTCACACTCACCTTGACTGCTTACTCAGTGTCCAAGTCACACTCAGAGACACATACCATTCTACAGACATAATCGCCTAATTGCCATGCCACCAAAAGCTCTACTCTCCTTCGACGAAGCCAAATGCATTCTCATTACAGGCGCAACCTCTGGCATTGGCCGTGGACTTGCGCTGCGCATCGCTGAGCTTCCTAGTCGTCCAAAGGTCGTCGCTACGGGACGCCGCCAGGACCGCCTTGATGAGCTGCGCGCGGTGGAAGGTGTAGAGCCCTTGTATCTTAACATTGGTGCGGACCTGGCGGCGTTGAAAACCTCTGTGGAAGATCTGCTTGTCAAATTTCCGGACGTATGCTTGACCTTATCTTCAGAGCGCTCGACGTCATACCAGCGCTGATTTTTCTGCCACCAATAGCTTGACACAGTCATTCTTAATGCGGGAATACAACACGAGTTCGACTTCAAGACAGACGTCGATCCGTCCAGTATGTGTCTGATCATGGGTATATGCATGCTTTCTAGAACTGACAATGGTCGACTGTCGTTTATTTACAGAGCTGCTTCAAGAAATGAACGTAAACTACACTTCGGTCGTTGCCTTGATAACATACATTCTCCCTCACTTCTTGAAACGGTCGGTAAGTATATGTTTCCCTTTGCTTTTCTTCTCTCATCGACCTAATCTACTTGAATTTTAATTAATCAAAGGAGGAAGAAAAACCTTCTTTCATTGTCACAGTAACCTCCGGTCTGGGAATTGTCCCAGCGCCGGGATTGCCAAATTATTCAGCGTCCAAGGCCGCATTGCGAAGCTTTACGACCTGTCTCCGCGCACAGCTTGATGACACTCATGTCCATGTGATGGAGATAATTCCTCCGTACGTATACATACATTCCATCTTACTATCGGGTATTATAAACCGATAACTGTCTTTGCCTGATTAGACTCGTTGAATCGGAATTGCATGACGGTAGGCCGTGGTTATGTTTTCGATTGCTTGTTCGACCTGACTGCGTATGATGATAGCGTACGGGACAACTGAGAGGTTTTCCAAATTCTGGATGCCCCTAGATGAATTCACGACAATCACCGTGGAGGGAATGAGAAAAGGTTACCATCATATTGCTGCTGGTACTGCTCAGCGAGATTTCTACAAATTCGAGACGGATAAAGCCAATATGGTGCAGGCTCTTTACAATTGGCAGAAGCAAGCAAAGGGTGAAAAATCATGAATAACCCCACGTCGCCGAGGCATATTATATTACATACTAGTAGAGTAAAAAGTGCTTCCGTGGTAATAAACGATCTCGCAGTGGCAGTGTCCTTATTTGGCGTTGAGATCAGATCTTATCAGTCGAGTCATGTAAAGTAATCAAGGAGGTCAACAATTTTTGCAAAGCTCAAATCCACCTCTATCCTCCCACAAAATGTCGAAACCAGTTCTATGGCTGCGCTGCGAAAAGAAGGAGTTCGAGCGTCGGGCCGCGCTCACTCCTACAACCTCCAAGAAGCTGATTGATGCAGGCTTTGACATTTTCGTCGAGCGCGACGAGCAACGCATCTTTGATGACTCTGAATACGAGGCGTTAGTATCTGATCTTATGACTACCCAACGTGCTTCTTTTTGACATTCCTCTAGCGTCGGATGCACGCTCGTGGAGAACAATACCTGGCCGTCTGCACCCACAGATGTCCCCATCATCGGGTTGAAGGAGCTCCCAGAGTCCACTGATCCGCTCCCCCATACCCACATCCAGTTCGCGCATTGCTACAAGAAACAGGCCGGCTGGTCCAAGGTCCTGTCGCGCTTCCATCGTGGTGGTGGCACTTTGTACGATATTGAATTCCTCAACGATCCCACCGGCCGTCGCGTTGCGGCATTCGGATTCCATGCCGGCTTTGCTGGCGCAGCCGCTGGAGCGTTGGCGCTTGTTGCTCAGCGCAAGGGAGAAACCCTCGGTCTGCTGACTCCCTTCGAGAATGAGGCCGCTATGATTTCCCAGGTTAAGGAATTGCTAGGGGGAAGCGGCAAAGGTGTCAAAGCCCTTGTTATTGGCGCTCTGGGCCGCTGTGGACGCGGTGCTGTTGATCTGTTTAGAAAAATCGGGCTCAATGAGTAAGTTCTCCCTCCACGGCTTGTTAACTCCTTTCTTTTGTTAAATGTTTCTTCAGGGATGATATCCTCAAGTGGGACATGGCAGAGACTGCCAAGGGTGGTCCATTCGATGAAATCCTTGATGTTGATATCTTTGTCAACTGCATCTACCTCTCATCGCAAATCCCGTCCTTCATCGACCACGCCCATATCGCGGCAGCTGGACTGGAAAGGCGATTGTCTGTCATTGTGGACGTCAGCTGCGATACAACAAACCCCTTCAATCCAATACCCGTTTACAGCATCAACACCACTTTTGATAAACCAACTGTTCCGGTCAAAGTTGGGTGAGTGTTACAAGTTTCTATTCTGAAGCAAGCGCCAGGACGCTGATTGTGTTTTAAAAGCACTGGAAACCCCGCCCTTTCTGTGGTATCGATTGACCACTTGCCGACCTTGCTGCCTCGGGAGGCATCAGAGCAATTCTCTGCCGATCTCCTACCGTCGCTGTTTGAATTCCCGTTGCGCAAGGAGGCCCAAGTC
The DNA here is from genome assembly GCA_009935795.1 of Pholiota adiposa. NCBI lineage: Eukaryota > Fungi > Basidiomycota > Agaricomycetes > Agaricales > Strophariaceae > Pholiota > Pholiota adiposa. The sequence goes on from QEYC01000037.1 coordinate 1,126,973, forward strand.
TGGGTGCAGGCCGAGAAGCTGTTCAAGGAGAAACTAGCTGAGGCTGCTGCGGTCGAAGGACTGTAGATTGGGTAATTAAATATCTAGACCGGCGACTAAGCGATCTCGAATTAGAATCCAGAATTGAGTGTTGTGGTGACGGTGATTGCTCTGTGCATTGGAATGGGAGTTGGGAGACGGAACGGATATATCGCCTCGTAATGCAGAAGCAGTTGCGGTTGGTCGCTGCTTTGGTTGGAAATCTGATGCGTTTCTGGCTGATCTGGTTGTTAAGTAATCCGTGTTCACAGCTAAACTTTACGGATTGCTTCGCAACGTGTAGGCGTATTTATGGTCCCGCCAAGGATGGTAACACACGCGGGAGAGTATATGATTCAAGTGTGACGGGACGTGTGAGCCTCCCTTTGCCCATCAGCGTTGCAGTGCTTTTCCCTTTCTTTCTTTCTTTATTCTCTGCAAGTTTCGTCGGTGCCCTTTCATCGCCTGCAATATCGCACTGGTGCTGGACACCCATTTGACTTCATCGCAGCTTCTTTGTCCATTCCCTTTACCCTCTTTTCTTCTATGGAATTCGCCACCTACACTGTTCCTCAGATCTCCATATCCCTAGCTCCTCCAGAAGAACACCACCCCGAACCCATTTCTCCATTCAGATCGCTCACCATACCATCTCACGATGATGGCTTCAGACCCTCTCATTTGACCCCGCCACCTACAGTCTCTATTTTCAAGAGACCTCGCTCGCCTCTGCACCGCGATGACAACTCCACCGGCAAGGGCCTCGAGAACGACCGATTCCAGACGTTGTTAAACGCATCGAAGATATACAGCGTTGGAAAGCGCGAGGGCGATCTCCGCAAGGTGATTGCATTGAAGACTCACAAGAATAAGCAAGGTATGTTGCGTTGCATCGCGTGCGTATCAGTTGTCAGAGCATAACGCTATCCATTTGTAGCCGAAAGGCGTGCACTCTTTTTGTCCAAACTCCAAGCGCCCCCGTCGCCCACTGCTACGATGACCCCCAAGACTCCTCCGGATTCTCCTGCTATCTTTCACTACACGCTTCCATCCCCTGGCCTCGTGTCCCCCCTTGCCCTGTTCGAAACACTTCATAATGATGAAGAAGGCATTCCCGAAGGCTGGGTAGAGCAGGTGGATTTTAAATTACCTGAACAGAAGGTTCAGAAGAAACCTGAGCACACGAGGCAGCCACCACATGTGTTGCCGTCGCTCGACCAGATATCTGCCCGTTTCACGCTCCAGGCCAAGAAGACAAATGATATGGCGATACAGGGGTTAGCGCCTAGCACTGCGCCTCCGCGCCCTCGGCCTTCTGTCGGCGTAGGAAGACTGCGGATGCCTCTCAGGACGCCAGTAACCACACCTCAGCCCGTTGTCGTGCCCGTTGCTGAAAGGGCTCCCGCACTGCCTCCCAAGTCGCCTCTCCTCGATTCGCTCCCGCAAATCCGAGTGACGACTTTGGTCGTACCCCGATCACATACGACATCGCCTGTCGAATTAACGGAGCAAAATCTCCAGGTTTTCAACGCCCGCGATACCTCGCGTGATCAGAAGGCCAATGACATGCTCTCCAAGTTGCGGAGACGCACTTTGACGTCAGAATGCATGTTCGGAAACCCCACTCCGAAGGAGGTGGATTACAAGTGGAGACGACGCAGTGCCCCTGCCGACATCATGCCTCTCCGCCCCCGCATTGGATTCGAACACCCTGTGCTGGCTCTTCCAGGAGCATTTTAGAATCTTTCGCATCAGAGTTGTTTCATGGTTAATCATTGGTATTGTGAATTGGAGCTAGCCTCGATTCATAATTTATCGTAGCAGGTAACGATTTCGTTCTTTTGACATCCTCTTTTTTGTTGGCACCGGGCGATGCTTTGGGTTGCCCTATCACGTTCTTTAATTATTACATGGGGGTCGGGGACTGGATCCCGTTTGTAATTGTATTATTTCCATAGGAGATTTGGCGGTTGTTGGCAGTCACGTTGAATATATATAGTTACAAAAAAGGTATACACTTCTTGAAACCAGCGAAAAAGCAGAGAAAGCACTGATACAGGAGTTGATTATAGAGAGCAGAGAGAGGCCGAGCAGTAGAGGGTATTGTTCAATATATTGTGATACATTTCATGTTGGGGTAGGAGGGCGCCGAAGTATCCTAGAGATAACTCCTAGCCGGCGAGCTAAACTATTGTTAGCCTCATACCCGGATGATTAGGTGCGGATATGCAACTCACTGTAGTCTAGTCGTGTGTTTTCGTCTTGGATCTCCTCGTCTGAATCCACTAAAGGATCGATCGACGCCATGTGCCATGCCTCTGTAAGGCAGGTATTAAGCCAAAGAAATGAAATACTCGATCACTAGTAAACGCACGCTCAAACATGCTGCGCTCTTGACCTTCAGAGGCAGTAGCCCGGTGTCCGTGATACGGTCCTATACAAAACCATGTCAGCAATTTTACCCCAGATCTCAATGTGTGTATTTACGTCTCGGCTGGGACAGAGTGGGGTCTGGCTGTGTACTGGGAACGTAAAAGAGGAAAGCTGGATCGTCTTGTGCCAACGGTGCTTCTTGCCGTTGAGATCGTGGAACATTGTTGCCTGTTTCTACAGCAAAGGATTGGTAAGTCAATGGTATGTCCTATTTTCTATCTCATGAATGGAGTTCATCGACCTGTGACAAAATGTGGCGCAGTCGAAGCTTTTGCTTTTCGCTCAACCTCGATAGAGGTTACCAGCCTTTGGAGGAATCGATTTCTTTGCGTCGACATCATGTTTCCCCACTGGATCTCCTCGGGGGTATCGACATTTTCGCGTTCGTATTCTGCAGGCGTGAGGCGATGCATGCTGGGGACTTTCCCTGGGTATCTTGAGGAATGGATATCATCGAAAGGATTGATTGGGTTTTCATTTTCCAGATAGTGGTATAAAAGCCAGAGGAACGCTCTTCCGCGATCGGCAGAAGAAAGCCATGTGCGAGGTAAAAACAGATCCAAAAAATTCAGACAGCCGTCAAAGTGGATGCTAGCGAGAGGCTAAATGCGAATCAGCGCAAAAATCAGAGGTATATCAGGAAAAGATCTCACTGCAGCATGATTTGCCAGGACAAAGATAAGATTGACTACACTAGTCGGAGGATGAAATCCGTCCCTCTTTTTTTGGTCAGCAAGAAAGAAATAATGATACACACTGGGTCTTACTAGTTTGGTCAATACCTCCTCTGGGGTAGAGGGCGGGGGAACCTTGATCTCAGTGGACAGAACCGCTGCTTTCAGACAATTCTTAATGCGCGGAGCGTCTTGTGCGTTGCCGTCTGTCTTTTGCAATGAAGGCACCGGATGATATGTCCTTAGAGCCGTCTTCATTTCCGGAAAGACTGTGATGTCATGCGCATCAGTTAAATTTATACGCAGGGCAAAGGATGACCGCAGGGCATTGAGGTCCTTACAAGCCATGGTGGTGTTGATACGACCGACGTTCGTCAACAAAGCAATCTTGGCAAATTCGATACTGAACGCAGGGGTCTCAACCATTTTTTCCTTCAACACTTTAGAGCATTTACTGGAGCTATACAGAGCCGACACATATAGATCGCCAAATGTCACCTTGTCATCACTGCCGGAGAATGGGTCGGTGAACACTGCGTGTGTGTCGCTGAAAATGTAACGGAGGAGGTCGAATTGGACATCCTCGCGGGACAACGGCTCGGCATCGTTCGTTTGATGGGCAACGCCTTCCGGCTGTGGTAGGCAACACTGGAGACGGAAGCAAATTTCTGGTTAAATAGCGTAAGAGGGCCAAGGTAATTTAATACTGACGGGGAATTGGCTTCAGCGACCCACGATGGGACCTGTGAAGAGGAGGAGGGATTGGTGGCCATGAAAGAGGATGAAAGGGGCACAAAAGAAGGGCTGGGGCGATTCTTGTTTTGTTTTGAGGGATGAGGAGATGGATGAACGAGAAGATACTCACGTGTAGATGGCGATTAGGTGCCGTAAGCTAGGAGAGTGAATGAAGAGAAGGTCTGGAAGGCAAGGACTGGACAAGAACCAGAAGAGATGGTATATACAACCAGACAAAAGGTATTGCCCTAACCGAAATGAACACACTGTTTTTAGGATCCATACTGTAGATTCAAGAACTTTGGGCGCCAACTGCCAAATCCAGCATACATGCTTACGTCAGCCAGCCGCGTTTTTTGGCTTTCGGCGTGACACGCTTTCCAGCAGACGCCCACCATGGACCAGAAATTCGACGAGGCCACCCAGGTACGTGTCATTTCTATCACAGGCGCGCCCACGGCTCACTTTCTTGCAGAAAGAGCTCGCGACTTTCCTCGAAAGGGAACAGGCGATGGTATGTCCATGTGAACACTCCCCACCTTCGAATTTGACATGCTGTTCTTCCGAAGGCCAAAATGCAGTCATCAATCCAGCAACTCACCGGTATCTGCTGGAACAAGTGCGCGGTCTCTTTCCGCCATCCTGGCTCCCTCTTACACCCTCTCTAGATGTGTCACTGGAACTCCCGGCAAATATTTCTCCTCGAGCGAACAGTCCTGTCTCGCCAACTGCGTCGACAGGTTCCTCGATAGCAGTCTATTCATGGTGAAGCAGATCGAAGAGAAGCGAAACCAGGGCGGTTTCAGTTAAAACACCGATGACATTGATATCGATACATCCAAAATTCCACGTGTATGTACGCTGCCTACATCTCATCCTCGTATTCTGCCCCATAAGTACGCGACGCCTGCCGGCCAGAAGAAGCAGAACGCGTCTAGGATCTCTCTCTTATGCCTCAGCTGCAATGGGATTTCAACAACGGGTGCTTTCGAGTCTTTCGGAATTAATGAATTCGTCTCGAAGAACTTATCCATCCCCTCGTCTTTCTCTTGCCAGAGCTTTCTCAGCCAGGCGTCGAACACATCCTTCTCCGAGCTGGGAATATCCACCTCCACTATGTGTTTGGCTTTGCGGTCTGGTCCGGAAGCGGCTGAAGCACCCGCAAGGTCACCGATTGGAACCCCAGTTTTAACGTCAAACATCCTCATATGAATGTGGACGGCAGGTGGGGCGACCCCGTCGAAGAAGACAGATCTAAGGGTATAATAATCCTGCCCGTATCCCATGGGAGGGATCCCTGAGCACGTTGATGAGCACCTTTGACCTTCTTCGGCACAAATGGCTTACCAGGATACGCGACAGTCAAATCCAGTAATCGCAGGTCAGGTATTCTCGGCGCGAGAGAACGCAAGCTATAATGAAGCCCTGTGGACCTTGGCAGTAGGGTGTGCTTCATGTCCGCCTGTGAATTTACTTTGAGCACAATTGTCTCTCGATAAGAGGCTATCTTACAATGCCCATCTTGTCTGCATATTTCTTGCTCCGCGGTCGGGTATCCTTACTGACGAGTGTTCCTTCAGGGTAGAGCATGAAGCACAGAGGTTTACCTTCTCGTTCTGCTTCCCTTCCCAGGGATGATAGGTCGACAGCCAGTTGTTGCCTATCAGAAGACCATGATCGTTCCAGGAAAATGAATTTGAAGAATTGCATACCCTGTAAGATATGTGGAACGTGGACACAAAAACGCATTTAGCAATGATAACTTACCCAACCAACAATGGGGACCCAGCGAAGACTCTTCTTCAAGGTAATGTAGACGTAACGATGAATTCCATGAGGACTCATGAAGTATGTCAGGCACCATGCGTACCACCAGTCAGCGTATACCTAGATGTGCACGGGCGAGGGTCAGCAAGGCGCAGAGGTATGGGCGCTTCACGCATGCACACCTGATGGTTCGCAATCAACACAAACTTGGTCGGCAGGTCGAGCGCTACAGGTTTTCCATCCTTGTCCTTGATGACATAGCGGTCTAGTTCATCCTGAGTGAATGCGCCCATGCCCTCGGTCTCGAATGTAATCACAAGTTTTGTAGGTGCAAACCAATAACACATGAGAACTACATGTAAATTGTCAATGACGACATTAGGACGAGAGAAAAAAAAAGGTATTGACTTTGGAGGCTGCCAAAGGCACCTTTGGTGTACCGAATACCAGCGTAATAGAGTTTCCGGGACCATCTAAAGGGGAGGATGCGGAAGGGGAGCAGGAAGACGAATTGGGAGCCGTTTATCATCAGACAGGCGAGGTTGAAGAGAATGCTGAAGAGAACGGCCTTGAAGATGCGCGACCATGTTCGTGGTGGGCGCTTGTCGATTGGGAGGGCGTAGAGAGGAGCGTCGACGAGCATGCGCGTCGTTGAGGACGTGAGAGGGTAGAGGGAGGAAAGGCGGGAGGCAGCGTGGTTATCACTACTACGTGACATCACACGCCTTATCCTTGCCGAACTCTGTTCCACACCATGTCATTCGTCGACGACCTTATACCCCTCATCCTCGACGCCCACAACAGCTGGTGGCCTTGCGACCTCTCTGCCCTCGCCCTGCTCTCCGTCTCTTGGCTCTACTATGCCCGCAAGAGGCTCTATGCACTTCCCATCATTACGACCTTCTCATCTGCAGAGCTCCTTACGAGAAGCCTGACAGAGAACCCGTCTTTGGCCTCTCTCATCGCGGGAATATCCCTCCGCCCCATGGCGACAGACTCTTCTGCCCGACGGCAGTCGTCGTTTGTGGCCATACGGCATCTGCTGCAACTCGAGGGACTCAGGAGTCTGACCCTTGGAGGGGAACTGGCCATCAATGCGCATATCTTCTTGAAGTTCATGGCCTGTCCAGATAACCTGGAGGAATTACACATTGACGGTAGCCTGCTTGGCCACCATCTTACGCATTGTCCCTCTCTAGAGTGGGACGAAGTTCTTGGATTTGAATTCCCCGCACTTAATAGACTCCGGCTCACTCAAATCGAACTCGAGACAACGGAACCACACCCTTTCTATACATCCAGCATATCCAGCCTTGTTGTAGAGAATATACACATCATCTCTGGTCATCTCTCGCACTTCCTACACGGGGCAAAGTCGCTGGATAGACTGCATATTACGACGACCGATGCTGCAATGACTGACGAAGAAATCCGCCTCGTGCTTGCCTCATGCGCGGTCAACTGCCTGCACTACGACATGCAGAAAAATAGCAATGCTAATCTGTTACTGCTGGTAGACGCGCCGGAAAGCATGAGGTCACTGCGGTGTTTGCACCTCGATGGGATGTTTGTCGATGCCGGCGTATTGATGGCGGTGGCGGAGGTGTGCCGAAATGTGGTAGAGCTAGTGGTTTCTGGGCGGGCGGTGCGTATTTCCGCAGAAGAATGGGCGAGTTTCCTGAAGTCGGACAGAATGAGTGCTCTCCGACGGCTAGGGCTGCCCTGGGGCACGAACGTCCCCCCTTTCAGGGCATGGCCAGTGGCGGACGTGGAGGCGATCCGAATGGCGAGCGCATCGCGAAAGATGTCACTGACGCTGCTGTAGTGTGTGTGTAGGATACGATCGCCGTTGTATATTATTAGCGGAATGTGAAGAATCGGGTATATGTTTGACCCCAAAGGGGAAATTCACAATGGGATGCAATGTCGTGACATTTTTCTGCTTTCTTCTGCCACTGACGTCCCCTCCCAATATCTAAGCCGGCGCCTTGACCGCCGCTGCTGTTGTCCCGCGCAATGCAGTCTATCATATCCCGCCACAACTCTAATTCACACCGCACCCCACGCAAGTCTTCCTCCTTCCTCTCCCTCCGCCGCGAAAAGGACAGGTCAGAACCTGCCCAGTCCGCCTACGATACCGCCGGGCCTTCCAACACATCGCCCTCCAGCTATTTTGACGTCTATCCGAGGGCAAAGTCCGGCTCTATCTCGCAGTCCCTAAAGTCGCGAATACGTCGATCGCCGTCTACCTCCCACACCTTCACACAGGAACCCGCTCCCAGCACTTATCGCGACCCCATATCCCCCCGAGACAGCGATGTCTCCACCAACGATCCCCCCAGCTCCTACGCTTTTCCCACTCTCGATGACGACTACCCCGCATCCGCCCATTCACCCATGACGAATGGCTATTCACGCACGCGCTCTAGAACAGGGCCTTCAGGTAAATCCAAGTGGGACTCCGCCCCAGCCGTTCCCCAGCTTCGCTTCTCCAACTCGTCTTCCACACAACATACCGAAACGCCACCCCGCACACCCGATGACTTTAACGCCTCCAGCGATTCGCTTGACCTTTTCCCAGTCGTCGTGGCTGCTCCTGTCGCAGGTGTGGAGACCATGGATGCCCTCGTTGACGGAATGAATGGCGGCAGTTCGTCCAGTTCCTCCCGACGTGCCTCTAATCACTCCCGATTTGGAATTCCAGGCCATCATCCTCTTTACCAGCCTCCATTGCCGACGCCTCCACCAGGCATCGTTCTTGGTGGCGGGAAAGCGCGTGTGCCCAAAGTCACACGTAAAGAGAGTATCTCGGGCGACTCCAGCGAGGACGAGAGCAACTACTCTTCTTCTCTTTCAAGTCCGCCGTCCAGGACACGTCGACGGCGAGTCCGGCCTACTAGGTCCACTTCCAATGCTACTATTATACCCCCTTCTATATCACGGACTCACACGGACGAAACTATATCCATTGCCAGTAACAATAGTAATATGGACCGCTTCCGCCCTATACCACAAACCCTCCCACGGCGGACGAGTCTGAACGCAATAGAAAATCGCAAGAGCGTCGTACCTTCGATATCAGAAATCATCCGGAACCACGCCCCACTAGAAAGCCAAATCCGATCTCGCCCTCCCACTACTCGCTCCTCCTCTCTCTATTCCCCTAGCACCCATGGACATGCCACCGTCCACGAAGAGCCAGAATCCGAACCCGAACCCCTGACACGTGAAGAAGAGGCAGAATTTCTGTCACGCTCTTCCATTGACAGCGTTGCTGATGAGGTGCAACGCACGATCCGCAACCAGAGCCTTCCAAAACCACCACCGCCACCTCCTCCGAGTTCAGCTTCCGCTTTCATTAAACGACAGTCAACCATATCGGATTACGCCAGTAGCATTTATTCACCGCGTTCAGACCCTGGCGCTCCTTCCATCTATTCGCTCTCGGCGCCCTCGAGCTATCTTCCCCCATCGCCTTTGGAGGGCGCTCCTTTTATCTCGATGGCCAAGACGTCACCTTCACATGCCGTGGCACAGTATCTGCGTTCTGCCAGATTGACCACGCTGCTCAAACTTACCCGCTCGCCACACGCATCGCAGGATAATCCATTGACTGTCAGTTTATCAGACTTGGGAAGTCCAACAGGTTATCCAGTTATTGTCTTCTTGGGTCTTGGTTGTGTCCGGCATATCATGGGCCTCTATGATGAAATGGCGGATTGCCTGGGTCTAAGGCTAATCACAATAGATAGGTGCGTCATGTCAGTCAATTAGTGGTCGATGTTTACTCACTGCAATGGTATTTTGTAGGTGGGGCTTGGGTAGAACAGAACCACGCTCGAAGTCAGCAAAAGGCATCATGCAATGGGCTTCAGTGGTTGAGGAAGTCCTGGATTTGCTGCATATTGACCAGTGCAGTATCATGGCTCATTCAGCTGGTGCGCCGTATGCTCTGTCTTTCGCCAATAAACTGCCATCACGTATTCGCGGTGATATCTGCTTGCTCGCTCCATGGGTCGGCGGAAGCGAAAGCAGTTAGTCATTTCTTATGCTTGTTTTTGATGCACTAAACGCTAATGCAAACTATTAGGTGGGTATAAATGGCTGAAATACGTGCCGAATAGTATTCTCAAGACCGCCCAAGCTGCTGAATGGAAGATACAGGCCTGGATGATCGGAAAGCCACCTACTATCGCCTATGAGGGTATCGGATATACAGCGCCACCTCCTCCACTGCTTCCAAAATCGACATCGCCTGTTCGCAAAGGCATGAATCTGAACGTTGTTTATCCGTCCAATTCAAATGGCCACAGTGAAAGCCGTCCAAGGCCCAGTATGGCGTCGAGTAAAAGCACATTCAGCGAATATGATGACCTGAATGACTTCGAAGGGCGCTTCGAAAGCCGGAGCACGCTAAACTTGAAGTCACGGCCAACTTCTCAGCATGGGCAATCTTCTGTTAACGAGCATGGTACGTTTGTTGTTGCGAAGAGGAAGCCTTCTCGGGGGATTTTAGAGAGGCTGAAAGGGTCATCGACGACGCCACCCCAGACTCAGGAGAAACAGGCCTCTACTTCAAGCAAGAAGCTCAGAGGTCTTCGGTCGATGGGTTCTCTCAAGTCCAAGAAAGACACCCCTAAGTCTGAACCTCCGAGTCCTCAATTGCCGCCTCCTCTGCGCATTGATATTGGATTGGGTTTAGAGGATATATCGTGGACGGGCTCTTCTGAACATGAAACTATTACACCCCCTTTGCCTACAGCTACACCTCAAATGTATACAACTAGCTCTTCTAACCCGCGTGCTGGAGGACGACGCTCGATTTCCTTCACCTCGTCGAAAAGCCCTTCACTGCCGCCACTACCATCGCTGCCGTCGTTACCTGGTTCGCCATCACCGAGCTCATTCACGGCGTCGTTTCCAGCTTCAACGACTTCAGGAACCAACAGTGGTGGACACCAAGTAGCGCTGGGAAACGCGCTCATCGCGGCTTCCCATGCCGAGTCTGCAAAAGGAACGCACAACGATCTGTTGCAGATCCTCAATCACGAAAATCATTCCTGGGGTTTCTCCTACGCGTCGTATCCTCATAATGTTAGGGTTTGGTATGGTGACAAGGACGAGAAGATCGCTGAGAATGCGGTCCGGTGGATGGAGCGCACTATGGGCCCCGACAGGTGTTCCGTCAAGGTGGTGAAAGGAGCGGATCACGGACTGATGTATCGAAGCAGCGCGGTGGTCGATGTGCTAGAATGGATCGTCAGCGCGTGGAGGCCTGACGATCGGAGGGTGCAGCCTTATTCGGGGCTGCATTAACCTCATTCCTGTCTTTTCCTTTCACTCTCACTTTTGCTTTCTGATATAATTTGACCTTCTTTTCTCTTCGTGTTTACATTATTATTCCAGTGTCACTTTCTTAGAGCGCATATACTTATATCCTGGGATTCAAGCCTTCGTATTACATATACCACCTTTTTTTTTCCCCCACAGTATACCTATATCCAATCATTCGCTTTCTTGTATTCATAACCATATATCTATCATACATTCGCCTTGATTTCAGCTGTACTAGTCCGAGGCTCCGAGCCACCTCTAAATCTATTAGTATTACTAATTGCGAGCGAAGCGAAGCAATCATTCTCTTAGGGCTGAACCGGGCGACCAAACAAAGCCAAAGCCATTTCCGAGCCCGCAGGGCGAGGTCCGCTACGATTTGTCGGCCTAACAGCTCTGCAAATTTGCAACCTTTGGCTCTCAAAGCTTGCGAATATATCGTAGTATCTATACGCTATGAAACGGTGCAAAAAAATTTGTCTAATCGCGTGTTTCTGCTCCGCTGTTACTGATCTAAATGTGAATAGCTTTTGACATCGTAACAGGACCCGGGAAGCTCCCCGTATTTGCTGTCCACAAAAATCCCAAAATTCGCTCTCAAATCCGCAACGTTTCTGGTCTCAAATCCGCATAAATGGACAGAGGTTAGCACGTGATGTCCAAAAAAGGCAAGAAATTAGAGGAGATCCTGAAGCTTCCTCTCATCCGACATCTCGCGATTTCCCCACCTTATGAACACCATCAAAGACATTTAAACGGTACACATTTATAATCTACACTTTATCTACCATCCTTCCACCAAGAACACGAATCTTTAATGCAGGGGCTTTGGCAATGATGGTCTTGGTGAGCTATAATGCATTCCACTGCGATGCAGCAAGAGCAGTGAGCTTTTTCCGGCTTGAGTTCACTCTTTCCAAGGTGGTAGATTACTTATGTGAGCAGCATGGGCCGCGTCATCATTGGCAGTGGCGGTCCGCTCCATGTGCGCACAGGACACGACACAAAACCTGTCGTGCATGCAATGGATTTTGAGGATCCGCGCATTCTAGCCGCGCGCGCCGAGTTGATGGCATACGCAGCGCCGCTCTGCATGAAGAGTTCTTTAATGTAGAATTAGTGCTGTGGCAGATATTTGCTTTGCCTATCTCCAAATTTTTTTGAAATTCAAATACAATTGCGCAACTGATAGTAGAATTTTGGCGGACTGGTAGCTTTATCAAGATAAGATTTGCAGAAATATCCTGACAATTTCCTACAGATTGGTGCCCATCATCCGTCAAATCCGCAACAAAGCGGACAGATCAAGTAAAATTTGGCCCTCAAATCCGCAAAAAAAAGACAGAGATATGACCAAATTTTGCCCTCAAATCCGCAAAATTGCGTGCACCAAACATCATTAGCTTCCCGGGTCCTATCGTAACGTTCTTGTTATCCGGACGATTCTCTCAGTTCTTTCGTATTTCTGCTCTTGTGTGTGCTTATTTTATGATTCACATGTTTTTTGAACTGTGGAGGCCTCATCTACGTCGAAATCGAGTACGGGAGGGTGTCCTGACACCAAACCGAGGGCTGGGGCCGCGTCAGCTTCCAAATCAGGACACCGGCGCCCGGCGGTTGTGTGGCGGCATAGCAGACCGCTTCAAGTTTCTCTATCCATCTCATTCACTCAACAATTTAGGTTCTCCGCTGGGTGAGTTTCCAGATTCTATGATTAACAATTGCGCTCACGAACTCGGATGGCGCAGCGAGCTTTCCCGCGCAGGTGCAGCGGATCCTTAATAATACTATTTCAAGCACCATGTCGTTGCACCATCATGTGATACGCTTAAGATGAGAAACATTGAACAACCCTTGTATGGATTCCTGTCCAGACTCACATCCTTGACATCTCTCTTCATACTTCCGTATACGCCGCTCGGTCGACTCCTCTGTCCCGCCTGTACGCATTTCTCTCGTCGGGGCCTCATATCAACTGAACCAGAGACTTGTAGATACCTCACTCCGACGTGTAATCACTGCAGTCTGCAACCTCCATGGCGGCCTCTCGACGCACCAGTCCAGCACCACGTCGAGTTGTAGCGCTCAAACGCGCCGACGGAGAACCCTTGACTCGCGTCGACATCCAGTATGATGTCCTCGACGGTATCTTCAGCGATACACACGAGGTCTTCTCTGACCCATACGGCGACACGGAAGAAGGCAGCAAGCTGTGCTTCCGAGACCTCTACATCAAGGCCATCCTGCATTCGCCCAAGGCCACCAAGGCGCTCAAGGACAAGATGGCCGAGTCGCCGACATTTGCATTGGACTTCGCAATGCTCTCGCTCCTCGTTAACGTCGGGCGCGTTAATACTACTATGAGCTGTGAGCACCCCGCTCCGTAATTTATTGTTTGAAGTGCGAGCTAACACTGTGACCCATGGCTGCGCAGTTTTCCCGGAGATGAAGACTACCATCCGAACATACCATCCCGTCCCGTCGCTGCAGCGTACGAATGGAAACATGCAGGATGCTCCCCGGATTAAACACATCTTGAAGATGAGTCTGCTGGAGGACGAGGCAAAAGCTCCGCCATCAACGCCGTCTGATATCTTAGCTCGCTGTGTGCGTCGTTATTTTTTTATACATCGATTCATCGATATCCTGACGGCTTTCTGTGCTCTTAGAAAGTAGGCCAGCCCCCTTCCACGAGTGTAACAAACTTAATTTTTGTCCTGGCACATCATACCGGAGTATACGCGGCTTTTTTTGTTTGTTTCATCATACTAATGCATGAATTGTTCATTAGCCCGTTGGCCAATCTCATTTCCAGGGTATATTGGATTTTCTTGACCTGTTTTTACGCACCGAAGTTTCCTCTGCCTCCCGCGCACAATGCTTTCTTTGGCTTTGCTTTAACTATCTTGAGGCGCCTTCATCGGAAGATGACTACGACGAAGAGCCTGTTCCCAACCCTTTCGCTGATAAATCGAAGCCGACTTCTCCTCCCACTTTCACCTTTCTGACGGCCGAAGAAGTACTGCAAGAGAACCAGGAACCACCAGAAGACATTGCTATGTCAGAGAAACTTGTCAGCCAAAGAAATCGCATCCTTCAACACCAAGGAGTGAAGGATAGTGGAAAGGCTTCCAACAAGGCCTCCGTCAATGGAAGCATCGTTGGCGACGACGAGGAACCTCCAATGCTTGCGATCGAGGAGCCGAAATCCAGGACAAAACGGGCACCTCCTGCGGCAGCAAGTGCCAAAAGCAAGGGCAAACGACCTGCGACGACTAGAGAGAAGAAGACTGTCGTAATACAGGAGAAACAGAAAGAAAAGGACACAACAGCTCTTCTTCCTGACCTGGACGAGGATGAAGACGACATGCTCAATGCCTTCATCAAACGTGAGTCGCCATCGTGCTCGATGTCTAGGCCCTTACTTATTGACTACACCCACAGAACGCTCTTCGCGACAGAAACGTGTCAAAGAGCAATATGAGCATTCCCTCAGTTTACTTTCTTCCCTCGGACCACCCGTGCTCAATGGCTCTGCCCATGAGAATGGACACAGCTTGTCTAACCAACATCGATACTCTCCGTACCCTCGTTCGCAATACGCCTCTCCATCAAAAGATGGACACCACCCACGATACAGAACGCATTCTCAACACGTTTCTCAACCACGCAGCATGCTGCAACGTGAGCTTCTATTCCTATAGTGATGGTCACTATTTATAACACTTCTTTTGCAGAGGCGTGGCAGTCCGTACGCTCAACAGATCCTCTCATAGACTCTGATGAAGAGGAGGGTGGCGACGAATATACTCGAGAAGACTATGGTATGTGTCATCCATCCATCGCAACTCAGAAAAAATGACTGATTGATGATTTTTGTAGTCCAACGTCTGACAGTAATAAACCGTTTATCCCAACAGCATTGGCCTCCATACTCTCCGGATATGCACATTGATCCTATATAATCCCCCCTATTGCAGTTATCATTTTTGTACACCTAATTCCACCCTTGCTTTTTTATTTGTTATAATTATCCCAATTCATACATTTGTAGATGTTACATATTCTTAACATACTTTATACGAGCATCTTGCACTATCAATTTGTTTGACGAAAAATTGCAATCATGAAAAGGTAAAATTCTATATTATCCTACAACTATTGAACACAAATTCCGAAGTATGAAGAACGCACAAAAAAGAAACATGATGAGCAGAATTGGCAAATAAGGCAATAATGAGATTTAGGGCGAGAAGATGGAAAATAATGAAGATAGTGCGACAATTGTCGAGGAAGATGAAACCAATCGAAAAACACTACGTTGGAAGATTGGGATACCCAAGTCAAAAACTTGCTATTCGAAGTCTTATAGACAGAACAGGCCAGTGCCATCTTGCTCGTATCACATCGAAGTCAAAAATCAAAAGAGTAATGGTCCATTTATTCGGCCAGCCATTTTTCGCATTTCTTGACGTATTTATCAAGTAGTTGCGAAAGATCCCGAATGACGAAGGTGAGGACAACACTCGCAAAGAATTCCGAGAAGCGCTTCAGTTTCTGTTCAGCCGAGACCCGAATATCCAGCGGGAAGGCGTTGTATGCGGGAGCGATCGGTTGCGACAAAATCGCACGGGTGTGTTCATCCAGTAGTTGGGCATGATCAAAGAGTCTCTTTAGCCCTTGGACATAAGCAGCAGGCGAGTCAAGACTAGAAAAAATAACCAACGTATTAGCGCCAAATTTGTCAAAACAAGCCAATTATTGCTTACTTTTTCCCATTCGTGAATTTGTCGAATCGACTGAAAAGCTTGCCGCCCCAAGTAGGTTTCCTTGAGACGAAACCTTCTCCGACACCCAGTTTCTTCCCAAAGTTGGCCACAACGTGATCACACACGTTGGAAAAATCTTCAAGCTTTGACAACCATGCATCAGCCTCCTTCCTTCCAATGCTTCCAATCCCAAGAGCTAGTCCACTAGTAACGCTTCCAGCTCCGAAGTGGTCAGCGCTGCTGGCCTGAAGATCTTCCAATGCAGAGCATAGAATTGTGACAACTCGAATCTTCTCGTCCAGCCCAGTCAATTTTGCTCCACCTTGAGACCAGACTTCCTGTGGTACATGCAAGCGCCGTGTAACATAACCTCCAGTTGGTGTAATCATCGTGGTTTTCAAGAGGCTCATCATGTGATAAGGTTTGAGAAGAGGATCAGAAGGCGGTACAGGAGGTAAAGGCGATATTGGCGTAGTTGGAAGATTGGGATAACCAATGGCAGGATACGGCGCTAACTGATCCAGCTGCAGACTTGGCAGGTTGGGGTTTAATTTTGAAGGCACGGATACCTTTCGAGGTGTACCATTGGCAGGTGGGTTTGGTAGCGGTGGCCGCTGGTCTGGGGATGCTCTTCCACTGCCGATAGATGGCCTTCGTCCAGGTTGCGAGTAAGATCTACTTCGTCCAGTGGTCACACCGTTTTGCATAGATGAAATCACCGATTTTGATTGGGGACTCGATCCAACAGACATCGTTGACTCAGCAGGAGATGAAGAACGAATACTTGGTGGTGCCGACGTTTTGGATCGCTGAGTGGTAGTTACTTGGTTGATTGAGTTAAGTTGTGGTGCGCTAGGTTCATGTCGTAGTGGTAATTGCGACACGGCCCTCGGTCTCGCAGTGTTCAGGTTTTGCAACCTCGGGGAAGGTGGCGGCTTCGAGTAAGACTGAGTTCGTGGAATAACATTTACCTCTGATACTGGAGAAGGGAGCGGGGGGAGCGGTGGAGATTCTCGTTTCGTTGTACGAGGTGTATCTGGAATATAGTATGAGATGTCAGCAGTGTCATCGTCGTGCTGAGGTTGAGGACTAGTGATGTGTTCATTTTCATCTTCTTCCAAAGATATGAGATTAGAAGGCGTCCTTCTATGACCTGATATATCTGCGCCGCGACCTTGGGAATCTGACCGTACAACAGTCGGATGCTGGGTTGATGGATCGGTGAGAACAGGAGCCGGAGGAAGGGAAGATAGAAGTGGGGGAGGTTTGGGGGGAAGATTTGATGGCGCTCGAGGCCTTCTTGACAGCGCACTCGGTTGGATGGAAGCACGGGCAGGGGCAGGATGGGTGGGTAGACTCTGAGGCGGGTTATACTGTACAGAGTAGGGATGTTGTGTAGAAGGAAGGCCGGATATTGCTGAACCTGTGAGGACCGATTCATCAAGCGTGTAAACAGCGTCACTGTCTCTTGAATCTTCGACATCAGCATAGTTTGAGGTGTGATTGGAATACAACATTGCAGAGTCCTCTGGTATATAAGGGGTATACACCTGCTGGGGTATATGTGGCGAATTATCCGATGAAGGAGAAGCTGAGGTGGTAGGCGAGGTCGAAATTGTCGAATCGGAGGGAATAGTTGTGTTACCATACAGTGATGATGTTGGATACGGGACAGCGGGGATGCTGTAAATGATACTGAGGATGTTCATACGATCTGCATAAGTATCATGCTGGAAAAGAAGCAATGAGAACTAGTCAATGTTAGAAAAAAAAGCTCACTGACAATATTCTGAAGTCGTCTAACTTCCTCTTCCTGGGCAGCCACACTCCGACGCCTTCGCCTCCTATGTGAATCAGTTGTGCTATCCTCGCCATTCCTCACTCTTTCCATGACTTCACTAAGCAATGCGACACTCTGAGCGTATGCATTCACAGCAGCTTCTGGATTGTCGTTCGTCGAGTCTAATTGGACTGCTTCGCGAGCGAGTTCCAGGGCTCTTGTTAAGGCACGCCGTGATGATGGCCTGTTCTCAGAGCGATGTGAATGGTCCGAGGGCGGGGCGAGCAGGGTTCTGTCAGGTTGGCCGAAGCTGTCCTGAGTGCGATCGGAGGGGCGAAAGGAAGAAGGTGGAAGGTATGATTGGGGAGGGGGGTCGGATAGGTCGTCTATTGATGGCGACATCGAGGGGGGGACGCTCTGAACAGCGGACGACGATGCCTGGCGAATCTGGGAAAAGGCGGCGACAGCTGATAGATTCGGTGATGCTGAGGGCCTTGCAAAAGAGCTGGAGCGCGTGCCTCTGGAAATGGAGTTTGATCCTGATGGATACATGGTGTTGTCGGGTGATTCTGGTATGGGGGGTTGGCTCAGAGCACCGACGTGGTTTGTGGGCACACTTGGGATGGGGAGATTGGGGGGTGGGGCGGCTGGTCTAGGGGTGGCAGCGGAGGAGCGTCGACGGGCGTTAATGGAGGGTGGGGACGGATGCTGGGAGAGAGGAAGTTGTTGGTGGTGGTCGTGCCAGTGAGACCTTGGATCTGGACGGTGCTGAGGAGGACGGGCCTCCCAATCGAGTTCCATGCCTGCGCGACGAGCGGGACAAGCTCAGCCTTGACTATTCAAGACGGGCACAGTCAAGTCACGGAGGTTGCTTGTTTGGCCATCAACATCCCCTCTCACATTCATTCTGTCCCGTATTTAGAACAACTCAAATTATCCATCATGCGCATTAAAAACAAAAACACAAAAAAGTCAAACGAGGGTACTGATTATCCGAAGGTATCGAGCTAGGCAAACTATTTAACGAGGGGACCACTGTCAAACTAGGTAAAGGGTATATAATCTGCCACTGGGCACATTTATTAACGTCCATCATATTTAGTCACGAAATTCAGCCTGGGAACCCTGTGCAGCAAGGCGACTCTCCAAATTCCTAGCAACGAAATATCAGCAACATATTCAACACGTACTTCGCGATACGCTTACCTGAGAGATTCCTCCTTCGCAAGCAGTTCCTGCCTCTTCTCGTTGATCTCGCGTTGCACCTTGAGTTCTATTTCGCGCAACTATAAATTGCAGATCATGAGACAACATCGTAACATAGTCAGGATAATAACAGACCTTCTCTTCTTCTCGGCGCAATTGCTCTTCCTTGAGGCGCACGCTTTGAGAAGCCATCTCCTCAGGCAGAATTGAAGAGTCGCTACAAGCTTTTTGTCAGAACACTCTAATGCGCGAATAAAAATTACACACTTGGGGTCTGCGTGGACAGTACGAGACAATTTCTCCGTACGATATGTCTCGTACATGAGATCGTGCGTCAGTGATTTCAGATCTGCGAGATGCGAGCTACAGGAATAATTGGAAGTGAGTTTGATGCTAGGCGAAGGTTGTGGGTGATATTACTTGAGAAGAGCGCTCCTGAGTCGGCTGAAATCCGAGTGCGCAGGGTTGTCGACCTCGGCAATACCCCATGGATAGATACGAGCACGGACAGGTTGTCCATCAATTTCGATCTCTTCCTCAGATCCAATGACAGCAAATGGAAGAAGGGCCTTGTAAAACATATTAGCAAATAAATTACGAACCAGCAGTGATAAAAACACACCCTCAATTCACTGTTATCCTGAATCGTCTCCTCATCATCCTCTTCGACATCGTAAGGGAAATTGTAGACAGGGATATCGTAATTCTCGATGTCTTCCATGATCTAGACACGAGTTAGGCGAAACTACGAGATAAAAACAGCGGTATGACGCACTCTCTTCTTGAAACCCTTGAGTTCGCTGGGTGTCAGAGAATCAGCTTTTCCAATGACAGGGATGACATTGACGCGTGGAGAAAGGCGGCGCATAAGTTCAATGTCCATTTCCCGCAAGCTGTCAACAGCACCGTTAAGACCCGGATACTGGACACAAACAGGGGTTTACGTACGCGTGCCCAGTAGGAGGAATAAAGTACAGGAGAGCATGGATACGGTTATCCCTGAAACGAGGGTTACGCTTGATACGAGACTCTTCGGCGAGAATGTCGTCATATTGGCGTTCAAGGTAACCAACGATTTCTTGGAAGCTGCATTAAAATAAGTGAGCAGGCTTGTAGCGATCGAACCCAGCATAAACACGTACGCGAACTCGTTGTCAATGTTGTCTCCAAATCCAGGCGTATCGACAACAGTCAGAGCAATGCGAACGCCATCTTCTTCCAGCTCTGGAATTGGGGGTGGGTTACGAATCAACATGGCTTGTTATATGCAAAACTCCTGAATGCACTCACCAACGTTGACGGGTTTGATCCTAATTCCCTCTTCAACGTGCGCAGTCTCGGGATTGTCAGAGATCTTATGAGCCAGGACCTCTGACTCGCAAAGAGTGTTTACGAAAGTGGTTCGACCGGTACCAGAAGCACCTAAAAATTGGCTCGTCAGTGACCGAAAGCAAGTGAAAGAGAAATAACTGACGTACCGACAACCATTAACGTGAACTGGACACCCTTTTTGACCTTATTTCCCCTGCGTCTTCCTGCGAACGACATATTGGCTATTCAACGCGACTATGGAGAGCTTTGGAGAGCTTCGCTGTCAGTGTCACGGTCGTATATTATTTGCATTCAGACTCCGCTTGATGTTGTGACTAAAGAATTGTGATGGTAACAAATAACGTGATTACGAGGCCTAGAATAGGAATCGTTCTTTTTCCCCCGGAGGACACCAAAAAGTTCGTGCTTCATTTCCCACGTTACGCTCAACACCGCGCGAACATATTGCCTATTTAGAAGCATACTTTGTCATTACTCTTGATCGCATTAGCATATCATGATTTGTCCGTAACTTCTAAAAATAATGATGATGGAGGAACGCTCTGGTAGCGCTCATCGTTTTGGTTTGGCGCACTCGCCATTCCTTCAAATGCATCACTGAGAGCCGTAATCCAAGTGTAAAAAAATGAGCGCCAGGCTACACATTTGGATCAGTTGTTATTTAATTTTACTGTGCTAGGAGCTTGTAATATGCATGAGTGCGTGCATGCGCATGCCCATTGCGCGTGTCGTTCGAATGCATACATCGGGAAAGTAGAAATCCACCAATACATGCACTTGTGCACCTCGCAAGACCACGTAAGCTCACCTGGTGCAACAATTATTGCAACTGTAATAAATGTGTATTGCAATAATGACCTACAGTGAAAGTGATGGTGCAACACTGACACTGTGCGCACCCCACCTCCCCGCGCTGCGCCGTATTGGGCAATACCGTGTGCGCCTCGTCTTCCCGCACCGTGTTGTACAATAATCATGAGCGCCCATATGCGCCGCGTCGCGCAATACTCTGAGCGCGCTGTGCGCTTGCCTGCGCCCTTGGTGCAATAATGCTCCCCCGCGCTTTAGCCTTTCCCGCACTGTGTTGTGCAATAATTGTGTGCGCGCAGCGTGCCATATTGTGCAATACTCATGTGGCGCTACCATCCCCGCTTCCCATCCTCCTGCGCCACGCACGCCCCTCCCCTGGGGCCGCTCGTGCAGTGCGCCTTCTCACGCTGAGAGCGCAAATGCCGCTGCCCCCGCCCATAATGTTTCCTGTGCATCAGCACACTTTCTCGCACTGATTCGTGCAATTACTGTGTGCGCGTAGCCGCCTTCCCTTGGACCGCCTGCGCCCATTGTGCAATAATCTTTGCGCCGTGCCTTCCCACGCTGTGTCGTGCAATACCAGTCTTCACTATGCGCATGCACTTCCAGCTTGTGCAAAATAGTGCAAAAATAATAATATGGTGATGGGAAGTGCGGCTGCCTAGTATCCCATAACTAAGTAGCTCGCAATTGCAACTCCTAGGCAGCTTCCATTATTACTTCGCTGACCCCCTCAATATTTTGCCTTCGATGCAGCAGCCTGCGTATTTAGCATTGACAAATGTCCATTCGGCTTCGTAAGTGATGGTCATGTCAGTATGTATGTGGATTTTCCCAAAAAATTTTTATTTAAAAGATATGCGTTATACTCATGCAGAAAATCACAGGGCAAGAAAAAAAAACAGGCCTCGTAATGCCGGGCGCAGCCACGGCCCTCTCCACCAAGTACCAATGTTCAGGACGTTACGGGCCTAATAATACGGGCAGATTCCTCATACCAAGGGAGGTCTCGGGCCGCAGCGACCGTTTTGACGACCGTTTTGAGAGCACGTGACCCAGAGAGCCAAATTGAGACAGGTCTCGCGCGCCTAAAGGACGGAACCGGAGATGACCGCCAAGGTGGGCCGAGAAATTGACATAAATGGAGCGCTATCAGCGACTTTTTCTGAGATTTTGGTCAAAACACCTGGGTAAAAGAGTGCACGGATTGGCTTCTGGACCACCCTTGAAATGACCAATTTTTCACGTTACGGTTCAGGCACAAACGCGGTCAACCGCGTTCAACCCATCATTTCATGACACCCAATACTTGCAACTTTTACTACGACTGAGTGAGATTGAAGGTCAGTACAACTTCTAGCGTCCGCGTATTACCATTCTGAATGAACTCCGAAGCTTTATAACTAGTGCTATGACATAGAAGTCTCCAGATTGAACCTAATCACTAGTGAAAAGCGCCATCCTTGAGAAACTCCTCTTTGACTCATGGTGTTGACGCGTTGCCCGGGGGCTGTTTCTTTCAAATACCTGCTACGAACAAAAAAGTCGCCAATCTCACTGTCACTCGTGCGCCGTAGGTTTAGTTCTAATAGCGATGAACTAGAGCCACCCAAAGAACCGAGCAAGCCTAAACGGAAATCTAAAAAAACCACCAAATCCTTCTTGGATCTTCCTACAATATATACCCCTCCGAGTGGACTACCTGCAAACCCCTTACCCGAATTTATATCGGGCGCAATAGCAGGCATGTACCGTTGAATGGATACCTTCAGCTAAATGAACCTCTGTCGATAGATGTTGAACCAGTTGTAGTGGTAAAAGCTGCTCGCAAACCCCGAAAGAAAAAGGAAAGTCAGATAATTGACTCTCAACCAGAAGACATTGAACAAAATGATGTCGTAAATCCTAATACTCCGGCAATCGGTCAGTAACATCCTGCCTCGCTTTATAACGTTGATCAATCGTTTCGCAGTTGAAAAGACTATAAGGCCCACCACTTTCCTCTCTCGACAAATATTAACCAACTTAAAACGTTTTCCTCATTGTTTGCTCCTGACTAGAGTTGGCCAATTTTATGAGGTATGGTTCCACTTTCTAACACATCCTTTAGCTTATTCTCTTAAGTCTTATTTTGATCAAGCTGTTGAAATCTCGCGTCTCTTGAACATCAAACTTACAAGCAGGAAATGGAACGGGGAACGCGTTGCCATGTGTGGTTTTCCTATCATGCACCTTGACAAACATCTTAAAGTCCTCGTCCAACAAGAAAAGCGGTTTGTTGCGATGTGCGAAGAATTTCCACGACTGGTGACCTCCAACGTCAAAGAGTTTGACAGGCGCATATCACGCATAATAACTCCAGGAACGTTGATCGACGAATCTTTTCTCAATCCCTGCGACAACAATTACGTCCTCGCAATCATGCCTTCGGAGTCATCTGCGGATACCCTGGCGGCAGTTGGACTAGCTTGGATGGATGTATCCACCGGAGAATTTTTCTCTAAACAATGTACGCTCGAAAATCTTCAAGACGAACTTGCGCGAATAGGCCCTCGAGAAGCTGTCCTGAATGGGTCACTCCAATCAGCCGACCACCCTGTTTGTTCGATGATAAAGGATAATGGGTGCCCTGTATCTTATTTCTCTCCAGACACCCCACCAGTCTCGTCCAGTGACGGTTCTCAAGATGCAAGTTTCATGCCACCAGGTCTCCAGGCCGTCGTTCAGGAAGACAAATCATTACCCGCGGAAGAGGCGTCTGCGATCCAGCTGCTCACGGATTTCTTACGAGCAAACTTGTTGGACCATATGCCGATTCTTGAAAACCCAGTTCATGAAGCCTCACGACAACTTATGCAAATTGATTCGCATACAATTCAAGCCTTGGAAATTCGCGAAAATGACTACGAGGCCGGGATAAAAGGTTCCTTGATTAGTGTGGTGAGGCGAACTATAACAAGCGGGGGTGCTCGGTTGTTGGCGCGGTGGATCTGTGAGTAAAATTCCATATGGATATTCTGAATATCAATCAATCAAAAAAAAAACAAGGTTCTCCGAGTACTTCCATACCCGAAATAAATGCACGACAATCCCTAGTTGGTATCTTTCGAGACCGGTCACATTTCAGGATGGATATTTGCGAACTCTTGAAAGAAGTAGATGATATGAGCCGTCTCTGTCAACGGTTCTTACTTGGACGAGCTGAATTTTCCGACCTGGTTGCTGTGCACGCGACAATCGCAATGTGGTCCACACTACAAAAACGGGTCGAACAAGAAAAATCAATGGAAGATATTGAAAATCCCGAGGCATTTCAGGCTGAAGCATGGCGCAGTCTAGACGATCTTTTCCTTCAGATGACCAGCCTAGAAAGTCTCTCCCAGAACATTTCGAATGCCATTATAATTCAGTCCGATTTCTCGGATGACATGAACGATATTGACGTCGAGGAACTCCCGACAACTGAAGACAACATAATGGATTCTGAATCGCTTGTCTCTGGAAAAGCTGATGACAAGAAATGGAGAATCAATCCAAAGTTTGTATCATTCACTTTAGTACCTCAGAAATTATCGTTGACACTCTTATTTCACGCCTAGTTGTTCGGAAAAGTCAGCGAGACTGCATACTATCCTCCAATGTTTGCTGCAACAAAAAGAAGAATTGGAGCAAAGTTTGCGGTCAAAGTTCGGTGAGAATCTTCCATAGAACTTCACTACTCCCTCAACAACTTTTGCATAGGCTCTACATCGTTAAGTCTTCGATCTTCTCCTGGGCAGGGCTTTTTTGTCCATTTGGCTCGTGCTAAACGGGATAAGCGCAAGATTGACGTTGACACAGACTTTTACTCTATCGGAGAGACAATGAATACCAAAAGTTACTTCTATCGAGCAAGTGAACATGTTTGTTTTCGAAACTGTCACTGATATCAAGCTATTGACAGGAATGGTCCCAGCTTGGTAACAAGATTGTAGAGACTTCAGCTGCTCTGGCATCGGCTGAAAAGGAGATTTTTGAGAGTCTCCGTCTGGAAGTTATAGAAAATGCTGAGAAATTGCGCAAGAATGCTCAAGTAATTGATGAGCTCGATGTTGCTATATCTTTTGCGGTCCTCGCGATTGAAATGAACTTCATACGGCCAAACATAACCGAAGAGTAGGTCCTAGTATTTCTTTTGCCCGTATTGTAACGTTGAACCAAATCTCAGTGGTTCATACAACGTCGTCAACGGGAGACACCCAACGGTAGAAATCGGACTTCTCTCATCTGGGCGCCAATTTACCCCAAATACAATAAACATGACCGATTCCTCGAATATGCACATCATAACGGGCCCCAACATGGCAGGAAAATCTACCCTCCTTCGACAGACAGCTTTAATCACCATTCTCGCTCAAGTTGGATCTTTTGTCCCAGCTGATTATGCACAAATAGGTATTGTGGACAAACTCTTCTCAAGAATTGGCGCCAGAGACGATCTCTTCCGTGACCGCAGTACTTTCATGGTTGAGATGCTCGAGACTGCCGATATCTTGCGGCGAGCAACAGAGAAGAGTCTTGTGCGCAACGATTTTTTTCTCAATCAACTATATGAGTGCTAAGTTACTTGCATTATTAGGTCATCATGGACGAAGTGGGAAGAGGCACAACCGTCAAAGATGGCCTTGCAATAGCATTCGCTGCTGTTCATCACCTTGTCACCATCAACAAAAGCCGTTGTTTATTTGCCACACATTTTCATGAATTGACTGACATGGTCGGCAATATTGATAATGTTCAAGGCAATGGTATATTTCAAAACGTCCGTTTTTATTGCAGCGATGTTGAGGATGCTGGGGTGAGCTTTTTGACTACCGGAAATTATCTCCATACTTATATACTTGATTACAGGATGGCCACTTCGCGTATGCATACAGATTGCGACCAGGAATAAATCGCGATAGCCATGGCCTGAAGGTTGCTGGTCTAGCTGATATGCCTCCTGCTGCAATGAAAATAGCAGCTGATACCCTACGGTGGCTAAAATGCAAAGGGTCAAATGAACTTGGCCTTGAATCTAATATATCTTCGAAATCTACTTTAATGGATTATTTGTAACATATTTTGGACATATACTCTGTATTCTACTCATTTAACCGAAACACAATCAATTCGATTGAAACGCATCAACCAGGATGCTCGAAAACTATACAATTTAAACAGATACACATTATTTAAGTAGATGCAAAATACATTAGAATATAGATTCCCTGCATGGAATCATTGTTGGGGTATCCGAAAGCAGATGCAGCCATAAATAGAGCAGCAATAACTTAATCCTTTCTAAACACGAAAATCATGAATATTTGTTGCGTTCAAGGAGCTGTCTTCTTTCTGCAACAGTCAGTCTTGGTGCATCTTCGTCATGATCTGCATTCCCATTTCCCTCAGAAGGGATAGTCGTAAACGTTGGCCGTTTCGGGACAGGAGGAACACTTGGCGGAGAAAAGAATCCTTCCGCAAGAACACTGACGGCTTCCACTGCTGCTCCTGAACTTTTCCTCGTCGTCCCTCTGCCAATGGCAATTGATCCCTTCCCTAGTGTCGCAGAACCTGACCGTGCCCGATGAGCTGGTGATGACGAGATGGTGACATTGTATCTCTTGGATGATGAGATAGAGGCTGCGTCATTGTGTATAGAACGTGTAGAAAGAATGGGACCGTTGCTTCCAACTGAAATTGTGTTCCGATGCTTTTTTGTGGCGTGGTGGGTGGAAGGCGCCTGAGGTGAATATAAAACGGAAGGATCATTCATTGGTTGCGCCGATTGCAACTTTTGATCCATAAAGATAGGCATTACCAACATGTCTTCATCCAGATCTTCATCCTCTCCGAGGACATGGTTTTCTGATGGGGGACTACCAGAGCGCAATGCACCCCATGATGATACGGCCTCAGAGCGATCTACGACCTCGTCGAATATTTCGTAATATCGACAAATACATAAAGCAATGATCGTGCCCAGAGTTGTCCGACCGCCTTCGTGTTGTGATTGGGGATGTGAGTGCATGTTCGATAATGTGGCGGTACTTGTCGTTTGTGTTGGCGTACTCATTCCTCCGACTTGCACACTGCACATCATTACATCATACATAGGGTTTGCGCTTTTGACGAGGTTTGGACATATGACTATGGCAAGATTGGTCGCATCCATTCGGTTGTAATCGCTTCGTAAGGAAACATCGTGGAGAAGATCTAGACGTCGTTTTTTCAGCATCAACGGGGGCTATTGATGTATATATATAAAAGCGACTTACGCATTACATGCGATAACAAGATATATGCACATGGAACGAGTTCAGTTAATAAGACTTCTCGTACAAATTGTACACTCGCTAAGTCATTTTCTTCGTCGCCCGCAGATCCTGAAGGCATTGGACATCGTTTCACTATTCCGTAGATGCTTTCGGGGAATATAGGTTCTGGCAAATCCCTCAAATATTTCTTCAAAAGGACGGCAGCTAGATGTGGATCTGCAAAATTTTCCAATGAAACGACGTTGCCACGGTCGTATGCTTCTTGGGCAGCGCGCAAAAGTGAGGATGCGGGTGAACGTCTAAAAAGTCCTTCTTCTTGCAAGCCTATTTCGTATGGTTTAATCGTTAACTTTTGAAAACCCGTTGTGCAAATTAAAGATGACGGACCCGTATCTCTCAAAAATTGGATAGCATCCCTGACCACACGAGGGATACCACCTTTCTCCCCATTATACCCCATAAGATCTTCAAGAGGTACACCGAAGATGTTGGATCGGACTGGCATGGGGAGAATAATTTTGCGCTCGTATTTAAGGTTTTCTCTGAAACAGCGGATCAGGAAAGGTATGAAATAAATATGGGGAAACCGAATGTACTGACTGGTAGACTGGAGGTGGTATATCAATCTGTGTCAGAGGGACGCGTTTGGCAAGGTCTGAAAGAGTGGCGACATAAACTATTTTGCGAAAAAACTTCGGGCTAATGCACATTGTGAGGAAGGTCTTTGAATTTATGCTGAAAACGTGTCGAACCTGATTATAGCACCCGCCAAGGAAAAAAGCACTGACAAAAGATAATGAGCGACGAGGGTCGAGGGTTTTGCACGTACAAACGAATGGAAAACATACTTTTCGAAAAAAAGGAAGAGTGCACAATGTACTGTGGCATAACTATCAGCACTTCTACGCATGTATGATATGTATGATGGAGGCTGATATCAACTCACAAGCTGCTTCAGATTTTTCCTGTATTTCCTGCTAAGACTACGATAAGCCTTCCACACCCAATTCCAGCTAGGAGCATGCTTTGATGCCGCGGCAAAGAACACGACGGTATAATCAGCTTCCACTACAGATGCATGATAAGTTACAAGCATGCTCTTATCAATGCGCAACATTAGACTTACCGTATAAATTTAGGTATGAAAGGATCCGCCTGAAGGAGTGTGAAGCATTTAGAGTGGACCACTATACGCGACTGAATGAGGAAATCAACATACGCGAGCAGCAAATCGTATGGGACGACCTGGGGGTCTGGAAGGGCAGAAGCGTTGAAGACCACCCTTATAAGCCACCGATTAATTCATGGCGCGAATAGTTTGTTGATTAGTCTTACATTGGTCGCGTTCTAGCATAAATGTCTCAGTAAACATAGAATAGAACATGCTTTAGGAGGAGACACACTCAAAGTCCACTCCAGCCTGGAATATCAACTTGCCTAACACCTCTTGAACCGTCCTTTTTTCTTCGTCTCCATACATGCGTGGGGTGTCTTCACTAGAAATTCCAATTTCCTCCTGGGCCCTTTTCAACCAGTTAGCAGAACTATTGAGGAATGCCTTCCGCTTGGAATTTGGTGTGGCTGGAGATCCTGGATGACGTTCTCCTCCGTCGACATTCCTTGTTTGTGCATGGTTCCGATCGTGAGGAGGGGATGGTGAGGACTTAGCAAGAGAGAGTGCCGCGAGCCTTTGTTTGAGGTTGAATGATGGAGGTACCATTTCCAATGTCAACACGAATCTAAACGTAGTTCTTGTGTACACCCTGTGAGTGAAAAACGCGGTCGCCGCCTATGTTGTTCGTGTGCATCTCCACACTTTGTCCCATCTCAGTCGCCACGCGGTCTTGCAACATTTCTCTCCACGTGCCACTGCCTTTTTCTGCTAATAACGAACATACGCTCGACATACGCAAACTCGGAGGTCTGAAGAGTGTCCCGACATTTTCTACGAAAGACTTGATAATAATCAAGCAATAAATTCCGCCTCAAATAATATTTATCTTCCTATTCCGTATGATATTTACACTGTAACATAGATATTTTGTTGCTCCGAAGTCCATTCCCTATGTTTTATTCGAAACAGAACGAATATAGTTTAAGGCAGAGCCTGCCTTGAGCCAGTTTAATTGGTCGGCAGACATGGTATGTTTTGTCTCGATCTCGAATACTGCGCCATCGAGCTTGGTGACTTTGATTTTGATGGAGGCGCTGGGCTTCCCGTTGAAGACATCAGCAAGACCAATTGTCTCCAGAACATCTCCAGAGCCAATTCTAGCATAGTCTGCCTTGTCGGCAAACCAAAGCGGAAGAACACCTTGTTTCTAATGATACTTGTTAACCGCAATAAATGCAGGTGTAGTTGTAAGAAGTACGAACTTTCAAATTTGTTTCATGGATACGAGCGAAAGATCTGGCAAGGATTAGGTTGCATCCTTTAATTTGAAAAGATGTCAGGAGAAGTTCATCCCAAGCAGAATTTTTTTGTACCGTAGAAGCGAGGCTGCAAAGCTGCATGTTCTCGCGCACTTCCTTCACCATAATTGTCGTCAACAATAAGTGCCCATGGTTGTTGCCTTGCTTTGAACCGTTTTGCGATTTCGGGAATAGTGCCAGAAGTGTTAGTATCCCTGTCGAAGGCCACATTCATCTCACCTCCTTCATCGTTAGTAGCCTAGATTAGTTGTATGAAAATGAAGCTCTGATATGTAAGTATACTTCACGCACGGTTATGACTAACGAAAAAATCGATCGAATTAACTAGAATTCGCGAAGAACAAAATTTCTACAACTCACGCAGATTTTCCGAGATGTTTGTCAAATGGCCTTTGTACTTAAGCCATGGTCCCTATCCGAAGAAATCATCAAAATGTTGCAACACTCAAGCACGAGCAACACTTACAGCAGCGGAGATATGATCAGTGGTGCACTTCCCGCGTACACGGACGAGGACTTTCAAAGGAGGTAGTTCCAAAATTTCCGAACTGGTGAATGGACTAGTAAAGGGTGCCAGAATTTCCAAGCGCTGAGAATCCTTGTTGATGACGATTTCAACCTCCGGCTGCGGTTTTGGCATGGGTGACGGATAATACGAGAGGTCTCCAGCGGTAAATCCTTTGCTAGGTAGATCCTGCCCAGTAGGTGCCGTAAATTTAAAGGATTCGCCGTTAGGCAAGGGCAACGAATCAACCATGGGGTTGAAAGACAACTTTCCGGAGAATGCCATTGCGGTGACAATCGTAGGAGAAGCGAGGAAATTCATGGTTTTGCTGTTACCATCATTCCTAGATTTGAAGTTACGGTTGAAGCTTGTTAAGATGGCTGATAAATGGATTAAAACCTACACGGGCAATCAGCAAAGATAGGCATTCTTACCGTTCTCATTCTCTGATTTATCTGCACGCTTCCACTACATGAGGATTAGATACAAATGTACAGAATTGCTTTGCGATCAAGATACTCACCTGACCAATGCAAGGACCACAAGCGTTGGCAAGGACCAATGCTCCAACGTCTTGTAATGTTGAGGTAATCTCATCGCGTTCAATAGTTGCACGAATTTGCTCGGATCCAGGAGTGCAAAGGAATGGAACCTTGAGATATCTGAGCACACAGATATAGGGATTAAAATTTGAAGCTTATTCACTTTAGTAGTCAATCCAGCAGCCTTAGCCTGTCTTGCCAAATCCGCAACACTTGTCTGTTATGGGATGTCAAAAAATACAGAGCTTCATTGGAATGCGAAATAGCGTACCATATCAGCATAAGAACTGTTTGTGCACGAACCAATAAGACCAGCCGAGAATTCATCCTTCCATCCTTGTTCCTTTACGAAATTTCCAAATTGCGATATAGGCGTAGCAAGATCAGGAGTGAAAGGCCCATTGATAGTGGGCTCAATTTCGGACAGGTTCTAAGGAGGAGTATCTTAGTTAAGAACAGTCAAAAAAAAGAGGAGCACTGACAACTTCGATAACATCGTCGTATTCAGCACTGTCATCTGCGCTAAGGAAACCATGCGCTGCAGCCTTGTCGGCTGCGGCTGCAACGGCAGATCGACCAGTAGCTTTGAGATATTCGCGCATGTTCGAAGAATATGGAAACGTTGAGGTAGTAGCTCCAACTTCGGCTCCCATATTAGCGATAGTGGCCAAACCTGTTCAGAGTTAGAATATTTCGGGGGAACTATTTGATATTCCATACCTGTACACGACTGAGCAGCTACACCCGTCCCGTAGTATTCCAAGATGCTGCCAGTTCCTCCCTTTGGAAAGTTAGAGGGTATTTAATGCTGCATTGAAACATTTAACTCACCCTCACTGTTAACTTTCCAGCGAGATGGAGAATGAGATCCTTCGGTGTAGCCCATCCGTTCAAATTTCCAGTCAAGTGAATGCCTACGCAAATGTCAGCAATAGAAGAAAAGCACAACTAAAAAAAGCCCACCGATAACGTTAGGTGCCTTCAGCTCCCATGGTGTACCAGTCATGGCGTCAACGGCATCCGCACCACCCACACCAATTGCAAGCATTCCAAGACCACCGGCATTAGGAGTATGAGAGTCTGAAGCTTGTGAGTGGATGAATAATCATAAGAAGACCTAGCGTACCTGTGCCCAACCTAAAAAGAGTTGAAAAATTGGGTAGTAGAACAATTTACAAATGAACTTACATCAACATGCCAGGTGCAGCGTAGTTCTCCAGGACAATTTGGTGGATGATACCAGAACCTGGCTTCCAGAACTCGATTCCATATTTCTGCGCTGCACTTTGCAAGAAGTCAAATACTTCTTGGTTCGTAATGATTGAACGCTGGCAAAAATATGAGTGGTTTATAGAATGAAAATTTCAGATTACTGACCTTCAGATCAGATTCAGCACCATCGACAGCCTGAATCAGATGGTCGCAGTGGATGCTAGTGGGAACCGCACATTCTGAAAGTCCAGCGCTCATGAATTGTAGCCTATATTCGGAAATGAGATTATATCTCTCTTCTATAACGATTTATGGCTCACAATGCCATTCTAATTCGATGTCAGTTGCCATTACACATTAATTAACCAGAAGTTCGTACTGTGCGGAAGCATCCTGCATCGCTACTCTCTCTGGGCGAAGTTGGAGGTACGATTCTCCCCTAATCTTGCCTCCGCCCGACAGGGAGGCACTTGGGTCGATGATATGGCTGTAGAGGATCTTCTCGGCCAGCGTTAATGGCCTCTTGAGCACTTGGCGGACTTCATCGAGTTTCTTTTGAAGTGAAGCATAGGGTGGAGTGATGGAGGTACAGTCCTTTTCGATCGGTGCTGCATGGGTCGCAAAGCGACGCAGCAAAGGCGCGCCCCTGCTCACGCGTGGCAGCATCGTATACGTCGAGAACACAGTCGCGCTCAGCCTTAATTTTTTTGCCATTCCTCATTTCTATTTTTGGTATTCGCAATCGGCTTTCGATCGGAGCAAGCGGCAAGTCTGAGCGCCAATGATCGATCAGCAGGCGATTTCACATGATGTGTTTCCTTGCATCTTCATGAACATTGAATTTGTTATTCCGCATCTTTTGCAACCACTATACATATACCAAACATATACAGAAGAAACCTGTGGATTTTCCTCAGTTCGTGATGGAACCTATCAACCGGATGTCACGACTGCTGGCGCCAATCAAGATGCCTGTTTGGCCACTGGGAATCGACCATCGCTGATTGACTACATCCCAGATCGACAAATCGAACCGGGAAAGTTCCATCGTAACGGTGGTAGTTTTTCCAGGAGTCAAGAAGACGCTGTCGAAACCTTTCAGGACTTTGGGTGGCGACTTCGCTGACGCAGGAAGGGTAAGATAGAGTTGTGGAACCTAAATACTGCTTTCAGAACGCAACATTCAAAGGTACATGGAGGATGGATGGCCTCACCTCATGACCAGCGACTGTCCCGTTATTGGTCAACGAAAATGTGACGTTGATGACTTTCGTATGAAGCCTGGATGCGAGGTTAGCAATGCATACTATCCAAGCTGATGGAACCAAAAGGTCACTTACCATGGATCAAGCGAGGAGCCTGGTCCTGTCGGTGCTGTCCCTCCGCCAGAGGTACCTGTGATAGCCAAAGAAGCGTACTGGAAGGTTGTGTAGGACAACCCAAATCCAAATTCAAATCTGGGAGTGACGTTGTTCTGGTCAAAGGATCTGTAGTCGATGAATAAACCCTCATTGTATGGGATTGGAACTATCCCAGAACCGCTGGTAATGATCTGTACAGGATAATCGGTTGCGGCTTTTCCGATCGTATAGGGGAGTCGACCACTGTAAATTGACAGTTCAATAGCCTCTAGGCACAAATCGGATATAAAGCCATACCTGGGATTGTAGGCGCCATACAACACATCCACTAAACCGTTACCTATCACGTCGTTATTCAGCAAAAACATTCGAAATTGATGTCAAATCGTCAATGAAGAACAGCCCACCTGCTTCCTGACCTTGAACGCCACTCCACACCTAATTGCTGAGGTGTTATTACCCAATATGTACACAAGAATTACCAATCAACTTACCACAGCAGTGACTGTATTGAAATAGAAAATATATTTGACAAATTGCAAGAATGGCGGCAATTAAACAAGCTTACCATTGACATGTTTGATCCATGGCTCCATTATTATAGGTCCAACACTGTTTACAACGACGATTGTGTTTGAATTGACACTAGCGACTTGGGCTACCAATGCGTCCTATATGTACATACACTCAAGTCAGGCCAACCTCAAATTATAGCTATCGACACTTACACCATTATGCCAGGCCTGTAAGTTGTTACGATCACCAGCGTTCCCTGAAGGCGAAAGTTAAACTTGAATGAAATCCAAAAGTACATAATAATTGCTGACCTTCGACCGTAATGTACCCTTCTCCGGAGTCAGCTGTTGGAATGAAAAATATGAGAATATCTCTTTATGACCAGATAACAATAAACGAATAATACCTGTGATGAAGACTAAGGCCACAGATTTTCCTCTAGCGGCATTTGCTGCGCCATTGAGATCCGTATCACTAGTAGATGAAGAAATGGTGCTGCCGTCCGTTGCTGCTCTTGTGGTGATGGCAGCCAAAGGCTAATGGAGATCGTTGAATGCTGGGAAATGCTAAAGGAAGGAAGGAAACACGGACTGTTGTTAAATAAGGGAAGTCGGCGGTGCC
This sequence comes from Pholiota adiposa, assembly GCA_009935795.1. Classification (NCBI taxonomy): domain Eukaryota; kingdom Fungi; phylum Basidiomycota; class Agaricomycetes; order Agaricales; family Strophariaceae; genus Pholiota; species Pholiota adiposa. The sequence goes on from QEYC01000037.1 coordinate 1,161,317, forward strand.
GCTTCCCCATCCTGCGAAACGTTATATATAACATAGGACAAATTGGTAATTAAGAGTACTCACCCATCGCAAGAACACCATCATCTCCTCCTCTGTCTGTATACCTAAATTTGCCGGTTACAATAGGTCAGTAAGCATTCTTCAGCAGACGCACCCATTTGGTCCCCTGGAACCTGCACCTGCACCATTGCCTATGATGCCAATGCTTTTGGGAGCCTTCAGAGGCAATGTATTGCCATCGTTCTTCAACAAAACTGTAGAGGCAGCTGCAATGTCCCGAATCACACTAGAATTCATCAAAGGGATGAGTTAGAAACTGCGAAAGTGTACCGCATGCTCAGAAGTCACTTTTTATGATCTGCTTGAACGTTGACATGGGTGTTGATTGAAGTGTTTATGTTCCAGGCGTCGAAATTCACTGCCGGGAAACCGCTATCTTGACCCACGAGGTACCTATCAAATATACATATAAGTATATAGATCCTGTTTTGAAAGACTAATATGTACGCACCACGCAGCAAGGATACGAAGAGCCATATCCTAGAGGGGGATTTGAGATAAATTCGTGAACAAATAGCAAAAACCTACATCAACACGAGATTGAGGTACTGATCCAGATTGTACCGCGGAGACAAGAGCACTTCCGAAGTAACTCGTACCTACGAAGGTTGGCTGAGATATTAAACAATAGATCGAAAAATGCTCGCTTACCAGATGAAAAAGTAACATCGCCTGCGAAGGTAAAAATCAGTTGTCTCGAGCCATAGCCTACGGTTTGCTACCCACCTGGCATGGTCATCTGTCCAAGTGTGAGAATTAGTTGTCAAATAATATTAACAAGAGAACTTACGTCTAGGCCTTTGTTCACAGAAAGCGTCGAATGCTAATGCAAAAGGTACTGTATAAGCACGCATATTTCCTGAAATCTGCGGTTCTAGACGTACCGTAGCGGCCCAATCTAGAAAACGCAGCTAGCGTTAGAAAGTCGAAAGTACGAAGAATACAATGAGAGCCGACAGACCAGACATAACATCTGGAGGCAGAGCATTATTACGCGTAAATTGGAAGATACAAGGAAATGAACTCACATCCTGGGAATCCGAACTCTCCCTTTAGAATGCCATTCAAGGTCTTGTCATTTTCGCATGCAAAACTACCATTGACTAGAAACAAGTAAGAAATGATATTACGATAAGAGGCAACTTGATACTTTGATCTATGGAATAGAATCGAATCAGCAAGTATTTGATAAGATGAAATCGCAGAATTTAAACTCACTATAACTGCACATCACAGAGGCAACGTTGGCTTGTACGCTGCGTAAGAACTAGGAAACAAACGTTAGCCAACAATGCAAATATCTCTGTCTTTGCATCTTACAGGAAGCGCATAAAGTTCGTGTTGCTATAGATAGTCATTGCATTTAAACAGGAAACATTATTAGGAAAATAGAAACAACGCACGGTACTGTTCAAACGATAAGGAAAAGGTCAACAACAGACTTGATAGCATACGACAGAAACAATACAGACCGATCATCAACGACGGATGAGCTACTATCGCGGAAATGCTCTTGCTCGTTGTTGATGTAGTGTTTAGCAGTTGCTAAAAAGCAGTCAAAATAACGAAAATTGTTCGAAAGGGAGAATATGGACCTTGAACTCCATTGAATTGAACGCCCATAATAGTCTCGTAGGCACCCTCTCCAGAAAGATATGGATCTCCGCCGAAACTTGGATATGGTTTCAATAAAAACCATTTGCAATTAAAACCACTACGAACATACCCTTCCCAGTTCCTGCCAGCAGCTGGAACACGAGCCAGATTCCTACTTCGTTTTCAATATACATGCAGACATATATTTGAAACAAAAACATAACATTGAGAACATACATCATGGGTCCCAAGGCAACGTGAACGCCCTTGCCGCGGAATTCAGCTCCCATTGCTACTCCGCGCTGTCGCATTAATGTCCTGTTGAAGGTAGCTCCCACATTGATCGCCCTGTCAAATGCATTAATTAATTCGTCGCGGTCATGTTTTAGCCGATGAGGTGATCTTACGGAGGGAACGCAGAAACGAAATCAGCATAGCGGACCCCAAGAGGGCTGTCTATAGGGAAGACAGGATCCATTGGCACTAGGATTTATGTAAAATGCGACAGAACCAGCGCACCTTCGAGACAAAGACCAGGAAACGATATAGACGATATAGCGGGCGTGTTCCCAACACAGTGTCCTAGAAAAAAAAAATTTCAGGAATTGCACCAAGGAAATAATACCGCTTTAAGCTTTACCATTCATCCATCCAACACCTGTTGTTATTGAATTGTCAATCCTTATTCGACTAAACTTATGAGCGATATTTGCGTACCTGTTGCAAGGCTGACTTTGTCCTGTAAAGAGAGCTTTTGCACAGCAGCTTGAGCCTACACAGGAGGTGTAAGTTATGACAACGGATATTAGTACATATGTATCGTGCTATCAATAGTCACTTTGGTATACGCTGCTTTCCATTCCGGAGACATGTTCCCTAGTAAATATAATCGTTAAAAAAACATCCGCCATGACTTCACATTGAAAAGTAGATTACCGGGAGTAGAGCTAGGTGTACTTCCTGTGCTAGTCGTACTGGTAGTAGTAGTAGTAGTTGTTGTTGTTGTTGTTGTTGTTGTTGACGTCGTCGACGTCGTCGTTGGCTTACTAGTAGTGGTCGTCGTCATCGTACTGGCGGCTCCAGGCAGGCATTGTGAATAATCTAGAGTATCCTACTGTGAAATCACTTCTGTGGTTCTTTGAAGATTAACTTACAGCTGTTCAAAACCGTACAGGTCGTTCCAGCAATGCATGTAGTCCCTCCTGTCCTTCAAAAGAGTTCCATGTCAACTACTTATCAGATAATAAATAAAGTGCTTTGCTCACCATCCAATTCCACCACACTGCTGGTATACAGCCTGTTGGGATACTGCTGTACCCACTAATGTCAAAAGCGCGCTGAAGAGCAGAACCTGTCTCATGTCGAAAAGCTGAGGTCGAAGACACTAAAGTGTCCAATCACTAAGAGCCCTTAACTATATGTCGCCGGCGACAAAACTTCGGCTGCGATATCCCAGAAGACAAGGTTGATTATATCGTACTACTGCATCTGACCAGCTATTGACCATCATGGGTAAATTGCGGATGCATGACCGAGCCAGTGAAAGCTACCACATCTGGGCAGCATGCACACGGAGAGGTAGTAGCATACCAGCTGCCCAGAGTAGTGTTTCCGACGGTGAATTTGCTTATTCTTCCATACAATGTAGGAAGAGAGTAATTCTTCCTTCGAGCAGGCTTCATGAAGAAAGGTCCAATAGCAGAGAGCTTAAGCCCCGACATGCCCTCCGAAGTAAAAGCATGAGGTCCCGGGGCTTGATAGTGACACATAAGAAGCAAGTAGAGGATTCGACGACGTGTCTTTCAAGCAATGGGTCCTCGGATCATATACTACTAGTGCGCCAGCAGAACGTTGACAGAACCGTTAGATTGAACTAAGAGGATTTGTAGGTTTGAGGGGGCATCGCTTAAAAATCGGGAAACTTTCTCGGCCAAGATTCATTTGAAGTAACTTGGTGTTGAGCTTGGCTGAGTCGTACTCTACAGCTCTTGATGAAACTTGAACGTTTGAACCTACGTAATGACGTCAGAATCACGTGTTCTAGAAAGCCATGCCACATTTATGATTGGAGCTTGAACCATTGAACGTTGAACGTTCATTGTCGATTTGAATCTACGATATTACGATAATAATTATATTAAAAGGGACATATGATATTTGCCGGGTATGTGGGTCCAAAACGCATTGCAAGGTAACGAACCCAGGATTTGACAACGGATAAGAAGATCAATCAGAATAAGAAAAAGGAACGGAAGTAAGGGAAAGAACGGAAAGGTGTACTTACATATAATCACCAAAGTGGGGGTATTTCCTCCTGCTTCCAACCTCGCGCTCGGCTTTCCCAGTAGCCGCCGACATATTGCCAATCGTCGCCAACTTGCTTGAACCACCTTGGTTGTCGTTCTTGGCCGTTTTGTCTCCTGTCGCGTTGAAGCTGCTCTATTCTCAGTTTTTCTTCCTCCGCGAGGTCTAGTTCGGCGTCTTCTAAAGCTCTGACATCCGGACGTAAACGAGAGTCTGTTGGAGGCAGCTTGTTAATGAGGTCGCTCGTCAGTTCATTGAGAGTGATGCCGTAGGATGTGAATCCATATGAATCAGGCGCATTCTTCGGGAAAGGATTTGCCTTCCAGAGAACGTGCAAATGCGATGCATCGACAATCTGGCACATCTGGTCGTCCCATTTTCCATCAAGCTGACCGGCAACCTCGCCAGTGTGGTCATGAATCGTCCCGGAGATTACATTCATAGCACCCCAATATCCATTTTGCTTAAAGTCAAGCACACAGCGATGCTGGTTAGTGGTGTTTTCTACAACCATTTTCCCAGTGTGTTCGAAATATTTGGTGCCGACCATGAGGTTCCGTATAAAGGAGGACGGTTTCTTCCTGGATTACAATAAGACATGCCGGTTAGTGGTCCACGATATAGAAGGCTGTAAGCCGCTCTCACCAAACATAGGTATCACTTCCGATTTTTAAAGTAGTTATTCCCAGGGGTATTATTTCAAAACTTTTCCCTTGGGGTGCGTGAGATGGAGATTCTCTGGAAATTTTCAATGGACACTGACCCCAGAACTTTGTTTTGCCACAAGACGTAGAGTTTAATTCCCAATTTGATCCTTCGGCGTGATACGCAATTTCTAGGGGATTATGGCGGACTTTCTCTGCTATAAATTTCATGCGAATGTCTTCGAAGGTCTCTGCAAGCATAGGATTACTCCACACATTGTCAATGATAGAAAAGGAATAATAGGAAAGCGCTTACAAGCCTTTGCGACCGGTCCGATGTCGTGTATGTGCATATCCAGAGACTGCGAAGGCGGCGACATAGGCAATGCGAGATATAGGATCTGTTGCCTTCACTGCTTCGTCCAAGAGGGTGAAATATTCTACCTCTTCTGCTGCGCGTTGAAGCAATGTTAACGGTTCATTGAAAGTGACTGGGAAGGTTATTGAAGATAAATCCTGAAAAATCATTGACAAACGAGCTTGCTTAGATTCAAGAAAAGACACACCTTGCCAACGTTCTTCTTCAAAATAGCAAATAGGCTGCCTTCATCTGCTGGAGGAAGAGCCGGCAGCTGCGTTCTTCTGGGCACTTGTACTTGTCCAAAAGATGTCAAATCGCCTGGGGGTAATCCAGCAACAGAGGTGGACAATGCTTCTTCATAGTCGGTATCGATACTTGAGCTGTCCGTAGCGATATCATTGCTGACAGAAAGCATCCTGCTAGGCGGTTCAGACATGTCCTGTCCTACATCCATAATAAATTCTTGTGGCCCCTCATCTTCAGCGTCAAACCATTCAACGAAGCTGTCACTCATGGTGGTCACGGAATCGCGCAATGATTTATGAGTCACTGGCGTATTTACTCGTGGGGCATATGTCTGCGCCATTTCTTCTTCTTCTTCAAAGGTAGAGGGAAGAGGTGACAACATTTGTTGAGGGGTATCGTGCAGTGGTGTTTGCAAAACTTTAACGAGAGTGGAATATTGAGCTTTCAGAATTTCAAACTTAGTTCGAATGTCCTGGAAAGGGTCTATCGCCGCAGGCGAATGTGAAGAATGGCCATCCATATTGCCATCTGAGACCGTCTGGTGTGCTGAAAAGTGACATACGCTTTGAGCACGGCGATAGAAGAATGGGGGTTTAACAGACTGACGTCGTTTAAATAAACCAAATTTGGATTCTTTGGGTGCTTTGTCGGACTTCTTATTCAGACTACTGAGCTTCTGAGGATTCAACTCCAGAGAAAGAGTCGTGATTGAACCCTCAAGTTCGTTAAATGACTGACGAGATAATGAGGTCAGCTTTCAAGAGCAAATATATCATAACCTTACATTGCCCATTTCTTCTAACAGAACGCCTGAGCGATTTAGACTGATACTTGCTTGTCGCGAAGCTTGACGATATGTTGCAACTTTCTTAGCCTCAATCCCAGTGGAAATAAACTTTCTGAGATGGTGTCAGCCGGCGTTTAGACGGTATATGAGAAACTGGGGACCTAAAAGAGGACATCCAGTTGTTGAAGTCGTCTGTCGAGAGACATTTGATATGAAATGTGGCAGTATTAGAATCAATATGTATGTCCTTGCGACCTGGAGCTGTTGAAATGGCAGCACGGTTGAGATGGATTTGATCCCTGATAGGTTGACCAGGTTCGAATGCATATGACAATAACCCAGATTGGTAAAGAGTAAAGTAACGACGAGCGAAGCCTGTGCAGACATTGAGGGCGCTGTATGGTGGACTAAGCGCGTAGAATGTACCTTGCATCTTCTTCCTCCTCTTCTTTAAGACCCATCCTTCGTAGAGTACTGGTGGTCCCGCCATGTGAACGACCGAATGAGTTATGTAACTAGAGGAAAGTCCGAGATTGAGCGAGGCTTGACCTAACCCGGGGACAGTGGAATCCTTTGGCGAATTCATGGTTGGTGGTAGACACACGTCCTCGGACCTGAGAAGACGGAGATATGGCCTGATATAGGATGGTAGGACGCGCCACGGCTAGAGATACTCGCATCGGCTTTGGGTCGGGCCTGTATGGCATGGGAGTCGCGCAGGAGAACCGGGATGGGGATGCGCACCTCGTTCTGGCGTTCCCCGGACTGAGGTTTGTCCCACAATATTAAGAATCGCTGATGATGAGGATGTGTAAGCTGATAATCGACCTCGGAAATACTATATAGGTATCGCCCCAAACATTCCGAACCTTACTCCTCTCTTCTCATCTCCTCCACCATCCCGCCCATAACACAACATGGCTGCTCCAACGTATGTCGTCCCGCTTGTTCCATGCCGTCCTGCTCATCCCCTCCAGAGGCGATATCGGTCTTATTGGCTTGGCCGTGATGGTACGTTGCCCGCCAAATGCCCAAAAATCAGATCCGCTTACGTCTTACAAAGGGTCAAAATCTCATTTTGAACATGAACGACAAGGGATTTACCGTGGTCGCGTACAATCGCACAACCAGCAAGGTTGATCACTTCCTTGCCAATGAGGCAAAGGGTCCGTTATCGCTGTGATCTATGATGTCAATGATCTCCCTGATCTCTGCTTATAGGCACTAAGATTCAGGGTGCCCACTCTATTCAAGAGTTGGTCTCTAAACTTAAGCGCCCTCGCAAGATCATTCTTCTCGTTAAAGCTGGATCAGCAGTCGATGACTTCATCAAACAACTCGAGCCATTCCTGGAACAGGGCGATATTATCATCGATGGCGGCAACTCTCATTACCCGGATTCCATCCGCCGTGCCAAAGAGTTGGAGGCGAAAGGTCTCCTTTTCGTTGGATCTGGTGTTTCCGGAGGTGAGGAGGGTGCCCGTTACGGTCCTTCTCTCATGCCTGGCGGATCTCCTGCTGCATGGCCCGCTATCAAGGAGATCTTCCAGAAGACAGCTGCTCAGGTCAACGGCGAGCCCTGCTGCGATTGGGTTGGTGAGACTGGTTCGGGCCACTACGTGAAGATGGTTCACAACGGTATGTTTGCCTGGATTCCATGCCATTCACCGTGTTAAATTAATCACCAAGGCATTGAATACGGTGACATGCAGCTGATTGCTGAGGCCTACGACATCCTGAAGCGCGGTCTTGGATTGCACGAAGACGAAATTGCCGATATCTTCTTGAAGTGGAATAAGGGCGTTCTCGACTCATTCCTGATCGAAATTACGGCCAATATCCTCAAGTTCAAAGATGACGATGGCGAACCCGTTGTTACCAAGATCCTTGACAAGGCTGGCCAGAAGGGAACTGGCAAATGGACCGCCATTGCTGCCTTGGATGCTGGAACAGCTGGTGCGTCCAGCAATTTAATGAGATGATGCTATTTATCCCGAACATTTATGTCATAGTCACTCTTATCGGAGAGGCTGTTTTCGCCCGTTGCTTGTCCGCTATTAAAGAGGAGCGTGTCCGGGCCAGCAAAGTTATTGCAGGGCCTCCACGCGAACCTTTCCGCGGAGACAAGCAACTTTTCATCGACGACCTCGAGCAGGCTCTCTATGCTTCCAAAATCATTTCCTACACTCAAGGCTTTATGCTCATGAGGGAGACCGCAAAAGAGGTATGGCCCAAGGGTTGTGAAATAAATGCCATTTCATTCAAATGTTTTATGTCAGGTCGGCTGGAATCTCAATTACGCTGGAATCGCCGCTATGTGGCGCGGTGGATGCATTATCAAGAGTGTTTTCTTGGGCGACATCACTGCCGCATACCAGAAAAAGCCTCAGCTGGAATCCCTTCTTTTCGACGACTTCTTCAACAAGGCTGTTCACAAAGCCCAACCTGGCTGGAGGCGTGTCATCGCTCAGGCTGTCCTCTGGGGTATCCCGACCCCTGCCTTCAGCACCGCTCTGGCCTTCTTCGATGGCTACAGGAGTGAGATCCTTCCCGCCAACATGCTCCAAGCTCAGGTATTGTTACTGCCTGTATTTTGTACTGCACACCTTATTGATTATCTACTCAAGCGCGACTACTTCGGTGCCCACACCTTCCGCGTACTGCCTGGCAAGGAAAATGCCAAATTCAAGACTGGCGAGGATATCCGTAAGCTCTTTCTTTTCAATACTTCGAACGCCTACCTATCTGATCTAATTTTGTTAAGACGTCAACTGGACCGGGCGAGGAGGAAATGTATCTGCGTCCACCTACAACACATAAATGTGCATGCGAACATAGCGACATGTTGTGCATGTGGAAAAAGTTTGTTAGAAGGCCGCGAATAGATCAGTGTATCATGTACTCCAAACCGTAGCTGTATATCTCATATCCCGAAATATATTGATGGAAAGCAACGTGGAATTGTCTTCTGGACGATACGTCTGAGAACATTGGTTCATTGACGGTGAATTTATCTGGAGGTGTTGATCGGAGTCATGTGTTGTGCTGTGTCTTCGTCAAAGGACAATTTCATGACATTATCTTTGCGGTTATACGCCTTTCTTTGAACGTCACATTGAATCTATATGTGCGGTATATACGTCTCAGCTCAATTCTCTTCGCCTCGGAGTGATGTGGACTTGACGCTCGTGTCTCAGGAGCTTCAAAGGGTGAACGCTGCTCGCGGTAAGATCTTTCTGTCGATGACTGGTCCTCTGCTGATTTAACGTCACTTTTGTAGGACCGGATGCACAGAATACACATATGCTATCTCTTTCCACAAATCCTCTCCTATCGCACGCAATTGTAGAAGCAGTTTCATTATCCACCGATGACGCTTGCCCCCGAACACTGGATATCACGTTTTACGCGTCTGAATTGCGCCTGAGAGGAGACTTCCCAATTGTCCAGCCTCACGTCAGAGATGGAAACGTACTCTGTTGGAATGGAGAGGTCATTGCATTCTCTATATACTTTCAACAGCCGATTAACCTGTTGGCTTCAGATCTTTGAAGGAATTGAAGTAAGTTGCCCATGATATGATTTTTTGTGCTTCACTCGACGTTTTGCGTAGATATCATCGCGTGAAAACGATGGAGCGAAGCTATTCGATGCACTATGTTTGACGAAAACATCCGAGGATATTCGCGATATATTCTGCACTATCGAGGGACCGTAAGCTTGCCTACATTATCATCTTCTATGCTTTGATCAATGATCTTTCCTGAATAGCTATGCTTTTACCTTTTATCATGTCCGACCTTTCGTTTTTAAATGTCACACGATGCTGAACATGAAATACAGGATGCTTCTCAACGGTTATACTTTGGTCGAGATCCATTGGGTCGGCGATCCCTTCTCATCAGTAAACCGACCAAAAATCATCCATATCTTCTCCTGTCCTCAGTCTCTGCTGGTGCCAATCCTGCTTATGACTTTGTGGAAATATCTACTGAGCAAATATATAGCCTTGATCTGAACTCTTTAAGGAATTCATCCGCCGTAAGTCTGTATTGTGATTTCGACTCTCGCCTGTGTAATTCTGACGTTTCGGCAGATCTCTAATGGTTACAATGCTTCTCTTAACACTATTTCGAGGTCATCAACAACGCCCAGCATACTCAACCAATTTGTAAAAGCTATAAATTTTTCATATCCAGTGGATGTGGAACTTACGCTTCCCACGATTTAGGACTTCCCAGGCAAAGTCAACACCACGTTAACATCTGAGAATATTCCATTGGTGGAAGCACTAGACAATATTCCAGACCACCTTTCGCAGGCAGTAGATGATCTGATATCCCATCTCGACCGAAGTGTTATGCTTCAAGTTCGCAATATTCCCCGGAACTCGTGAGTTCTTTCCAATTATTTAGCTTTCGAATATTTATGGAGTATCGATGTGTAGCCTTCCTGAAGGAAAGGCGAGAGTAGCGGTTCTTTTCAGCGGAGGAATTGATTCGACAGTCATTACGTTCTTAGCAAACAGGCAAGATTATGACTTGTGTTACATGGCCCTACGCTAATATATTCACCTCACAGCCATGTCCCTCTGGATGAGCCCATTGATCTGCTCAACGTTGCTTTTGAGAATCCACGGAAACTCAGAATACAAAAGGAAGGAAATATAGGCGGTAATCCTAAACGTATTCGAAAGTCAGAATCGCATCGGAAAGCTCCCAGAGTGGAAGAGGAAAAGATTCCCTATTCGGTTCCGGACAGAGTCACAGGGATGCAGGAAGTGGAAGAACTACGCCGTGTATGCCCTGGGCGAGTTTGGAATTTCGTGAGGACATTCCATCTCCTTGGGGCCCAATAAATACTAACACCTCATTCAGGTTGAAGTCAATGTGCCTTACGCTGTAAGTGCTAGGATGATGATCCCCATCTAAATACTAAAGGAGTCTGCAGGATTGTCAAGCAGCTCGTCCGGTTGTCGAGTCGCTGATGTCTCCTGGCCGGACCGTTATGGATCTGGTTAGTCATCTTCTCTTTTTGGTTTCGCGTGAAAAACCATGCTTAATTTTTACAACAGAGCCTCGCTTTAGCGCTATATTTTGCTTCCCGTGGACAAGGAGAAATCCGAAAGACAGCTGATTCCAAACCTGAACCTTATACAAGTGAAGCCAGAGTCCTGTTAAATGGACTTGGGTCCGATGAACTTCTCGGAGGTTATGGACGCCATCGTACCGTCTACAACAGCGGGGGATGGGCTGCGATTGTCGCGGAAGTCAGTAAATTTCAAGCACGATCCATTATTGGACGATTGCTCACGAAGATCTGATTCTTATCCAGCTGCAAGAAGAAATAGATAGGATTCCCACTAGGAATCTTGGAAGGGATGACCGCGTTATATCCTCGCATGGGAAGGAAACCCGACATCCCTTTCTTTCGTTGTCGCTGGTATCTTTTCTGGCTTCATTGCCGGTCTATTTCAAGATGGATCCTCGGGTAGAAGTTGGCCTTGGAGATAAAATGTTGCTGCGGTTTGCTGCACGAAAACTTGGTCTCATCGAGGCAAGTAGCAGAAAAAAGCGAGCAATGCAGTTCGGAAGTCACTCAGCAAGAATGGACGGAGAGAGGCGAGGAGATGTTGAATTAGAATAACGGGGCTTGAGCAAGTTCAAGATTTGAATACAAATCTTCATAATCTAATTTTAAATGTTATATCTGTCACTCGCATAGTTGTAACTTGTAAATACCCATCCTTTGAAGCCAAATGCTATACCTGCCTTGTTCAAGCCTTGTTACCTGCTTCTTGCCTGCTTCAGTTACTTCAAAGACTGCCAGAGGGCGCTCGCGGCCTGCTGACTAACATTATATCATACCGGAGCTGTGTGGGAACATTCGCGAGCGGCAGAAACGCGTCGCTGCACGGCGGTATTGCTAGTTTCTTTCAGCCAGAACCGAGCTGCTAGCAAAATGGCCTTCTCACAGAACGCATCTAAAATCATTGGTATGTATGTAGCCTAATGTATTAGAGGGCGCTAACCGAACTCTTCCTTATTTTCCAGTCCCACTGGGCTTCGCAATTGCTGCTATTCAAGCCAGCATCTACGATGTCCCAGGTGGCTATCGTGCGGTTATGTTCGATAGGTTCTCGGGTGTAAAGAACCAGGTGTGTATATCCTCATTTGTTATTGAAGTTTATTGGTTGTAATGAATGCAATTCAGGCTACTGGCGAAGGCACCCATTTGCTTGTGCCTTGGCTCCAGCGAGCCATCCTATACGACTGCCGTATCAAACCCCGTGTGCGTAGTGCTATATTGCAACTGAATGATGTACTCATACTTCTGCAGAATATTTCTACTACCACTGGATCGAAGGATATGCAAATGGTTTCCATCACTCTCCGTGTTCTTTCTCGCCCAGATGTCGAACACTTGCCCAAGATTTACCAAAGTTTGGGAATGGACTACGATGAGAGGGTCTTACCATCCATTGGAAATGAGGTCTTGAAGAGTATTGTTGCACAGTTCGATGCTGCTGAGCTCATTACTCAGCGTGAAGTGGTGCGTCTTGAAGGGATTCTGCGATAACTTCCACTCTTAAAACACTTCCGCAGGTCTCTTCTCGGATACGTGCCGACCTTTTGCAACGTGCGGGCGAATTCAACATCAAGTTAGAGGATGTTTCTATTACCCACCTTACCTTCGGAAAGGTAAAGTTGTCTTGAATTGGTTGGAAGTCAAGCTAACATATTGGCATCAGGAATTCACCCAAGCTGTCGAAGCAAAGCAAATAGCGCAACAAGGTATGTGACTTTGCAGGTCAACAGTAGAATTCCTCTGATTGTTTTTCAGATGCCGAGCGTGCCAAGTTCATTGTTGAAAAGGTAGGATAAGACGAAGTATGAGATCTAATCAGCTGCTGACCCAGCTTTTTAGGCGGACCAAGAACGACAGGCATCAATTATCCGGGCTGAGGGAGAGGCAGAAGCAGCGCTGACGATCTCGCGAGCTCTTGAAAAGGCTGGGGACGCATTTGTGGCACTGCGAAAAATCGAGGCGAGCAAGGCGATCGTGCAGTCGCTGTCTGGCAACCCCAACGTTACATACATTCCGAGCAGCAATGGCAACGTGCTGCTGAGCGTGTCTGGGCAGAAGTAGATACTCGTACTTAAATGAATATGGATTTGATCGATGCTGCATATTTTGAGAAATCAGAAAAACTCCCACGGAGTCAATTCGTCCTTGCCCTTGACTGCCATCGAGTGTGTCTGTATCTCGTCTTCCTTTTCTCTTTTCCTCTCCTCTCTCCTCTCTCTCCTCTCTCTCGTCTATTTCCTCTTTGTGACGGACTTGTCTATCGTATACAGTCTCCCTTTTCCTGTCTTTTGTATGCTGTCACTCCCCATTCCTCTTTTTACACTCTTATGTTAACTATCCTTGTTTCAGGTCTCATTTTCCTTCATCTTTTTTAAATCATGAATCCAATGGGCATGGGCAGCGTTGCTGAGGCTCCGGTTTGTTGTTCTCTTCTTATCTCTTCATATCTGTTGCTGATCACGGTTATCTTGTTCTCCTCACGTTCTGCTATTGTTGTTGCATCACCTCATACGACTATTCTAGAGGCGCGCTCATCTTTATGTCGGAAATTTGAGTCCGCGTGTGACAGAGTATATGCTCACTGAAATTTTTGCTGTCGCCGGACCCGTCCAACACGTCAAAATCATCCCCGACAGGAACTATCAACACGGCGGTCTCAACTATGGCTTCGTGGAATACATGGATATGCGTGCTGCTGAAACCGCTCTCCAGACCTTGAATGGGCGCAAAATCTTTGATACTGAAATCAGAGTCAACTGGGCATATCAAGGTCAACAAAATAAAGAGGACACCACTGGACATTATCATGTCTTTGTCGGAGATCTCAGCCCGGAAGTCAACGACGATGTTCTTGCAAAGGCCTTCAGTGCATTCGGCACCATGTCTGACGCCAGAGTGATGTGGGACATGAACTCTGGAAAATCTCGTGGTTATGGCTTCCTTGCCTTCCGCGACAAAACCGACGCGGAGCAGGCTATCGCCACCATGAACGGAGAATGGTTGGGCTCTCGGGCTATTCGCGTCAACTGGGCTAACCAGAAAACTCAGGGTGCTCCGCCAGGTGCAGGTGGTTCTTCTCCTCATCAAGGAGGTGGCCCCATTGCTGGAGGCGCTGGCAGTGCGCCTGCTCCCATCAACTTCCAAGGTGGACCTCTTTCGTACGAATCCGTTGTTCAACAGACCCCTGCCTATAACTCTACTGTCTATGTTGGCAACTTGGTTCCTTATTGCACGCAAGCTGATCTCATTCCGCTTTTCCAATCCATTGGATATCTTTCTGAGATCCGTATGCAAGCCGATCGAGGATTCGCCTTCGTCAAGCTCGATACTCACGAACACGCGGCAATGGCTATCGTTCAGCTGCAAGGCCAAATGGTCCACGGACGCCCCATCAAGTGCAGTTGGGGCAAGGACCGCGCTGATGGTGGTGCTGCAGCTCCCGCCAACCCTGTGAGCCCCACCGCTGCCGCTGCTCCATACGGCAATATGGTGCGTCACATTAAACTTCAAATTTCATCATATTGACTCTTATATCTTAGCCTATGTACGGTATGCCCCAGCCTGCATCCTATGGGCAATATGGCTTTGGAGGCTACGCAGGATTCCCCGGACAAGCTGCTGCCGCCCCAGGTGCCGCAGGCCCTGGTTCTCCCGGCATGGCGCAGGCTAATGTTGGCGCAGCTGGCTTGGGCCTTAATGTTGGTGCTCAGCAACCTGGTGCCGACCTAAATGCTGCTGCTGGTGCGCAACCAGGACAGCCTCAATGGGGTACTTCTGATCCCAATTACTATTCCAACTATTGGGGAGGTGAGGATTGATCTATGTTTTCTGGAATACCCTTCGTTAATCAGATCTGTATTAGGCTATTACGGACAGCAACCTGCTACCCAGCAGCAGGCTGGTGGGGATGCTCAAATGCAAGGACCAGCTTAGAACATGGACGATTTTGATATCCAATCTGTCCTGGGTCTTGAATTATGTAATATCAGCACCTTAGCTTTTTTCCGCTGATACTCCTCTTCCGTCTTATTATGCTTGTCCTTTTGTTACCATTTCTCTTTTCCTCCTGTTCTTGATGTTGCTGTCTCTTATTTCTTTTCCGATAAAGGCGCACATTTTTCTATGCAAGATGATTATAACAGAAGAATCTTGCAACCAATTTAACTAACTGAAGTGTCAGTTGAGAACAGGAAAAAGCAGTGCTTGGAAGCTGAAGGTTAGTCAATAGAATAGTATAATGAACGAGGGTATATACTGCGTACACAGACTCCTGTAAACATGGAATTGCAAGTCTAACAATCATTTGGGGCCGGAATCGTTGACCATCAGCCATTCGGCGTCAGATTCAGCCCCTGGGGTGCTGGAAACTGGGCTCCATTCTTCGTCGTCGCTGTTGAGGAGTCCGGATTTGCCGAGTCTTTTCCCGACGACGAAGTAGGACGACTATCGACACCGTCTGAATTCGGTGGTGGTTCATTCGCCGAACCGTCTCTCCATGTCAATACAGTGTCATGTCTGGAGCGCATATTCTCATAGAATTCATTTGCTTCGTTCATTCTGTTGGCTTCCGCTTGTTTAGCATCAAGCCATCGTTGCAAGAGTTTTGCGTTATCCTTGGCTAGTATTTGATTTCTTTCTTCAACTTGACTGAGCTCCAACAGAGATGTGCTGATTTCATCATGGAGGATCTAATTCGAACATCAAATAAGCTCAGTGGTATATATATCGAAGGGAATTTTGTTACCTGCACTGTCCTGTCTTTCTCAGCCATGAGTTCTGCATGTTGGTCAACCTTTCGGCGAAGCGTCGCTATCTCATCCCTAGCTTTCCTGAGGTTTTCCGAGTCGATCCTTGACAATTCTTCCTTTTCGCGCAAGGTCTCGTTCATGGATAAGAGACGTTGAGCATTCTGCCCTTGAGTCTTGTATAAAGTTGCAAGTTCATCGCGAAGTGCTGATATTTGGCCATCAAGAGACTTATGAAAGGCCTCAATAGCTATTTTGCTTGGCCATCGATGAGATGATATAGACGCGAACTAAACATGAAAATGGGCTTACCCATCTCCTGATCCCGAGCCACCGGAACTCCCCTTCGCAGACCCTACTGCCTGAAGCAATATTGTATTGCGTTCTTTCAAAAGTTTGGTTTGTTGAGCAAGTCTGCGGTCTAGGGGAGAGAAGACGTTGAATAAGCCAGTGGGGAGAGGCAAGTCGGTAATTTTGCGCACATTGTTCAATGATAGGAGCAAATGCAGACTCTGCAGTATTCCTCTCTGTCAGCCGGTGTCTGAGAAGCTCTTGCCATGATGGCTCGGCCATTTGAGGGAGGATAAGGCGCACAAGTTGACATGGCCTTACCACTGACAACTTCACTTCCGGTTACGCGGAGTTTGAATCCCCTAAATGGGACAAGTACAGGGTCTGACGCTGTTCGATTCTAGTCACGACTACTGCCTCATTTCCACCACCTCTCCTCTCCCTCTTCTACATCCTCTTCACTGACAATGGGTCGTGTATTACTCAAGGTGTGTCTCAATGTTGCTCCCTGCTGTCCAGCATGCTGACTGTGCCTCTTCACTAGGTCATCATTCTCGGCGACAGTGGGTCAGTCGCTCGATGACAGTTGCTCTACTTGCTGCTCATGTTTGAACCTGCAGTGTCGGAAAGACGTCTCTGATGAACCAATACGTCAACAAGCGGTTCAGTAATCAGTACAAAGCCACTATCGGCGCAGATTTGTATGTTTCAGCCGATACTCCGATCACATTGCTAAGGGGCTAATTATCCAACATAGCTTGACGAAGGAAGTCATGGTTGACGACCGTCTTGTGACTATGCAAGTGAGTGCCCGTCCCATTTCTAAGG
Organism: Pholiota adiposa; assembly: GCA_009935795.1. Lineage (NCBI taxonomy): Eukaryota > Fungi > Basidiomycota > Agaricomycetes > Agaricales > Strophariaceae > Pholiota > Pholiota adiposa. The sequence continues at coordinate 1,178,267 of QEYC01000037.1, forward strand.
TTCCTTCTTATCTCATGTTCTCATGGCTAGCTCTGGGATACCGCGGGCCAAGAACGCTTTCAATCACTCGGAGTGGCTTTCTATCGAGGCGCCGATTGTTGCGTACTTGTCTACGACGTCAACAGTGCTAAATCGTTTGAGACGCTCGATAGTTGGCGTGACGAATTCCTGATCCAGGCGAGCCCTCATGATCCCGAGAATTTCCCCTTCGTCGTTCTCGGAAACAAGATAGATGTGGAGGAAGGTAAACGCCAGGTAAGTACTGATCTTCTTATTTACTTGACTCCATTTTAATTATTTTTTTCTTCTTCCTGTTTCGTAGGTTACTCAGAAACGTGCGATGACTTGGTGTCAATCGAAAGGGAATATTCCTTACTTCGAAACTTCTGCCAAAGAGGCCATCAATGTGGAACAAGCTTTCCAAACAATTGCGAAGAACGCTTTGCAACAAGAAGCAGAGGAGCAATTGTAAGTCTGACTTTACCTTCCAATTCACTATCGTTTTAAAAGCAATCACTAGATATGTGGACTACCCAGATCCTATTCAACTTGATGCTGACGTTTCGCAAAATTATGGATGCAGCTGTTAATTTCTTCCGTCAACTATTCTCCACGATATTTCTGCTGTTTCTGCTCTTTCTTACCATATTCATCGCTGTACATCGATTTTGTTACCAGACTTCCACATCCTAGGACGATACATTTTACGGTTTCTCGCCGTTCCAGACATCTTGGAGGGTTTGAGTTATTGCCCTTTCATGCCTCCCCCATTAAATCTTATTTAGTTATCAGGTTACCAGTAATGATGATATACCGTTTGAAAACTTCTGGAAGTATGCAGAGTTTACGATATCGTAAGACCGTAGAGCTTGCTTTAAAGTTTACAGAAGAGATGGTTCTCCATTACATAATTGTTAGTTGTGTGTGGTATGGCTCGTCCTAATTTAGTGCACGTCTCTCGCCACTCGCCAAGATTAGGTTTGGAGCTTCAAACAAACTCAGTTGTCTATGTAACCGATTCTCGCCAACGGTCCCTTTGAATACTCGCGCCTTTTTCGCGTCTGTTCCTTCAACCTCAATCTCAATCACTCATGGGCAAGCGAAAATCGAAGAAAAAAGCGGAGGAGGTCTTTCACGTTGGTGAGTTTCGGATCATAGCACAGGACCATATGGTTGTTGAGATCGTTCGGCGTAGAGGTCATCACCAAAGCGCGTGTCGCTGTTCCAGATCCAGACGACGTAGGTGCTGAAGACAATGCCGAGGCAGACTGGGTAAGATCACGTCGACACGAGGAGATTCAAAGGCTGAACTTAGTTCTCCACAGGAATATTATGTCAAGGTACGAGTATCTGACTCAAATATCATATCAAGCTTGCCTATATGTTGATGAATTTTTCGATACATAGTGGGCTGGCTACGAATCAGATGCCAACAGGTCAGTTGTGCGATCTGAAAATCAGTCTAGCGTATTGACATATTTCTCCTTTCTGAAGTTGGGAACCATCCAAGAACGTGGAAAGCTGCGAAAGGCTCCTTACAAGTTTTTGGAATCATGTCGGGATCGATAGCAAGGATTATTTTCCTGGCGATGAAGTTTCCGCATCAGAGGAATGGATCGGTGAGTAAACAATTTGTGGTATGTGGCATATGACTGAAAGAAATCCAGCAATGGAGAAAGAATTCTTTGCTAAAGAATATCGGGCAGATCAAAAGAGAAAAAAGGACGAGGCGCGCAAGGTTCTCTTGTGTTATATCTAGTACTATAAATGCATGGCTAACATGTATGAAGACAAAGATCAAAAAGCAATCTAAAGAATCACCATCTGCTCCAGTAGTGTCAAGTTCAAAGGCGCAGAACGTTGAAATAGTAATTCTTCAATATTCTGCTCTGAATGTGTGACACTCATTTATTTATCACTAACAGAGTGAAGATGAATCTACTGAATCACCAGCAGAGGAGCCTCCAAATGCAGGTGCTCTCAAAATCAGGCTTCCACCTAGTAATGGGAAGAAAAGGAAAACAATCGTCTCATCATCTTCAGATGAGGTAAGGAGAATCAGCTATTTAATTCTCAATTATTCATAATTTTGCTCAGGAACCTTTGTCCAAAGCTTCGCGCCCAAAAAAGATAGCAAAACTTACAGAAGCTGGCGATACCAGCAATGGTCACAAGGAAGTCATTGTAAGTGTAGGATGCGATGACTATATATTGTTTTAATTACTTGACCTTATTTAGGATGTACCATCTTCGCCAAATTCCCTCTTCTCAGAAGCTGAAGAGCCAACTCTTGCAAAGAATCCTAAACCTGTGGCAACTGCAAAAGAAAGCCTTCCTCCTAAAAAACAAGGACGTCGCACCAATCCACAGGGACGGATAGCCAGCATGGCGCCATCTGAGATCCCAGCCACTAGTGGAATATCAACAAAGCAACGCCTTGCACAGGGCGCATTGGCCCCTACTGCACCAAAGGAATTAATGGCTCAACCAACAAAATCTCAGCCGAAGCCACCTGTCACCAATAAATCTGCTTACAGTGGCTTGAACTTCAAGAAGAGACCACCCGATATGACAAGGAAAGAATGTCCCTCTCCCACTGTTTCATTGCCTGCAAGAAATATCCTACATGAGCCAACATTGTCATCTTTGAACTCTCCTGTGGAACAATCTCCGTCTTCCAGCTTCTTGAGTCCTAATGTAAGCTTTACAAGCCCAGCACCACCTTTTCTGCCTAGGAAACCTTCTCTTCCGGAATCTACAGTGTATGTCATACTTTTATATCTGAGGATAATATTACACAATCTTATATGGTGACATTAGTTCTCCTGCCATGACTTATCGACCTCAACCGATGGAGCAGGTTGAAGATTTTTTGCAAAGTATAATGCCAGCAAGGTCAGTCAACAGCAAATCGTGATATTTCTTGTTGCTCAAAATTGTATAGCTTAGCTGCCCCCATGAGGTTTGCCCAATTTGACTCCAAGGTTATTGTCTTCTGACTGGTTCAGTATGGAGACTGTCGAATCTCCCGTAGAACCACCACCTCCAAAAGCAGTGAATCCTCGAATCCCATTACCTGGAAGGTACATTGTCTCTACTGATATCTCATCTCGTCCTTGCAATACATTGAATAATGGCTTTGCAGAATCAAAAAAGAGTGGAAATGGATTGGGCCACTATTTCTGAACTCAGCTACTGCGCTTTGCAACGTCAAAATCTACAATGTTACGACAGCGACCTCTCTCCGCTTCTCCATGATCTTCCCGGAAAATGAGAAATTAGACGTCTTGAACTTATACGACATCCGTGATATCCAATGCATACTATCAGCATTTCGGAAGCCATCACAAATGGGACAGTTGGGTCCCAGTGAAGAGATGGATGCCCAACCTCTAAATGTGTTAGCCAAATATTTGCACCAGATGCATAAAGTACGTTCCTGCTGCCGCTATCACAGATCTCCACTCATAAAGGTTTACAAGGCATTTTTGATTCCAATCATACTGGATGACAATATTGTTGGCCAAGTGTTATATGTCTCTTACAATTTTTATCGCGATCTCTTCGCAGAAGCACCTCCCGAAGCATATCAAACATACCCGCCTGGCCACCTTATCGCAGTCATCCTGCCTTATACTCTTTCTCAGGCCCAAGTCCAAGAATATGGTCCAGACAACGGCCCACTTGTACTTCACAAAACCATCCACCATACTGCCGATGATTGGAAGCTCTTGATGCGGACAAATCCTGAATTTCAACGCGCCCTGAATATGCTCAAAATGCCACCGAAAATTATGCAGTATGTTGGTGATGCTGTTTACATTCATCCCTATGCCATATGGACAGGAAGAGATGCAGGAGTTTCTCAACAAAAAATCAAAGAAGCATTGGAGACGAGGCTTTTGGAAAGTATCTTGAACCAAGTGGGGGCCAAAAAAGCGAATAGCATCAGGAGTGAATGTAGGGTCCTGTTTTTGCATGCAGGTGCTCTCAAAACAATCCACCAACTCCCTGATTTTGTTGAACGTCGAGCAAATATGCAACATATCCACTTTTACCTGTATGGAAGTGACCCAGATATTCCGCCAAGATTGTGGTCGGTCACTGAAATTTGGCCCTGTGGTATGTAACTTTTTGCTGGTTCCATGGTCTATCTGTTCATATTTTATCTTTAGGTGGCATTGTTACATTCTCGCCGTCTGCAATGGGGAGTAACCCTCATGGTATCAATAATCTGATAAGTCAGATCAGTCGACATCCTTTCTGGGCTTGCTATATTTTACCTTCGGCACTCGGCATGGCTGCTGCGATGGAGTGCGGAACAGAGGATCCATTGAAAGTATTTGATGGGTGAGTTTGACCTGAACTTACCCCGACCTTGGTGTTGACTGACTCGATTATCAGCCGAAAACTTCTGATAGATATGATTCTTCAAGCTATTGAAGATGGCAATGTAGCGCTTATGGAAGCCCCGCCCGAAAAGCCATGTAACAACCCCGACACAGACCCTCATGTGCAATGGATGTCGAAGTATCTTTCCTTCATGGCACCTACCAAATGCCAGGCTCTAGAGATGGGAGTGAAAGCTCTCAGATCAATGCAAGACCCAGCGAGGGGGATTGAGGATGAAACTGCCATCAATATGTCTCGTATTCATCGACATCCCGTGTTTATAACGGATTACCGCCGGTACATTGTAATCTGTTCCGAGAATAGTGACTCAAAAGTCAATACATCTTTCGGCGGAGTGAGTGCACTCTTGACCTTGACAATGTTCACTTTTTTTTTTTTTTGCTAATCATCATCTTGAACCCATAGTTCGAATGGACCACTGCAGCCAAATTTGACTTCAAGGATGATTTCTTCCCGAAGCAGACAATCAGCAACAAATGACACGATATCCGTTGGATGTAGCATAATAATTGCCTCAAGCATGAGGGTTATTTTATAAATTTCCATTTGTGTATATATACGTATAACCCATATGTAGTGTAAATAAATTAGATCGGAACCATTGGGCGCCCTCCCTCTATCATCCTAGAAAGAATGTCTCGTCGAGAGCAGCTCGTATTAGATCGTTGTCCTCCCAAGCATCAGCAGAACGGGCCTGAAGTAACCGATGGATGTTGCATTCAGCCAAGAGTCCGCAGTAGGCACAAGAGAGCGAACATACCGTTGTAAGAACAATTTCTTTCGACGTTTCTTGCATCTCTCCGGCCGCGAAGAGCTCGTCTAAAATCTATTCCATGCAATGCAAAATTTAGCGCTTTGGCAATGCGAACCATAGAGGACAAGTGTACGAACTGCGTAGGCCTTTTGGAAGTTGAATATCCTAGAACATGGAAAGTGCGTATGTGAGTGTATGCCTCATTCGCGAAATCGCCATATTATTTACAGGTCCATCTCGCAAACCTGCGAAAGCTTTGGATCAGAAGACTCCACAGTGAAAGAAAGTGCCTCGAACGCACATTACCAAAATAGTTGTCCAGCGCTTCTACGTAACGGTGTATCTGCTCCAGCGTAATGAGCTCGTTGTCGTCTTCGTCAATCTCGCATATGAAGAACAGCGACGCGTAGCGGCGGTACACTATCTGCCGACGAACATCGTCAGCACTAAATTTCGGAAATCCAGGGTGCGCCGCGCACCTTCCTGCCTGTCGATACAACGTGAAAACACAAGAAGCAGAATATTTTATCAGTTCATGGGAATGCAGCCACAAGAAAATCACCCCACGCACCTTTATACTCGATAAAATTACACATCCGTGGGCGCCTATTTATTGCAAGTTGCGCCACCTCCACCACAATCTTGGCCTTCGCCTTTGCAGAGAGGGAAACGAACCATTTCGCGAGGCGCAGCTTGCCTGGTTGGTTGGTTCAAAGCGAACGCAGGATTCGTATGTTGTTAGAAGACAGTGGCGACGAGCGGGATGTGTAAGACGAGAGAAGCGAAAAAAGTGACGATTAGCGCTGGACAACAGAGAGCGCAATGCACATAGATAAGCTCCGTCGCCTACGTACCTTGCCTGGACACGAGGAGGACGTAGTTGATCATCTACCTGGAGCTTCTGTCGTCGGTGGTGTTGGAGTGCGGGTCCTGGGCCTTGGATTATAGGGACAGATAGAGTTCGTCGAGGTACAGACGGTAGCAGATTGCGCTGAATCGGAAACTCTACTTCGAGTTCTGGGAGTCGATGGACCTGAAAGCAGTCGGTTGGAAGACGCCGTTGTCTTCCCTTTGTGGACCCACAATGGCTTAACGCACCCACGCTGCGTATGTGCGCGGATGAGGCTGTCGTAAGTGGTTGGCCTCTGAACCGTCCCTAGGTTCCTGACGCGGCTGCGGCGTCGGAGCGCGTCTACCATCGCGTTCGATTCGTCCTGGGGATGAGCGTGGAATCCAACAATGCGCGGCAGCTCGCACTCACCCTTGAATTGCGGCAGCGGTCGTTGGGCGACGGAAGGACAGAGCAGCCTGAGGCTTGGGAGCGCGAAGCCACGTATCAATTAAAAGTTTAACCACGACCGCTACCGTTTCCAGAAGACAAGGGGGTCGCTGTCGTCGGACATCGCCAGAGATGGCAGCTTCTATATATACCAAAGAGGGCGAAAGGCCTCGCTCGCAGTAAAGCTGTAACAAGCGCAAAACAAACATTTTCGGATGATCTTCTGTCGGTAATCTCAAGAATTAGATTGCGGCGGAAAACGCGGGCCGTCATATGGGACTTTGTTGCAGAGGCGCATCGCTGCTTTTCCTTTGCATTGGGATGGAATATGCTTTCGACATTTTCACCCACGATTCCGGGTGTCTAAGATGCTTGAGAACCGTTCGTGATTAGCTGAGAGAGAACCGCGCATGGATCAGGGTACTCGGCTCCAAAAAATTTCCTTTCTTTTCCTCAGATTTACATGCCAAAAAAAAAGCGATAAGAAAATATATGTAGCATAAGCGAGGGGAGGCGGGTAACACAACAAGGAAGGGGGGAATGGAAGGAGACACCAAAAAAAAGGGAGGAAGGAGTCACATCTAATCGCCATCGCTAGTAGGAGGGACGAACAGTCCGCTCAAGAATCTTTACAACTTGAATTCAGTCCGGGGGTACACAGTCTTGCTCGCCGCCGCCTCGTCGACGAACCAATACAACTGGCCGGGAAAGACGGGGTGCACCCGTGCGGCGGGCAGGCCCTCCTCAGGGTGGTCGAGGACGCGCGCGATCATTGCAGCCTTGTCGGCGCCGGAGGCGACAAAGGCGACGCGCGCAGCGTGGTTGATAACGGGGTAGGTGAACGTTATGCGGCTTGCGGGGGGTTTTGGAGCGTCCTCGATGTATGCGACCCAGCGGTCCTCCTCGGCGAGGAGCTCGTGGCCGGCGAAGAGGGACGCGGTGTGGCCGTCTGCGCCCATTCCGAGAAGAATAAGGTCGAAGACGGGGAAACGTGCTGCATCCTTCTGGGCGAACTCGTGGATGAGCTGCTTCTCGTACGAGTCGGAGAGCTCCTCGAGCTCGTCGAGCAGCGCGGGATCTATGGTGTGTATGTTCTCCGCGGGGATGGGGACGTGGGCGAAGAGGGCCTCGGTGCATGCACGATGGTTGGAGTCGGGGTGGTCGAGGGGAACGACACGCTCGTCGACGTAGTAAACCTGCCAGTGATTCCACTTGATGTGGGGGTTGGGGATGAGGGCTGTGAGCATGGCGGGGAGAGACCCGCCGGAGAGGGCGATGGTGAAACGGCCCTTCTTGTCGATGGAGTCCTTCTGGGCGCGGGCAATGAAGGCGGCGAGGGCATTGCGGACGGCGTCCTGGTTGTTAAGGGGGACGAGAATTGGGGGATGGGGGGGCTGGTGGTGGGACGACATCGTCGTAGTTGGGTGCAAAGAGTTATCTGGTCATATGACATCATCGACTTTTACAATAAATAATCTTTAAAGTATGTATTCATTCTGCTACCATGTACACTCCTTGTCCTCTGCCGAGAAACGCCTCTGACACTGGCGGCCGCGGGGATGGCTTGATGATCAAGTTGGAGGCAGATGATGGCGGACCATCGGCTGTTGGGGGGAACGCAGGCGTTGTTTGGATGGATCGACCACGGATAGAAAAGGAATGGACGGGCTTACCATGGGCGGTGCCTGAGACCCACTGATCAACAACGCTGCTGCGGCGAGACAAGTGAGGGGTGTGCGTGAGACCTCGCAGATCGGGAGAGGGCAGCTCTGGGGAGAGCGGTGTGGGAAGCACGATTTGGATCTGGCTGTGGCGACTGTGGGGGGTGCCCCGGATAGTATTATGGCGGCTGGGGGGTTTAGAGTAGATGATGCTGTGGGACGAGGAGCTGGAGACGGGGCGGGAGCTGCGACGGACGGGGGTCGAGGGGAAGGACGCGAGCGGACGGGGCTCGAGGTCGGGGGATGAATGGTCTGAGGAGGTAAGGGACGCGGTGCGCGTGGGGTAAAACAAAGGAGTGGGGAGGGGTAAGGAGTGGGCGTGGGACGAGGAGGCGGACTCGTCGGTGTAGGAGGCGAAGGAGGGGTTCTTGGCGAGGAGGGAGGCGCGACTGGCCCGGGGGGTGATGGCCGCGCGGGTGAGCAGCTGCTCTCTGTGGTGTGCAAGGGGCTGCACGGGCGGGAGGGGGTTGGAAACGAGCGTGCGCCGGGCGAGAAAGCGGGCGGCGAAGACGAGGACGACGAGGGCGCCGGCGGCGGAGAAGACGGCGACGATGATGATGGTGTCGCGGGACAGGGCCATGGCCTCTCAGCCCATGCGCGGTGAAGGAAATGGTTAAATAGATCTGCTTGAAATGACCAATTTTTCGGAAATTGTTAAATAGATCTGTCACGTGGTCCCATATCTGGCGCCGGACCGAGTTGGAGGCGGGTGGATGCCTCCTTCGCTCGCCAGTCGTCTGCTCTTCCACGCGCAGCCGCCCCCGGCGCTGCTCGCCCCGCACAATGTCGCGCCCGAGCTCACCCCGGAGATATACGACTTTGTGGCGCTTGCCCTGCGCGCGTACGTGTCGCCGTGGTGGTCAAAGCTCACCCGCTACGACAGGGACCTCCTCCCCCAAATCTCTGCCGTCCTCGCTCATGTGATACGCGGCCTCGATGTCCGCGTTCGTGCCCAGGATCTCCCCGCCCTCGCTTTCCACCACATCCCCTCCATCCTCACACAGCACTACCGCGACTACAGGAACGCCGCCTCCAAAACTTCCACTGCCTATGCTGCCGGCGGCGCAGCGTCCCTCCCCACCCTCTTCGCCCACCTCCAGCCCCACATGGCCGTCTCCCCAGACGGTGTCCTCGACAGAGAATACTACCGTCAAATAGTCGACCACATCCTCCGCGCCACCCTGCCCCCGGAGGACTATGACCCCGAGCCAGAGCGCATCATCATTCGCGAGGTCCTCGTCAAACTCCTCCTCGACGACATCATGCCCCGCATCATCCAGCCCTGGTTCATCAACAAGTCTATCCTAGACCTCATCGGAGAACCCGTAGAGCCCTTGTACATTGTACGTCCTTCATCACTCCATCCTGCATTCAATCTAATAGTCCCCCCCGCAGACTCCGCCCCTTCCACCCAATCCGCCTGCCGCTGCAACCCCAAACCACCCCTTCTCCTTCCACAACCTCATCGTCATCGTCCTATCAGCACTCCAATCATTCTCTGGCATGTGCCTCGCCCTGATCCATGGCTACAAGCAGGCCATCACCACAATTAAACTAGTCCACCAATCGCCCCCTCCGTCTCCGAAATCGCCTTTCACCCCTGCCCCCGTGGCTGTTGTAGTCGCGCCATCGGCGCTTAGTGTTGCCTCTAGCGACCAGCTACTCGCCTCGGCTAAGGATTTACGCCCTCCGCCGTCTTTGGCCTCCGCCCCATCTACCACCTCCTCCGTGTCCTCGACCCCAGGACTGTCCACCTATTCGACACCAGTCAACACCCCGCCGCCACCCCTAGGCCCCTCAAACTCAATTCCCAAATCTATACATGCGCAACGCTCCGTTCAAACATACGAAGACTTTACCAATGCCTCGCACACCCACACTCACCCATCCCCAGCCTACGCGCACGCGCCGCTTCTCCTCCTCGCCGAGCTCGTCTCCGCCTCCGAGCGCTTCGCCGCCACGACCGCGCTGACCACAGCACACATGCTCTGCGCAGCGCTCACGCCGTTCCTCGACCGTCTCCTGCCGCACATGCTGCACCAGTTCCTCTCGCCCGCCTTCGTGCTCAACACCGTGCGGGTCGGCAAGCGCACGCTGTTCCCGAATGGGTATCCCGGCCCGCAGCCGCCCGACCCGACGCCGGAAGAACAAGCCGATCTGCGCGCGCGTTTGGTCGCGTGGAGAGGCAAGGGTGGTTTAGGTTGGTTTCTTTGTTTTTTTTTCCCCCCCTTGGTAGTGGGTCTGACGCATGGTTTGCTTCTTGTGTTTGTTTAGCGCTTCTGACGCCAATCCTACTCGGACCCGACCCGTCAGCTACGCTTGGCGCCGCCTTGGACCCGCTCAGCGATGCGCAGTGTAATCTACGCCTGGCGGTCTTCTTGCTCGACCGTATTCTAGTGGGCTTGTTCCCAGAGCTCAGCGGAAGCACCTAATTTATGAGGACTGCATGATACCCTATGAATAACGACAATTTACGCACTGCATGATATCTGGGATGACTGAGTTGTGGTTGTTATTCGAACTATATACCCTGAAGAGGACGTGCTATATAAGCACGCGGACAAATGTTTAGGATAATCGAAGTTGCTCATGTTGTTACTAAAATGTGTACTAGTATAATGGGCCATAATGATGTGGTATAAGGAGTGTATAACCCAACAAAAGACCTCGGATTTCTTGTCGAAAAAACACGACAAAGAACAACGCATCCCGTCCGTAAGTGCGCAGACTCCAAAAAAGAAATCAAACAAAGTATGTACACGGAAATATGTGGCGCGGCCTCCATCGTCCTCATGAGGGGTGTCCTATTCGCAAGAAAAAAAGCCGCAGTGGTGCTATATACATCTGATTCTGATTCATGACGGCAGGGTAGGCTGCGGGTTGCCAGTGCCGCGACGGCAAGAAGACGCTGTTGAAGAATAGGGTTCGAAATGGCTTGGTCAACTTCTAGCTGTTCAGGCTTCGCGAGCGCGAATCAAACCTGCTACAAACTCTTGCTGGAGAAAGAGGAGAAGAAAAAAAAAGGGAAGGTGATACGCGGGTCAGCGGCTGATGCAAGGAACGTGCGCTTAAGCGTTTAGAGAAAGGACGAACCAAAATCATGGCGGCGACGTTCTGGGCACGGCGCTCAAATTCCTCCGCGTCGAGTTGGGCCACGTCGGCAGGGTAGTTGAGGTACTGGACCCCCGCGTCATTGACGTTGGCGAGCAGTTCGGTCGGCACCTGGATAGCAGAAAGTGCGGGGAATGTTAGGACCAATGAGACGCGCTCGGGTGGCGTACAAGGCAGAGGTGCCTACCAATGGTTGCGTTGGAAGGCGGCGAGCAGGTGCAGGTGGGGCGTAGATTCGGATGGCCTCTTCGTCGTATATGGTGTTCTTGATGGGACAGAATTGGCAGAAGCAGAACAGGGAACCGAAGAAAATTGTATGGTTAGACGAGGCAGGAATACAACGAGAGGAGACTTACGAAGAGGCGGTCCAAACCGACACCATCAGCGAGAACAGGCGTCTTGAAACGATACGGGTGGTACCTCTGTGGACGCGTCACCCGATACGACGGAAGTCGCGAGATGTCTTCTGTCTTCGTGGCTTCCTCGTAAGTTGGAAGGCGAGACACCACGTCAGCCTGAACAGCATGTGTGGACGTCATGGTCGGCGTCGACGGCGCAGTCGCAGCGGAGGGGACAGCAGAGGCGGGCGTCGAAGACATGATATCAAGCGGGGTTGTTATGGGGTAGAACAAAGATGGGTTGTCGCGTCGCCCTTTATTTAAATTGGCCAGGGCGAACCCTGAGCTCCAGGGTAGAAGACGGAAATTTTTCTTACATGAGCGGCGTTACAAAAAAGAGGCGCCGCGACGAAGGGTCGCATCTTGGAGATAGTGCCTTCTCGAAGTTGTCGTCATGTCTAAATGTTGAGCCCAAAAGGTTGAACCAATATAATTCTTGTCTGAGCGCGGACGGTTTATGGCGTAACGATCGTGTTCAAACGAAGCTCTCTGTTTGATCTTCATGTGCGGTGGCGTTCTCCCGTCCACAAAGGATGATTGGGCGGTTTAACAGAAGAAAAAACGCGGGGTTGCTCGATGGGGTATCGCCTTGTCTAAGCTTGTATGTGATGCCCGTCACCGCTCTTGTAATATCTCCACGTTGATCACATCGAAAAGGTTCACCATTCTCCCATCCACGACCAGCCGAGACGGAGTTTTGACTCCATAGTATATGGCCAGCAGGGTCGTTTTGCATGACGTTCCACGAAATTCGAAGGCCTTCAGGTATTCCCTGCCCAATATGACCGATTTTACTCACCCAAGGGCTGGACAAATCTTTAGGAATCATCCGATAGAGAACTTTGGTCGTCAGGCGAGTCGAATCGCGCGTTAAGGCAAAAACCTTCTTTTTGTCGGGTCTCCGCTCGCCGTATGGCGCGTGTTCGTAGCCGTCGATGAAGATAACATCGAAGCATATGTAGCTCTTCCGTGCGTTCGCTGCTCCGCTGCCAGTCCACGAGGTATCCTTTCCGCGCAAGAGAATTTGTTCGGTTCGAGACTGGCTTTTTGAGCAAGAGCTTTATCCACGATCTATGCAACCCTGTGTTGCATGTTCTTGCCGATAGGCAACTGAGTCATGCTAGGCGGCTCGAGGGGAACCTAGAACACATTTGGACAGCGAAAATTCCCAGTGGTGCGGGAGCAGGACACGCGGCGCGATCCTGCTCCCACGCTCGAGCGGGGTTGCCATATATGGAACAATGTCGGTCCCGAGCCCGACGTGGCGGAATCCCGCTATGAGTCACCTGGTGAGCGTGTGCCCTATACAAAAACCGACAAAGAATATTGAAGTTAGCTTTTGTTTCTTCTCCATAACACCCACCTACAGGAAAGTATGCCCATTGTTGAACCGTCGTGCAACGACATAAGTGGTCTGGATTATCCTGCCTGCGTCCTTGTGCCCCAGATAACAGCTCCTCAACAAGAGAGCGCAGCATGAATTCAAGACCGTCAAGAGCCTCAAGACCATCAAGCCCTTCAAGACAGTTTATTGTAACCTGTGCGACGAACAGAAAATTATTCTAGAAACTACAAGAATTTAACGTGCAACTCACCGCCGCCGCCTGTGTTGGCTAGCCTCAAGATGAATGTCTGTCACCACATCTGTGCCCACTCTGCGCTCCTTTGTTCTTCTAAAAAGCTTGATTCCTACGGGCTTTACGCCGTGGTTCTGAGGTTTGTCGAATTTCATGTTGTTTGAATGATTTGTTTTCTTCTGGGCCATTTTCTGCTTGAGAAACTCATCTGGTCATTTATCTTGCTCAAATGAACCCTTGGAACCTCGGCCTAAAGCAAAAGGACGTCAAAAGCAAGCTCTATGTATCGGCATTCAAGAGAATTTTGTTACCTCAACCTCAAGCCATATTTGCGTGAAGACTGCGACGACCGCCATCGATATTGAGTTTGAGAAATCTGGAGGCGACTCTTGGTCTGTGTGTGCGACCCCAAGGCTGCTTCAAGAACTGAAACGCAAGGTGTGGAAGTCCAGGAAAATTAAATCGGCAAGAAAGATGGTCAAGACTCAAGTTAGCAAGACGCTGCCCTTAGCGGTGAACCGGTCGTGCAACAGTCAGCCACTTTGGTCACAATCCAAGCGAACAATGCAATATATGAATAACTGCGTAAATAATTTTCCTGCCCCTTCTGACCGTTCGTTTCCCCTAATTTTGAGCCTCAAGATTTTCCTTCTCTCAATCAACATGTAGGAATTTTTTCGGAGGATTTCCTGCACGCAGTAGGCTTCAAGAATTCATCTCAAGGAAGAACAAGTTTGGGAGTGCCGATCAGCCGTTCAAATTTGGCCAGAACGCACGCGTCCGGATCGAAATTCCAACTCAGAATGTGGGCGAACCTGGAGCGAACCTTAACTGGGCCTCTCAATGGTGCAGAACAGTTCTTTCTTTGCAAGACATGAATTTTGGACATCCCCGTCAAGGTCGTGCCTCTCCCAGAAACGCCTCTTAGCAATCCGCAAGCGTATCAACCTCCCAGGCCTTCAAAAATCAAAAGCCACCTTGAAGACATCGAAAGAAATACAATTTCCGGTCCAATTCTTATCAACGCACTCTTTACTGTCTTTCGCCCTCCGTTCTGCTTTTCTAGAGCTGCGTGATTCAGTAACTTTGAGGCGGTCAATCCATCTACGAAATCATACACGAAAAGCCCCACCTTCGCGCAGTTGCCACCCCCGACACGTCCTTCACCTACCGCCCGTTGAAACCCGTTCAGAAACCCCTCCGGACTATTTTTTGGACCGCAATAACTCATTCAAACTGTGAAGAAAGGCGAGATTATCCTTACTTTGCTTCCAGCCAAGGTTCACTGTCCCAGACATAGTATATAGCAATAACAAGGCATATGAGGGAAACTTGTCACCTACCAAAGCTCCCGGACGCATGAAACGCACCACCCAATCATATTCCAGCCTATATCTCCTCTGTTCATGCATTCCCACTCGAAGAATATGCATGCCTTGCATACCCGCCAGCTCTCAGTACACAAAGCGTTTGTCGGAGCCTTTCTGCGGAAAAGTGTTTTGACGGGTTGCTTCCGCACGAAATCTCTCGCCAGATAAACGACACGAACTTGAAAGCAAAAGGCCTCCCCCCGTAGAGTTCTTCGAGATCCGGACGACCTACCATTGACTATCTGCTTTCTCCCGTGCATTCGGCGCTTCACCGTTCTCCGACAAATTGGTAAACCTTTGAGGCACCTTCAGCTGGCTCAAACTGGCTTATATACCTTATGAATATCTCTTGAACTATCCAGAAACCCATATCTTCCGTATAGGACCGACGATCCCAGTAAGAAACCTTATTTTATCTATTA
The DNA here is from genome assembly GCA_009935795.1 of Pholiota adiposa. NCBI lineage: Eukaryota > Fungi > Basidiomycota > Agaricomycetes > Agaricales > Strophariaceae > Pholiota > Pholiota adiposa. The sequence goes on from QEYC01000037.1 coordinate 1,193,312, forward strand.
GACATTGTCCTATCTAATTTTAACTTCATTCTTTAACAGAAATTCCTAAAGCTAGGATTTTCTAACGCATGGGTAATTATTCTGCGGGATAGAACAGCGCTTTTTGCTTGTTGGTCCATAATTCCCGTCTAATTCACATTTTGTTGATTGGTAAAAATAGGTGTGCATATCCCGGATACCTGACATCTATGACGTTATTGTGCAAGGAATCGTGCTTTCTCGGGAGGCGATTGATATGCCATTTTCGTCTCATGTGCTTGACATCCATGAAGATGTCGCTTGGGCCAAAGAGGCCTTGTCTTTTTGCCTTAAAAGGCGATTTTCTCGCTCGGCTTTTATTCATGACTTTCTGGGCTGTCGACAACGGTTATTCCGTTACGCGATCCAGAATTCAGCGCTTACTGAAGTATTTCAGTCAATTCGCAACCTTTCTTCCATTTTGGTTGCCATTTAAAGCTTAAAGGTAAGCACAACCTCTCTGAGTTTGAAGCTCGCGGTTGCTACTTACTTTAGGACAGCACAAGCTTGGTGTTTCCATCGGCCACGTTCGTTATGGTTCGGAAACATTGAAATGTATAACCTAGTTAGTGAGTGATATATCTCGATTTTTCACCGGTTCTCAAGCAAATGTCATTCATGAGATGACGCTTCTTTCAAATGGTAAGAAAATTGGACGAAGAGTCCTCCGATAGTTGAACTCTAGTTGGCCCACCAGTGCGGCTTCGAAAGGAGGAACGGCAAGCTTTTTTTTAAATGTCTTGTTCGACTAAATTTCACTAAAGGTATCTTATTTTCCAAGGTTGGCGACGTTAACAATTATTCTATCAGATGCTAGCGCTTATTTATAAGGATATGTCAAAGTATCTGACCGAGCTGGAATTTCTATATCCCCCCCCCCCCCCCCCTTCTCCCCCAAACCGGGAATAAAAATATTTTTTTGTAGCCGGCAATACCCATTCTGGCGAGCTAGCTTTTCTGTGGCGCCTCGGCAGCGGCGTTTCCCCTCGGGCGCAGCCAGGCGGAAAGCAAGGGTCTTTAGTTTCATGCACTATTGAGAATTTCGACGCCACTCACAACAGCGCTTCCGACATCTTGGATTGTCTTCCACGTACGGACATGAAGATCCCTTTCGCGGGCGTTCCTCGTGAAACGTAGCATGTATTTACAGCGTTCACCGCCACTGCCAGAACTCGAGCCCCACTTCAAACGGTGTACAGACAGCCATGTCACCTAGGTGGCGCAAATTCTGGGGACTCTGGCGATAGATCTCTCATTGGAAATTGCTGGCGTATGCAGACTACCCTGTCTTGTCGTCTGCTATCTAGGTTAATCGAACAAGACGCAAAGACATCAATAGCCTCGCCGTGTCAAGTCATTTATCGATACAGAGCCGTGTATTCCGTATGTTCTTCAAGAGGCAAAATTTCTGACATTCTAGCGCTATCGTCGTTTCATCTTGAAGGATTGAGGTCTGCTGGCCGAAGTCTAAGTAGCGGTGAACTCGTTGTAATTAAGCCAGATAAGAGCCAGGCATAAGGGACCCAATGACGGATCCTACGTTGAAGATTAGACCTTGAAGCCTAGTTTCGTTTGCATGGACAGCTTTACGGACACTTGGAGGGACTCGAAAAATTTCATCGCCAAAATTATACCAACGCTGGTTACTTTCCGATTTCACAGAAGCAGGAAAACGTGCTGAAAACTCTATTTGTGAGATATCTTTCACCATCTTTCACTGTTGATAGTTCGCAAAACTAAGAATTCGTGAGAGATACTTGCCCATGTCACCTATGAAACTCTGTACAACGTTGTTATCAAAGGACAGGCTGTGTGGTTGGCCATTCTGCCTGCCAGTAATATTAATATCCTTCCATCCTCGAGGCTAACACAACGTTTGTCTGAACAAATGTATCCGATACACATGTAGCATTGTTCATCACAGCAGCACAGCAGTTATAAGAAAGCAGCACGCCCGTCCCCCTAAATAACCCAGACTACATAGATATTGCGCAATGGGCATGAGGCAGATTTACCTTGGGCCATATCAGTGCTGTACCAATGCCATCAAGAATAATGTTACGTCGGCAGCTGCGCGCGGCTTCATTTGTCTTTTTCCAATTTGGCTGGGGACTTGCCAAAATAATAACGTGTGCGTCCGATTCCTAGATACCACGCCAACCTGAATTCATTGAAGAAGTGAGGAGACAAAGTTAGGGGACAGATAGATAACAAATTAAATGACAGCCTGGGCGTACCTGAAGAGGAATAGAACGACAACCGATGTAATGTTTCCATGCGTCATACTGTTCCAATTAGCAGGTGAGTACTTCAAGTCTGGAGGAAGACCTAGAAAGGTTGCAGCGATGCTGCGGTAGAAATAGGTCAGGGAGCGCCTACGTAAAATCGCAAGATGCAGATGGAAACATTTAGACATACTGAGTTAACTAGAGAACCGGGGGACAGTCGTCGGAGAAATAGCGAGATTCAGTGAGGCCGATAATATAGGGTAGATTGACATGAGGCGCTCACGTCCGCAATTCCGAGCGCCAAGAAACTCGCCCCCAGGATTCGCTCCTGCGCAGCGGGATTATTTGGAAGCGCGTCTCTAACCGCGCGAAAAACGAGCGAGGAAATGAGCCCGAGCAGAAAGTAGCCTGCAAGAAGGCTAAGTGAGCCGTGGGCTGCGATTGGCGAGCGGTACACACAGTTTACGAGCTGCCAGACTGCCATATGAGTCCTTGGGTCGAGGGTGTGGCTAGGAACGGGCAAGGCCGACGGGATAAGTTGGTGATAGAACCACGAGGCGCCAGGGAAAACCCAAACCATGACGGCAGGGGTGAGGGTGGATACTGTGCAGATATTGGAACGTGTGTTGAGAAGAAGAGATAGGGAAGAATCGTACCGGGCTCCAAGTAGAGGAAGAGGAGGCGATATATGCCTGGCAGGGCTGGAAAGCTGTCCGTCATGGTGGGTGGGATGAGAACAAGCGCAGTTATAAATACCGCCTCCGATCGCGTACGCATTTAGACTTTGCGGTCCGTTAAATCCGCCCCTCATAATCTGGCGCGTAAAAGCAAGAGCTGATAGCAGACTCACCGCCAACAAATGGAGCCCAGCACCACCCCAACTGCCCTCTCAGTCACCCAGCCCAGCAGCCCCGGCTCCTCCGTCTTTGACCTCCCCATCCAACCCACTAACCCCGGCCTCGACGCGTCACAGTCCCAATTTCCAATTGTGGCCGCCGATCGACGCGACTTTCTTCAAGACGCCGACCAGCCCTCCTGTGTCCTCATCTCAGGCGGCACCGGCGGAAATGCCATCTGCTCAGCCTTCGCAAACGCCTGCTATATTTTGCCCGTGTCCGACGACGGGGGCTCGTCCAGCGAAATTATCCGTGTCTTAGGTGGCCCCTCAATAGGTATTGCGCCACTCAATATACGTTCCTCACGCTCGCCGCTAACACGACACTCGCATAGGGGATATAAGGTCCCGACTTGTCCGTTTGATACCCACGGCGCCTGCCACATCTCCCTCCGAGGCCATTCGCCGTTTATTAGCTCACCGTCTCTCCCCCAAGTCCTCTGAACGCGAAGCAAGAGATGAATGGAGAGACGTCGTCGAAGGCCGCAGCAAACTCTGGAAGGGAATCCCCTCTGACCGCAAAGAAACCATACGAGGTAGCCCCCATTAACAAATGACTCGACGCCTTGCTAACGATTGTTTCAGGTTTTCTGGTCTATTTTGAGAGCGAATTGCTCAAGCGCGCCCATAAAAACTTTGACTTTCGCAACGGAAGGTCAGAATTTGCAAGATTATATCTAACGTAGCTCATCTTCGTTTCTAGCATTGGGAACTATTTTCTGGCTGCAGCTCAAGGTTTCTTCCGTTCACTGCCCTCTGCTATATTTCTTTTCTCGTCAATTACCAACAGCCAGGCGAGTAAAGAGTCTTTCTACTACTCCAATGCCTTATTTAATCTCGGTGATTTTAGGCCCATATTCTACCAGTGATAGTGACTAACCACACTGTTACAATTGCAGCAGAACTGGTAAATATGATGCCATTCTCTACCCTGTCCTATATACTAATTCCCAATAATTAGGCGGATGGCGAGAGACTTGTAGGACAATGCGAAATTTCGCATCCAATGCCTCTAGAATCCCCCTCTGAGGTTACTGACTCAGAGGAGACGCCTATCTCTCCTGTCGATGGCCTGCTGGAATTTGAAAATTCCCCTCGACAAAACATCCTATTCGAATCCGTCTCAAAGGGGAGCTACGAGCCTCTGCCTGCCCGCATACAGCGTGCGTGATATCTTATCTTCTCATCCGAGTCATAACGGACTGACGTGTTTTTCCATGCCAGGGCTATACTACATCAATGGATATGGGATGGAAATACACCCATCTCCGAATGGGGAATTTCTTTCGAATCTAGGCTCAAGAGATGTGCTGGTCTATTCTTGCGGGTCTTTGTGGACTAGGTAAGGACACAGCTCCATGTCACTCCGTTTGTTCTCAGTTAATTTCCGCGTCGTAGTATAATACCATGCTTGGCTTTGAAGGGCGTCGCTGCGGCCATAGCCCGATCACATTCTCTGCGCGCCAAGGTCCTACTATGTATATCTGATCTTTCTTGGCCAAAGGGATCCTTTACTGATTTTTTTAAACAGTGAATGCAGACAACGACCGCGAAACGGACGGATACATTGCAGCAGACTACATCAGGTGCGCGATTGGATATTTAAATATTCTATTGACGATCTTTAATTGATCACTATTTATAGAGCCATTGTTCAAACCCTAAATAGCAACTACTCTGAACGAGCATATGGCCTGGGAGGCGCGAACACCATATACCCCATCTCAGCGTTCGTGACCGACCTGATCTACCTCAAGGGCGGCCGAATCTCGGTGGATGTAAAGACGATCACAGTGAGTTTGTGCAGCTTCTAAGAAGAGAAGCGCGCTAATACAGGGATACAGGCAATGGGGGTGCGGTGTCGGGAAGTGGAGGGGGAGACGCGATTTGACGCCGACGCGGTGGCGCATGCGATGAAGCAGGTGTGGACGGATGTAAATTAAATATACTATATAGAGATTCGCACATAGAGTTGTATTACATAGATAGATGCGGACCAATTACATAGAGGTCTACGCGGATTCAAGGAGCTGCAAGCGCCTTTTGGCCCCCGAGTCTCTCCCACACTATCGCCATTCTCAATCCACGGGGTCAGATGATGCATGCTACAAATCTACCGTCCAATCGTTCACAGCAAAACCCTCTGCGTCCCCTCCAGTCGATCCCGCCCTCCCAGCTGCGCTCCGCGCCCCGCAGCAATCGGAAGACGGCGAGTGAAGCAGTCTACTACGTCAGCCCTGCTCCATCTCATCGCCCTTTTAACCCCTTTCCTAGAATCACGGCTCTCGCGCCCGCGCACAAGAGCAGACCCACCGACGCATATCCTCACGGCGAATGCTAGTATCCCCGGATCCTCCGCACTATTCATTGGCAAGGAGGTGAATGCTGAACCTGATACTATGCAAGCCGATCCCAGCGCCGGTGGCACACCGCGGCATCTCGCTGATGTCATGATCACTGCGTCCGACCAATACCCTGACCTCATTTTCAAGTGCGTCGCCGCAGACAAGGCCCACGACCCCGACGAACTCGATACCCCCGTTTCTGAAAATACACAAGAGCGGCCGGGCAGAGTGCGCTTTCGCTCTCGCGTGCGCATAACATCAGGACTGAACCGCCATCGCCATAAATCATCCTACTCTGAACAGCACGAATCGCCCCATGTCTCCTTCTCTCGCTCATCTTCCCTTTCAGGCTCCCCTTCGTCCTCTATCTCCGCCCCGCTTCGCAGTCAAACAGAAGATGAGGTAGGAAAACCCGGCTGGGGTACTCTCGGCCAGCGCGTTTCAATCCTAGCACAAGGCAACATGCAACGCAGAAAGCAGCGCGAACAACGAGAAGCACAAACACAGGCCCTGTTAGCGAAGAGCGTCCAACTTGGAATTGGCCTTCCCTCTGCAATGCCGCAATACGGCCCAGATGAACGAACGCCACTTATCACCCCCTCTTCCCCATATCTATACCTACGGCGTAATGGCCAAGTTGATAATGCCAGTAACGAAGACGTGGACGAGGACGAAGAGCCCCTCGCTCGAGATGTGGATCTTGTATTTGGACCCTGGCCCACACGACTTTGGAATCACCATGTACGCCTTTGATCCTCTACTATTTTTGAAAGAGCTTACCAGAGATTCTCGATGCTGATTAGTGGTGGTGGTGGAAAATGGAACCTATTATATGCTGTCGGTGCCTGACAGAACAAGACGATGCAGGCTAGGATGAGGCTTCGCTCCTAAGAATCAACCGCTTAATGGCGCTTGAGTAATTTTCTCTAGGAGCACTCCCCATCCTTTGACTTCTCGCTTATTTTTGGTTATAATATGGACGTTACGCATGGAAGATACACGATGCTTATTATTATTTCCTTACTCAAAATGTACAATAACCTTGTATGTAGCCTGAGCCTGTAACAGAGTCCTTCATGAATCTATCGGAGTTCTAGTGGTCTACAGCTTTTTTGGCATCACCATGGTTGGAGGCAGAGTAGTGATAGGAGGAAGGAGGCTCGCCGCAGTCTTGCGAGAATTCTGCTTGAGGAGCTGGTCCATGACCACGATGGCCGCCATTGCCTCTACAATGGGAACAGCGCGGGGGACAACACAGGGATCGTGACGACCCCTGGCGGCTAAGGATCCAGGTGTGCCATCGTATTGGGCAGTTTCCTGGGGTTGGGAGATGGTAGCCGGGGACTTGAATCCAATTCTAAATATGGTGTTAGATTTTTATCCAAGGAGCTAAGTAGATAACTCGGCCGCATACCTGAAGTAGATATTTTCGCCATTGGTGATACCACCTTGAATACCCCCACTCCAATTGGTCAGAGTCCTGAGTCGTCCACTGGCATCGCCGACGAAGTGATCGTTATGTTGGCTGCCTGGAACTTCAGTTCCTCTGAATCCAGACCCGATCTCGAATGCTTTGGTTGCGGGAATCGAGAGCATAGCGTGCGCAAGGGACGCTTCAAATTTATCGAAGACGGGTTCTCCCAATCCAGCGGGAACGTTTCTGATAACGCAAGTGACAGTACCTCCGATGGAATCTTGTGCATCTTTAGCTCGGATGATGCGCTGAAGACGGAGAATTTAATGTGAGGTTAAGGTGGATGCGAACAAAATTGGCATACCTGGATCATCCTTTCCGAAGTCTCGGGGTGAGGGCACCTAGTAGGCAGTTTGTCTACCTCTTCCCGGGTGATCGTAGATAGAAGGTGAATAAAATCTTTTGACAAGGCGTCCTGAGCTTTGTCGTCGTCTTCATCGGAGTTCTGAGCTGCCAAAGAAGGGGGGGCCAAGGTCGAGGGAAGATGTACTTTCCCAACGGAACTGACGAAGGCGACAATTTCAATGCCGTACGCGATTTTCAGATATTTTTCCGCAATAGCTCCAGCAGCCACACGCCCTAGCGACAGGTGTCAGTTGAAATAATCGTGGTGAGAGCACCCGACGAACCAATGGTTTCCCGGGCGCTGCTTCGGCCCCCTCCACTGCTCGCCTTGATGCCGTATTTTTCGAGGTAGGTATAATCTGCATGGCTGGGCCTAGGATAGAAGTCCGTCTCCGTGTAGTCGTGAGGCCTCTGGTCTTCGTTTTTGACCAAGAGCGCAATGGGCGTTCCCAATGTAACACCCATCTCTATACCAGACTGCAGATGGACGAGGTCCTTTTCGTCACGCTATGGAGGCAGAGAGAAATGCTGAGCATATATGCGCATATATTAGACGAATGCGACGCACGGGAGTCGTAAGATTGCTCTGACCAGGCCTGCGACGGCTGAGCTGGGTCTGGATATCTTTAGCAGATAATTCGAGTCCCTGGGTGAAGTTTCCGTTAGGCGTTTTCGTATACGATGAAGCAGGGCTGGACGCACGGGCGGGCATCCGTCGATGATGGCGCCAACGGAGGCGCAATGGCTTTCACCGTAGGTCGTGACACGAAAGAGGGTACCGTATGTTGACATTTTGACTGGGATACGAAGACGAAACGCGGGTGTATAAATGGGGGGAAGAAGATGACTCGGAATGGGAGGTTAAGTACTAGCGGCCTCGCCGGATTAGACGCGATATAATCTAATCGGCTTATAAAGTCCGCTTTCGGACAGCCTAGTGGCCAAACAGCTCTCTCACCTCGTCCTCTCTTCTTTTCTCGCCTCTCCTTCATGTCCGCCTCTGCACACCAGGTACCCAGCGGCTCCCGATCCCGGACTCAAGCTCGCAAGAAGGTCAACGACGATGCAGCCTACTTCGGTCCACCTTCAACCGTAGGTCCTTCGGGCACGAAGCGCCAGGCTTCGGACAAAGTCGACGGAGAGCCAAGTAGAGCGAAGAGAAAGCGAGTAGAAGTTACACACCCCACCACAGCAAACACCAGGAAGGATGCTCCAGAGACGGATTCTCGAAAGTCCCTTGTAAGTGGCGACTTATGAAATCACCGCCCGCGTTCTGAAAATACCTTTCGTCAGGTTGAATTCCACAAGATGTCCACGAACATGCTCCATCGCTACATGATCCAATTTGACATCTTGCCTTCGGTCTATCCATCACCGCTCACTGCGGAGAACCCTCCCCCGCCCTTGTCTCTTGTGGATCCCCAACGACAACATTCTCGGGCACCCAGCCCACCCACAGTGACCCCCGCGAACAGACCACGACGGGACCCCAAAGAATCTAATAATCGGACTAGGAGCTCGCGGCTGCTCGAAGAAGAAACGAGGTCTCGAACGCCTATATTGGCCGACGTTGACGAACTGCATGGCGTTCTCGCGTCCATCGTCGAGCGACACTTCAGGGAGACAACTGCGATAAACGGAAGAGAAGAGGTGGATACTCTGGCGGCGTTTATGTGTGCAGTCGAGAAATCGAAGGGCATCAAACCCAAAGGCTCGTAGCTTGCGTAGTTCTGCGTAGTTGGACTTTTGGTCTGATGAATTGTACGATATGGGGAGTTGAAAATCGGAAGGGGAGGGCTGTATTTAGATTATTATGTATCACAGAATTCTATCCACGTACGGAGCGACAACTGTTGCTGACGCGGTTCCATAGAACAGACCGAGTTGTTGGGCGCAGCAAACATTGGACGATAACGGCGAACGCTGGCCGGTTGCGACAGAGTGAGAGAATACTTCTAAAAAAAGAAGATATCTGTGACGGATCGGCCGCATGTCTTGGCGTGCGACCGAGGACTTATACTTTATTCCTTATTCATATTCGACCCCCTTCGGTTTATGCTTTCTTTCTTTCTATTATTACGTAACCCTATATGTCGTAGAGTATATAAGAGTCGCCCTCACATCGAGTTTGGGGGGACTTGGAATTTCAGCGATTTACTCTGTCTTTCTAAAGTTCTTCAGTGTGCCGAGACTCGTGTTCACACGCCTCGTCACATATTTTGACAGCTACAGCTTAACTTCTAAAGACTCTACTCTACTCTTACTCTACCCCCCTCGACGACACTCTCCTTGGATCCCCCAGGCCTGATCAACCCGGACTTCCAGGTGTGTCGTTACCTTGCTACCCAAAAAAACTAACTACTCGACGTTTAGGCATGTCTACGGACCGCATGTTGCGTTCGCACACACGCCAGGTGTCGATGCCTGCTGGGGAGGATGAAAATTCTCCTCAGAGGTCTGTCGAGCTCGACGACGAGGTCGTCGGTGACTCCACCGTGCGGGAACAGATGGTTCCGGCGGGCTTTCTCTTCAGCCGCCTCGAGCGACGTGGAGATGATTTAGGCGGTTCCTAGAAGGGAACGCCAGCGCGCACGTCTCGACTCTGATGAGTCCGGAGTATTAATAGCCGTGGGAGACCTTCGGGTGACCACCGGGCTTTGCGAGTGTCGTCGAAAGACGAACTCGCTCATAGTTTACCTGCTCATGTAGAAGATATAACAAATTCTTTCAATGCAGATGTTATACGAGAAGCAATGCAAGCTGTCTCGGATAGTAAAGCTAAGGTTGAAACTTTGTTACCTTTTATGGAAACAATTTTAGCCTGCCTCGATTACTTAGAGGAATTCCACGGGAATTTTGCCCATTCTGATAGCGAGAATGAGGATGACAAAGGATAAACACGCGGGACCTTCGGACAAAGGAAAGGGCACCGATCCCCGTGAATGGGGCGGAGCAAACATACCCGAGTCCGATTTGGATATTGAAGGTCAGCGCGTGAGGTTTGACGAGCTCGCTAAAGGTCAAAAGGCGGCATTGGAAATGGAATAACGGGAACATTGATTCGGAACTTAGGCTGAATACTTTGTACGAAGCTTACATGACTGAGATATCAAAATTGGAAAAGGCCACAGAATTAACCAAACAGAATACCGCTCAAGAGCGCATCTCGGACAGTCCTCTGTCTCGGGATCTGGAGGAATTATAGGCCGAAATGTACCATTGAAAACTCCTGAAGTTATAACCAAGAAAATGCTTTATTGCCTAGTGCTCAACTCAATCATCGAGCTTAGTTGGAAGACTTCTAATCTGGAAATTCTACGCGCACAATTTTAGGTGATATTACAAAAGAACTGTGCCTACTACAGGACAAACTACTACGGACTATATGCATGATATTTTCACGCAGCCGGAGGGCGCGCGACCATCTACGATTGCGCCTTCTCGGTCCCGGATGCTTGCACCAACTACGCCGACTGTTTATCACGGTGATGAAGACTCGATGAAATTCATCAAGTACGTCACGCAGTGCAAGCGCTTCTGTCAGAAGCGGCGCTCCGCCGACGGCACAGATACCCGCGCTGTGCAGATTACTACAAGGAAAAGCTTATAAGTTTTATTCTACCATGGTAGCTATGGAGGAACAAAACTGGACTTTAATGGATTTCTTCAAGGGATTATACGACTATTGTTTCCTCCAGACTTCCGTTTGAAGCACCGTCGTAAGCTTGAAAATCTTGCGCAAGGATCTATGACCGTAAAAGAATTCGCAGCAGAATTAAACTCTTACTATAATCGGGTAGTTGGCGCGTCCACAGCGGAACAACGTGTCGACAAACTTGGATGGTTTACGAGCGGAATTACAAACTGCGCTCTGGAAGGAAGGCCTGGATTATCGACAGGCAACCTGGGACAAAGTTATAGCGGTTGCCACAAGACATGAGATGGCAGACCGCATGGATTCCAATGCGCGAAACTCACCGTGATCAGCCAAACAATGATCATCGTGATCGGAATAACTCCAACTCGTTCAACGGCCGACGAGATGCGGAGAGCGCTCCACAGCTCAACGAAATATGGGCGCGCGAGATAGCCGTGAGATTCGGAATGGAAACTGTTCTTCATTCACTGGAAGTGGGCGGGGAGGCGGTAATTTCTCGTCTCGCAATGGCAGCTCGTCGTTCAGACCTAGAGAAAATAACCGTCAGCGGGAAATGGAAATAATAGAGCCCCACCGCTAAACGAGAAGGACCAAAATCCGCGCATGAGGCGCAAGCCAAATGTCACCGCTGCGCGGAAAATTGGGCACTACGAACGCCATTGCCCTAAGGCACAGTCAGTTCGCGGGAACTCATCCAAAATAGACGCGCCGGGTTTGAAATCCTTCAATATTGAGGTCTTAACTGAAAAGGAGGAATTACTCACCTCTGTAGGGGACACTACAACTGCACCAGCGGGAGGTGATGCCTACTACATGAACGTTGAGAGCGCAATGTGTGAGAACGTCGATAGTGAGAATTCAGCGTCTGACCCCGGGTTTGATCTGTATGATGAAGTTATTCTATTTTTACTCAATCACACGACGAATTTAGACAGCCCGATCTCACAGCCGAAACGAGGGTTGAGGATCTGTTCAGTCCAAGGAATATGGGGAAAATGGGTAATCCCATGTACTCAATGATACGACATGAGTTGAATCAAGCACGTCGTATCCCGGGGATCCGAAAAAATGAGAGTTCAGAACCTGATAGTTTTGCGGTTTATCAAAGCGGCGATAACTTTGTAATTATGGACTACATAACAGGCGAAGATACTCTTATTGACGCAAATATTGCTACACGGGAAGATTTCCTCATTGCACGTTGGTACGCAATCAAAACGCACACAGCAGTGTCGGGTACGGGTAACACCTCACCCGCGCTGGCATATTCCTCGCCGAGCAATGAATATTTTTTGGCCGCAAGCGGCATGGAAATTGAACTATGGTCGCTCGTTTTATGACTACTGCGTAATAGATTCGCTTGGATTTCACGCGCAACCAAGATTCGAAGTTTATCACTCTTCTGGAGAGCACGGTATCGAGTTTATGATGATGAAATGCATACTAGAACATCATTCCACAGGACAAAATATTGAACCCGAATTTTGATATACACATATGGTACAAACACGGGTATCTAACTATCTACAAATGCATGGATCCAAATGGAGATCTATACATTGGTTTGCACGGACTCTTTGGATACGAAGGCCGGAGGGCGATGAACTGAATATTCAGATTCTGAAAAATGCAGACAATGAGTATAGTACGGACTCTGATAGTGATAGCGACAGTTCTTCAGATGATAATTTTGATGACGGAAGCTCAGACACAAGTGAAGATGATATGACATAGGAGATTTAGACACATTATGCGACCTTCGAGAAGCATACGAACAAATAAGGTTGATCCAAACTGGCAATGTGTAGTTTTAAATGGATGCCTACAATTGGATAAGTTCCAAATGATGTTCATAGCTTCGCGGCACAACCATATCCGGGAATAGTACTTTACCCGCTGTACAAAGGAACGCTTCAATCACGCGAGACCCATATCTCGCATTGTACCTAATCCAATTACAATTGTGGTGAATATTAATGGACAACCACCGCTCGCGCGATTTAATAGATACTGGTTCCTCTGTGATTTTTATGTCGTCAATGCTTGCAGTCAATTAAAGATCAAGAAAAAGGAACTTACGACGCCGTTAACAGTTCAGCTCGCAGTATTTAGGCTCGCGATCGAAGGTTAATACAAGGTTGAGGCTAAATTTAGCTACCAAGGATCGACGAGGCTTCGATCGTTCGACATAATTAATCTATCGAGCTACGATCTTATCCTTGGCCACGCCGTTCCTGTATCAACACCAAGTTATGGTGGGGTTTAATGAGACAGCGCATCATTAGTGAAATAACACTGCCTTACCGATCAGGATCTACGGTTGGACATTATCCTCGCGAACCGCTCAACTGCGTGAAAATAACTTCGACGGGTTAGAACTTATTTGCGCAGCCTCGCGGAACTCTCTTTGCAAGACGGCCGAAGAAAACGGAGCTCCCTCCACTTCGAGCTATGTCAATCACCGAATTGATTTAATTGACGAGAATAAAGTTTACCCTTGGCGCGCAGCGCGCTGCCCCGAGGCCTTTCTAACCACAATGGGTGAATAAACGAGACGCGTACATTCGTTCAGGGAGATGGAAAACAACAAACTCACG